>OZ026810.1:13021600-13714883 GCA_964023185.1 Macaria liturata | reverse complement strand
CTGCCGCTTACTATCAAGCCCACACTCTTCCCTGTGTAATAGAAGAATATGCACTCGCTTCGCGGTGAAGGAAAACATCGTGAGGAAACATGTTTGAGGACCACAATATCCGAGGACATGTGTCTTCCGTGGAAGGACCTGGGAGACCACCACGATGTATCTGTACAAGAGAACTCCCTTAATGAATTAATTCTGCAGGAGTCACGAGGAAATACGACTCAGAGAGACTTCCCTAACTATTTAATTCTGCAGGGGAGTCACGACCCTCAGTTATGAGGAAAGTATACTCAAAGAGAGACTTCCCTAACTATTTAATTCTGCGGGGGAGTCACGACCCTCAGTCATGAGGAAATACGACTCAAAGAGAGACTTCCATAACTATTTAATTCTGCGGGGGATTCACGACCCTCAGTCATGAGGATTCAAACAGATATACGTACAGGCTGCGGGCGGCGCGTGGGCTCAGGCTGGCTGCGCAGGCGGCTGACGGGCGGCACGTACACCGCGGGCTTGGAGGGCGCCTCGCGCGGGGCCGGCTCCGGGGCCGGCGGGGGCGCCGCCGCCTCCGCCTCCGCCTGCGAACGAGGGATAATAAATGATGATGATGCTTTCCAAGCCGATTTCGGCTACGGCGAATGTATTTCCTACGGGTAAGTTAGGTAAAATAAGTTTATGAATGAAACATTAACAGCTAAATAATAGTACCTAATTTTCTGATGAATTACGGTTTTCTGTTGACTTTGTTAACTAAATGCCTGCCTGATGTTAATCAATGCTGCAGCCTAGGGTTTAACACACTTACCTACAACACTTCACACTAATATATTATACTTCTTCACGTAACGATTCGGATGATATTTGGTATGAAGGTAAATTGGACCTTAGATTAACATATAGGCTAATATGTATTAACTGAAAATCTGAATTTGTAATGACTTGTTTATATTGACTTAATCTTTGTAAATCTTATTGAATTGAAACTGTTAATAGATTCTTAGTGACCAAAATGTGATTTTTGCACACCAGAAATGGTAAGATGTAAGATACTTACCATAAATGTTTTTGTACCGTGATTCTCACTACATCTTTGCAAATAAATGAATTTGAATTTATCCTGGATTGCCGCAAGAAACACCGTGTAGGACACCGCTTGTCACTCCGTACAACACACACCGTTTTCACAGCGCACGCAACGGAAGCCCTCAAAGATGAATATTTTTCCCCATTTTTTCCACATTTTCCATTGTTTCTTCGCTCCTATTAGTTGCAGTGTGATGTTATATAGCCTAGCCTTCCTCGATAAATGGTCTATTCAACACAAAAATATTTTTTCAATTCGTAGTTCCTGAGATTAGCGCGTTCAAACAAACAAACTCTTCAGCTTTACAATATTAGTATATATAGTGACTACATACAGGTTTGTTCCACGGCCCCTTGACCTTGCCGTGGTCGGGCGCCTGGTCCTCGGTGGCCGAGTCGCGGCCCGAGTCGGCCTGCCCGCCGCCGCCCTGCAGCACCTGCAGCTTCAGCCCCGTGTAGTCCTTCACCGGCTCAGAGTACTCCTTCCATTCTTCCTCCTCCTGAGGGGGATAATACCATATTAATCAAAACATATAAAACTCAAAGGTGACTGACTGACTAACTGACTGATATAGTGATCTATCAACGCTCGGCCTAAGCCACTGGACGGATCGGGCTGACGGGGAATGAAGATGTTATGACGTAGGCATCCGCTAAGAAAGGATTTTTGGAAATGCCACTGTTGTGAAATCTTGCTGATAATTGGTGGGGATTTAGCTTAGAACCAGGTGACGGACCTAAGATACTTTATATTGCGGGTCTTTTTAAAATTAATTTTATAAAATCCAAAATCTGTTTATTTATTGCCTTTAAGGCGGAACAGAGTTAGCCGGGTCAGCTAGTATTATATAGATAAACAAAGTAAAAGTTATGTTTACTTAATTGTTGGTTGCTGAAAGAAGTTTGCTACATCTGTAAACAACTTTAAAAACTGGCTTGATGGCTGGTTACAGAAAACAAAAAAATCTTGCTACCTGTGATAACTTTGTGTGGACTAGTATCTCTAACAATTTAGGAGAGGCCTATGTCTAGATGTGGACAGATACAGACTAGATATTGATAGATATAAAATGTTAAATTTTCCTGAATGCATTTAAGTGTTTAAATATTTGCATTTGATTTTTAAATGTCAAGGTTTGCATACATTTGCTAGAACTTCCGTAGCGGAGACATTTCAGAACTTTTAAAATTTATATTTTACTAAAAATTCACTTTAGATTAGCTAAATAAATGAATAAAATTCTCTACCTTGTTACTTACTCAAATCTCTTATCTCTACTAACTCAAATCTTAAAATCTACTGAATTTATTTTGGCAAAACTTATACTTTTCCAATATATAACTAATCTATTAGCTAGGTTTGAGTCAGTTTTTTTATCAATAACTAGTGGATGCCTGTGGCTGTATCTACTTATATTGATTCGGAATAAAAAGTAGCCTATTTATGTCACTACCGGACCAGGACATACTACCTACATGCCCAAACTCATTACATCTGTTCAGACATTGTAGCATGATGCACAATTAAACAGACAAAAGTTCTAAAATTGTTGGAACATGTTGTAGTATGTATGAATTCTAGGTACCTATCAACTCTAGCGATGTGTCGTTGCGGCTTTTTGAAATAACGTAACGTAACCGTTATTCGATGGAAAACAACGTTGTCAAAACTATCTATTTTTCATAACTATCTATTTTTATAACATATGTATCATACGCAATACCTACGTTAATATTAAACCAAAACTTCGACTCCTAAATGTGGTTAACATGTTATTGAGGAGGTTTAAGGCTCCCTAAAATAATACAGTTATTACTATTAAAATCTTTATTATTTACATATTTAGGTGTTTCCGTTAATAAACATAATTTGTTCCACTTTTTTATGGTCCAACCTTGTCCGCCGATCAGATATTAGTAGGCCCGCTTTGCTAAAAATCCTCTCGCACGGGACGGAAGTTGCCACAATATTTCCATATTGTCGGAATATTTTACTTAAGTTGGGGTACTTTTGGTGGCGACTTTGCCACCATGTAACACTTAGCTCTTTTGTTCTCTGTGTCCACTTTTTCAAAATGTTCCCACAAAGCGCTATAATTTATATGAGACATAATTATTTGGTAACTAAAAGTATCTACACTACTAAACACAACTATTACTTTATTTTACAGCAAATATTATTAACTATTTACACTAACTATTATTTATTTATTTATTCTATATTATTTACACTCCATACAAAAAACACACATTACTAAAATAACTAGTATATATAATAACGTCTAGTTATTAGGAAAGAAAGAAGCTAAGACAGGCTCAAACATAAACATCACTTGACGGTGCAAGCAGTTCCACTTCTTATACCACAACTCCTGCTGAGACGGGAGTAGGAGTGGAACTAGTATGCCAGCAACCCAAGGCTGTGCTCCGATATTTCAAGGAGCTTGGCTGGCTGGGTTAGGCAGAAATGGGGGAAATGCACAAAACGCCCCAAGCGGGATGTCCGAGCAGGACTCATCGCCCCCACCTCAGAATTAGAATTAGAACGTCTAGTTACGATCAGTAAAATACTGCCCTCTCCTGCTCTACTCATACTAACGCTAAATGTAGCTGTTTCGCTCTAACCTGCTTAGTCGATAACTTCATAACGCTATCGCTTGATTCGTTTGAAGCGTTTTCGTAAGTATCGTTGTGGTAAATAGCGAGCAACGGACGTGAAATGTAGCGATATGAAAATAGATAGTTTTGCATCTTTTGGTAAACGCGTTATCGTTGTAAAGAGAAATAGATGGTTTGAAAACTATCTATGTTGGGCAACGCTCACCACTACAACTCTCGACACCACAGTTGGCCACTCTCATTCGATAAGAAGGTACCTAACCCCCAAAAATATTATTTTATATAACTTCAATGCACTGACTGTTGACCGTCTTTAGCTTTATTATATGTAAAGATAATATTTTAAGTATTCTTTGAACAAAAGAGACATGGATGTTCTATTATTTATATCAGGAGATATCAAAGGAAAATTCCTTCAAATCTGAGTGAATAATTCACAAACAAATAACAATTAAATAATGAACCAAGGCCATGCTTTAGTAAGAAATGAAGTGGCAATGACCTCAAACAGCTACATTTAGTCAAGATTTTACATTTAAGAAAACACTCAACACATATATACCTAGATTTAAAATGTATTTCTCTTGTTTTGTATTGTGTTTTATTTTTGTGTCCAGTAAAGTATTAATCTATCTATCTAGCACCAGAGTTGGCCACTCTCATTGACTTATTTCAGGGTGTAAAAACATGAACAAATAAAGAATTTAAAAAAAAAATTACACAGGTTTACACTAGAAAAACAAACAACTTAACATACATCATACACAAAAGTTGTATAGATTGTAGATTATAATGTTGCTTAACATCAGGCGAGTTGTGTGGAAAAGTATGAGCCTTACTAGTTTAAAAAAAATTGCTACCTAATTGTGTAATGCTGAGGTTGTTAGTGTTTTCAGGTAACCCTGACTTAATGTTATATTATTAGTAAAATCTTCTGGCTCTTTGATAATAGTTAAATGGAACAAAATAATGAGAGAAGATGAATTCACACAATATTTGTATATATCCCACTTTAGTACAAATAATATGTTTCATCAAACAATATGGAAACATCTTTGATGACTACATATAGGCACCTTTACAAAAAGTAAATTTTAGGTTACTTGATAATTAATATAAGGTTAGCTAGGTTCAACAATGTTTTTGTTCAAAGCTTTGTTCAGTAAATGCAACTGTTTACTTAATAAATGTAATTAAACAAAATAAATAAACAAAAAACAATAATCAAATATGTACCTAGGTATATAATTCATGATTTTCTTTGTTTGAAACATAGTATACACAATTTGTTTAGACAATCATTAATGACACATAAGGAAATATGATTACACTAAGTAGGTACTTGTGTAAGTTTATGACAACAAAGTCTGCATTCCAGACACTGTCAATTTATCATAATTCCAGCAATCAATAGGTCTTTGACTTCCAACAAATCAGCTTATCATGAAGATAAATTGATGTTTAAACAAAATACCCAGACAATACTGAGTGACTCAGAAAATCACTTTCTCAGCACTACTTAGGCGAAATGGCTGTAGAACTTGACCCAAAACCACTAATGAACAATAATTAACCTTCCAGAGTTCAAACATAATGTATCTTTCGCGTCTTACTCACACTTTGAAATGACGAAACGTGACAAAAGATGATTTGAACACAACAAAGACACAAGTGAAATTTTCGTTGGTAATTATTGGGGGCTCGATATTTAGCCGTGTGATGTAGGTCACAGGCGTTCGAACGTGGTGTTTCGTGTAACACAAAGCAAAAACTGCGTGAAGAATAACTGGACCAAACCACAATTTGACAGCTCAGGCGATGCACCCACAAAATGAATGAATTCCACACATTCTCTTGAGAAACTCACCCCTGCTCTGCCGGGCTCGTCTCCCTCTTGAACGGTCCGCTCCTTCTTCGGCCGCACATCTGATTTCTGTTTAGGTTCGTCTAATTTCTTTGCTAATTCATCAGCAGTTGCAAATTTCTTCACCGCCTTCGACTTTTTGCGATCTTTCTTCGCGAAGAAATCGTCCAAATCTGCCATTTTCAATTTTGATAAATAAACTGCAGTATTTTGTGCACCGGTTGGAATATTTACAGCAATATTTGAATGAAATAAAAAGGGGGAAAATAGGCCCCCAAAAAGTGAAACGATTTCTAGCAAGCGTGGCCGACTGTTTCTTTTTTTTAAAATGGCAGCTCAAATGTTGCCAGTTTTGTTAAGTCGTTCAGCCGGCTACCATATCCAAAATATAAAATCTACCATAACATGAAAAAAACATCATTGTACAACGTAAATACAATTTTTTTTTAATGGATCTGATTTCTTAGATATTTACTAGACTTGAAATAATTAGGTATGCTGTCAATATTTATAATGAAGCAAAAGTTTATCTAACAAAATTAAACAAGAGTGTAAATTACATTCATTTTCGTGATCGTACAGTATCAAGGATTTTCATCCCTCTCTTTCTCTCTACAGTATCAATAAATCATCTAGATAATTAATTGACAACTAAACAATTAGTAGGTTCTAAAAGTGTAGCCTCTATTATTTTCAACACTTTTGGCCAAGCTGTAACTAAAAGTTCTTTCATCGTTACTTCAGCTAAGTTAAGAATTAAAGAAATAAATAAATTACTAACTAAAATACATTTCATTTATCCTAAAAATGGCTTTTCAATAACCGAGGGAGCCACTGTCGTATTCTAAAACAATATTTTGAAATTCTAGCAGTTCTTACTTTTACCACAGCGAACTGAAAACGCGTACAAATATTCTTTATCACACTGACCGTTCGCCATTCGCTAGGCCGTATTCTTATCAGCCGCAGGTATCGATACCTAAGTAAACCAATAAATCGAACCCTTATCTAATCTACCTGAGCTCTCCATTTGTAACAGAAATACTGAAATACGTAGTTTATAAGTAATAGAAAATCAAAATGCTTGGACCCGTAGCAAGGATTTCCCGGCAAATTGGAAGGAACGTAGTTCTTAATAGTGTGAGAAATGGATCGCATGGGGGAGTTATTGGAGAGGTAAGTAATTTTTTTTAATTCAAAGATTAGGTATTATTACGTAACTATTCAGTTTGGAAGGTATGCATTCGATTTTGGTCCTTTTTCTCTTGGTAAAACTGTCTTGAGCACGCACAGAAAAACTCATTAATAGGTTCTATTCAATAGCTACATTATTATTGTTTAACAGAGGTTCAGAGGTTTCCTGAGGTCATCTAGGTTTTCCACAGAAAACACATATTTTCAGATTTTGTGGTCTTCAAAACACAATTCTTCATAGTTACTAGGTTATAATTCAAATGTGATTGACACTTAATACATTTTTGATCGAAACTTACCAACATTTTTCGGCTTCCTCTAATAATAAAAAATATCTATTATGGATACTTATGGGAGAACAATCATGAAAATTAAGCATCTTAGGTACCTACCACAAACTATACAACTATTATACCTACCATACTACATATTAAAGTGTAAACGAGTTAAGTGGTTAGTTAACTATTTAAACGACGATATATTGTTTTTTTTTAAATAGCATTACAATTATAATTAAAGCTGTCAGTCATAGTGGTTTGAAACTTCTCGTTACATGAGTCTGGACACTCCTACGTAGGTTAAGTACTTACTTACATTAGTACAATGTACATTATACTTTGTAGGTAAATAGAGGAAATAGGGCGTGAGCTACTATCTTACAAAAATATCTGCATAATTGCACATCCTATATCACATACCACAAGATATCATAATGCATCTACTAACTAAGTACGTATGTATGTAATGGTATGTATGTGAAAAAAAACGAAGTTATACAAGCATAATGAAGTACCCATTGTTATTCGCACACTCCCTGCTATGAACGAATACTGAGAGCAACGATAACTCATCTAATAGACACCACATTTTAATTTTTTTTTAAACTAGAACGGGTTTGCATTTGACCATAGTTTGCATAATAGTAAACAAAGGCTATGGCCTAAGATGGAGCGTGCTTACCCGATAAGAACCGATTCACTCTCGCTTTGAAGTTGCACATAATTATTACGGAACTGCTGATTTTTTTACATGAGATAGCCTCACGCTTGACTACAACTCTCCTGATGTTAAGCAACGTTGTAGTTTACGACCTTGCGCGCTTACCTTGAAGAAACCGGTTTACTCTCGACTTGAAGACCGACAAATTATAGTTCAAGGGGAATAGAGATTCGGGCAAGGAGTTCCACGGTTGTTATATTTTGAATATTGATGAAAAAATATCAGCTGTTCCATATAAAAAGCACATCTCTTGACAAAAATGTATGGAGAGCAAACTTTCTTAGTATGGCCCTGAGCTTTTAGCATATCGACTAAAAAAATAATTAGACACGAATTTCCATAAGATGCTTTTGAAGTATTAAAGCGGCCCTTTAAAAATTACTTCTGTGTTCTTTCATTAGTAAAAGATAGTATACGTGAATAACTTTCATGTGTAATGTACTACGATGATATCAAAATGTCATCCGAATCGTTTCTGCGGCTTGAACGTAAAGAAAAAAAAACTCACTCAGATTCCCACTACAAACTTTAGAATGATTCTAGTGTGATAGATATTTAGGTGTCTCTGAATTGTGTTGTCTATGGTTGTAAACAATAAACATCCATACGAATGGCCGAGTGACCGACGGGATAATAAAACTCTCACTTTACTGATCGTTTGATTTTACGAACTAAGAAATAATTTTAGGTCATACAACATATTTTATACTAGTGGGTGCTCGCGGCTTCGCTCGCATTGTAAAGTAAAACCACAGGTAAAACTTGCATCCCCTATTTCACCACATCAAAAATGGCATTTCCAAAAATCTTTTCTTAGCGGATGTCGACGTCACAACATCTACCTGCTTGACAAATTTCAGCCCGATCCGTCCAGTGGTTTGGGCTGTGCGTTGATAGATCACTATGTCAGTCAGTCAGTCAGTCACCTTTGAGTTTTATATATTTAGATTGATACAAGTAATGACAACTATTTTACCAATAAACCATCAAACCATTATCATTGATATAGACCATATTAACATTGGTTTAATTTATAGGCTACTTTTTATCCCTGGGGCGCCAGATTGAGCTAGGTACGTAAAATATGTCAGGAAGATAGAACTGTTTTGCGATATTCTAAAATTAAAATATCAACAGTTTTAGTTTTAATCTGAGATCTAAAAACACATCACAAGTGCTGCTTGTTCTATTTAGTGACCTTCAGACAAGGGCGTAATTGAGTTTGTTTCAATAAAACCAAGGGCGCAGGGAAGGACGTAAGAGAATGGACGTGTAAATGAAATTAGTTTTTTTATGGCGCTGGAAATAAACATCCTGTAGTTTAGCTAGGTAATTGGGTTATCCGAAAGTTATGTGTGACCGAAATCTAATAGTAATTAAGTTTATGCGCTTTCATAGGTAGGTACATAGACTTTCAGACAATGACACGCAGCGTAACTTTACCTAAAGTAGAAGGAGAAGACATATTTTAAGCTCCGTAAAGTAGGTGAATTAGTTTGTATTTTAATACGTTTTAGTAATACCTGTTACTTCTAGATAAAAAAATTGTCTGTGTAAACCAAGGTCTTATACACCTCCATACCAAATTTCAACCAATTTGGTTCAGCTTTTTGAGCGTGACAAATTAGCACACACACAGACTTTCACCTTCATAATATCAATAGGATGAAAGAATAGGATAGTAACATAGAACATTAGAAGCTTTGATAAACCTATTTCAATCAAAAATGTGTCTCATTCCAGAACCTACCATTCGACGTGCACAACAAGGCACGCCTGACGTTCCACTTCTTCTGGTTCTTCGGGACTGGCTTCGGAGCTCCCTACCTTGTACTGTGGCACCAGATGAGGAAGAACAGCGCATAAGCTTGGTGAGGACTTTTAAAAGTTTTCATGCAAAATTTCATAATATATGCTAGATGGCGCTGTATGAAATGTACAGAATATTTTTATTATCTTTAGCACTATTAGCCAAACCCACGAATCACGATAAGTCTTTATTTTAAACACTTTTTTGGCGAGACTGTACAATTACCTACCTACCATATATTTATTAATGGCAAACGGGTAGTTTGAAAATAATATTTAAACGGTAAACAAGGGGAAAGAAAAGCCATGAGCCACACGCACAGTCTTTTGCTTATGTTATTTATTTTTATATGGCGTGTGTTAGGTAAATTAAAATTTCGCAGAAAGCTATGCAGAACCGTCATTTGTGTCTAGCACTTGGACTACTTATTATACTTAGGTACTTTATAGACCTTTTGTCTTTTCTTTTCAGGTGTTCCGGTATCCTATGAAGCAGTATGTTATTTTTAGTTATTCCATTTCAATTTTGTAGTAAATAATCTCGATTAAAGCTTTATAAAAGAATAAAAATCTTTTACTTCACGAAAACTTAGGGATGCGTTCATGCCGAAAATCTACTACTTTTAATTATTTTGAACGCAGTAGTAGTTTTTATAAAAAAAAAACTTTTCGGGAGAGGAAATCGAAGTTTCCTGTTTTTCGCATAATTTCTCATAAGAATCTCGTGAATTTTTCAAAATGCTCGCTCCTATCGCTCGTATTTCCAACCAGCTTGGCAGGAATGTGATGAACAACATCGTCAGGAACAGCCACTCCAACGGAGGAATCCCTGGCGAGGTAAGTTCTTATTACAAAGTTATCTATCATTACATAATCGCTGCGTTTTTCTATTGTTTTTGTTAATTTTTTGCTATACATTGTTTATCAAAAGTTAATATATTATATTGGCTAACAAGACGTTGAAACATTGTTTCAATCATTTAGTAATTGCTATAAAAATCTTGTAGGTTAAGTTCTTGCAGTAGATACCCTGTGATCTCTGAACTAAACTTTGTCATAGAATTTTTCGCCATTAATAATAAAATATATGTCTCATATCGTAAATATAACATAATTATCTTATTCTTTCATGTTCTGCTCTATCAACGACAAATCTCCTACTAAAGTAAATATAAAATATTTTATACCAGAATCATCATCATTTTCTAAAGTATAAGATATTACCTACATGTTTCGTTTTCCACTTTCTCCAATTGAAGTGAATATAATGCTATAGTAAATATAAATAACCTGTATGTAACCCCTTTAAAAGTGGCATTTCCAAAAATCCTTTCGTAGTGTATACTTACGTCATAACATCTACCTACATGCCAAATTTCAGCCTGATCCGTCCTGTGGTTGGGCTGTGTGTTGATAGATCACTATATCAGTCCTTTGAGTTTTATATATTTCCAAAATACCACAAATTCTCCACACTGCATGATATTACCTCAATGTTTCAGAACCTGCCCTTCGGCCTGACCAACCGCTACAAGCTGACGCTGTACTTCATCCTGTACGCCGGCTCCGGACTCTCGGCTCCCTACCTCATCACCCGCCACCAGCTGCTTAAGAAGTAAGGATAAGATATGTCTTTAATGCACACCAAAGAAATTACAAAATGAATGAAATTTAAAAACTAATTTAATGCACAATGGGTGGCTAACAGGCAACCTTTGGATGGACAGGATTTAGAATTTTAAATAGGCTGTGTACAAGAATACGTAAAATAAATAAATAAGTGAAAGAACACAATACATATTCAGATAATACACTAATAAATAATAATAAACAAATACAATGCACAATACTCTATGGATTAAGGATATTAATTACTACAATACATAATATTATATGGTTATTATGGAGTAACGAGTAACTGGGTTTCTTTTTTCTTTTCTAACACAGAATAGGCCAATGTTTGACTACAGCCTGCCTGATGTTTAGCACCACTGTAGTCTAAGATGTTCCTATGAAACTCTGGAAAGAGTGAAGAAGTGTTTTTGGGTCTCTTAGTTTTATTTTAAGTGAGTGTGATTAGTCCTAAGCATGGTTAATATTGGACATCCCATCCTCAGTAATAAGGGGGTTTGTACATTTATTACACAAAACTAGGTTTAACCCACTACTATAAATCTAAATATATAAAACTCAAAAGGTGACTGACTGGCTGCCTTACTGATATAATCTATCAACACACAGCCCCAACTACTGGATGGATTCGGCAGAAATTTGGAATGAAGCTAGATGTTATGACGTAGGCATCCGCTAAGAAAGGATTTTTGGAAATGCCACTTTTAAAGGGGTGAAATAGGGGATGCAAGTTTTACTTCTTAATAGTAAAGTATAAATGCTATTTTTTACTTATTGCTTAGTGTTTAGTGTAGATTAAGCACCAAATGCATATCATTTAGGTGTTTAATTTGATCTAATCATAAGTAATGCTAATTATTTGCTATACTTACCCTAATTGCACATACTGCATGTTAAATAAATAAATATTACAGGACATATCACACAGCGCCATCTAGCCCCATACTAAGCTTACGCTTGTATCATGGGTACTAGGTAGCGGATATAATACATATATATGTACTTTTCTTTTATAAATACATACTTATTATACATAAAAACGACCAAATAATTAAATGGATAAAGGCTAAAGTTTATGTATGCATTGATAAATGTGCTGTGTATGTTTATCCATTATTCATATGTCTAAAACTAAACCAACCAGAATGAAACTTTGTATGGACATAGATTATTTGAATAATGGGCGAGCAGCAAATTGCTGATGTGCCCATATCACACTGTGTCAAAATTGTTTTATATAGTCCACACAAAGTTCAAATTTATACAGTACACTGGTGCAATGATCACAAGTTAACAAGAGATTTTTTGGTTTTCTGTAACCAGCCATCAAGCTGGTTCTTAAAGTTGTTTACAGATGTTGCACTGACCACCTCTTTTGGCAACCATATATTACAACACATAAGCTACTATTATCCCAGATTGATGTAGCTACATGTAAAAAGAGCCACTAATAATACATACATTTCTGAATAAATTATTATTTAAAGACATAGGCAAATAAATAGACCATTTTTTACTTTATTGGTAACATAAGTTGTGTTAAAACCCTGGCTATGTAAACTGTTGTTTCTTGTTATGCTTCAGTTTTATAGGTCACAAAATGTATAATGTGTTTATGAGCAGTACCTTTAGTATCAAAAATTTAAGTACTACTGGTAGAAAATCTTTAGGGAAACCTTCATTATTGTTGCACATTTGCCTAAAAGATCTATTTACTATGAATTTGAAGACACCTAGCAGCGCTCCAAAGTTTTATTGTTCCTACTGTTTACTATGTTTAATATATGAATTTTTCATTAAAGCACTCATTAAAGCACTACCATTATTATTACCATGCATTAAAGTATTACCTATGCCTAAAATAAGTTACTCTGTGTGATAAGGCTGCCCAATATACTTACAATAAATGTATTAATGTAACTTATTTTGTATGTTGTTTTCTGATGTATAATAAAGTTGTATTAATCTAGTTTTTCATTTTCAGGTAATTTGCTTCAATGAAAGATTCCATCTGTGAGATCAACGTTATTAGGTGTAAGCTAGTACAATGTATTAATTAATTTATGGTTTAATAAACGTGATGTTTTAGAACCATTATTGTTATTTGTGCTACGGAACCACCACATTTTTAGAAAGCCCCTTTTATATGGTGATGATTAGAATCGATGAAGTCACAGATTTACACGGAAGAGGTCTATATAATATTAGTCAAATACAGTTGAGACATACAAACAGATCTAGACTCGATATCAATTATATTATAGCACAGAATAGACAATAATGTAGTACCTCAGTATTAGTATGCCCCAATCCAACTATCAAGCATACATAGTAAATAATACTACCTCGGCCGAAAATTGTACTAGAGTATAATATTATCGCCTACTTATAGTATATTTAATTTACGAACTACGAAACAATGATTTCTGCACATACGTTTCTAGAAAAAATAAAATCTGGTGAAGGATGATGATGATTCGATTATCACAGTCGCTAAATATATATCTCGCATCAAGCCAAGATTAAAAAGTAACTTTAACAGTACCCATTTCTATTTGACATTGACATACAAAACAAACAATTGCAAAGCAAACCAATATTGCAATGTATGTTGATCGTTGATATTTCAATAATGCTATTTTCTAAAGAATAAGGCGCAAACAACCCCTTAAACTGAAACATTTCAATAAAACATAGGTACAGTTCTTATTAGTCCGTAGTGAAAAAGTTTAGTAATCTGTGTGGTGTGGTGGCTGCAGCAAGCAATCTTCGTAGCGCCGGTTACCTCCAACTTAAGACGCAGAGATGTCTGAGACATCCTGCTTTATCCTCGACAATGGAGCAAATACAGCCAAGCTGGGCTTCTCTACAGCAGACCCGAAGGTCGTACCTAACTGTATCATGAAAGCGAAGTCCGAACGACGCCGTCCTTTCATCGGCTCCCAAATCGACGAATGTCGCGATGCTTCTGGCTTATTCTATATTCTCCCATTCCAAAAAGGTTTTTTAATCAACTGGGACACTCAAAAAACCGTCTGGGACTACTTATTCAGCAAAGATTGCTGTCCAGTTAACTTTAACGACACTCCACTAATAGTAACAGAACCTCTTTTTAACTTTGCTTCAATCCAGGAGGCCATGACTGAAATCTTCTTCGAAGAATACGAGTGCCAGTCTTTGTTACGTATAAACGCTACAGATTTAGCTGAATACAACTACAGAAGCTCTCACAAGAATGAATGCACTGTTGTTGTAGATTCAGGATACAGCTTTACCTATATAGTACCTTATATAAATGGTAAGAAGCACAAAGAAGGTATAAAAAGAATAGATGTGGGCGGGAAGGTTTTAACTAACCACCTCAAAGAGGTTTTATCCTATCGGCAGTTGAATGTGATGGATGAAACCTATGTAATAAATCAAGTCAAGGAAGATTCATGTTTTGTTTCACAACAGTTTATGGCAGATATGGAAATTGCTCGGAAGAAAGGTGAGATATAAATGTACTTTAGGGTTTGAGAAAATACAAAGAATCTTTATTCTTCACTTGTATTTGCCTGAGACTTTAAACATATTCTCTCAGGTTAAAAAGTAGGCTATAATACTCTTAGTACCACTATGTCAAATAATACTATAATCTTTTGCTCTGTTGAGGCATGAAACAGGAACAAACAGCAATAAACTCTTTCTCTTATTTGATACACATGTCTTTTTATAAATCTCTAACTATACAGTTAGTAATTGTAGGCTTTTAAAATAATTGCTAGTGTGTTTCACTTCTTTCCTGTATGGTATACAGGCTTGCAGGACGAGATAGCTAAAATCATACTACTATTGTCCTAGACTTATAGGAAATTGTGAAAAAACATTAAACTGTTTGATAAAAAAACATAAACTTGCATGAATTCATAGCTATGTCTCTGAAATATATTTGTAGATAGTTAATTCCCATGGTAATACTTCTGCCGATTTTGGAATTACAAATACAAAACAAATATTTACTGACATTTTAAAAACAGGTAACAATAAATTTAGTGAAACCTCTTTGCTTGTGCTAGTCGTGAGACTGTGTTACAAGGCCAGAGTCTTTTTCTTCTCCCAGATGTGGGACTTATATTATATTATACCTAGTATTATGATAAGTATGTAAATAAATAAAGGTGCATTACGATATAAATAAACTTAATTTGCTAACTACCCTATTTTAGGATAAATGATCACAAACAAGATGCTGCTGACAAAAGCACTAGTGGTTACACTGTTGAATGAGTACGAAACAGATATTGTAGGTACTAAAAGTTTGTTTCTTCTCATGACCCAAGAGCTGAACCAATGGTAAATACAGAGCGCGTGGTGTTATACGTGAAATTAATTATGACTCATAAGGTCTTCTCTCTTAAGTCGTATTTCCTCATGACTGAGGGTCCTGACTCCCCCGCAGAATTAATTCGTTTGGGGAGTTCTCTTGGGCAGTTACATCATAGAGTTTTAACATTGCCTTATATATATATATTTTCCAGGCCCAGAAAACACAATAGTGAAAGACTACATCCTGCCCGACTACACGACGATCCGTCGCGGCTTCCTCCGTGACGTTATCAAGCCAGATGAGGACCTCGAGCAGCAGTCTCTCCGACTCAACAACGAGCGCTTCGCCATTCCAGAACTGCTCTTCCATCCATCCGACGTTGGGATCACACAGATGGGCATACCGGAAGCAATCATGCACTCCATATCAAACTGCCCGGAAGAAAACATGGAAAGTTTGTTAGAGAATATAGTTTTGTATGGTGGCAACACTCTTTTCCCCGGATTTCGTGACAGAGTTTACAATGAGGTGCGAGCATTAGCATTGGACCATTTTGATGTGAATGTCATGTTGCCGGAAAACCCGTTAACGTATGCTTGGGAAGGTGGGAAAGCGATTTTTAGAGATCCAGAGTTTTATTCGTTCTGTATGACTAAAGAGGAGTACGAGGAAGAAGGGAAGGCGTTGGCGTTCGAGCGGTTCGATGTATAACGGCGGAAGCGAGCGAGAAAATCTCCCGTTTGAGAGGCTCTTGCTCGGTAAAAGACTGTTTTCTTCTAAACATAAGTAGGTATTAGTAGATATTATGAGTAATTGGTACTTAAGAATTGTAATTCTTCTTTTTTCTTAATCTTTTCGTGTCAAATGTGCATGGTGTCGTAAAAGCTACCAGATGTCCTCTCTCTTTCATACAATATTTGCACACATAACTTGCTTGTGATTGGTTACGATGCTGGAAATAACCGATTGCCTTAATCGCAGTTGGTCACTAAAAGTATAATGTAGTCTCGTCTACCTACTCAACCGTGGCGGCGGCGGTTGACCAATCGTCCAATTGTTTGTTTGGCTCAGTACGCTTCTGTAATGTTAATTATTTGTAGCATAGGTATTACAGACATAATAGTCATCTCTGACAATCCAATAAATATACTATATTAGTGACACATTATACTATATGGATACAAGCGTAAGCTTAGTATGGGCCTAGATGGTGCTGTGTAATATGTCCTGAAATATTTATTTATTTACTGTTATATATTGTATTATGTTATATTGTAATCAATTTGTGAAATACTGTAATGCAAGTAATCTTAGCATATTATAATGAAAACATGTTAATGTATTGTACTCGGAAGTAAATATACTCGAATAAAAAATAGTTTTATATTCATATATTTTTGCAAATGAGATGAAAATTAAAATAATTGTAATATATGAGCATAGATACAAATTGTATATTAATTTAAACTTTAGAATAAATTAATAGAAGTACATGCATATAAATATTTGTATAAAGTTTTTAAACTGTCCGGTTAACATTACCTACCTTCTATTTGTACCAATGTATAAAAACTATTCTCACATTAAAAAACTTAAAGTAACACTGGCCATTAAACTGTCGACCGAAAAAAAATTTTGTGACAATTTGACACTTTTCCATCATCACTTTTTCATAACAAATCAAATTTTCACCAAATTCTCAAAATATATTTTTTAAATCTATCTACAAGAAACGCAAACAAGAAAGAAAAATGCTGCAAGTCCCACGGTTGATGTTGAAAAACGTGAAAAAGTATTACAAACCAGGTCACCCGAGATACCGAGTCGCCAAATTTCATTCCACACCGAAATTGAATTCTCCGAGAAAACTGGTACATTTGAGGAAATTGCAGGGAGATTTTCAGTGCGAAGATGGTCGACCTATATTCCTGAAAGCTGGGTTTAAAGATAGACTGCTCTATACTACTACGTTGGTGTTGTGTGCTGCCGGTGTGTTTAATACTCTGCTTGTGATTTATAATCATGCTAAGCCACCGGGTTGGAAAACTAAATGTTGAATAAATTGATTGGTATTTTGTGAATAAGTTTTTTGTTTCATTGAGTAATCCATGAAAGTTTTTATTTAATTACACTATGTATAAAGATTTGGTTGAAAATTGGTGACAGGAGACAGACATAAGATACTTTTCATCTCGGATTTCCCACGGGAACGGAACTGTTGCGGCTGAAACCACAGGGCACAGCTAGTATTACTTTAATTGAATAATCCATGGAAAAAAGAAATAGGTAAATTAGAGAGGAAATGGAAATTGGGCGTGATTAAGCTGCCGAGGATATGTCGGTTGGACTTAATTTCTGAACTTACTACATAAAAATATACAATTACTACCGGTTTAGCAAATACTTATACTTTATGTCATCACTACATAGCATAAAGCAAATTCTCTTCCCGCGTCTGTCTGTATGCTTAGATCTTTTTAAAACTACACAACGGATTTTGATAGTGATTCAAGAGAAAGGTTTATAATGTATAATATAACAATGCATGCGAAGTCGCGGTCTAAAGTAGTTAATTATATTGTTGCAATACAAAATATGCCAGTTCTATACTTACTTCACTCTGCTATAAGAAAAACTTGGAAAATAAAACAATCAAATATGTTAAATTAGCTTATTAATTTATTAGTGCAGTAAGGCATCACAAGTACTCCCAACCTAGCAGAAACTAAACTAAATACACTTCAATGCAACAACTAAAATTAACATTTGTGAATTGAACCATCATAATACAATCATTTCAAATTTGTTACAGTCCAAATATCTATAGAAATTCATATATTTTTACAATCACTGGGCACAATTCTAATATTAGATTTCTCAATTTGTCATTCCTTTTAAATAATAAATCTCAAGAAAATCAAATCAGAATAAGCGCAACTGATTTTATAGCATAATTTTTTACCATTTAAAATAGGACTGATTTTGATGCAGTTTTTCATGTAAATGCATTTAGACATTGTGATAGAGAATCAATATAAAATACTGTATGTTAAAATGCATAGATGTCGATTCTGCAACAACATAATTAATATGTACGATAATATTACTCCTTTATAAAAGTACGAATTTTTAGTTTCAATTTGATCCTTTTATTTCTATAGTTAAGACAAAAAAAACAGGCAAATATGCACCACGAACTCATATCACACCAATATTATAAAGGCGAGAGTTTGTGAGTATGTATGTTTGCTCTTCTTTCACGCCGCAACAGGGCGACAGATCATCGTGATTTTTAGTATAGAGATAGTATAGATTCTCGATAGTGACAGGAATTATATAGAATAGAAGCTAGAACCGACAACTACAATGCCTATTGTATATTTTATAATAATATAAAATACCTAGCAGTTACAAATATTTCTTCTCAAGCTTTCATTTCCAAAGATATGATTGAAAAAGTGTTTTTTTTTTATTTCATACGAGTACACACAATTGTGTTCCGGCTGTTAGTCATAGTTTAGCAGTCATTACGCAACGTCAGAGGCCTTTGAAGACTCGACACCAGAGTTGAAAACTTTGAAAAAAAAAACAATTTCAAATCTAAAAACACACATTTTTCAATCAGACCTTTAGTTAGACCAACTAAACCAAGAGTTACAAAACTAAAGTTGGACTAAGTTTAGTTTAGTCGATAGAGTCGGCCGGCGAGCGCACGTCGTCGATCTTCAAGATCATCTTGACGAGCTGCGTGGCGAGCGCGATCTGCTGCTTCTTGGAGTGGAGCGACTCGATCACGTTCATTGCTTTCATGTCGTTGGAATCTGGGGAGAGATAGCTATGTTAAAAACGTGACTAAGAAGGTCAGCGGGGTGTTTCACAGTGAGTCTGATACGGATCCGATTCGATTAAGACAGAAATTAACCAGTACAGAAAATATTTTTCCATATCACAATGCTTCCATACCTACGAATCCTTAAAATAAATAAATTATAATAAATAAATTTAAAAATTATAATAAATAAATAAATTAAAATATAACTTTAAAATTTCTACCATTGTATATAATTTCTACCATTTCTACTACGAGCCGATCGGATCATATCCGAGCGGTACACACACACACACGAAGTCACACGAAGCCACGTTTTGCCGAATCTTTTTTTCATCGGATCTGCAAAAACCGAATGTTGTATTCACACAGCACATCTTGCATGGCCGTATCCGACGGCCTCGTATCGGGATCTCGTGTGAAAAACCGAACCTACCCCTGCGTGTATCGTATGAACGCATGTATTGAATGCGCTATACCACTGGATCGGATCCGACCTTTGACGTTCAATCCTGTGGACCAGAAAAAGCGCGTATACCCGAAAGGGACGACGACAAATGACGTAGAATCTCAGGGCTGCCAGAGTCATAAAAATTCCCCTACTTTTGTTCATACTTACACACATACACACACGTATAAAAGTTGTACGTAATCATTATTATCACCTGAAAAAGGGACTCATATAAAAATGACACACACAGTATGTCGATAAAATTTTAAGCAGGAATAAATTATACTAAGTAGGATTTGTAAACAAAATAACTATATGTATATTTATTTCAAGGAAAACTATTTACATTGAAAAAACAAAGAATAAAGTAATAACCAACTACTTAAATAATTTGTTAATATTTTTTCTGGTTTAAAGTAAGAATATTAAAAAAAACTACTTAAACATATCTACAAATTTACAAAACGTCTTAACTAAAACTGTACATGAATATTACAAATAACAGAAATTTTCCTTTGGAATATCCACAGAGCTTTGAAGTCCATGCTTGTCGCCCTGTGACTAGAGGCGAATTCTTTCTTTATTCGATACAAAACAGGTGTCACCATTTACTAAAACTAACACACTTTCGGCACGCACACTACGACGCACGAGATGTTCATGTACACAGTACGCTTCAACTTCATCGGCTGTGCAATGTCGATATTTTTTATCGATTATTTACACATTTACTTCGAAGATGGAAATATATGTCTTTAGTATAACTATATTATTTAAGTACAAATTATAGTTAACTAGCTATGGCCCGCGGTGTTATCCGTTGTAAAAACTTTTTTATCCCGTGGGATAAAAACTATCCTTTGTCCTTACCGGGGACTGAAACTATCTCTATAGCAAATTTATTTTTATCTATTTTATTTAATTATCAAATCATCTTCAAAATGACTGGAGCATATTCTGGTATTTTTATGAGGAAACCAGTTGTATCTACCGGCCGCCAATATCCATTTATTTTTTAACACTGGATTTTTTGGAAATCTGTAAAATTAAGTAGGTATGTGTTAAATAAAAACCGTAATCCAGAAATATTTCCATACAAATCTAGAAACATCATATACATTATATCGATTATCGATAATTTGCTAGGTTCCATTTACACATCACTTTGCTATCGAGAAGTAGCGTCGTCAAGACAACGAATGTGTTAATGCCATTCAAAATGTCAAAAGTTTTATTTATTAAAATTACGAAATTTTACTACTTACCGATGGTATTTCACGCCGGTAACACTGGAACTTGTTCTTACAATTTTTAACTTGACACCAGGACATATTTAATAGTTTATCATGCTGTAAAACCGAGTAAAACGACCGAAAACTCTCTCTCGCTCGGACTATGTTTGACAACAGACTGACAAGCGCTGTCGTAGGTTAGGTTGGCATGTTTACTGGTCCAAACGAGAACCACGTATTATTAGTCATTTCGCTTCTATGGAAGGGCGCGCGCGGGGGCGATGTGGCCCGATCGTTGTTCTGTGGGAATATCTAAATTCATGTACTTCATTTTTAACTTTTATTTTTGTATTTTTCTTAACAATTTTTTGTTAAAAAACAGTTTTGGTCGAAATGTCTAGAACACATGCGTGCATGTTTTGGAGGTTCCCAGTTATGTCGCCCTGTTGCATTAATCCAAATTTCACGAACGCTTGGATCCATCGGAAATCTATATAAATAAAAATAAATATATATGTGGTATATAATTAAAAACTCTAAATGTTTTTTTTTGTCATTATTGTAGTGCTTCTTTGCAGAGTGATATGCCTATATGTTGCTATGCCTATTTCGACTCAAATCATCTTTATAAAAAAATATTTTGCCTTAATTTCTTGGGTAAATTGCCAAAACGAAACTGGTATCACCAAAAACCGTTTAACCCGATCAAATTCAAAATACTGCAAAATGACAACTATGTTTGACAAACGCTTTGCGAGTAAAACAGTTTACTATACTTTAAATTTAGCCGAGTAATCTCATAAAAACAATTCATGTTTTTAGTCTTATTTTACTATTTATAATCCATATAAATAGCGTTTCAATAAAGCAGGGCTCTCATTGCTCCTAAATTAGTCATAATCAAGTCACATTGTCGTAAAAGTATCGTACTTACGTATGAAAGGATATATTTTCATCTTTCCGTTCACTACGGCTTTTACAGCCTTTTACATAGCAAATCACCATGTTCTATGAAATTTTCTTCAATAATTCACTATGTAAATCAAGTTTTTTCACACTTAGCACTCGTAATCACCATATAAAAGCAAAAATATTTTTCACGCAACTGCCATGTTGGGCGCTACCGAGTAATGACCAACGAAACAAAAAGTGAAATTTAGACAAAGACAAAATCCGATTCCTGTCTCTTTCGCTCTTAGGTTTTCTAGATATAGTTGTCCCACTCGCTCATTACTTGTCAACTCCGTCTGATTGATGCTTGAGGGATCCGACATTTTGCAGTACGACCGAATCGGTTTGTAGCCGCAAAATCGAATGTCAACTTCAGCAAGATTCGGTTTTTTTGCCGTGTCTTGAAACCGAATGCATGTGTGAACTCATTCATTGAAATACTGATACAACTGCACCGAAACCTGCAAAAAACCGATTCGGTAGAGAAACACTCGACGCCGTGTGAACGTACCGTCATTGTGAAACACCATGCTGAAGTTAAAAAATGAGACAAAACCATTATAAGAAAAAATCCTTAATATGTGATTATGACATCAATAAGTAATGATTTTGATGCATGAATTCAACCATATTTAATAAATTAGAATTTCGAATCGGTCCCGGGTTGGTCATCGGTCGGGGGTTCTGTCTGACGTGGCTTTACCACTAATTAAGACGAGCATAAGTTTTTAACTATTACATAAATAATCACTACACTTTCTTAGATAAATTATGCGAATGTAAAAGTAAATACACTACTTCATTGGATGCACGTCAAAAATACTAATAAGTCCTTACCTTAGATTTTCTATAAGTAAATAATTGGATCTATTTAATCATCATCATCAGTGCCATCTTTATACACAAGTTTGGAGGTCAATTGGCAAAATCTTCTGCGATCATCTCATTAACATGGGATCTATTTAATATTGTCATATAAAATCAAAGAGGAAATACTGCCAGCATCCTGGGATCCTGCCGCACAGCGACAGTATGGACGGTGTGCTGAATTTTTTGTAAATATCTGTTTAAAAATATCTGTATCTTTGTCAGTTTTTTGTATTTACCTGTGGAATAAATTATTTTATATGAATAGTAAAGTTTCTCACCCTTGCCCATGCAGTCGATGCCGAGGTTAGGGTTGTTCTCGGCCGCCTGGCGCGCCTTCACCTCCGACAGCGCGTCAATGGGGGACAGACCGCTGGAAGTTTATATAAAAAAGAAATGATTAGATAATACTACTCATCCCTTTTGTACTCTGTACAAGAATCAGAAAAAGAAAACAAAGATTTGTAATAATAAAAAAACTACTCCCAAATAGAAAAAAGACTGTGTCAAATAAGAGATTCTTATAAAATAAATCAATAAGCCCACGTTTCTACAAAAAGAAGTGTAAATATAACATAATAATAAAGAAATCGCAGTAACAAACCTACTTGGCACGACCTTGTCTATAAACAAGCAGCTCCATCGAGACTTGGTAAGTTTTGTACAGAATGTTTTTGGTGGGATACTACTTATAAACTCTGATAATCATATAAAAAAAACCTTTTAAAATAGTAGAATAGTTCCTTAAGTAAATGCCGAGTGAATGACATTCAACTTATTTTATAAAGTTTCTGTGTATGTGTCTGAATAAGTGTTTCTATTTCTACAGCTCTTGGACATTCATTGTCATTATCAGTCTCAAAATATTAAAAGTTATTGAAGGTCTAGTCTTCATCATTTCTAATATCAAATTGTATAGTACCTAATACCAAGTATTCCTGTAACTAGAATGTAACTGTTACATGACTGTTAAATAACCGTTACAGTACTGGTTACATAACTGTTACAGTACCTGTTACATAACCGTTACAGTACAGGTTACATAACTGTTACAGTACCTGTTACATAACTGTTACAGTACCAGTCATCTAACTCTTACAGTACCTGTTATCTAGCTGTTACAGTACATGCTATCTAACAGTTACAGTACCTGTTCTCGGCCAGCGCGATGGGCACGGCCTCGAGTGCGTCCGCGAAGGCCCTGAAGGAGTACTGGTCGAGGGAGGCTGTCTTCTCGGCGTCGCGCGCCACGGCCAGCGAGCACGAGATCTCGGCGGCGCCGCCCCCGTACACCACGCGGGAGTCCTGCGGAACAAGCAGAGTGTTTATAAGTCACTTGCAGGTTAATTAGCCTATGATCTTAAAAGACACTAAAAATCCGAATTAAAAACTAGAATTCCGAATCGAATTTTAAGTATCAGCTTTATAGATACTAAGTAATTTGCACTCGCTTAAAGTGAACTCGCACTGTGAAGGGAAACATCGTGAGGAATGCGACGTGTTTGAGGACCACAATATCCGGAAGGACATGTGCGCCCACCACGATGTATCTGCCCAAGAAAACTCCCCTAACGAACTAGTTCTGCGGGGGAGTCACGACCCTCAGCCATGAGGAGCTACAACTCACCTGCACTAGACTGCGCACTATGCAGAGCGCGTCGTGCACGGAGCGCTTGGCCTCCTCCACGATCATGCGGTTGCCGCCGCGCATCAGCACCGTCACGGCGCGCGAGTTGGAGCACTCCTCGATCACCAGCATCTCCTCCTTGGCGGTGCCGAAGGCTGCAAGGACAAATATCAAAGTTAGACATAATTGATTTTTAGTCCGGCATATCAGGAGAGAGGCAAGCCCAGGGATAAAACTGGTCACCGATGATTTTTGTTTAAAAACAAATGAGACTAAATGTACTTTTCGGAATTGGACACCATCTTACCTATTTCTATGTGTTTTGGTCTTCTAATTATCTTGACATCCTGTCGTAATTTTTAGTCGTGCAAGAGGAATTTAAACAGCAATAGTGTATTATATGTCTTATCCAGAAACATGTGTCTGCCGTGGATGGATCTGAGCGCCCATCATTACGTACACGCCCAAGAGAACTTCCCCAATGAATTTCTTCAGGGAAGTCACAACTCTCAGTATTTAGGAATACAACTCGAAGAGATAGATTATTTGTCCTAATGTCACTCACCCAGTCATATCATTTTCCAGGCCTTTTGCCAATACCAAAAGATACCAAGATCCATCTTTCAGCTGCCCTGTGACAAAAAGACCGACAACCATGCTTAATTCTACTCACATAATGTCTTATTCTGGGCCGTATCCTACTTCCAAATCAAAAATTACCAAGATCCATCGCTCTGCTGCCCTATGAAAGACACGCTCCAAATAGACTATCACTCACTGAGTTCCCGGACCAGTCCAGCGGAGCCCAGCTTCTCCGGAGTGAGCTCCTCGAAGCGGGGCACGATCCTGCCCCCGGTGGCGATGGCAATGAGCTCCATCTCGGGCCCGCCCACCCAGCGCACGGCGGGCAGCCCCTGCGAGAGGAGGAGGTGGTTCGCCTCGTCGTCGAAGCCCCACTGGCAGATGGCCAGCGTCGCGCCGGCATCCTAGAAAATAAAAATTTAGGTAATCAACATAGTTTTTGTCATGTATGTATTTATATATTAAGTTATTATTATGAGTATTTGTAAAATACTTTCACTATAAATAGGACGGAAGGTCAAACAATAAATCAGTCTTGTTATTACCGCAAACTGCTTTGGTTTTATTTATCACAATTTTTATCTCAGTCATTCATTGTGTTCATTAGGCGCGCCTAAATCAGTCAAGTCATTTGGAGACAGACACAAAACATTCTTTCTTAGACTTTAAATCAGTTAACTTAACTTTAAGTCAATCACGCTTTAATACTAAGTTTAGGCGCGACTTAAAGTCTACGAAAGTTAGTCTGTTAGTCACTGTGACTTTAAATGCTAATGCAGTAGAAATGGGTGACTCAGGAAGCTTCTAAAAGTATGTTCGTGTTTGTGATATATTTTCAGATTTAGAAACAAACACAAGTAAGAACATAATACACAAACATAAAATCTGCCACAACACAGCCCCGACTCAGCATAAATATATGATTTGACGAAGATATTAGCAAAAAAAAACTTTCAGAAGACTTGATAACCTCCTTTTTTGGAAGTCGGTTAAAAAGGTAAACTAGCTTGCTTATACCTATGTTTTGTGTGTTTCTTAGTGTAATCCTCATTGTTTTTTATAGTGTTTATATATCTATTTTATAACAAATTCGACACAGTGTGATATGGGCACATCAGCAATTTGCTGCTCGCGCCTATTAATCAAACATGAAATGAAATTCATTGTCAGGCAACCAGGTTTAACAGGTGGCCATAAAAACTTATAACATAATCTACGGGCCAGACATGTTATAAGGCAGGATAGTACTCTGCCGTATGGGCTTACAGACTTTGTTATAAGTAAAAATACAAACACGTTATTTAAATATAGCTATGATACATTGAAAAGAAATTCCTTGTCACATATTATAAAAATATTATTTTAAAGAAAATTGCAAACAGAAAGAGTTATCTCACCTTGACCTGTTTGACCATCTCGAGAAACTTGTCGTGTTCGTAGGCGCGCAGGTCTCTGTACTCGTCCGCGCTGCCCACCTGCAGCTTGTGCTTGGTCTTGGGCTTCGGGGGCTCGAACGCACAGGTGAGGATGGCTAGCTTCACGTCCTGGGGACGGGGGAGATATTAGTAGGTATATATTACACCTTGTTAGTAGATCGGTATCGGTCTTGATAAAAATGGAAATATGTATTACGATATTAGTATCAAATTCAACCTCTCATTGTTTAATTATCAGTATTCTCAATGTTTCTTCTCCTTCTTATCAAATGAGAGTGGCCAACTCTGGTGTCGAAAGTTTTTAAACCGCCCTAAGGGCCTCTGACATGGCTTAACGACTGCCGTACTAGACAAACAGCCGGGACCTACAATTTAACGTGTCATCCGACCCACGGAAACGCCCAAAATGGAATGCCACTTTCCGGTCACCCATCCAAGGACTGACCGCGTCAACCTTTGCTTAACATTGGTAATCGCATGCGATTGCCTCCGCTAAAAGTTTTATACGAGTGGTATTCCATTCAAACTTCCATGTCAAAACATGCTAGGAAACTAGTACATAACTATACCTAATGTACACTAGCATATTTTAATTGTAAATTACTTATGCAAAATAAAGACTTTGAAATTGAATTGGTCTTGATAAAAAAATAATCTACATAGTATATAGCAAAGTTGCTTTCCTCATCTGTCTGTAATATGTACGCTTGTATATTGTTCTTTAAAACTTTACAACGGATATTGATTATGTAAGAAGCCGCGGGCAAAAAATAGTGATTTTACGAATTGAAGTTTTAAATAAATTTGTAGACAATCATACATTTATAGACTCACGTCATTTACGTAGCCGAAAAGTCAAATTTTAACTGAAATGATCACATTTTTTGAGTCATAGAGATAAATAAGTACAATTGGAAGCATGTTCAACACATTTGTGTGGAGTTTTTTTTAAGAGGTTTACGTTTGACTACAGCCAGCCTGATGTTAAGCATTGTTACTATTCTAAACTAGCTGACCCGGCGAACTCTGTTCCGCCTTAGAGGCAATAAATAAGCAGATTTTGAATTTTATTCAATTCAATTTAACGTACATAGGATACTTCAGGAGACAGATATAGGATACTTTAAAAAGTATCCTATGTCCGTCTCCTGGTTCTAAGCTACCTCCCAATCAATTTTCAGCTGAGGCCGTTCAGCCGTTCTTGAGTTATAAATGGTGTAACTAACACCACTTTCTTTTATATGTTTAGATAATAATCTATGTGTATATAATTATCATTACTCGTAGGTTCTCACCTTGAGTTGTTTGGGCATCTGCGGGTGGCTCATGGTCTTGTCTATGACGACGCCCCGCACCAGCATGGAGTCCTCCATGCGGCCCCCCACCTTGCCCTCCACCTTGATCAGCTCGAAGTTCACGTCGCGTTTCTCCAGGTCGGCCACTGATAGGACTGCCTGTTGGGAGATTTTTTTTTCTTAAATTAATAACATAGGTGACATTACATATTTAGAAAATAATCATAATCTATACATATACATATGAACAAAAAATACAATACAATACAAAATTATTTATTCACTGAAAGTATGATATAAAACCTTAAAAACTAATATATAAATAGATATATAGTTACAGATAATATTTTTTTATTTAAAAGATAGGTACCATTTTATATTTAAAATACATATAATAATCATAATGTATACTTTATGACATAGAAGATTTAGATTTCATCCATGTGGACATTTCAGACACAGCCGAGGTAGATTTCACTGAAAAATCAATGTTACAAAATTGTTGATCATCATTGTCCATAAAGTGCTAATTTGGAATCATTATTATCAGATATTATATATTTATTGGAGAGTTTTGTTTATGTCAGATGCCTCAGTGGTTAGAAAACGGACACCAGAGTTGACCACTCCCATATAAACTTAATTAGTTTTTTGCATATTTACTAAGCCAAGTAAAATTATATTGCTAAAAGTTATAGTGCTATTATGTAGGTACTCACATCAACTGCAATCTCAGCCATGAGCCTGTGACACTTGACCACCACCTTGCTGCCGAGGGTGGTCATGGCCACCTTGATGAGGTTCTCCCGGGTGTTCTTGTTAACGGGGAAGGCCTCGCTGATGCTGTCCAGGTGCGCGAGGGCGGTGGCTGCGGCCATCTCGAAGCCGTCGGCGATGCGGATGGGGTGGATGCCCTTGTCGATCAGGATGGAGGCTTGTTCCAGGAGAGCGCCTGGGGAATGCAACAAAAAAAATGTGCGAACGTCCAACTGCTGGGCATAGGACACTTTGCTTGCACACTTTTGGTTCCAATCCATCATTTTAATAACATCTTAAGAAAGGTATTTCTGTGTATTATGCATAATTAGTACAGCATATTTGTATGTGATTTTATTGGAATGGATAATATTGAGTAAGATTATCTATTTCTAAATGTTAGCTTATATGAAAATAATTTATTTATTTATTTATTTATTTGAATAATGGGCGAGCAGCAAATTGCTGATGTGCCCATATCACACTGTGTCAAAATTGTTTTATATAGTCCACACAAAGATAAAAAATTAAACTGTCCACTGGTGCAACGATCACAAGTTAACAAGAGATTTTTTGGTTTTACGTAACCAGTCATCAAGCCGGTTCTTAAAGTTGTTTACAGATGTTGCACTGACCACCTCTTTTGGCAACCTGTTCCAGTTATGAACCACTCTGTTGCTGAGTATGTGGTGACCTGTGTTAGTTTTGGCAGAGCATCGCTTGATCGCTTAATGCAAAGGTAAAATTATAAAGTAATATAAAAAAACATTTTTTTTGTTTATTAATCATTATTCTGTCTTAGATTTTAAATAATTATATCCTCTCTTACACTAATATGTTCACATTTCTAACTAACACACACAATGTTTATCTGAAACATCACATAGGTACCTATGATGTGATATTATGATGAGAATTTGCAGCATTTCTGTTATGAGAAAGAAGTAGAACTCACCAGCCAGCACCACAACCCCAGTAGTTCCATCACCAATCTCATCGTCCTGACTCTGCGCTAACTGCACCAGCAGCTTGCCAATCTGGTGCTCCACATCCATCATCTTCAGGATGGTGGCTCCATCGTTGGTGACTGTCACCTCACCGTCGGGAGATACCATGAGTTTGTCTAAACCACGGGGGCCGAGGGATGTGCGGAGGATGCCGGCGATCTGACGCGCCGCTTGGATGTGTGACTAAAAGGGTGGTTGAAGATTCATAAATGAAAAATAAAGGTCTGATACTTACTATCAGTATTTATGAGACATGCACTAATGCTAATTTCAAGCGATTACTTTTATTTATCTTTCTATGATTTTATCTGACCAATATCTTGTTTTTATTGATAAATCGGATGCATTGAAGGAAAATAAACATTATTGCTTAGTTATAGTTTTTAGGATAAGTATCATACATTTATTGCCACCCAGGGTGGTAATGCTGCCAGTATGCTGGGCACGCTGCCCTCTGGCAGTGGGCTGGAGCATATAGATTTTATCTACAGGCTTTTCTAAAGATTTTCTAAGTGCCCCTTTTTTGTAGTAGTTAGAAGTAGTATGATTAGTTTTTCTTCCCTTGTTTTTATATTTTATTATTGTAAATAAAGATTTACTTTAAATAGATGCAATTGTAAAAATAAGCTACAAAAATGTACAGGAATGCTAAGTATTTGTGGATATTTTATGGTGATATCAGTCAGCCAAGGTAGATTTCACAGTACAATCAATAAAAAATGAAATTATTTTGATCATCATCAGTGTCCCAAAGTATCCAAGTACCCTAGTTGCTTATTGTTAAGAAATAGGAAAACAGTAAAAGTTAATTTTATAAAAAAAAAGTCAGTAATATAATGAAAGGTATTAAATTGAATTGCCTGGAAGAGATCACTCAAGGTGATAAGGCCTCCTATTTGTACATTTATTTATAGTTTAAGTCCTTTTGATAATTATTTATTTTGGTGTGCAATAAAGATATATTGTATTGTAAATTGGATAAGGATTAATGTTGTATTGATTTAAATTGCTTTGTAAATAAGGCATTATTAACTGGTTAAACCCACTAACTTATGTTGATTCTGAAGCTTTTCAATCAATTGTTTACTTTGTAAGAATCATTTTAATTTAACATGTTTTGTTGTTGAAACTGAAGATTTTCCAATTTATTAGCATTAGGTATGTTATTTTAATTTTGCACAGTCCATAAAAACATACTTTTAAGTTGAGATAGCCTAGATACAGGCTAAAATTACTAATACGTAATTAATTAATACGTTGGCTAGTACCCACGACACAAGTGTTTGCTTAGTTTGGGGCTAGATGGCGCTGTGTGCAATGTCCCGGAATATTTATTTATTAATTAGATAATGATAAGTAATAATGTACTTAGTAGTTTAAAGTTATTAGATTATGCATAATCATTTATTACTTCTGTTATATCTTCATAAAAAGCTTTAGGCATTAAGGCTGAGTTTCAGGAATATACAAAAGAGAGTAAGCTCATAGCTTATTTGTTTAGTAAAACTAATTTACTCTTTATAACAATGGACTAGAGTTGAAAATAGTGTAACAGAACTATTTTTAATACTTTTGTTAATTTAAATGTTACAAGGAAGAAAACAAATTTTAGATGTGGCGATATAGAATAAATAAAAAAGAATACGAAAACTATAAGAGGTCTAAAAGTTATACTAAAAAAAGAAATCATGTGACTCATTTTGACACCTGTTTACAAAACTCTTTGTATTTCAGATGTTTGCCATTTTAGCTGTTGTTTAAGAGTATACAGAGAATTAGTATCGGCTAATAAGTAATATTAAACAAAGTTTTAGTGATAATTCACTTGTTTTTATTCATTTTTCGGTCCAAAACAAAGTCGACTGAGTATTGTAGGTTACGAATTATCTCCAATTTTTATGGGTATAATTTTCATTCGACATTTGTTTTGGAGTATCAGGATACCTAGTATGAACCTAATTTACTTAGATCTATTCTAGTTATGTTTCAAAATAGAGAAAATATTACCTTCAGGGCATCGATACCGGTAAGCCTTTTTTGCCTATCTTGGTCCCTCAAGATGATAAATGGACGACCATACTCGTCGAAGGCTACTGTTCCTGGGAACATAGCCATTTTGCACTAATTAAACACTACACAAATCTAGGATGAAACAGGATTTTACTCCTGTTTTTCTGGAAAAGTGCAAAACAGAAAACAAAATGACCGAACTGTCAAATTCAATTTGAGTTTTAATGACAGTGACAATTGCAAAATCAATTGACAATCAGCTAAATACTTTTTAGGCTTCATACGATAACATTATTAACCAATAATTAAGTACATAATATTATAAACCAATAATTAAGGCTAAGAGTACCTAAGTCGGAAACACAGCCACTTTTTTTTCATGGCAACTGAAATACTTACATATTATAATATCATACTCTACGTTCTCTTTTCTTTTGGTAGACTAGGGACACGGCATACGAGTACCTACCTATCAAACGAACGGTGGGTGTACCGTACCACACCTGCAGCTTCGCACATAGTGAATAATCATCATAAGATTCGGGTTTGCTGACTTTGGCTACAAACGCTAAATTTTATGTAAATAAAGGTGATTATAAACCGAAACCATTTTGTATTTTATTTCATAAAAGGTTGCATCATTTTTACCTACATATAATTCTTTTGCGGACAAACAGTACCTAATCAAAATGTCTTATCTGTCCCCCTAATGCCGGTACACACAGACAGACAGGGGGACAGATAAAACATTAAGGAGGTGAATAAAGTTCGAACTGTCCCCTTTTCGCTAACAGGGGGACAGTTCGAACTTTTTTGTTCGATTTGTCACCCCATGGGGACAGAGCAGGGGAACAGATCGGAATATTTCAAAATTTATAGGGTTCTCTCTACAAAAACATATAGGTATATAGAACAGCGTAAGTTACATCTTACATCACAATAATCATCTTATCGACCTCACCCACTGCTCAGAACCTCTTTTTTAAGGGTGATAGTAGTCTTTGGTAGAGTATAGGCATCCTCTACATTGCACCACACAGCACAGTCAGTGCACTAATCATTATCTTAAGTCAGCATTAGCTAAAACGATTTTGATGAAATTTTGTATACTTTTGGTCCACAAAGGTTATAAATGTGCTAAACATTTTTATTACATAAAGGCATAACACTGAATAAAACCCGTGCAAGTGGTGTGAACGAGTAGTTTATTGAAGTTATCCTATATACATTCCCGGACGGTGGCCGGTCACGTCAGCCCTGCCTTATACCTAGAGACCGCTGCAGCAGCGTTACATAGTTAGTTCCTGCAAACAGACAAAATAAACATTAGTATAATTTTGACATAGTCTTATTCATAAACTTATTTGGTAAAAACCAATAACAACAGGCATAATTCAAGCCTTTATATATACAGAAAGGCTACAATTGCACTGGCTTTAGAGTGAAGGAAAACATCGTGAGGAAACCAACACATTTGAGGACGTCTTCTTTTAGTATAAGTTCTTTCAAGGAAGACATTCCACCACTGTGTAGGTATCTGCCCAAGAGAACTTCACTAATGAATAATTCTCGACATAATATACTGAGAATGTCTGATAATATATCATCTCACTTCTTTAGAGCTTTTTTTGTTTTGTCACTTATGCTTAACATCAGGCAGGCTATTACGTAGTCAAACGTAAACCTGCCCCACACAAAACAATATATTTTTGATATAAAATCTTGGACAGGAGTCAAATCTCGTCTCTCAGTAATGAGGAGGAGGATTTCTCACCATGATAGCATTGACAATATCCGACTGGTTGTTCCTGAGAGCGCGCACCGCTCGCGCTCGAGACACGTTTGCTTGGGACATCACTATCTCTACATCCTTCTCGTCTACTCCGGTCTCGTCCACTGCTTCCTCGTCCTCTTCCTCTGCTATGGGCGCTACCGTCTGGAGGAGACAAATATTGAAAGTCAAAGCATTTATTTGCAGAGTCCAGGTAAAGAAGATGGTACATTTAATTATATAAGAACACCATACTCAACCCACAATGTATGCAAATATGTATATATAATACATTATAACTAGTAATTTACAAACGCTTATTAAAAAATAATAAATTTTAACTTTCGTGAGGCTTTCTTATCAGTAAGTATCTATTATGGATGTTGTTTACGCGAAATCACACTACAGTGAAAACTACTACAGTTACTGACTGAATAACGAGTGGAATATTGAAGAGAGAAATATGTAGGTATGTTAGAAGAGTATTCCAATTTTAGTTTTAGGTCTAGCCCTCTGTTATTTGCTTATTTGTAAAGGAGCAAAAATAAGGCAGAAATTCCTGTCTGCTTTAATAACTTAGCTTTATTCGGCTTCTAGCCAGACGCGTATGGCAGTGTTTTCTGTGTTAGAACCATTTCCACCAAAAAAGCAGTTTATTAATTCAGATATTAATACATATGTACTTGTAAGAATTGGTTAACAATTGGGTATGATGATCAAGAGATGTTTCCAAGGACATGTGCTAAATTTCCTATGTTAAAACACTCCTATGAAGTAGCAGAGGTGACACTGATATAATAAAAAATATACTCTATACAATCAACCAATACTCACAGTGCCCGTAGCAGTGGAGTCGTTGCCTGCGGCAGCAGTCTCCGGAGCCTTGAACCTCTCTGCTGCAGCCATGGTGGCTTGCTGCGACAGGTCCTCAATCTTGGCCTCTCCAAACACAATGTAAGTGTCGGAGTGGGGGTTCTTGTATACGTCCGGGGAGTTGATCACAAACAGGATGTTCTTGGATTTGCGGATTGTGACTCTGTTCACGCCTGATACCTGGAAATTTTGTAGGAAGGTGGTTTAGCTACATCTGTATACTGTTTATAGAAAAAAAGATGCTCTACTATTTTAATATTAAAACTTTTGTGAGACATTTTATGAATATGTTAACTAAACGGTTTTCACTCACGTGTTGTTTATGTGTGTGTGTTGTTGATGTTATAACATCCATCTTCAACATACGCAAATTAGACGTGAGTGAAAACTGTTTAGTTAACATATTGCTATACTATTCTATGATTTTGCCAAACACAATTTTACCATGCATACTAATTTAATAATAAATTAGTCATTATGTATTAATGAGTCATACAATGTCTGCAAGTCATTCCACAATATTAATACCTATTGATATTCTCTTCCAAAATCGCTATAAGGAAAACAGCATGATAATTTAGGATACTGATTATTTTAAGGTTGTGCTTTTGTTTAACTTAATTAATCGTCTGTTGTCTGAAGGTGTAACTAGTGGGTGCTCGCGGCTTCGCTCGCATTGAGAAGTAAACCTTGCATGCCCTATTTCACCTCTTTAAAAGTGGCATTTCCAAAAATCCTTTCTTAGCGGATGCCTACGTCATAACATCTACCTTCATTCCAAATTTCAGCCCGATCCGTCCAGTGGTTTGGGCTGTGTGTTGATAGATCACTATATCAGTCAGTCACCTTTGAGTTTTATTTATTTAGGAGATGTAAATTCATTATAGTCGTCAGGTAGCCCTCTAAATAGATTACAATAAATAAGTATACGCACAGGCTTCAGTCCAAGTTTGCTCATAATTTTGCGCGCCTTCTTTTCGCCGCGCGACTGTTTCGCCTTGGAGACGATGTCGATGCCAGCGATGGGGTTGGCGATACCACCCGTGCCGGGGGCACCTACAATACACAATAAACAAGATATTAATTCACAAGATTTGTTTGATGTTCAGTGGAATACAAGAGATGAATTCACAAGAATAGTTTGATGTTTAGTGAAATACAAGAGATTAATTCACAAGAATAGTTTGATGTTTTATGGAATACAAGAGATTAATTCACAAGAATAGTTTGATGTTTTATGGAATACAAGAGATTAATTCACAAGAATAGTTTGATGTTTAATGGAATACAAGAGATTAATTCACAAGAATAGTTTGATGTTTAATGGAATACAAGAGATTAATTCACAAGAATAGTTTGATGTTTAGTGAAATACAAGAGATTAATTCACAAGAATAGTTTGATGTTTAATGGAATACAAGAGATTAATTCACAAGACTAGTTTGATGTTTAGTGAAATACAAGAGATTAATTCACAAGAATAGTTTGATGTTTAATGGAATACAAGAGATTAATTCACAAGAATAGTTAGATGTTTAGTGAAATACAAGAGATTAATTCACAAGAATAGTTTGATGTTTAATGGAATACAAGAGATTAATTCACAAGAATAGTTAGATGTTTAGTGAAATACAAGAGATTAATTCACAAGAATAGTTTGATGTTTAATGGAATACAAGAGATTAATTCACCAGAATGGTTTGCACCAGTGGACTGTATAATTGTGAACTTTGTGTGGACTATATAAAACAATTTTGATACAGTGTCATATGGGCACATCAGCAATTTGCTACCCACCTATTAATCAAATAAATAAATAAATGTTTAGTGGAATACAAGAGATTAATACTCCAGAATTGCTTTTTTGTATAGCTAAGTGAAATACAAGTGGTCCTAAAACATCTTGCTGTTTTTTTTTTGGTTGTTTATTTTGCAACTTTTCACAGCGTATTTGAGTGCAATCTAGTTTGTTCTCAAACTATCAACAGTGTTAAACATCTTGTGTAAGCACACCTCATTAATGAATAGGTATGAATAGTAAAACTCTAGAGGTGATGATAGATTTTTAAAAAGCAAAATCAAAGACAGTTGCAAGATTATGAAATTTTAAATTTGTTTTTACATGTTGAAGTTGCAGATTGAAAAATAATTGTACTGTCATATCAAGGGAAATATAAAACAGAAATATATATGTATTCCGTCGAGATCTTGACATTGTTGAGACCTAGATTTGTGTAGATTTCTTGTTGAGAATTTGATTTTGAATTGATCAGTTTAAAATAAATTTATGTAATTATTATTAATTCTATATTGTTTAATCTGTCGTCTTTTTAATTTGTCTTTGTTTGTTTGTTTATTAGTTGTATATTCGTGTGTTATATGTGTTATTGTTTTACGTAGTTCGAGTCGTCACCCGTCGGTCTCAACGGAAGACCACCGCCGACTGTTCGCAGTCAGCACATGCTGAGTTGAGGCCGGCTTGTGACAGAAAATTGTGTATGTGCAAAATGTGTTTGTCTTACTTTCCTAAATGTGTTCGTAATTTCTTGTCACAAAATAAATAAATAGATATATTCAACCACATATTCTTTGAAGTTCCCTTGAGTTATTGAAAAATACTACAACATGTCAGTATATTACAGTGAATTGGTTCTTATTAAGTAAGAACACTCCATCTTAGGCCATAGCCTTTGCTTACTATCAGGCAAATTATGGCGATGTGCAAACCTGCAGGGCAAGCACGGCATGAGGATTAAAAGTCTTTCCACCATTTTATCTACCTGTCACCTGTCAGTCACCATACACCAAGTGGATAAAAATGGTAGAAAGACTATTAGTCCTCGTGTCGTGCTTGCCCTGCTGTTCTAGTTAAAATATACTATATATATTACCTGCATCCTCCAGCTCGGGGATGGTGTCGTCAGAGTCAGAGTCCTCGGACTCGGCCTCCTCCTCCTTGCGCTTCTCCGTCATGGAGGCGGTGGCCTTGTCCAGCTCTGTCAGCTCCGGCATGGTGTGCTAGGGAGTCTCCTGGAAACACATAAACATGAGAATTTTAGAATAAAATACTTTATTGCAATGAAACAAAAAAAAATTTACTGAAATAGATATATATTTTTTTTTGCATGAGATAGGCTCACACTTGACTACAACTTGCCTGAGGAAACCGGTTTACTCTCAACTTGAAGACCGACAAATTATAGATAAAAGGGAATAGATATTTGGGCAAGGAGTTCCACAGTTAGGCTGTTCACACAATGAAAGTCGAAGCAAAACACTTGGTGCGAGACTTTGGAAACTATATCATTATTGAGACATACACGATACAAGTTGTTTGAGAGTTGAAACTTACAATCCTATAAGTATTCTTATTGAAATCAGTAATATTTGGAGTCGGTGCCAGTCGCGACTTTGACAAGCGTCGATTTCGTTTAACCAGTGACTGGCACCGAATACAAAATATATTACTGATTTCAATAAGAATACTTATAGGATTGTAAGTTTCAATAATTTGATAGATTCTTTACTCCCAATTCTGAATTTTGAAGTCGCAAAAATGAAAATAAATTATTTATTAACTTTTTAGTGACACATGAAGTCAGTTTTTGATTTTTTTTAAATAAATTTTATATGATAAACAATATTGCAGTGATTATTTAGTTGTGGGCCCTGGCTGTTTGTCATAGCTATTATGCCATATCCGAGACCCTTAGGGTGGTTTGAAAACACTGACATCAGTGTTGGCCACTCTCATACTAACTTATGTTAGTAATATTAGTAAAACCCAACAATCACCTCTCCTATGGTGACAATTTCAATTTATTTCTATGTGAAGCTCAATGTATGAAAAACAATTAAACAAGACCTGAAAACCTTAATAATCAATTTATTTCTGATAAGATTTGTTTGTGACTGCTGCAGAACTAGTTAAGTCAATATTTTAATAACTTTGTATCAACTACGGTAAAAATCAAACCAAACATCGTTTCAATAGGTAGTTATTATCTAGTTGTAATATACATAAAATGTTCAGTTTTGACCACAGTTACTTCCTTTGGTTAAAATGTGGTTATATTGACCTTGGTGGTACTTATTACTATCTGAATCAGATAGGTACTAGATACAAGTATTTGACTATGAATTTATATTAGCTTATTAGTCAGTTTGCTGAATCTCTAAAATTCTTACTATATTTTAATGTACCTAACAACTAAATCCTTTGAAATAAATCAATATACATAATGGTAAGGTATAGGTATAACACATGACTCAGTTTATAGGTGTATTTACTGATGTCAATGTTGCATATTGACAGAAAACAAGATTTTAAGAGAGGATGAAATGAATTTGAACTCATGTTCCTCAAATCTACATAATATGAAGGTTGAAAGCTTTTGAGGAGCAAAAGGTAATCTGATATAGCGAGACATTGTTGAGGTTCAGATTTCTTTTCTTATTCACTATTCTCGCACAAAAACACACATCCCAGCACTTGCCCTAATGTAATATGGGCCACCAGGCAACGTTTTATAAAACCACTAGCAATAAAAATTGGGTTTCTCGTGAAATAATCGGAAGCCGCAACTGGAGGAATTCCACAATAATAGCCGGAGTTTTCACGAAATATTTCCACAAACATGCAATTTCTTCACCAATATACGCACTGCACGTTTCTTTTGACAGTATTTAGTAAGGATTATTGACTTATTTTCAGATTAATTACCTTTTATTTTTGAATAAAACAAAATATTACAAACGAGGAGATCTCGCACAATTTGACAAGAAAAGAAATGGCGCCTGGCGGCGAACAAATTATAATCTAATTGACATTGATAGTTGATTCTTTTTGACAATGACTGCATCTCAAATAAAAAAATATGTCAACGTCTGAAATTTCTTTATGTCGAAAGTAAGGATGTCCCATTTGAAAAAATACTTTATCGACATCGATATTTTTCTATCTTTGTACTAAAAAATATCTATATTATTATGTAAATGTAGCTGCAAGATAATGCATGAGCTTTAATGGAATATAATCTACCATTTATTAAATATCGCATAGAAATATCGTCAGGACTTTCTGGTTTGTGGCTGGGCAAATGCACATTAGAGTAACTATCTTTACGGAGAAAACATAGGCAGCTAGTCTATAATGATAACAGTCCGCCGCATCATCGTTATCTCGTTTTATTGTGACAGAATACCAGCTGGATCTCATTAATCAAGATTCAAGGTTATTATTGAACTATCGAAAGACTTGTTTGTTTGTTTTTCACAACTTCACAACACTAGTCATTTCTCGTCTGCTCGATTTGCGACCGCTCCGCTCTGTGTAAACTTCGTTTCGTTGGCTGTTTTGTTCGTCTTTTTTTCAACAAATTATTAATTCCACTTATTTAACAGTCGATATCACGTCAACATTGTTTATTGTTTTGAATAAACACAAAGAGATTGTACGGTGACGTTTGTGAAGTGCTAAAAGCGAACACATCGGGAGTCCAAAGTGCGTTGAATAAAAATTGTGATTTTCCGTGCGTAGTGATCGAATATAAGTGCCAAAAATGTCTCTGGAGGAGAAATTCAATGCAGCCGTCAACGTTATTAGGAGTTTGCCCAAGAGCGGTGAGTATTTTTCCAGTAAAACTGAACTTAAGTCCCGTACAAAGTGTATGTAGGCATACATTAATTGAAGGATATTTACCTATTGCCCTGGGAACTGAACCATTTGTCTAAGACAGCGATTGTGTGAAATTTTAACGACAATTGACCGTGTCACTAACTTATCGCGTCATCATGTTATCATGTCACATTATATACCTACTTACTTATATATATTACATACCTACACTTATAGCTGCATATAACCACCTACTCTACTCACTTATTAGCAACTTGTAATTCTTGAGAAGTATAGGTAGGTGTATAAACACTGTGTACTTTTAATAAGCACTTTGTAATGTTACAAGTTGGAAACAAACTTTGCATTGTAAGTTACAACTTACATGAAACAAGTAAGTATCTTTGGTATTGTTAGTTGATATTAAGTACTTACTTAAACATTACTAAATACCTGCTTACCTACTACTTTTGTTATTTTTAAATTAAATCAGTGATGTTCCTTTGCTTTATCAATATTATCAAAAGGTGCATTAAATAGATTTTTTAATAAGTTTGTTTGCAAAAAAATAATGCTGGTTTATGATAACAATAGGTATGAATATATTGATAAATACTTAAGTACATTCTTAATCTTACTTTACAATTACAAGTACCTAATTATAATTAACCTTTGCAAAGATAAGATTTAGATGATCTGCCCAGCATAGTAGTCTTTGGCTTATAATGATGTTGTTGTGAGAATTTTCACCTATTTTCATGCATACCGTACAATACTTGCTTTAAGTAAGTACTTATAGAAAAACTAATAGATGATTAAAAGTAAATGATTGCTTACCATCAGGCGAATTAAGATCAAGTGCAAACCAATTCCTTGTTAAAAAGAAGTTTGTATGAGAGTGGCAAATTCTAGTGTCAGAGTTTTCTGACCATCTGTTGAAAAAGCTGCTTAGTTTAGAAGCTATGCACATGTGATTACCAATGTTAAGCAACTGTTAATGTGGTCAGTCATTGGATGGGTGACCGAAGTGTGGCACTGCCATACATCGGATGATACATTGAAACAACACATTTCATTCTAGACTCAGTCAGATTGTTGTAGAAAAGCAGTTGTTAAGCTATGTCAGAAGCCCCTAGAGTGCCTAGTTTGAAATCATTTGTTTTTTTTCTATGTAACAACAGTATTAGTTAAGCTATGTCAAAGGCTCCTAGAGTGGTTTGAAAAGTCTGTTTGATGTTCCTATAGCTTTTATAAAAACATTACTTACAATGTGCCTCTATGACTAATAAATTAAAAATCAATTCTATTGTTCATTTACCTTCTGATAAGCAAGGGCAAGAGGTTGTACGTTGAACTTTACAACAAACAAATACTTACCTAAATGTGTTTTATAGTGGGTTTTTATACTTTTTATTATTTTACTAGCTTTTGACTGTGGCTTTGCACACATTATTATACATATTAAACTACCTCTTGAATTACTCTATCTATTAAAAAGACTGCATTAAAATCCATTACCTATGTAGTTTTAAAGATCTAAGTATACCTACATATATACATACAAATAGACTGGGAAGGGACTTTACTTGATACTATGTATGTAGTGATGTTTTATCTGATAATAATACTTACTTAGATGCTCACTGCTTTATGCATGTTGTGCTGAAATGAAATTATTTATTAGCAAACATGTTATTTTACATTAACCAACCCTAATTAAGTAGTTAATATTATTAGTTATTAAGTCAGTTCAGTCTATCCTACCTACTTAGTTTCTGAGTCTAACTAAACAACAGTTTGTATGGAAATAGCACATGGGTGACTGCACCTTAAGTTATTTTTAGTTCCTTATTATTCAAAATGATTTTTAATCTAAATATATAAAACTCTAAGGTGACTGACTGACTGATATAGTGATCTATCAACGAACAGCCCAAACCACTGGACCGTATAGGCTGAAATTTGGAATGAAGGTAGATGTTATGACATAGGCATCCACTAAGAAAGGATTTTTGGAAATGTAACTTTTAAAGGGGTGAAATAGGGGATGCAAGTTTTACTTCTTAATGTGATCGAAGTCGCGAGGACCCTAGTATTATAATAAATATTCTTTTTGTTTTATGAAAGTGTGTTTTCAATCCACCCTAAGGGCCATTAATTAATCATTTAAATGAGTATCTGTTTTTAATCTTTTGAACTAAGTACAATAAGTAGTTAACAATAAGTATTATATCCATTGTCTAGTACCCATGATACAAGTGTTTGCTTATTGTGGGGCTAGATTGCGCTGTGTGATATGTCCTGATATATTTATTTTATTTATAAATAAGTTACTTAGTAAAAAAAAAATTATGCTTAACACAGCCGCACTATGTTAGCCTAGTTTTTATTATTAAGTAGGTATCATTCGAGTACATAGTTAATTTAGTCTTAGAAAACAACATTTACTTATGCCTAAATAGTTTGTTGTTGTACCTACATATTTAAACAATGTGAGCTATGTAATAAATTTACTTTTAATTACATATAAGAACCATAACAATATCTCTTTAGGTACAATATGTACAAACAAAGTAAATGTAAATAGGTGCGTCAAAATATCTTTCTTCTCTACCTAGTCACAATGTTAATTGCAGAATACCCTTTAAATATTTTTTTTAAATTGTTAGTCAAGGCTGTTTGTCTAGTACGGCAGTCGTTAAGCCATGTCAGAGGCCCTTAGGGCGGCTTGATAAACTCTCTCCACCAGAGTTGGCCACTCTCATTCGATAAGAAGAAATTACCTCGCACAGTGTATAGGTCGCCACGTGAGCCTGTTGACTGGGCTGCGAAACTAAAGCATTATACTGAAACATAGACATGAAATAAAACAAACTCCACTATAATCATACTATATAGTGGGCGAATCGAGTTAACAACAGATCACTCGGTTGACAGTGGTCATCCAAGTTTAATACTCATACATTTGACTACAGCCTGCACTGCAGTAGTGAAACAGTGTGTAGTAGTCTTCTTCTGCTTATCGAATGAGAGTGGCCAACTCTGGTGTCGAGAGTTTATCAAACCACCCTAAGGGCCTCTGACATGGCTATAGAAATGGCCAGATTGGCTTCTATTTCATGCCTAACAGGTCACAGTGTTACAAGGGGGGGGTGTGACAGGATAGGAAACACCCCTTTTACGACTACCGTACTAGACAAACATCCGGGACCTACAATTTAACGTGTCGTCCGACTCACGGAAGCGCCCAAAATGGAATGCCACTTTTCACCCTTCACTTTTCACCCATCCGCGTACTGACCACGTCAACCTTTGCTTAACATTGGTAATCGCATGCGATTGCTTCCGCTAGCTGAGCTACGGGCACTGTGTAGTAGTGATGGCAACAAACGCGCTTAGTCGCCTTTTCTATCTTGTCAAGGAGAGGTGCTATCTGCGTCGATCCTGTACTATGATTAACCTAATATATCCTTAATAATTAGGTACATAGGTGTCTCTATATAACAATGCCAGTGCACTGAAACCAGGTCAGGCCAGCGAACGCCGCGTAATGATTACTGCTCACTGCTGAAAGTAAAAGTACTACCGTCTGGGAGACTTTGGTTGGTCTAGTCTTCAGGAATCAATATCACCATCAGCCCGCATATGGACACAGGCCTCTACCAATGAACGTTAAGACGGGGTGCTATGTGAAATCGACATTTAATAAAAATCAAATAAAATAGAAGTATATAAGATGGATTTTTTTTCAGTTTATATAATTTTGATTCAGTGTTAAGACAATATAAGACGCCAAAACACGATTACGTATACTTCGCTCAATAGCTTTATTTTTTTTAAATAGTTGTTTTGAGATATTTTTCACCTTTTTTTCCAAGAGTAGTACAGAAATTTAAGCCAATTTAATTATATCTAAAAAGCTCTAAAAGGTAATGCTATTATTTAGAGGAGTAGAAAACCATAGTGAGAATATTCTGAATTGCTGATTTTATATGAATTTATTTCGTCAAAAACGTCTGAAAAACTGCTCAAATTGTGCAAAATTGATTGCGTTTGGACAAGACTCGTCGGCCGGAGCTATGCGCGCGATGCTCGCCCTTGCTTTCATGTTAATATGGCGTGGAATTGCATGCGAAAAAGCAACTGTAGGCATTTTTCCAAACTTAAAGCGTTTTTAGGTGAAATTTCGTGGCCTTAAAGTGTTGAAAGCATTATGAAAGTACTGGGAGGATTTGGTCTCGTCTTAATCATCATCATCAGCCTGTGTCCGCCTGCTTCTGGGCATAAGCCGCTCTTAAGAAACATCACAGCTAAAAGTAAAAGTACTTACTACCGTCTAGGTAGTAGGTTTCTTCTAGGCACGCGTGCTACATCTTAACTTGAAAACTCGACACGAAAGGTGGCTTATTTATCGTGTTTTCTTCTTATCGTATGAGAGTGACCTACTCTGGCGGCAAAAGATTTTTCTGCCTAAATCAGATCAATTTGACGTGCGTGCATGCAATGTATGTTATGTATGTACATAAGTATGTATGTAATACATCAAGTACATAGAAAGTAATGTATATACATTAGCCCTGTTCTAGGGCAGTTGGGCAACGAATCACATTTGTGGCCAACGGTCTTTGTCTTACGGCACTGCGATCTGGTGCGATGCTTACCAATTGATGTGAGGCATGGAATACTTCTTTTAGATTCCTCCTTTTCAAGTCTAATTAGTTATCTCATTATTGAGGGTTTTAATTTGAACTAAACCTCAGAAATACTTGATTTGTTAGTGTTCTCTGCCAGATTAGTCACCTAAAAAGAGATTGATTATGGCGATAAAGCCACCAAGTAGAACACACATTTATAGTTTTGTGTGTTTCATAGCGTATTTATGTTTGGATGTTGGTGGTTCTAGAATTTTTTGGTATTTAAATAAATAAGTTATTATCTCTTGGGCAGATACATCGTAGTGAGCGCCCAAATCCTTCCACTTAAGACACAACAATGTCCTCGAATTTTATGCACTACTTACATACCTATTAGTATCTACAAGTACGAGTACATCCCTACCCCCCATCTCCCCTACCGAATAAATTCTGCGGGGGAGTCACGACCCTCAGTCATGAGGAAATACGACTCAAGAGAGAGAGATCTACAAGTAAGTAATCGTTGGCATCTACTTCCAAACGAGCACTGTCGTATTACGTGGTGGTGGCGCCATAATTATAATAACCATCTTTGCTGGTTACACAATATACATTACTGTGGTCAAAATATTGTTACATTTCAAGCAGTTTTAACTAACCTACATGCATAAAACTTGATTTTTGATTGAACACGTGTGTTTACTAAGCAATATTTGAACAAATCCGAGGACATTTGTAATTCGGGGAAGAACCTAGCTGGGCGCCCCCCACGCTCTATCCGTAACCTGAAAATCATACCATCCTTTATCCACATGAAATACCTGTATTGTGTGAAAAGGATGAAATAATTTTCACCGTTTCTTATAAGTCACTTTTAATGAACCGTGTTCTACAAAAAAATCTTAGTGAGGAATACGATTCATGGGTTCTCGAGTCGTATTACTCATTACTGGGGATTTGAAAGGGCTATGCAGCTGGTTGCCAAGTGCTACCATTGCTGCGTCACGGGACGATGGCTGGGTACTGATGTGCCCGGGCCTATGTACTAGTTTGGGGCGACTTGCAAAAGGGCAATTAATTCGTTGACAAATACACGACTCCCGGGTTACGGCGTCTGGCTTAAAGACTATAGCATTACTTATCTACACTGATTCTACCTAAGTAATGTAAGTAGGCATGTTCATTGCCTAGATACAGCCTGGCCTATGCCCTAGGCACCGTTCAGAGAACCGCTATTTGCCTACCGCTAAACAATTTGCATGCACTTAGCTGAGATTGTTAGTTTACAATGTAATTAGTTAATTTAAATATTACCTATGTATTTATTACTAGATGTTCGCGTTTTTGCCAGCATTGATTCGAGATAAACACATAGTATGTGTAAGTGATACCTATAGATTTATACAGTGTTGAAAGTTTTTCTTTTTGTAATTTTTTCGTTACCATCTACTATGAGGATTTTTTTAATCTGTTAGTTTAGTTAATGTTGTGTGACTTGGCCGTTGACTTGTACCCACTAACGTATAAAAAATGTTCAACGGCCAGTCATATAACATTAACTATAGTAATAAAGAAATCGCAGTAACGAACCTTAGACTTGGCACGACCTTGTCTAGATTTCATTACTTTTTAGAGATAAACAAGCAGCTCCATCGAGACTTGGCTAGTTTTTTACAGAATGTTTTTGGTGGGATGATATTGTTGAGATGTTGTAAATTACCTGGCTTAATTAAGCCACACGTGTATTCATAACTTCAGCATTTTAAATATGGAACACCCAATTTTTTCATATATTGTATTAATATTAAGTAAGTATATGTTTCAAAGATACTTATGTAAAACATGTAATATTGATACATGTGGTGTACTTAATTACCTACTAAAAATGTATCCGATTCCGACAATGTCACATACAATACCTATCGAATCAACAACCTCAATTTTCAAAGTCGGTTAAAAACAGAAGACACCGTCCTTGAATCGATTTAATAAGACTTATTATGGAGTAAGTAGTTATAAAGTGAAATGCATTATGAAACAGAAACGAACCAAGGTTGAATGCGATCGATGTCATAATTGTATGGAACCGTAGGTATTTTATCACTTGCTTTCGTTTATCATATAACTGTTTAAACATGTCTACACATGACACAAGCGTTGGCTTAGTGTGGGGCTAGATGGCGCTGTATGATATAAGTAGTATATTTATTGCAAACTGTACAATATAATGGTGTTACAATATCTTCAATAGTCACAACAGTTTTGCTCTTACGAACCGAAAATATGTCCTCGTATTAAAAAAAATCTAAGAAGCCCTTTAGGCGATTTGAAAAGTTTGGACTTTTTCGTGTGCCGCTTATCTTCTAGGTAAGCGTGTTACACCCTAGTCTGCAGCAATGCGGCGAGCCGTGGTCAAAGACTTATTACGGCTTATTTCATGTAAGGATGTTATACTAAAGCAAAGTTGTGGAACTCCCTGCCTGACTCCCTGTTCCCCACGCACTATAATCCAGCGATCTTCAAAGCGAGAGTGAATCGGTTCTTATCGGGTAAGCACGCTCCATCTTAGGCCATAGCCTTTGCTTACCATCAGGCAAACTATGGCCAAGTGCAAACCCGTTATAGAAAAAAAAACTAGATTCGCAATAAATAGTAAAAATGTAAACTAGTAGGTATAAGTATAAATGAAATAAATCAGGTTTGTATGACACATTTCATACATTGAGACATTTATTGTTGAGTTTTTCTTACTTATTTTTTTACATTCCTTATTTTTTTTAAAGATATATATATACATACAGATGTTAAACTTATATGAGGGGAAAAAGAGGGGTGTTTCTTATTCGACTTCATAAAAGGAGGATTTCAATACTTCTTAAAGTTATTTTTCTTCTTTTTTTTTCTATAATGCTATTACCAAGTCCCTGACCTTACTTACCTTACCTTGTAAACGAGAACCACTCACCAGGTACAAACCAGTTGCAGTTGAAGGCCTTGGTATCACTAAATGCTGCGGAGAGTGCACTGAACGCCGACTGGATATGAACAAATAGGGCTACGGCTGGCTAATAAGTATGTTGATTATGTAAATTTGTGTAATACACCGTATTTAAATTTATATCTCTCTCTTGAGTCGTATGTCCTCATGACTGAAGGTCGTGACTCCCCGCAGAACTAACACGTTTTTTTTTTTTTTTTTTGGTATTTTCGGTATCTGTGTTCGGTTCGGTAGACAGAATTCAAGGCTTTCTACATGGTGTAGGGGAGTTCTCTTGGGCAGATACATCGTGGTGGGCGCCCAGGTCCTTCCACGGAAGACACATGTCCTCGGATATTGTGGTTCTCAAACATGTCGGTTTCTTCACGATGTTTTCCTTCACCGCTAAGCGAGTGCAAATCCACACATAACTTGAAAATACAAGTCATTGGCGTAGGGCCGGATTGGAACCAGGGTGCGTCTGGATGAAAAGCAGACACTGAAATCGCTGAGCCATACTCGCTTCATTCTTTAAATTAAATTGGTAGGTATATGCTTGCCGAATGACAGAGTGTTTGATAAATTCGAAACGTTTGTAATTGGGAACGAAACGCTGATTGTAAAACCCCTTGGAATTTCTATGATTTGTGGATGATTGTCATTGTCTTTTTATTTATTTATATTATAATATTCGTACACCTTACAATCAAATTGTATCTTAAAACTTAAGTTAATGTAGATAAAAAGAAACAGTTCTCACTACATACAAAATGACAATAATGTTATTATTACTACTAATCTCTATAGTTACTATGGGGTATGGTATTAGTTTAGGCATCTTTAATTCGGCCTGGCTTGGATTGACAAATTATAATTTTAATATCATTAAGATATGTTTAATTATAATTGTTAAGCAAATAAATTATAAAAAAGTAGGTTAGTGTCAGTAGTAAGCGTAAACTGTTGTTTTAGACTTAACATAATACATTATTATTATAAGTACAGGGTGCATACTCATATATTCATATACCTACTTATTAAAAACTATGTCTTGTAAACAAGTTATGTAAGTGAGATTGCAATAAAAACTCTTTTTTTACTAGTACTGGTTTGGCACTTGACCATAGTTTGCCTGATGGTAAGCAAAGGCTATAGCCTAATATGGAGCTTGCTTACCCGATAAGAACAGATTCTCGCTTTGAAGATCGCTGGATTATAGGGCGTGGGGAACAGGGAGTAAGCCAGTTTATAATCTATAAATAGAACTGAGGTTGACTTAAATATTGTAAACAATCATAATCCTTAGACCATAAAGATTTACTCACGATATTAACGTCCAAAACACACATACGACAGTGCACTTTTAAAAAGCACTTTAGACCTTTCTCGCCGGTACTTTTCCACTGGTTGCCTTCTACCTTTCACTTTTCTATTTATGGACCCGACATGGTATAAAAAGTATTATCTTTAAAACGCATCGCGGTTTTATAGTCTGCAGGTAATTATAGAAGATGCGAATTTAAATCATCATCGTGCGTTGCTCAACATCAAGCGAATTTGGGGTAAAGTGTGAGCCTATCAAGTTAAAAAAATCTTCATCTATCCATATCGACCAACTGCTGAACATAGACCTCTTCCTATCGATGCCGTGCAAAGGTGTCATGCTTTATCTAAGACCAAGTTTTTCTGGACAAGCGTTAAATTCACCGTCTCTTCCCTTTAGACATGGTGCAGTCAAACGCAAGCACATACATATAAAGTAATAAAAAAAATAGTATTGGCTTGTACGGATGCATCATAAGGTGACATGGTGGTGCAATGCTTGACTGTTCAGAGTAAATAAAATACGTGGAAATAATAATTGCCAATAATTTATATTTACTTGTGTTGGGTCTGGTCGTTTGTGTGTATAATAAGTTCGTGATAATAAGTATGTATTTACAAATGAAAAATAAATATATAAATATTCCGGGACATTGTACCTACACGTCGCCATCTAGCCCCACACTAAGCAAACACTTGTGTCGTGGGTACTAGATAACGGATATAATACTTATATAGGTACTTTTTTTTTTGTACATACATACTTATTATACATACAAACGACCAGACTCAACACAAGTTATTATAAATTTTAAAGTTCATAAATACTTGTGTCACGCGGGAATCGAACCCGGGACCCCTAGATTAGAAGGAATGAAAAGTATATATATTACTCTATGGTATACATGTATTATATCCGTTATCTAGTACCGACGACACAAGCGTTTGCTTAGTGTGGGGCTAGATGGCGATGTGTGCAATATCTCGGAATATTTATTTATTTATTAATATATTCGGAGTAGCGTCTACTTATTTATAGTATGTTTGTTTGATAGTGGGAACTGACCTGCCGAGAATTTTTAAACCGCCTCAAAAGCCTTAGCTAAGCACATATTAGGCTCTTATTTTAATTTAACCTGCCAGAATTTTACTTTTTTTTGTAAATATTGTTGCTTTTCTGTATCTATATATATATATAAAACTCAAAGGTGACTGACTGATATAGTGATCTATCAACGCACAGCCCAAACCACTGGAAGGATCGGGCTGAAATTTGGAATTAAGGTAGTTTTTATGACCTAGGCATTCGCTAAGAAAGGATTTTTGGAAATGCCACTTTTAAAGGGGTGAAATAGGGGGTGCAAGTTTTACTTCTTAATGCGAGCGAAGCCGCGAGCACCCACTAGTATTAAGATAAATGTATTCTTTCTTCTTTCTTTCTTACCAAAGACCCGGATTCGAGCCAGTGTTGCTGCAAGCTGCAGTATTAGAGAGGCTGTTGGTTTGTTTGTTTTTGTTCGTGTCTCGGCCGCCGTGATGTAATATCCACGCCGAACGCGTTTATTGACTCTCAGTTAGGGTTGCTACTCATTTATTGCCCCCCTGACAAAACGTATGAAGGAAATTCCATAAATCGTATTTATAGGTTGATTCGTTACACATACTTTTTCTTTTATACGAGGTAAATGGTAATCCCTGTTTATTTAAATAAAATATGTCTTTTTCCTCTTTTACTCTGCAAGGAGCCGCAGGTTATTGTGAATTTTGAAACGGTGGTAGTACATATTATGGTATTGAGAGTGACATTTATACCACATTTTATTACGAAACAAAGGGAGCAAACCCACGAGCAAACCCGCGTGTGTCGCTTGTGCGATTGGTCGCTCAGTTAGTTAGAAGACCAAATGAACTAATGTTAAGATCAAATTGAACAAATAACAAGTTAAAAAAAAGATCTATTCAAATTTGACAACCCTAGCTTTGAACGCATCAAAGGTTTAGTATAAGAAGTGTTACAAACTTTAGGCCTAGCGGCTATTTCAAGTACCTTTATAAGTTTGAAGCACTAACTTTATGTTTACTTACTAACATTCTAAGTAGCAGTACCAATATGTTAATGACGTAAATTCGATTGAAAATGTTGGCATATATTTGTGCTTAAAATCGTCGTACAGTTTTTTTAATCTAAGTATGTGTCTTCCGTGGAAGGACCTGGGCGCCCATTACGATGTATCTGCCCAAAAGAACTCCACTAAGGAATTAATTTCCTCAGATATTGTGGTCCTCAAACATGTCGGTTTCCTCACGATGTGTTCCTTCATCGCTAAGCGAGTGCAAATCCACACATAACTTGAGAATACAAGTCATTGGTGTAGGCTCGGATTCGAACCAGGGTACGTCTGGATGAAAAGCAGACACTGGAACCGCTGAGCCACACTCGCTGATAATGATTATAATATTACTAGTGTAGCTGTAGAATATGTTTGTTTGTTTGTTTCTTATCTAACATTGACGCATTCAAGGCGTGTTAACCAACATCTGTTGATTTAATCTCTCAGTGCAAAGTGTAAGCAAACCTTATTAATGAATAAAGGAGTCAAACCTGATAATGTAAAACACTTTGGTAACGAGAGACTTTTAAAAACCAAAACCAATGACAGTTGGAAGATTGACAGTTTTAGATTATTATTATCATCGTTGCCATGGAAATAGCCGGCTGAAAAAGATTTGTTATGTGATATCAATGAAATGGAAAATAAGAAATATTATCTTTGTTTAATTATTCCGAGATTAGCGTAGAGCCTACATCAGTTGCAAGAATCTATTACGGATATAATATAATAGCTCACGTGTTGTGTTGTGCTCGTTTTCATTCGCAATTGCTAATGTTAAGCAACTGACGCTAAGGTCAGTTAAAGGATGGGTGACCGTGAAATTATAATAAATAGCATTCACACATTTGAGCACTTGTTAACCAATTATTTATGTTTCAAGATATTTGTGTGGATGTATACTCGTTTAACGGTTAATAAAAACATCATAAGAAAACCAACATGTCTTAGGGCCACAAAATCTGAGAACGTATGCCTTCCGAGGAATGATCTGGACACTCACTGCGATATACTTATCCAAGAGAACTCCCCCAATTATATAATTCTGCAGGGAGAGTCACGACCCTCATTAACGAGGAATAGGCCTCCTGGAGGAGAAATACAACGTTTACTTTAAATTAAAAGTACAAAGTGCGTGAATATATAGGTAACTACAATTTACTGGCACTTGAAAAAAAGCAAAAGATCTTTACATAGTTAGAAAGTAATGTCAGTGAAAAAATATACGAAACGAAGTTGCAATATGGCTACTATGTATGTACACATAATAAGTAATTTTATTTTAATCACCTCTTTCGGAACCGGTTTGTAAATGATATTCATTATTTTGGATGCGTGCAGGGACGGAGTAAGGGTGGTTTGAGGCTTATGTGATACATTTATGTGGTGAATAATTATTTTTAGGGTTCCGTACCTAAAAGGTAAAACGGGACTTTATTACTAAGCCTCCGCTGTCTGTCTGTTTGTAACTATTAATCTTCACATAAATAGATCAATCTGTGTACAGTGTACATATGTTTTGGAATTTGTTCTGGATCGAAACCAGCTTAAAATATATGTATATTCAGTTAATTTAAGAACATACGTATTCTGTTTTGTGTGCCATTATAAATAAATTGTAATGATTAAGTAAGGATTTGTTGTCAAAAATAATATTTTTCAATATGTTATTGTTGAAGCCGATAAAGTCACATTCTTGGCTTTGACAAGTTTTTTGTATCTATTTTATACGCATCAGCACCACAGGAGAATACAAAACATTTCTCAACTAGAGCAGCTGTTTAAAAATAAAAATATTTACTTAAATAAAAATACTTAAATGTTTTCAGGACATATCGCACAGCGCCATCTAGCCCCATACTTAGCTTACGCTTGTATCATGGGTACGAGATAATAATATGAATAGTATCATGATTGATCTCTGATTTAAGAGAATTTTCTTGGGCATCGCGTAGCTCAACACTTTGATACTGCAAATAAAATAATTTAATTGTTGCACCTGCTTAAGTACGTATTATTAGTATCTAAAAAATACTTCTTAACATTATCGTAATACGAAAAAGAATTGTTTTGTCCTTTTTTTAAATCGGTCAAATATAGCGTTCCTCCCTAGTGGAAGCGTTGCTGTCATCCTGAATTCGTCCACTAAATCAAAGCAGCAAAAATGTAAATGAAACCCCAGTTTAAAAATTCGTCTGTCGTCCGTAATTTGAATCAATTTTCCGAACAAATACCAAATTGTAGCTTATCACGGTTGGTACGTGCTTATACGATGTTCATATCTACTTAATTTTCGAGTTATCGTATGACTTGAGTAATAATCGTGAATTCAAAGCCGAAATCTGCCATTTTGTTTGCGTTGCTCGCTTGTTGTACAAATTTGATGTTATCGATATATTCATTTATTCGTAATAAAGTTATATGACGAGATATCTTTGAAGGGTTGTTAAGAAGCATCATAAAAAGGCTATGTAGGTTTCGTTCACGCTTAAAACTTTTTACGAATATGTGTATATATAGATAGATAAATACTTTATTTAAACACCACATATACACAAAAGAGTACAAAAAGACATAGATTATAAAAATTAGCATCTTAAAAGGCATATTTTCTTTATATCTACGAAATGCGTTATCTATCTATAGCTCGCAAAACAAAAGGTATTGGTTTTGGTATAAGTACATATAATATATGTACATATGTACTAAGGCTACTTTATTTACAATATTATTTCACGCAAAACATACATTACCTACATGTTAATAAATTTGTTAGTAAAAATTTACAAATGCATTCCTGTACTTGCTACAAAGCCAAATTATATATCAAAAGCATTAACTATATGAATATTAAAATGAACCAAGTTTGTTGTTTGAAGTCGGTTAAGGAGCAGTCGCAGCGAAAAACCACTTTACACATCACCAGAGTTTCATTTACAATGGATTTCCGCAAAGTAACGCCTGATTCAATATCTTATATTTGAATATTTACATATTCGCGATTATGTCTAGTGTTGCAAAAAACAGCGTCTCACAAAATAATTCTTTGTTTACAAATGAAACAATCAATAAACAGTAAATAAAAATATAGATGTAAACAACTATGTATGTATATTGTGGTACAAAGTTTATCAAACATTACTCAATATTGGATGACCCATATAACCGTGGACCTTTGAACGCCAGATAGCATATCAACTGTAATAATGTTTTGCATTTGATTGCATAGCGTTATACAGCTAATATGTATAGGTAGGTTTGTAGATATCATCACAATAATATTATCAAAGAATAAATAAAATTTGTAGGCTTAGAAAATAGCAGAAGAATGTTGAAATCTGACTTACATAATGTTATTGTTTTGATTGTACTCGCTTAATGGTGAAGGAAAACACCGTGAGGGGTATATCCGTTATCATCGGTGTAAGAAACACAGACATTGGCTGACTCGGTATCCGTGTGCGGTTACCAAAGTTAAGCAACTGCAGCCGCGGTCATTGCTTGGATGGGTGACCGCCGCAAAGAGACATAGTGGCATTTACATCTGGGTACTTTCGTGGTTCGGAAAACACCGCATAGTAGGTCCTGTGTCCGTTATAGTTTCTGTATTCTGTGATTATAGTGCAGTCGTTAGTTTGTAAACTTGACACCAGAGTTGGCCACTTTCTATCACAGCACTAAGTGTAATAAAGTATTGTAGGCCCTTGACAATAAAGTAATACCTGTTAACATAATGACAATATTATTATGACAGCCATATAACTGTTCATTTGCGTCAATAAATAACGGATCGATGTTAAATTTTTACTATCTATTTGCTATTGGATTGGTGTCGAAAACTTTGTACACGAAAAAATATATGTCACGCGTAAAATATAAGGGAACTAGAAGAGTTCACCTCCTAAATGGCATATTTCGGTCTAGACTAAAATATGTATTTATATTACGTGATCGAAGCTTTGATTTAATGGTTTGAGCGTTCGTGCGTGATTGTCACAGTTAAACTACGGTGGACAATGTAATGTAATAATGTTTTAAAAACTAAAAAAAGTTTGTACGAGTGTGGTCACAGTAGTATCTGGCATAGCTTATTATGCCGTACTGTTACTATTATTCTATTATTATACGACAAACATCCGGGACCTACGATTCAACGTGTAACCCGACCCACTGAAGCGCCCAAAATGGAATGCCATTTCTGGTCACCCATCCGCGTACTGTCATCGACAGTTGTAAGCATTGGTAATCGCATACGATTGCCTCCGCTAGCTGCGCTCTAAGTAAACAAAAATATGTATGTAATTTGGTATAAATTGTACTCACACACAATGCAAGGCTTGCTATATACTGTATACCGGCATAATACAACCCTGAACTGTATCATGCTATATTGCATACTAGCTGGTGCGCGCGACTTCGTCCGCGTGGAATAGTTATTACCATAAAAACGGTTCTAGTGAGTTAACCTTAAAAGATAGACATATACTGTTGCAGACATTTTGTTAGATCATTTTAAAAGGAATAATTCTTTCATACATATTTTTTTGATATCTTGAACCGTTTTCGCAGCACACGCAACGGAAGCCCTTAAAGATGAATAATTTTCGCTCATATTAGTTGCTCATTTAGCGTGATGTTATATAGCCTAAAGCCTTCCTCGATAAATGGTCTATCCAACACAAAAAGGTTTTTTCAATTCGCACCTGTAGTTCCTGAGATTAGCGCGTTCAAACAAACAAACTCTTCAGCTTTATAATATTAGTATAGATTTATAAAGGTTGGTGGTTTTCTTGGCAGCCGATTTGTGGATTGAGCGGCTAATAAGTTCAGAGAATATATTTTTTTGGTCAGCTAAAAGGGAGATCTATTGTTTATTTGAGAAGTAACCATTGAAATCATATGAATATATGGGTAGAAAAACGGCTGAACGGATCTTCATGAAGAGTATGTAATAGGCTACTTTTTAACTCAAAATAACGCGAGTGTAGCCGCGGGGGTCCACTTGTATATTGTAAAAAAGGTGAAAATGTATAAATAAATAAAAATAAATAAATATTCCGGGACATTGCACACAGCGCCATCTAGCCCCACACTAAGCAAACGCTTGTGTCGTGGGTACTAGATAACGGATATAATACTTATATACTTTTCTTTTGTAAATACTTATTATACATACAAACGACCAGACTCAACACAAGTAATTATTAATTTTAAATGTCATAAATACTTGTGTATGTGTATGTTTACTTCCTTACGCTCAAACGGCTGAACCGATTTTGATGAAATTTTGTATGAGTGATTCAAAAACTGATTTGTTATTGTTTGTTGCTTATTGTTATGTCATAATAACTTGTCAAAATTCAGCATTTTTTTAAACTAAGGACCTAATAATTTTTTAACCTGTTATTATTAATTAAACACATTTCTGCTTATCAATGAAGTGATTCCCATTTATAAATAGTAACGTACAAATGTTCGTTACAAGTGCAATTATAATTGAACCAGTTTTTTTCACATAATTGGTATAAGTATGTTGTATTCCGTGTTCGTTACGAGTATGTATACATACATAATTATGTACATTGTTATTAATACAAAGGGCAAGATATATAATACAGATGTTTTTTAATCTTCGCCACAAAAGAGGGGTGCTATAAGTTTGCCGTATCTATCTGATTATTATACGAAAAGATGTCATTTCGTGATTTTTTTCCATAACAATCTACTGTGACATTGGTTTTAAGATAAGTTTATTTTGGAAACATGTTGATAGATAAATAAATACAAAACACGAAAAAATTTAGAAACTAATTTGTTGTACATTGGCTGCCTTATCAACATTGACTATAACTTCAGGCTCGCCTTGCATCGACATAACTGAGATCACATGACATCTTAAAGTTTAGTTTATGTTACAATTTTTTAAGTTCCTCTTGCCTCTGGCAAAATCTTCAATACCATTGAGTATACGAATAATATCAATACTGCAAAAGCGATCTGTTAACAACAAATTGCTTTTGCTGATGCTGAATTAGAAAAGAATAGAATATAACTTTAATGTACACCATAAAACACAGAAATTAAAAAACAGAAATTATTGCAGATTGAAAATGGTCAATTGTCTTATTAATGGTTAATTGTAATATATTTTTATAATCTTTATGTAGCTAATGATAATGATGATGATGATGTCGGTTCCAGGTTCCTACCAGCCCAGCAACGAGTTGATGCTGCGGTTCTACAGCTACTTCAAGCAGGCCACAGAGGGCGCCTGCGACAAACCCAAGCCCGGCTTCTGGGATGTAGTCAACAGGTACGCAGCTAACATGCTTGACTGAATAGAAACCGTTCCATCTTGCGCATATATTCTCACTTTATTCACAAAAAAAAATAACGAAAACACAACTTTTGGGTGTATAATTTGCCTTTGTCTGAAAACTCTGCATAGCAGCACAGTTTTCGCATGGTCGAAAACATGAAATAGTGAATTTATTGGTTTAATCCTTCTTTGTATGAGAGTGACCAACCAGTAGAGTTTTCAAACTCCTTTGAGACTTCTGACATGGCTTTACGGCTTCAGTAATGTGACAAATATCTGCGGCCTACAATAAAGACATTCTCGCTGTATTTAATTTAGTCATTAATGTAACAAAATCCATTATTTCCAGAGCCAAATGGGAGGCGTGGAACAAGCTGGGCAACATGACGAAGGACGAGGCGATGAAGGCGTATGTCGAGGAACTGCACAAGGTACAAACATATTTTCAATTAACATAAAGAAAGATTTATTCAATAATTGTGCCCCGTATACGCTTGGCCTAATTTATAGGAGTCCTACAGACCACTTTATTAATTCAAATCTTAGTACCCTTGGAACTTCTATGATTGGATAGTGAATAAGCATTTTGTTCCCTAGAGAAAATATTCTGAATGTGTTAAACCTCTTAGTCAAATACCTGACTGTAACAAAAGTTTACTTTAAAATCTAATTTATTCTCCTTGTACTTTCCAGATTGTAGAAACAATGTCGTACAGTTCCGACGTGGCATCCTTCCTGTCAGTTGACGACGACGACTCTGGTTTCCCGAACACAGACTTGGAGCTCGTCGCCGGCGACGTTCTAGCCAGAGTTAGGTCGCACCATAATACTCCTAGCGGTTAGTACATGAACTAATTTAAAACTGTCTAGCTGTTATTATATGAAAATTAACGTCAGACATGTTCATAAGACGACGCTCCAAATGATTAGAAACGCGCGTCGTAACCTGACGTCGCCGCGTCAATGTGACAAATTAAGTAAGTCTGTACCGTCTCAAGCATAGTTAATATTGTAAAAGGCACTACTAAACTTGCTAGTCAAATACAGTCCTTATCACTATAGATATAAGAAACAGTTCCGACGTGGCATCGTTCCTGTCAGTTGACGACGATGACTCTGATTTCCCGAACACAGACTTGGAGCTCGCCACCGGCGACGTTCTAGCCAGAGTTAGGTCGCACCATAATACTCCTAGCGGTTATGAACTATGTACTATGTAGTATGTACCTAGAAACTGTCTAGCTGAGTATATGAGAATTGACGTTAGTCAATAGGTTATAAAAATAAACTTTGGTTGCATCGAAACGCGCGTCGTAATGTCACGTCGACGCATCAATGTGAATAATCATGCAAGCATCGATCGTGAAATTAATAGCTGTAGATATAGAAACTGCCTAGTTAGTATTGTAAAAGGTACTATTTAACTATCCAGTCAAATACAGTCTTTATCACTATAGCGGTTAGTAATGACCTATAATTTTATGGAAAAAAATAAATGAAATGTCACTCTTTGGTCACCCATCCAAAGACAGACCGTGTCGACCTTTGCTTAACATTGGTCATCGCATGCGATTGCCTCCGCTAGCTGAGCTACGGGCGCTTCATGTAATAATGTGAAAGGTGCGGAAAGTAGGTATCTAGCTAGATATACTGAAAAAAAAAACGGTTGTTAGTTTAGTCGTAGACCAGAATAAGTAATAGTACCGACTTCAAAGTTACGAAGATCTGATGACACGTTAGGCCTCGGTTTTATTAGTATAGATTTAGTAGAGTGGTGTCATCCGACCCACGGAGGCGCCCAAAATGAAATAAATTAAAAGGTTAAATTGTAGGTCTCGGCTGTTTGTCTAGTAGTTGCAGTTGTTAAGCCATGTCAGAGGCCCTTAGGGCGGCTTGATAAACTCTCGACACCAGAGTTGGCCACTCTCATTCGGTAAGAAGAAGAAGTAGAGTGGTTTACTACTTTTATGGTGGTATCCGGTAGCATAAACTATTTTTAATAACGTATTTATGGAAATCCTTTACGGATTAATTTGCCTTCTTTTTAGTTTTAATATATTCATATCAGGTAAACTAACTATTACAATTATAAATAAAAACTTGACAAATTTAATTAAAATGTAAACTAACTACAAACTCGAGTAATAATACCGGATAAATAATTAAAACTAACTTATGACCGATGGCGGCAAAGTGGTAAAACAATCATGAAAAATGTTAATTGGCATGAATTTAATATGAGATTTTTTATTTATATTTATTATGTTGCTCTACAATACAATATAATCATAATGTAAATAAGGCGAAATATGTGAAACGAAATATATTTATGGCTTCAATAATGTATTACAAAAACAATTAATTAATTCATTAATTATCATTTTGTAACAAAAAAACCATCAAATTAAAACTGAAAAGCTATAATAATTCCTATGCTCTACCCAGTTTCCTCAAACTTATACTAGATGGCGCTGTACCGCGTTAAAACACGCAAACTGGCCGGCTGCGATGTGGATTGGAAATTTTCTAAGGGACTCTCCCTTGTTAAGCAAAGGAGATTACCTTGATTTATAGTACGTTGCTTATCATCAGGCATTTTTGTAAATACCCTCAGGTAATACTGTTGGGTTTAAATCAGACATTAAAATAATTGTAGGTATATATATACGTATACGAGGGGTGATCAATAACAATAAGTAATGATAATCAATAGGAAACAGAACTATTAGCTTTAGATTAAAAAAAGTATATTATTTTTCAATATAGTCTCCTAACAAGTTAATACATTTAGTGTATCTTTTTTCTAAGCCCATGATTCCCTTAGAAAATAATTATTTGTCTTGACCCTCCCAAAATGCCTCTACTACGGCCATCACTTCACTATTGTCCTCAAATTTGTTGCTCCGGAGGTGTTCTTTGAGCCGAGGAAAGAGGTAGAAGTCACTGGGAGCTAGATCTGGCGAATAGGGAGGGTGTTCGAGCAGTTCGAACCCCGTTTCTTCAATGGCAGCCATCGCAACTGCGGCTTTGTGAGCCGGGGCGTTGTCTTGGTGAAACAGCACTCCAGCGCGCAGTTTACCGCGTCTCTTTGACTTAATAGCCTCTCGCAATCTTCTTATTTGGTCTGAGTAGTAAGAGCCTGTTATAGTGACCCCCTTTTCCAAATATTCCACCATAATAATTCCTTCTGCATCCCAGAAAACAGACGCCATAACCATTCCCGCTGAACTTGACACTTTGAATTTCTTCGGCGTTGGTGAGGAAGCTCGATTGCAAGTCATTGATTGTTGTTTGGTTTCGGGATCAAAGTGGTGGATCCAGGTCTCGTCCATGGTCACAAAACGCGACAAAAAAATTTTCCTTATCGGCCTGGAACTTTTGAAGATTCACCCTCGAAATGTCGACTCGTTTCTTTTTTTGCTCGTCGGTTAACATTCTCGACACCCAACGCGCAGAGACCTTTTTCATATGCATTTCGTTGACAATGATTTTTTGAACGCTGCCATAGGACATCCCTGTGACCTCAGCTACAAGCCTTACGGTCACCCTTCGATCGGCCAACACGATATCTTCCACTTTTTTTACGTTTTCTCCAGTAAGGGACGGGCGGCGGCGGAAGGGCGTCCCTCGCTATTTTCATCTTCAGTGGAGGTTCTGCCCAGCTTAAATTCCTATGCCCAGCGTGCGACTGTGAAATATGGAGGAGCAGACTCCCCCAATGTTACCTCTAAGTCGCTGTGTATGTCTTTGGTAGTCATTTTTTTCAGGCAGAGGTACTTGATGACAGCTCTTATTTCATTTTTATCAATTTTGATGTTTTCTCTTCGACAGTTCGTATTCAAATGAATGTATCTCCCGGTAATGGTGTCCTATTTATACAATTTTTTGAAGCTGAACTAGTGGATAATTAAGCAAGCAGAAAAAAAATTGGGTTTTTGTGCGTTCTAGAAATACTCGATTATCATTACTTATTGATCACCCCTCGTATATTGTGGTGTGGCCCTCAGTCAGTACATACACATATTATACTACCTATGTACATACACATGTCCGAGGACATATGTCTTTCATTCCACGGAAGAAATATGTACTCGGATATTGTGTATGTACACTTCTTCTTATCGAATGAGAGTGGCCATCTCTGGTGTCGAGAGTTTATCAAGCCACCCTGAGGACCTCTGACATGGCTTAAAGACTGCCGTACTAGACAAACAGTATGTACACTATGTACAGTTTAATATATATGATTAAAAGTATGAATGGTTGTTCATCGTCTGTAATGATTTTTATAATTTTATTTTTTTGTAAATTGATGTGTTTCTGACAACTATGATATTTATGAATAACTATGATAAGCTGTTTAAGTTTTTAATGTTCACTTATAAATTTATTTGGAAATGAATAGATATATAATTGACTAGCTGTGCCAGCGACTTCGTCCGCATGGAATAGTTATTGCCATAATAACGGTTCTAGTGAGTTAATCTTAAAAGATATACATATACTGTAGCAGACATTTTTTTAGATAATTTCAAGAGGAATAATTCTTGCATACATATTTTTTTGATATCTTGAACCGTTTTCGCAGCACACGCAACGGAAGCCCTCAAAGATGAATAATTTTCCCCGTTTTTTTCCACATTTTCCATTGTTTCTTCGCTTCTATTAGTTGCAGCGTGATGTTATATAGCTAAAGACTTCCTCGATAAATAGTCTATCCAATACAAAAAAAAAATTCAATTTACACCAGTAGTTCCTGAAATTAGCGCGTTTAAACAAACAAACAAACTCTTCAGCTTTATAATATTAGTATAGAATATAGATTATATAAGCACGATTGATTTGTTCATAATATTTTTAATGTATTTTATTAGAACTGGGACAGTCGCATTTTTTTGTGTACATTGGGTTGATTATATAGTATATACCTATATTGTATTCGATTATATATACATCCGACTAATTGTTCTTTATACTTAACGAACTTTTATAATTAGGACTATTAGGCAGTCGATTTTTTTTGTAAAACGAAGGGTAACTATCCTATTAAGAGTACCTTTACTTATAAACTTATTTGAAAATGAGCTAAAATAATCTCAACCGACAGGAATCGAACTTGCATCTTAGTATTATTTTATTTATAAGCAAAAACTTTAGCGTGGATTTAGCACTAAGTAAAATAGGTTATTTCACATGTAATCTTCTATAGTATAGATAAAAGATTACATTAAGTTGGTATAGAATCTATAAGTTAAGTTCTACAGATATTAAAGCAATAGGTAAGATTTTGGGAAATAAATGCTATAAATGTTTTTTTTAACAAGGAGTGGGTTTGCACTTGACCATAATTCGCATGATGGTAACTAATCATTACGGTCTAGGAAGCGTGCTTGCCACTTTTATTGATTAAAAAGCGCCATTGGTGGCCCAATATTACTATCATAATCACTTGTGTGTAAATTCGACTGGAGCAGTGGATTTTTAAGATTTTGTTATGTAAGTTTTTGACTGCTAATATAGTTTTGTAAAGTACAATTACACTAATTTATCATAGATTTTAAATACAAATTTAAAATCCTATTGTATTTCAGTATTGGTATCAAGGTTTTTCAACGGCTTCTTTGATTTTTAGTAGTAAAATTAGTAAAGCTCAGTCATCAAAATATATGGAATGAGTTACTTGATTCTTTTTCAACACTATTATTATGTACGTATTATATACAGTTTATTTGTTATTATTTCAAAGATTTTGTAAACTGTAACCGCCAAGTCGGCAGTATATTGAATAGTAGTGGGTGCTCGCGGCTTTGCTCGCATTAAGAAGTAAAACTTGTATCCCCTATTTCACCTCTTTAAAAGTAGCATGTCCAAAAATCCTTTCTTAGCGGATGCCTACGTCATAATATCTACCTTCATTCCAAATTTCAGCCCAATCCGTCCAGTGGTTGGGGCTGTGCGTTGATAGATGTCAAAAGATAGTCAGTCAGCAACCTTTGAGTTTTATATATTTATATGGTTATACGATATACTATGTTTTGCTAAATATAATATAATAATACAATATGTTAGAAGGAAACATCTGGGCAAGAACAGCGCTAGACAGGGAGTATTGACGTAAGAGGGAGGAGGCCTATATGATAATGATGATGATGATATAATATGTTTGTCCGCAGCCTCCGGCGCGTCCTCCCCGACCCGCGGCTCCTCCCCGCCTCCGCGCGCGCGCCACGACTCCGAGGATGAGTACATAGACACTGTCGATGTTAGTATAGTACGTATACGCTTGCCTTCTTCTTTCCTCTCTTTACTTCTGTTTCTTTCTGTCTCTTTTCCTTGTCTGTTTTTTAAAGCTCACTTATGGATTAGAAAGACCAATGTATGGGAGTGACGTAATTCCCCCCTCCGCTGAGCGCGATGTCAATTCCATACAATGATACATTATTATTTCTATTCTATAAGCGAGCGACAGTACGCTCACTAAAATACGCCTCTTGTCTAAGGGGGCAGGTCTACACTTGATCTTAGTTTGCCTGATGGTAAGCAATCACTATGGTCTAAGATGGATCGTGCTTACCCAATAAGAACAAGCTTGTCTTTCTGTATTAGCGGCCATCTTGAAGTCTCTTGGTAGCCATCTTGTAATACTCAATTCTCCGATCCGGTCTATTCTGTTCTAGTAAAATATCTGTTCTTCTTTGCTTGCAATTTGTTGTGACTAACATAAATTTAACATTTTGTGTGACCAATCACTGACTACCCACATTCCGAAAATCATGATGCGATTTAGATACTTAATTATTAAGAATAAGAATAAAATAGGTACGTAGTTTGTCTTAAGCTTTGTACTTAGATCTAATTGTGTACACATTTTTGGAATATGTTCGTGGTCGCTACTAGTTTAAAATGTAAGTATACGTATATGGTAATTTAATGGCATGTTCTATCTTGAGTGCCTTATTAAATTAATGAGTGTGTAACAGGAAGAAACATCAACAAATTCACCTTTTCATTTATAAATTCTAATTCAAATACCTTTATTAGCTTAAATTAATTTACATTTACCCTGTTTAAAGAGGAATTAGGGCGTTGCTAAAATGTAACAGTGAATATATATGATTTGCAGAGCGACCAGGAAGCAGCCCCGCCGGTCCCGCAGCAGACCGCACCCCGACTCAGCAACGGTCACGCGCATCAGATCACGTCACAGCTTACACGTACGTATCAACTTATAGCCCGGACACATTCTCTCGAGACCTGGCGACGATGACGTCACGTCGCGTCGGAGCTCTGATATGGTCCGCTAGCATCCTAGCATCCTCTAGTAGGATCTAGCAACGAAAGTGCTAACCGTAGTGACGCGCCGTGGTGAGCGCGGGGAGGTGGAAGGAGAACGGGGCGGGAGGTTTCCACTCCAGCGAGGTCTCGAGATAATGTCACCGGGTTGTAATTACTTATTTAGTGTTGACAAACAACTGTTGTATAGAATAATATTCTAAATTAGTGGGTGCTCGCGGCTTCGCTCGCATTAAGAAGTAAAACTTGCATATATTTCACCCCTTTAAAGTGGCATTTCCAAAAATAATTTCTTAGCGGATGCCAACGTCATAACATGTACCTTCATTGCAAATATCAGCCCAATCCGTCCAGTGGTTTGGGCTGTGCGTTGATAGATCACTATATCAGTCAGTCACCTTTGAGTTTTATATATTTAGATGGCCCTTTGTGTGTTGTTGTGTGTTATTTTCAATTAAATGAATAAAATAAGCGGAATAAAATAAATAATTACAAAATAATCCATCCATTTAACTCAGTGAAAACCAACAAATTTAATTATATTTACTTTCCCTCTTCTCTTAATATAGGTATATGTCGAAAGACCGCATGTATAGATCCCCCCATTAACGCATTTGCTGCCCTCTTATTTTGTAGGTCTATTTATACATGCCCCCTTTTTGAATTTCAATTTACGAAGCGTATTGAAACGCATTTTTGTCTTGCATTCATGTCAAATGCAAAGACGCACTATGAGCAGTTAAAGCGTTAATCTTGGTAAAAGATTATCAAGTTAGGTATAACACGGACTACCCTTAAATCATGATGATTGGCGTAATGCCGAACTATGAATGGCGAAAGCCACGAGAGGTAAAATCTATAGTAACTATGATGTGTTTCAGACCTGAAAGTGCTGGAGCAGCTGCCGGGCACGCTGGCCCGCCTGGAGGCGGACGTGGCCGCGCTCAGGAAGGCCGTGGAGGGGGACCGCAGGATGTTGCAGGTACACATTATGTAACAACTTAAAAAAAAAACCACACTTTCTGAAGTGTGGGTTACTAAGCGGCTGATAAGTCCAATAAGTTTAAGTTAAAAAACCATAGTGCGAGTTTAGCACTTGTCAAAATAATTCAAGTCTTACGGTTATTGTAAAGTGATACATGTATATACTAGTAAGTGCTCGCGGCTTCGCTCGCATTAAGAAGTAAAACTTGCATCCCCTATTTCCCCCCTTTAAAAGTGGCATTTCCAAAAATCCTTTCTTAGCGGATGCCTACGTCATAACATCTACCTTCATTCCAAATTTCAGCCCGATCCGTCCATTGGTTTGGGCTGTGCGTTCACTATATCATTCAGTTAGTCAGTCACCTTTGAGTAAAGTGGGCAGCACACAGCACACACACAGCAGCTATTAAATTACATAATTCAGGACCACTATTCCCCATACTGAAAGGAGTCAAACAGGGTGACCCGCTTTCCCCAAAACTCTTCACTGCCACCTTAGAAGAAGTCTTCCAAACTTTATCGGTCCGCTGGGAGGGGAGGGGCATTGTTGTTGGCGATAAAGGATTGACAAACTTATTAATTAACTATTTGCATGTTCTTCCAGCAAGTGTCGCGCGGCTGGCGTTGGCCGTGGCAGGAGCTGGGCGCACCCACCCTCCTGCTGGTGCTGCTCTGGCCCCTGCTCGTGTACAGGCTCGCTGCTCGCCGCCAGAGGCAAGCGTGAGTACATCGGCATCTCCTCCTCCTCCTCCTCATTACTGAGGGTCGTGCGGTCCCCAGAGTTGCTTTGTTATAGAAGTTTTCTTAAGCAAATACTGAGTTTTTCACGTATGATCATATTATAATGTGAGCGCCGCCGTGGAATACGATTGAATCATATTCGGAACGGATTAAAAAATCGTCAACAGCAAAAAAAAAACAGTTGATTGAACAATGTGTATACAAAGTTATATCAAAATTACGGCCTCTGCGGTTACATTACGGTAACATCTGGCCAAACGAAAATCAAACGAGTCAGAGTTACAGTCAAACTGAGCATTTGTTTTTTTATTTGCAGGTAATCGTCACTGTACTGAGCAGACTACTACAATAATAGTAAGCGCGGGGCAGAGCCTCCGTTATAGCGGGAATAACGTTGTGACCAAACTTGTGTAGACTCATAGATTACCACAATATAGATAATATACTTAGATGTCACATTCAAATTAGTAAAGACATTTCTCAGAGATAATACATACAGGGGAATTTTGTGTAAGCCTTCTAGACACTTAAAACTGCATAATATATGTACTATGGTGAATGTATTCCTTTTTACGTAGTTTTTTAATCATAAAATTGGCACCAATTGAATTTTGAAAACCGGAACGGGTTTGGTAAAATATTCGTACATATTACTATCGAACAATTAAATGGAACAAACTGTTCTATATAAATATATGTACATTTTAGGCATATTTCCTTGGTGATTTTTTATCGAGAAAGTGCCGTTTAATCGCATGTGTTAACGGAACAAAAATCAAAGCTACATACCTATATTTGCACCGGAGTGAACATAAGTATCGTACAAAATTATTGGCCCTATGCGGTCGGGGTTTAGTAAAAAATAAATTTAACTAATATAAATAGAAACTTTATTGACCATCTATCTTCTCTATCTTTATCTAAAGAAAATTTATTTACTAGTAGAATTTGTCTATCTTTATTAAAGTTAGACAAATTTTAGTAGTAGATATAACTTGAATTAGGAAATCGAGTTCAGAACTTTTTAGATGCGGTATCTATAAAATGGTAATCTTATGAGTTTACAATTAAATACTTTGGTCCTATAAAACGGTTCCGCGAAGTTTTTACACATTGTAATATATCTAGATGAATGAGATAATATAGGTAATGAATGTTATATCAGATGGGTTTGTGTGACTACAGTTTTTTAACTTTTAGTGTGACGATATACATGAAAGTCGTTCAATCGAATTGAGGACGCACTACATTTTATAAAATCTGTTAGTAAATGGTCTTAACAAAATGCTCACGACTTTTATCGAGGTTAGATAGTAATCTAATGTTAAAAGTAATCGTAGGATTCTTATGCTACCTCTATACCGATAATAACGTTCATCAGTCGCTCCATCGTGGTGTGAAAGAAGAACCAATACGCAACATTTTTGCTTGTACAATGGTAATAATGATAATATCTTGCATAGTATGGTGGTAAAGTACTTTCTGTTTAACACCTTTAAATATAAATTCTGTGGCTAAGCTCCTAACAGTATGATCCAGCATCCTCTTTTGGGAGCCAGTTCCATTAATTGCATGCAAATGTTGACAACAGTGTTGCTTGTATATTACTTCAAGTGACCTGCTTACTAGCTTCGTAGTGTATATATATACATATAAACCTTTCTCTTGAATCACTCTATCCATTATAAATAACTGCATCAAAATCCGTTGTGTAGTTTTAAAGATCTAAGCATACATACAGACATAGAGACAGACGCGGGAAGCGAATTTGCTTTATACTATTTTGAGATCTCCAATTTCAATAAAGAATAATATACTTACATTTCTATATCGTCACAAGAAAAGTTAAAAAAATGTTTATAATTTTTACCAGGGGTTTTAAAAACAGTTTGCATTTTAACCCGAACGGCGGGTTTAAAGTTATTTTTAAGGGTTTAAGGTTTAAACTAGGTTTAATTCTATTCTCTATTGTTTCACTGTTACCTTTATGTATGACACTACTTCAAATTATTTTTAAAAAGGATTTTTATAAGGCGATTTCAAGAAAAAAAATTGGGTAAAGAATCGATTTGCAAATTAGTTTTGTCGTATTTTATTGTACTTTTTTTACAAAATATTTGTGCTCACAATATTTTAGATTCAAAATATTTATTGAATCGTTTAAGATAATTAATATTATTTGATTCTTATTCTTGAAGATCTTATTCCTCAAGTTGCCTGAAAGAAATCGCGTTTTATTTGACTAAGTTTATATGAGGAAAAAATCTTGAAATAATACCAGTAGTGGTGTTAAAACTAAATCGATTTCTTTTATGCAACCGTCACATTGTGAGAAATAAGCATGTTTTATAAAAATCTACTGTTTTGTGTTTCCTAAATTGATTAGTACAATAAAGAAGATCCTTATTTATAATATTTTCACTATTTTGGTCTCTCTCGCACCGTTTATTAAATATCACAAATTAAATTTTGTTTATTATATTTTTTTGCTCAAAATGATACTAAAGAAATATTAAGACGTCCAAAAAGAAACTATAATGGCAAGATTTTTATTATGTTCGGTTGTTTTTATAAAATTAATGATAATAATAATATATGTAAATCTCAAAAACTGCATATAAAATTTATTCACAAATTATTTTATTTTTCACACGATATATTTTTTTTATTATTTTTTATGAAATGGTTCTATTATGTTCTTATACACATCTGTTTTAGTTATAAGTCGTAGTTTAATTGTTAAATAAAATATATTATAATTTTTTTATATGTGATATGTAGGTTAAAATGTGAAAGCGCCTTTTTTATAAATGTATTATAACCTTAAATTTGGTGATTTTGAAGAAACCTTAAATAAACTTGTATAAGTATTACATCCGTTATCTAGTATCCACGACACAAGCGTTTGCTTAGTGTGGGGCTAGATGGCGCTGTGTGCAATGTCCTGGAATATTTGTTTATTTAACTGTTGCAGTAACATATTTTATATGTTTAATGTCAACCTTAAATGTTTAGTAAGCACTTGTATGGAAATAAATATAATGCTCATATATAAATAGCTGGAAAATATATATTTTATAAAACTGCGAACTAGAATCGACTTGTCTATTAATGTCGCTTTAGCACTTTAAGAACTTTCCTACTAAATAAACAAAATAAAAAAAAAAAAACCGGGACATTGCACACAGCGCCATCTAGCTCCACACTAAGCAAACGCTTGTGTCGCGAGTATTAGATAACGGATATAATACTTATATAAGTACTTTTCTTTTGTAAATACATACTTATCAAATCATACTACCCTGTTAGTATCGTTCTTCTAAAAAATAATTATCAGAAGAATTGATCCTCTTTTTGATGTCGGTTAAAAACACGAAGTGTTTTAAAATAGTACATTTATGAAAAAGGCGCCGTGATTCAATTTTTATTTGATTCCACCTTACTGGCTAAGTCAAGATACGTGTTTTAATTAAAAAAACAGAGATGTTCTTTATTTATTTTCAAGTTTTTTTTCACACACGTCTTATATTTGTTTCTTTATTAATTAATAACTATCAAAACTAAGTTCCACTTGCGCGGTTCTTAAACAAATTTAGCCATTTTTACTTCACAATTTAGTAGCTAAATACAGCTAAATATGTTTAGTCGCAGTGCGAGTGGGATTTAGTTTGTATTTATATCTTGTTATTAGCTCGAAAGATTTGACAGTTTTTCGTTTAAATATATAGGTAGGTATCTACTTAGATGATAGATTGTAAAATTTTCATGATTTTTATGACTAGGTATAAATCCTTTATTAAGAAATGGGACCAAGCATAAGCCCTTCCTAATCATGTTATGTATATATGAGAAAATTAATTACAATATTTATTATTCTGCCTGTTATGTTTCTCTCTGTGAATCGTATTTCCTCATGACTGAGGGTCGTGACGCCCCCACAGAGTTAATTCGTTAGTAGAGTTTTCTTGTGCAGATACATCGTGGTGGGCGCCCAGGTCCTTCCACGGAAGACACATGTGCTCGGATATTGTGGTCCTCAAACATGTCGGTTTCCTGTTATGTTTATGATTACTTATACTTGTAGAATCTTTGTTTTCACTGACCTAGACAAACAATTCCTCCTCCTGGAGTTGTTATCGTCATTACTGAGGGTCGTGCATCCTCCGTATTGAGTTGTCTGGGGAAATTTTATTGGGCAGATACATCGTGGTGGCTCTAATCATAGGTTTTGGAAAACCATCTGTTATGAGGTAAAATGGTTCAAAACATCTTTTGGTGTTTCTTCTTCTGAAATAAACGATTGAATTAAAGTTCTTTCTTCTTTTATCATGTTATTCAAGCTTATAAGACGTGTGTGAAAAAATCTAAGTTCAAACATTGTCAATATATTTGCAATATACTATGTTGTGCTAATACATATGTGTTTGTAATATTTGTTATTGCGAAATAAAGGGGGATTTTTATGAAAATGTTTTGCGTTTTACTTTTAACCAAGAATAGTATAATGCCAAACTTTACTTTTAACAATTTTAGTAGAAATTTATCTACTAAAATTGCTAGTGTAGGTATAAGATATGAGGGTCCTTTTCATAATATAAATGTTAGTTTTTATTGTAATAAGTATCTTTGTATTGTAATATTAGATTTTGTAAAAAGATTAAGTAGGTAGGTAACGTCTTTCATATTATTCTTTTAAAATACGATTTTAACTGTCTTTACTGAGACTACTAGATGCTAGCACCCTAAAGCGTCGAATTTATAGCAAGTTTAGCTTTCCATAGGATAGAATTAAAACAAAACATATAGTTATAAAAACATATTTAATTCTTATATTCCGTGTGATAGGTACTCGTTTATACACATACTTAGATATATCAATAAAGCTTGCTTTTCGAGAAATTAACAGACAAGGGAATCAATAGTAAATTAACACAACAAGAAAGTAAAGTATTGTTTTATACCACAGGCATAAAATGTGATCCCGAGCGATCGAGAATGCAACATAATAATTGTGTATTCTGTGCTAATACTAGATGTAGATATTATGTTACAGTAAAGGCCCGAACTGTGGTATATCCTAGGATTTACAATCTCTTAGTGGTAAAAGTCCGAACTGTTATTTAATTTCGGACGTCTACCACTGTTCGCTTGGTAAATCTTAAAGATTACCAAGGCATGTTAAATGTCCGGAAAAAGATTTTTTAGGTGTTTGTTCGTTGATAAATTCAATTCAATTGTTTTAATAAATGATGAACATATAAAATATTTTCTTGGTAACTTATTCATCAACCAAACGATTTTTTCAAAGGCAAACGTATTATCATCACTTGACAAATCAATATTTTTACAAATACTTAAATGAGTAAAAAGATAAGTATAAGTAACTTTTATGACGATGGCAAGACATTATTCTGTATTTTTTAATTGTAAATGGATGTAATTCCGAAATAAATGATTTCTATTCTATTCTTTAATAATTAATACGTCAGCACTTAGCTGACGAATGACGCAGGTTCGAATCCTGCCAGTCGGGATCATTTTTGCTCATTTCCAATCTTGTTTAGATAAACATTGTTTCTTGTCTGTTAAACCCTCGAAACATGTGATGAGTGAGAACTATACTATAGCAACTACAACGATAGATTTGTACATGTTCGTATTTACTCGTATATTATATGTTGTGTGTATATTGTGAAGAATTATTTGTATGCATATTCCTTTACAGGGTTATAAGAAAGAGTATGACTAAGTTTATGTCAAAAAGGATTCTTTTTCACCTTCCAAAAATAACATTTAGTTAAATGATCATTTAATTAAATAGTTTAAGCACGCTCCATCTTAGGCCATAGCCTTTGCTTGCTATCAGGCAAACTATGGCCAAGTCCAAACATAAAACAAAAAAATGATAGATATATTATATGAAAAAACGCCTATATAAAAATAAGAAACATGTTAGGAATAACTTGTTACTTACGAATTAATTCTGCGGGGAATAAATAAAACTAAAGAAAGAAAATGAAGAATTCCTAATAATTACTAAATGAATTCAATTCTATTTGACATACTCTTTCTTACTAACCCGGTACAACCATAAATGAAGTATGCTAAAAACCATTTAATCTTACTTAGCAATGCAAAAACAGATAAAATTTGATAAATACAGATTTAACGGAAAAAATACAAATATTTATATTTTAGTTTTTTCTACAATTCGCAAAAATGGAAGTAACTTTATTAAGAGGCTAATTGCAAAATATCTCGCAAAATTTATACGTTAGATGATATTTATACAGATATTCAAACATTAGAGATTCTTAGTTTTAACAATCCAGTAATAATATTGCTATGTTTTTGTTCTAATTCACAACAAGATTCATCTCTGAACTGGATTTCGCGATATATAGTTTTTTACTCGATTACGCAAAGAAAAGTAGTATGATATAATAATTTAGCAACAAATTTTAAAAATGTATTTTTTTAACTAAAAATGTCTTAAGTATTTAGTTTCCACAAAATGTATTTTATGTGTATCAAGGCTTGCATTATATGAATATATATCAATCAATTATAGTTAAAATTTAAATTGAGCAAGTGTTACTATTATATATATTAGATTATATAGCGTAATCCAGTTCAAACTAATATAGTTTTTACGATAATAGTTTATGGTGTATTACATATACATAAATTAAGGTGAGTCTGTTTATCATTAGTCCATACATTCGCTATGTGCTATAAGATTAAATACATAAAATATTTTAAGACAAAAAACAAACATTTAGGTATATAATACTTATGTATTTTACAAACTATGAAATTTTACTTGTATATAAGTTGGAATGCTGTGGTTTATATATTTTGTACATAAAAAAGGAATTATTATATAAATGGAAACATTTAAATCTGCATTTAGAATGGTAAAGCGCTTATCAATAACGAAGCAATTTGTTTTTGCTTTAATAAAAAATTCTTTGCATACTTATTAAAAACAAAGCTTTGTATTTGAACGTTAAATAATACTTATTAATACAATTATATAAACTTATGTACAATAAAACTTCACAAGCAGCGACAAAATCTTGTAAGTAAAGTATATTGTCATTATAAATGTTAATGAATCAAAAATTAAAACATATCAATCTGTTAAAAACGTAAACAACAAAAATACAAAAACAAATGTTAAATTACAACATGGCTTATATAGGAACTTAAATCTATAATAATAAAAAAACCCGATTCTTTCGCACTTACTTAAGCGGTCTTATTGCCTGAAATTATAACTGCTAGGCAGTTAATTAAAAAGAGATTAAGATAAAACAAGGTGGGTTAAGAAAATAAAATATTTAAAACTTAAATATTATTAGAAAGAAAATCATTTCGGAATCGAGAATAAGACTGCATTATTAACAAAAGCATGGAATAGTTTTAAATCTTAAGTAAACAATGTTAATAGTTTTGAACCATTAGAATCGGTAACCAACATATTTGTAAACTTAGAAAATATAAATTGTTTAAAATACTAAAAAAAGGTTAGTTGTATATTTTACGATTTATGATACTTTCAGATTCGTGCAATAATTACTTGAAACTGTGCAAAAAAAACATAGTCTTATTAAAGAACGTGGTTTAACTATTAGTCCAGACCTTTGAAAATATGCAGTCCGTTCTTGTTGTTCAAAATTTGCTTTCTTCTGTGATAATAATCAAACTGTCAAAATGTTACCAATGATAAATCAACATTCTAATTTGAAGTTGACATTTTGATTGTTTGTATGTGATGTTTGAACAACAAGAACCGACTTTTTATTTTTAAAGTCCTAGACTAACATTTAAACCGCATTTTGTAATAAGACGGTTTATGTTTAAGAAATAATCTTATTCATAAATAAAATCAAGCATTACATCAAAACTATATTAAACTTCAAAATTAAATTTTAAGTTTCAATAATTACACATCACAATATTCATGAAATGCATTAAATTCAAACATCAATAGATTTTACTTTATATAGTGAGATTTTAATTACCAAATTATCAATACCAAATTCTAACCCCATACAAAATCAGATAAAAGCTCTAAACCTTATTTCTAATAGTTAATATACGACTGGATATTCCAGAAGAAAAATATAATCACAATCATGAACATTTGTTCAAATAGCAAAGAACTTTACGATAAACCTCCATAACAGATTTAATTCTCATTATTATATTTTAAAGTCACAATTGGCATAATCAGCTTGATTTCAATAAATACAAATTGAAAATATCAAATGATTTCAATATTTAGATCGATCATACGTTAAAAGCTTGGTATATTTAAAACTTTTAAACAGATTACAAACCTCAATATCAGATTTAAAATGTCAAAAAGCATATGATTTTTGTTTTTTAGGACAGTAATAAGCAAAAGTCGCAAATTCAAACCTTAACATGAGATTTCAATCTTTGTATCCATGATTTCGAACCTCAAAATCATATTTAAAACATTATACTCAGATTTGGGACCTCAAAATCATAGCACATCTCAGGTTTCAAACGACAAATCCATATGCTTTTTTTAAGGATCCTGATGTCAAACCTCAGTTTTAGATTTTAAATCTCAAAATAATGTCTCGACCATCACAATCGGATTTCGGACCTAAAAATCAGATTTCAAATCTCAAAATCAGATTCCCCCCCTCAGAAACCTCACAAGCTGTTTCCAAACATCATCCTATCATCATACAGACTCAACCTATTGCTCTCATTGGCCCTCCCTTTCTGCAGCGCCCTATTTCGTCTCGCCGAGTTGGAGTCGATAATAATAAAGTTGAGATTTATTACATTATTGCAAAAGCGTTAAAACTGATCTAAAAACTCAGTTACATTTTTAACGTAAAAAAGTCAAGTCAATTATAAGCATAAGACGCTAAAACTCAACCAATATCAAACCTCAACATGAGATTTCAATGTTTGTATGTATCCATGTATGCATGATTTCGAACCTCAAAATTAGATGCCAAATCTCAGTTTTAGATTTCGAAACTCAAAATCAGATTCGGAACCTCTAAATCACAAATCAAACATCAAAATCAGATTATCAACCTCCGAAACCTCACAAACTGTATCATCATACAGACTCAACCTATTGCTCTCATTAGCCCTCCCTTTCTGCAGCGCCCTATCCTTTCTCGCCCTCCGCACTGCTATACTGGCATATCACTCGGTTTTTTTGTACAAGTTGGAGTCGATAATAATAAATTTCTTAATTGATAGCAAAAGCATTAAAACTGATCTAAAAACTCAGTTACACGTAGGTAAAACAAGCATACGATTTTTCTTTTTTTTCTTTATGTAAATTATAAGCACAATCGCTATGACTCAAATAAAATTGAACCTCAACATGAGAATCAATCAATTCGAATCTCATAATCAGATTTTGAATCTCAAAACAAGATTTCAAACCTCAAAATGAGATTCCGATCATCAAAATTGGACTTCAAACTTCATTATCAGATTTCGAACCTCTAAATCAGATTTCAAACCTCAAGCTCAGATTTCCAACCTCACAAGCTGTTCCCAAACATCATCCTATCATCATACAGACTCAACCTGTTGCTCTCATTGGCCCTCCCTTTCTGCAGCGCCCTATCTCGTCTCGCCCTCCGCACTGCTACTGGCAAGTCACCCGGCGTCTTCACTCTTCCAGCAGGATTCAGCAGATTCACATCAGCAGCTGAACTGAACAACTCACTTACCTGCTCCAAAGAATGCTGTCTTTTAATAGACAATTGTTTGAGACACGGTTTGGGAGAGTTTTCTTGGTATTTGATATCGGTTTCGATCTCGCCTTTCAAGGCGGCCAAATAAACTGGATTGTCGACGTAGTTGTTAACGTTTTCTTTATCGTGTGGGTCGCTGAATTCATTGTCGAAGTTGCTGTATTTTGGCTGGGTTTTATTAAAGCATATTGTTTTAGTTTGACTCTCTTTTAGCACGTCCGGTGTTTTGGGTATGGTTTGCATTGTTATTTTTGAACCGCCATCTTCTGATAGGAGCATCAAATGTTCGTCTTCGCTGCTTGAACAATCCGAGTTCAAATCGAAAGGACTTCCGTCGAGATCTTTCATATATCCGTTATAGTTTTCTGCATTATCAATGTATTGGAGCTCTAAATTAATGCTAGCTCGAGAAGAGCTAGCACTGTTTAAGATTTTGTTATCACAACTTAGTCTTTTCTTGACAGTCGAGTCTTCTGATTCTGAATTGGACTTGAACATGCTTTGCGAAGACATTGAGGTGGGAACAGATTTGTTAAGGCTTTCCGAACTGCCTTTGGATTTGGATTTTAGCTCGTAATCTGCTGGTTTCGCTTTGGGCACGATTACGGCGAATATTTGTTGGTTTGGTGGTCTGGAATCGTTCTCTCTTGGTGGTAGTTCTCTAAAACCTAGCACATTTTCGCCCATCATTGTTGGTGACAGAGTTCTATTAGGAGGCGACAGACACGGCGCTTCAAAATTATAATTCCTTTCCTGATTCAGAACTAAATTTGACGGCCGTTCGAAGCCATTTTGACTTTGATTTTGCGAACTACTCTCAATTATAGAAGTTTTCGTTCGGTGCGAATTTTCTGGAACCAACTTGACTTCGGTTTCAACCTTTTTGTTTAGCTTTTCGAAGAATTTTCTGATTCCCCATTTAGGTTTTTCGACTTTAACATCGTTGTATAAGTTGGTTTGTTTTGGTTGTCTGTTTGTTTGTTCCTCGTGTGCGCTTACGTCGTTCTGTACGTAGTCTAGTGGGCGTTGGTAGGAACGTATTTCGTTGAGAGAGTTTTCTTGCATGGGGAGTCTTGGAGTGTTTCTTGCAACGGAGAGACAGTTCTCTTCGTTTGTCACTCGAGGTTCGGAGCTTGGTGCAGTCGCTGTTATATCCTGGGAAAAGAAAATAATTATTTTATAATTTGTATGTACACTTTTACCGTAACAAAGTCTATAATGTAGTAGCGCAATTGTCACTTGAGACTTGTCACAAGACAAGGTGGTGACGTCACATTGCACTCACCTTCAGACTCTTGTGTATGAGTGTGAGTGTGTGTTGGTGCGAGCTGTGTGTGTTCCTCTCGATGCATGCGTTGCGGCCGCAGTGCGGCGCGGGGTACAGGAGGGGGGTGGTGACGTCACAAGTCTGCGTTGAAGTGCAGTTCGAGTTCTTGTCCGGTTCCGGTTGGAGAGTGTTTGAGTCTCCTGGAAAGAAAAAAAATGATAAGGGAAAGATTCACCAAGTCACCGAAGCGAATGTTTTCGACTTTGTAATGCCTGCACTTGATTCTCGCGTGCATTTCCACATCGTATCAATTGTCAATATTTTGATATTATATCAAATTTTGATATTTTGCCTTTCCATATTTTTGCTGTTTGTGTCTAGATGATATATAAAGTACAATAAGTAAAAATAATACTTTTTCAGAAAAAAACTTAAAAAAAAAACATTATGCGTGTTGTGTAAAGTGTACGTAATCGTGTTTATGTCTTTAACGTGCAATCGCCTGGTGATGCTGACTGCGAATGATCGCCTGACTTCGAAACTACAAAAGCTATGACTTTGGTTTTTCAGAGGCGAGATCTTTGTTTAGATACCAACAAATTGGGATATAAACCATTAGTCTTTCTTAGTTTTTGAGTTAACTATACAACAGTTTGTATGGAAATAGCGGACGGGCGACTGCATGTTAAGCGTTCTTTAACGCTGAAGCAAAGGCATTTTTCTTCAAAAATTTTAATACTTCTGAGAGGTTTTTTCCCCTTACCCGGTGCATTAGTATGTGGATGCAGCATGTTATCATGTATGCGCGGTGGTTGCGCTGACACCAGGTGCAACAACTCGTTCATTCGCTCTTCGACGCATACTGCTGTTAGTCTGAAAAAAAAACATTTTTTTAATAAGAAACAGAATATTTGTGTAGATTCAGGGACCTAGAGGTCCCTGACTGTCCAAATGTAAAAAAATATCTGCTTTACATTTTGAAGCAAACTGGGTCTGCCCCTACATAAATGACTTGTTTTTTAGGTTGTATGGATTTACACATATTTTGAAGAAACCGATTTATTTGAGAATCTCAAAATCTAAGAACATACATCTTCCGTAGAAGGACCTGGGCGCCCACCACGATGTATCTGCTCATGAAAACTCCCGCAATGAATCAATTGTGCAGGGGAGTCACGACCCTCAGTCATGAGGACTACGACTCGAAGAGAGTATCTTTGGTGGAATGACCTGGACGCTCAACACGATGTATCTGCACAAGAAGACTCCCCTAACAAACTCTATAAGAGTCACGACCTTCACTGATGAGGGATTCGACTAATAGAGAGTGTCTTTAGTGAAATTACCTGCAGGATGATGTTTCACAAATTCGGAACGTTTCTGCTCGGAAACGAAACGCCAATCGTAGACCTCCTTGTAACTTCTATGATTGGTGGATGACTGTTATTGGTTACAATAAACCAGTTGTGACGTCTTTGATTGGTGTTTCGTTTCCGAGCGGAAAAGTACCGAATTTGTGCAACACCCTGCAGGTGTCTGTTCAGTTAAATCGCCCCCAATCAATCAATTTTCATTTCAGTGACGACCCTCAGTGCTGAGGAGTATGTTACCTGGCCTCTGCGTCATGGTCCCAGCACTCGTCGCAAGTGTCGCTCGCTATCTTCAGTGCGCGGGAGTCGGGGCCGCGCGGGAGCGGGGGGCGCGCCTTGTTGCGGGACACCAGCGTCTGGGGATAGAAATACATATTTAAATCTAACCATGTTTTTGAAACAATATTGCTCAATAAAACAAAACTCTTCAATCTCTTTGATGTCACGGTGTTTCACCTTCTTTTGATTTAGGATTTTTCTGCGTGAAAATAACGGTAGCTACGTATTCATAGGAATTTCCATCCTTTTTAAATCCAAAGAATCTTGAAAAGGATAAAACACGCTACGATTTCAGCTTTTGTTAATTTAGCGCGCTTTATTAAATTATTTTTATTTGTAATAAATGTCTACTTGTCCCGGGTGACTCTTACATAAGATTTGTATGATCGAGGTAATCTCTGGAACTTACTGGTCCGATCTTGATGATTTTTGGCACATGGACAGCTAGTATTCCAAGGAAGATTATAGCTAAGTTTTGAAACATCATCATCATCATCAGCACCAGAACTTTAGACTAGTTATAACAAACTTGTATTCTGTAAGTATTTATCTTAAAATTGTTAGTTAGGTCTGCATCAAGAGGGCTTTAAGTGCTCGTAATTTTCTTCTTATTTATTATTATATTATGTGTGTTTTAGCTTAGTGCCTGTTTTGCAGACTATTAATAAATAAAATAAATAAACTTTACCTGCATATGACTGAGTGTCAAGTTGTTCCCCCTGGGCTGGTGGTAGGGCAGCAAGTAGGGCGGCACGGCCCCCGCGTGTGCTCCGCTGGTACGCCACAGCATCTCCCACAGCACCAGCCCCAGCGCGTACACATCCACCGCGCACAGCGCTGCGCTGGCGCCGCTCAGGTCCAGGGCTCCTTCGAGGGCTTCAGGCGCTAGGTAGCGGAGGGTACCCGCCTGGAAGTACCAATTATGTGTTAATTTCGAGTCTCTTTTAGAAAACATAGGTATAATGAACTATATTTGTTTTATAATAAGAAACAGGTGTCCAATTGAAACTCCAAATACAATTGATATTTGAAATTGTTAATTTTTTTTCAAAGATTGTTCATCACTGTTAGCTTACAAACAATGTAAGACGCTTGAACGTGACACACGCTACCTTACTCCGGCGAAACTGTGCGCGGGACGACGGGTTAGGAGTCCTATAACATTGTAATTTATAGGTAGAATAGTGGTTGCTCGCGGTTTCGCTCGCATTAAGAAGTAAAACTTGCATACTTTTTTTCACCCCTTTAAAAGTGGCATTTCCAAAAATCCTTTCTTAGCAGATGCCTACGTCATAACATCTACCTGCATGCCAAATTTCAGCTCAATCTATTTAGTGGTTTGGGCTGTGCGTTGATAGATCACTATGTCAGTCAGTCACCTTTGAGTTTTATATATTTAGATTGGCTTCGTCTTTTGATATAACTAAAAAATGCATGGGAAGGTCTGTTATCCATAGTTTTGTATAGCATACCTCAGTAATAGTGCTAGGCGGCGACGCCCTGTGTCTCGGCAGCAGGGCCTGCGCCAGCCCCAGGTCTGCGAGGCGACACGACCCCAGCGCGGTGAGGAGCACGTTGTTACTGTTCACGTCGCGATGCACTATGCAGGGCTTGTTTCCAGCTGTAATGTAAGGAAAAACAGAAGTTGTGGGAATAGGGAATATGCACAACTTTTTTTTTATTACTTCAATCAATCAATCAATACATCTTATATAAATTAATTGACCTATTTATTGGATTTGACATAATAATATATAATTAGTGTACTTATAGATTATAATCATAGATTTAAAACATATTATGGTACTTGTAATTATTGTTCGCCGAACATGTTTGCGATTTATGTTTGACCGTGAGTAACTTGGTTAAAGCCTGTCATGTTTTTGTGTACCTTAATGAATCTAGTAAGTATTTAAATTTATTGTCATTTTAATGTACATATTTGCACACCCTATGGGTAAGAACGTAGCGCTCTGTAATACCTGTTACCATCTTTATGTATCCTATGTTCTGTAAATAAATGTTTTGAATTTGAATCTTTATTGTACACCAGAAAACAAAATTACAATAATATACAGAAACATTACTTAACCTAGGTACATTGGGCGGCCTTATAGCGTAGAGCGATCTCTTCAATGAAAGCTTTTTATTAGACGATCAGCATAGTGAAATTATTTTTCAATTAGCTTTAACAATAACGCAGTTACACGTTTTTAGTTTACGATTAGACAGAGAGAACCGACATGCCCTGTGACGTCACATGGCACTAACGCCATACAAAATGCATAGAAAATTCTGTTTTGAATAAAAGAGATGGAATGAAAACTTCAATTGGTCATAACTTCTTTATTTTTCAGTGGATATAAATGGGGTTTGCATTTTGGTATATTTTTATAGTTTATTTACAAAAATCAAATTTCAGTTCCATGCATATACCCTAATACAAGCATAATTAATGTTATTCTCTGTTTATTTAATCGTATGACATTATCAAATAAGCTATATAGGTATATAAAGACTGCTTAGCCAGTTAGCTGCATCAAGAGAAGATCGAACATATCTCCGGGTATATATGTATATATCTGCATCCGGAGATATGTTATTCTCTGTGAGAGCTTAGTAGAGAAGAAAAAATCAGAGTATTTTTTTTAAACTAAATAGGCTCACGCTTGACAACAACTCGCCTGATGTTGAGTTAACGTTTGTTTGAAAATTAAAAGCGAAGCGACAATAATTAATTTTATTTCCTTAGCTTAGCGTATCCTACCGACTGCACCATGTTAATGTACGGAATCTCAATTACAAAGACGAGATGAGATTCATCAGTGATTTATTGATGTTTTTACAAGTACCTTCAATATATAAACTATTTGTAGCTCTGTTATTGCCTAAATGGGACTAACTGAACGACATCACACAGTTGTGCTGACCTAGTTTGATGTCCAGGAATCATCTGCTATTGTATAGTAACCTATAAGTTCATAGCAACATTTCTAATGTACATTATTACTATACCTAACCATACCTAACCAAAATATAGTACAACTAGTGGGTGCTCGAGGCTTCGCTCGCATGAAGAAGAAAAACTTGCACTTCTTAAAGGATGAAATAGGGGTATTTCATCCTTTAAGAAGTGGCATTTCCAAAAATTCTTTCTTAGCGGATACCTACGTCATAACATCTACCTGTATGCCAAATTTCAGCCTGATCCGTCCAGTGGTTTGGTCTGTGCGCTGATAGATCACTATGTCAGTCAGTCACCTTTGAGTTTTATATATTAAGAAGATAAACAATAGTAACACGGAGTGTGCAGATGTGCGAGCGCGGCGCTGAGTCCGCGCGCCATCTCCGCGAACTCCCTCCACGCGAGCGGCGCGCGCTGCAGGCGAGCACGCAGCGTGCCGGCGCGCAGCTCCAGCACGATGAGGTGAGAGCGCACTGACCCGCCTGTCAGAGGCGAGCGGGTGTGCTGCCTGCAGTACATAGTATACATACTTACACGGAGTGTGCAGATGTGCGAGCGCGGCGCTGAGTCCGCGCGCCATCTCCGCGAACTCCCTCCACGCGAGCGGCGCGCGCTGCAGGCGAGCACGCAGCGTGCCGGCGCACAGCTCCAGCACGATGAGGTGCGAGCGCACTGACCCTCCTGTCAAAGGCGAGCGGGTGTCGCTGCCTGTAGGGAATACCGTTATTTTAAAAACGTAAAATCAGTGTAAATAGAGGCAAAGAAGCCTGCTGCGGCGGGAGGTACCGCAGTCCTGCAATTCAGGACCCTTGAGGTACCTAGTGCAAGACTCAGTAAAACTTACCAACATATGACACCGATGTAATTTATGTAAGTTTTTATTACTAATACCTGTACCTACAACACTGTATTTTATGCACAATAAACAAAACAAAACAAAAATATTTATAAACTAAATGTCAATCGTGAGAATGGGTGCTGATCGTAGTGTTAAGAGAGCCTATCTTGAGGTCCCGAGTGGCGGCCGACCTGTTTAGGCCGAGTTACAGCTGGAAGGACGTCGTGGAGTCAGATCTACAACTTTGTCAAGTTGCTGATTAGCGGGGAACGGTTCAAGACCGGGACCGGGGGCGATCTCTTGTATCAGAGGACAAGACTCACTTCGGGTCGCTGCGACAGCGGAGTAAGTAAATGTCAATTAGAATAATGGAATAAGTTTCACAAGATTATTCTACCATCGTACCTTAGAACAAGTTTATTTTTATTAGGTTTTAATAAAAACAAACTTGTCATAAGGCCGAAGACACGTAAACTAGACATAGAATAATTTCGTATGTAACTCTCGCGTGCGTTTATAAATAGTCTCAGCTCATTGAGGATGTCTTCAGGCGACTCTGCCCGAACAGACCACATCAAAAACTTCGCACACGTGTTATTTATTGGACTATTTTGGGGTGTTATGGCTAGAAATAAAATGTATTCACAAATATAATTTGAGAAAAACAAATACTTAGGAAAAAGTCTTAAAACGCTAATTGAAACTGATACATAACAAAAAGAACATAAAGAATATCTTAACTATTGTCGTGTGTGCTTAGTATTTAGTTTTTGATATTACAAACGTTGAGTATTTTTGTAAACATGTAATGTATATATATATATAGGGTATTAGATTGTTAGTTTTTATATGCATGTTGGGTTTCCATCTAGAAGAAAATGTACATTTATTAGTTTATTCATAGTAGTATTTTTTTAAAGTTAGTTTATATATATTTTCAGTTGTGTAAACTTTTCTTCTTCTTCTTCTTGTGCCTCTCCTTAATGGAGGTTGGCCGTCAGCTCAGCGAACTTTTCCCTATCTTGCGCCAAGCGAAAAAGTTCTTCTACGCTGGCAATACTCGTCTATTCCCGTATATTTAAATGTAAGCTTTTACGAAAAAAAAAAACTTTACAAAAGATAATAAGATAATCTAATCTAGCCCACTGCCAGAGGGCAGAGTGCCCAGCATACTGGCCGCATTACCACGCTGGCTGGTAAATGACTGGTAAGACTCATTTTTATTTACCACTTACCATAGTATTTCAGTATGTTGGGGTGAGACAGGTACATGGAGTATATCGCCGCCTCTTTCTGCCACGTGCTAGCGTTGGAGTACAGTTTCACCGCCACGGGAGTCGAACCCAGCGAGCCGCGCCACACTGAGCCGAATTTTCCCTGACCTGGGACATTTGTAAATTATTTTTATGTTACAGAAAAGCAAAAACTTATATATTTTATAATATGCTCCTTATCCTCGCCAATTCAAACATAAAGCGGCACTGCCGTGCTATCCAGCTATATTTTTCGAAGCTGTATAAATTAATAACCGCATTATTCATAACTTACATGAATTTGCGTGTTTTTTTTTCAAGTAGGTAATATGCAAGCTTACTGGGAGCTTATACAAATCTCATTTATGAAACCGATTTCGAAAATAACTTTCTTATGAATTTGAGATTAACTATGAAATCGAGGCTATTAATTTAAGGCTAACATTATAATCAAACATTCATTCTTGCAAATTAACAAGTTGTAGTGTAGAGTTTAAAAGAAAACTCCTTAAACGATTTTATTCAGCGGGGGAGTCACGGACCTCAGTCATGAGGAAATACAACTCAAAGACAGAGAGTTTAATAAAAGTTCTACTTACCAATATGCTCGATCAAATTGAGATTGTCAACACAGGTTAATCCAGTAGCCAAAGTATCTGGTCCGTTGCCCATCACTTCGCCTGGAATTAAAAAAAAAACATATGTAAGTATGATTTTATTCACATTAGGTTATAAGCGTCTTAATTTAATATGTTTTTGTTATGGTTATTTAGAGCTGAATTGTGTCCTTTTTAAAAGCTGAATTGTGTCCTTTTTTAGAGCTGTATTATGTCCTTTATTAGAGCTGTATTATGTCCTTTTTAGGGCTGTATTATGGTTTTTAGAGCTGATTTGGGTCTTTTTAAAAAGCTGTATTATGTTTTTTTAGAGCTGAATTATATCATTTTTTGGAGCAGTATTAAGTTTTTTTAGAGCTGAATTGTGTCCTTTTTTAGAGCTGTATCCTTGTTTATAGCTGTATTATGTCCTTTAAGGGATTTTCAGAGGACATATTTAATTATAAAAACTTACCTTTCTCAACATCCTGTCCCCGGCTCCCCTCCTCCGCGGCCCTCTTCCTACAATGCAGATCATAAAACAGTGACGCTATCAACAACACAGCTGCGACCACCAGAGCCGAGCACACGTATATGTAGAGCATGTATTGGTCGTTCGGTTCTGCCTTCATTGTGGACTCGGCCTTGATGGTCACTGTCTCTTCTTTCAGCGATGCTGTAAAGAAACAGAGAATAATGTCAAAGATTTGCTATTATAACATGGATTATTACTCATAATGACGTCTGTTTCCCACAAAAGGAGGAGCTATTTTGTTTGAAAAGAATGGAATGATTTTCACTACGCTTTGTAAAAGTCACATTTGATGTATTGGGTTCTATATCTAGTTATGGAATATGAATTCATTTTTATGATGACATGTGGTTTTTATACTAATCCAGTGTTTAATCAAGTTCCATCAAATATTTCTCTAAGTTTTTTCAGCATATTTTATCATTTTCATCATTTTATCATAAACTGCTGATCCAATTTGAACGAAATGTCTTGTTAAGATGCATGGAGATAGATTAGAGCCAGAATTATTACATAGCTTACCTACTTTATATTACGCATTAACGAGGATAGCACCTAAGGGCGCCCCTAGGCCTCCCAGATCCTACAACTTTACAAGTCATCAGACCTACAGAAGTTTCCACTAAACATTTTATTACTTGTAACCAACGACATTATTATTAATGTCGATGCTTGTAACAACTAAAATAAACTTTTCTTCTATCAAATCTTTGGAAAAGAAAGCCTAAAAATGGTATAAGTGTTTCAGTACACTGCCAGAAGTCAACGGGCTGGCCACATTACCACGATGAATGGCAAAATAAATAGGGTAATCTACTTACTGAAGTGTGCATTGCAGTATGTATCGGTACAGCAACAGAACTTGGTGTCGGGGCGAGCTCTGACTCGCGTACATTTGTTGCACGCGCTCTGCTCCTGCGGGTCCACTCCTCGCCAGCAACCTGTGGATAGGAATACAAAAGTGATTTCAAGAAGAAGAAATAAGAGATAGTAAGATATCGAAACAGGTGTTACTTTGCGGAAATCCATTGCAAAAAAAAGCTTCCATCTTCAAAATAAATATGGTTACCCTAGCTGCTTAAGACACGACACGCCTTATATAACTTACAAACAACAAACAACATAACATATAACAACAGAAACAAACAACAACAACATAATAACAACGATAACATAACATGTGTAGGTACAACATGTGTACATGTACACTACTGTGTGTGAATAACATGTGTACAACTTACCCAAGTATTAAATTTTTTTTTAATTTGATTTGAATAAAGAGTTTTATAAAGAAATCACTTTTAGTGATAAGGCCGCCGCTTGTGGCAGTTAGTTAAAATAATAATTTGTTTTATGTACTGTTTGTTTTTAACATATGTCAACAATAAAGAGTTTATCTATCTACTCGTATCTATATACATAAAACTCAAAGGTGACTGACTGACTGACTGATATAGTGATCTATCAATGCACAGCCCAAACCACTGAACCGATTGGGCTCAAATTTGGAATGAAGGTAGATGTTATGACATAGGCATTCACTAAGAAAGGATTTTTGGATATGCCACTTTTAAAGGGGTGATATAGGGGATGCAAGTTTTACTTCTTAATGCGAGCGAAGCTGCGAGCACCCACTAGTCTATTATAGATGTGAAACGCAGACCCAGGAGGTGTGGAGTCGCTTTGTGTCGGAGACCAGGGTCCACTTTGGGTTGCAGCACCAGTAGTAAGTATAATATTGTATTTATAGTACTTACCCTGGCCCAGTATAGTGATGTTGTCATTGTGCAACTGCCACAGTGCATAGCAAGTGGCCCTGGTGTCCATACATTTCTCCACCAGCACACGGCCAAAGGGAAGAACTGCTTCCGTGATAGCACCAGTTTCTGAAAGGAATTAATATTAACTCCACCTATTTAATGGAATTACAGTGCAAACTCTACACCTAAAACACACTGAAGGGTTTAGTAATGTTATGGTAAGTAATCATTAAAAGGAAAGAGTAAAAATATGTATAAAAACTAAAATAAAAACCTCTATTTAAATATCAGTCCAACTTATACAGATTTATGAACAATTAAGAATAGTTTGTTTTTGTACATAAATTAACAAAACATTTTCGCAGATTTGGCTATTCAGTGATCTCTTAATTAAGTAGGTACAAAATAGGTTTTAGGAGTATTCTTCTTCTTATCAAATGAGAGTGGCCAACTATGGTGTTGAGAGTTTATCAAGCCCTAAGGGACTCTGACCTGGCTTAACAACTGCCGTACTAGACAAACAGATAGGGGTATAAATGTTACATATAAATATATGACTATAGTATAATATATTATCTGTTATAGTATATGACTTTTTAATCTATTTTGAAACTTACCAATATTATCATGCTCCACCACAACCTGAGCATTTTTATCATCTGCATAAGAAGGTGTAGGCCTCATGGAAATGCTGTTTATTTTGTACAAACAAGATATTGTGGGACCCATAGTTGTTGTTGCCTCAGTGACTACCTCTGCTGCCTTAACTTTATACTTCTTAGCTTCATTCAACACACCGTTTTTGTTATTCAAATCTATTTTACCACTGCTAATAACACTTTTTTCAAAGCCAGGCAAATTTTCTCTAACATCAGCAAAATGATTCAAATTTGGATTCTCGATGAATTCTTTTGAGTCTGGTATGATGCTTCTTTTGTTTCTCACAACAGCCGGCCAGTTTTTTGAATAGGAATCTTTATCTTCGTCAGTTTTGTGTGTTATTTCCGGCCAATGAGACCTCTTTTCAGTAGGTTTGGTTTGATCATGTGAAAGTGGCCAGTAATTGGCAGCATCATGGTTGTTCCACTGTATAGTCCTTCTGTGGTGATATTTAGTGAATGTTCTCACGTAATGAGAAGGTTTCACGTGCTGAATGCCGTTCCTTACATCGTTAGATTCGTGCGGCCGCGAGGTCAAAACTTTTGCAGTAAATATGAAGAGAAACAACACAAAACATTTTAGTAAAGGCGTCACTTTCTGTGTTATTATTCCTTCCATTATGCAAAGTTTATTTGTTTGGTTTTTTGTTGCAGGAAACTAGGTTGGTAACATACTGCATAGCCAAATTACAATACGGAAGCTGTCACTATGCAGGTTCTATCGATTTTTTGGCGTAGAATCATATGGTGGAAACTACATCGCCGGAACTTTGGTTAACACTGTTTTTACACTTGTACGAGACTTTTATTACAAACTTATGATAAATAAGGGTCTTATAAGAATCTAACTCGAGTTTTAATAAGTTAGTTTAGCCGAAATACAAATAGAATGTAATTCGTATTGTAAGTTCATTTAACTTCCACACATGTTGTTAATTACTTTTAGGAATGGTCTAAGATAAAGTTTATCAAATTTTGAAATGAATAAATTGATTTATTTTAATAAAACATTAGAAACTCGATAAATCTAATTTTATTTGAAAATCGATAGGATAGGATGTTGACAAACACGCACAGCAGAAGACATTTTTTATTTGATTCGGATACATTCGGATTTGTTTGATAGGCGAAAGTAAAATTAATTTATAAAAATATCTTATAAAATATCTTATCTATAATATTATTATTTAACGAAAGTAATGAATTGTGTAAAAATAAGCCAACAATATTTTTTTTCATTTTTAAAAGAGAGCGATGAAATTCCTTGTTTATAGCTATCTCGATATGCTTATGGTATTCTGTGTATCCGAAAACTGTGTCAAAATTGAAAGACAGTTGATGTCAAAATTCAGCTTCTAGTACTAGTGCTGCTCTGAAAGGAAATCATTTATCGATATCGACACCAAGTTCCTTGAGTTTTTGACATTACAAACACTTTTGTTTATAATTTTGTTCTATTTATACCTTGATATTTTTAAAGAAAGATTGATTTAGAAATTACCTATGATTAACAAATTATTGAATATCAGATGATTAACAATCTAATTTATAACTAATATATACTTATATTGTTAAAAACTAATATAAAAACCTAAATACTTACAATAGAATAAAGAAAGTAAAAATTGAAGAAAGTAACTTGAAATAAACAAATAAATATGCTACTAGTATGTCCAATGGTAACTATGAAAGTTAGTTCCCAAGGTGCACATACAATGTTACCATGTAGTTATAATCGATACCACATAGTGAATGTACATCACTAAACTTATTTTTTGGTTTGTTTGTTCGCCGATCACCCGATGGACGCTGTCTCGGGCCAGGTCTTTAGATTTTATCCTAAAAAACTAACTTTTCGTATTATTTATGTCACTCGGCCAGCTATAGCGTAATAGAAATTATAATTATACCGTACCGACGTGTTAGTGTAAAAAAACAGCCTACGAAATGGCTAAATTAGCTCCTGCAGAAGAAATTGACGAAGAGAAAGAACGAGCCCATTTTCGCGCCGTGGTGAACGCTTTCAAATATTACAAGTGAGTTTTTATTTATTTACTCCATTTTAGGACATCGTTATCCATCTAAAAGTGTGTAGAACTCCATAGCTGTTGACCATTTTGTGTTGGTAATGTTGATTTGCATGTAGGTGCTAAAAGATTTGAAAATTTTCACATAGCAACAGAATTCTTTGTTAGGAAGGACTAAATCGGTCTGCCCAATTAACCTATTTAGATACAACATTGATCTTTGTTTGTGTCCTGTAGCGCGAATTTTAGTCTTATATCCTTGTCTGTAAGTTTTATTTGCATATTTTTCTTTTTAGGGTAGTCTTATGTAGGTAGGTACCTACCTATAGGTAAACATTGTTGTCACGTTTTATAATGGGTAGTGGAATAGTTTAAAGGAAAATATTGTAGTAGTGAGTCTTAAATGTATTCTACTTCATCTGGATGGTTCCATTTATTTGTAAGTGTGATATATTGTCAAAATTTTCTACATTATCTAATTTTATAAATCTTGAAAGAACGAAAGAAAATATATTTATTGAGACACACACAAAACTTTAACCTATTTACTTACTAAACTTACATGCTAAGAATGTGATGTCTCAATACAATGGCACGCGGCCACCAGCGCTGATATTCTGTTGCGGCTGGCGGCGACGTCACACACACCAAGTGAACATAAAAACTAAATACTATAACTAAACTAAGGCACAAGTACAGAAAGAAAAACAACTACAGCAACAACAAGAAGATACTTAAATAATAGTCTATATAAACAAACAAACTTTTCAAATATCTTCTGGTATTTGAATCAACTAATAATTATACATAAAGTAAACAAGTTGTTGATGACAGCCTGTATTTTCCAAGTAAGTTGGCACTTTTGTAAAATGAAGGACACAAAATTTTGTCTATAGTTTAAGTGAATATATTTTTTTTTATATGAATTAAGAATCAACTTAAAAACTATGTGATGGTGGTAATAGTTATAATATTGAATATAAGTAAAAATATAAAATTATAAATACTATGACTGGCCTGTTAGCTTAGTTGCTAGTGGCTCTGCCTTCTAATCTAGGGGTTGCGGGTTCAATTCCCGTGTGAAACAAGTATTTATGCATTTTAAAAATATATAATTGCTTGTGTTGAGTCTGGTCGTTTGTATGTATAATAAGTATGTATTTACATAAGAAAAGTTTATTAATATTATATCTGTTATCTAGTACCCACGACACAAGCGTTTACTTAGTATGGGGCTAAATGGCGCTGTGTGCAATGTCCCAAATTTTTTTTTAATTAATCTAAATCAATATCTTAACTCCACACATAAGTCCTTACAGTTACTTAATAACACTTTTATTTAACATAGTTTTCTTAACTTTAAATTCTATAGTATTTGCCTAACAAATTAACTGAGTAGTATGAGATTTAGATAGATAATTCTTTATTACAAGTATAATACACAACATATAAAAAACAACACAACTGAATAAAAATAAATATAATACTTTAGTGCCACAAGTGGCCACCTTGTTGCTAAAAGCAATCTCTTCTTTTCTTCAATTAATAATGTTACCTCTACTATACATATAGTATTTATCACGTGATGTATTGTGTCATCATTACTCATAACTGCAATAAATAACTATTCCACCCACACACACACTTTGAAACAATTAACATTATTAACGGGCAACAGCTCTTTAATTTATTACTCTTAATGCAATTTAAAAACATTTTAAATGTAGTTAAAATAACAAAAAAACTTACCAACTTTATTACCTTGATCTCAAAGTGGGGAAACTGTACACTATTAATACATAATCAAAAGATGTTCAGTATAGTGTACAGAGAACCCTTAGTGTACAACTCTAATTGCAAGAGTAAATATAATAATAGTATACCCAATAAATAATGGCAAGAATAAATAAATAAAAAATTTGAGATATTGCATTTAGCGCCATCAAGCCCCCCACTAAGTAAACACTTACAAATAGAATAAATATAAATGATCATCATATCGAAAGAGAGTGCCAACTCTGGTGTTGAGAGTTTATCAAGCCTTAAGTGCCTCTGACATGGCTTAACAACTGCCGTACTAGACTATGTCTAGTATGGCATACTGTATACGGTATGATACAGTATAATACGGCATATGGTATGTATAGGACTATGTCTCAAAAAACTAAAGCTGAGACAAACAAACCTGACTTCAGATCTGAAATCAGCACCCCGAGTATGTATAATATTACTCGTAACATTGCATGCAATAAAAATACTGTTTCCTTGTGATAGATAATAAAGGAATATAAATGTAAAATATTTTTGTGTTTATGTAATGTAAATGCCACACTTTATAAGAATAAATACTTTTATATATTGTTTTTAAAACATTTGCCACCTTATTTTCCAGACTCTGCAGCTTAGACCGTATCCAGAAATCGGAGAAAATAATCTCGACATTACCCGAAAGCCACCAACGTCGCCTCACAAAATACAAATCTTACCTGACCAAGTTTAAGAAATGTCTAGACACAAACAACAATGTTGTGCATCTTATAATCAAAGATGTGGATAAAATGTTTGAGAATGAGGCACATAGCGTAGACATGGCAAACGGTGTGGAGAGCTTTGGATGCAATTATAATAATTGTGAGATCACGTCGCAGAAGCAACATAAAATGCAACATGATGTTGAAAAGGTATGTCTTATTCTCTGGAGTTAGGAGGGAATGTTATTAACCTCTTGGTAACTTGTGATCATTGCACCAGTGGACTGTATAATTGTGAACTTTGTGTGGACTATATAAAACAATTTTGACACAGTGAGGTATGGGCACATCAGCAATTAGTAGCTCGCCCATTAATCAAATAGTTAAATACATTTTTAAACTGTCTTCAAAAAAAAAAGGAAAAAATTCTCAATTCAACTAAATGCTTTTCTTTTTTTTTTTAAATGGCTTTTGCGTAGATATCACTTCGCAATTCTGCCAATGTCAAGTGGGAAGATAGGCCATACTAAATGCTTTTATATTTATATTTTCTAATTAAATTAAGTTTGACATTAACTATTATTGATATTGAATAAAAACTAGTGTTTGTTATTAAAAGGTTTGTTATTTTTTTTAAGACTGTATTTCAAAGTATCAATAGATAAGTATAAAACGAAGAATTTAGCACTATCTTATTGTACATCTAGTAATTTCTAACATAACAGTGTCAACTAGATTAAGATAGCTGGAAATTGATAAAAAACAAAGAAGTAGAAAAGAAAGTGTCACATATTTTTCCCACAATAATTGTATATTAGTTATAGTATCCCAATTTGGTTTATACCAGTGTAACTTTTTAACATAACACTCCTGTTTTTAGAGGGTAAATAAAAAAAATAAAAACTAAATAAATTAAATAAAAAAATTAAATTGACACGTTAAATTGTAGGTCCCGGCTGTTTGTCTAGTACGGCAGTTGTTAAGCCATGACAGAGGCCGTTTGGGCGGTTTGAAAACTCTCAACACCAGAGTTGGCCATTCTCATTCGATTAGAAGAAGAAGAGGTTAAAACATTCCTTATTTATTATACAAACTTACTAACATAAAAATTAAATCCTTGTCAGGTGCAATCAGTGCTGAAGAACATAGTCCGCGACTGGAGCGACATCGGTGCTGAAGAAAGGAAACAATGCTATACTCCTATACTAGAAGAGTTGGAGAAGAGGTTCCCTGTTGAAGAGTGCAGGTAATATTGATTGATTGATTGATTGATTGATACTTTATTAAACACAAAAAACATAATACAAAACGGAAAAAAAAAATTAAAACTAATGCCACAAATGGCGGCCTTATCGCTAAAAGCTAATATAATTGTTTTTTAATTTCTTTTGATAGACCTAAGTACATGTTCAAGAATTTGTCCATGGAGACTAACCGTCTTATTACAAAACGCGGTTTAAATATTAGTCCAGGACTTTAAAATAAAAATTCGACAGTTTGATAATTATGACAGTAGACAGACAATTTTCGAACAACTAAAACGGACTTGGTCTAGACTTATATAATATGTACATGTTTTGTAATACGGCCCAATAAGACTCCACTACCGACTAAAACCGATAAAAGATAGTTAATCACAGATTGACTATTAGAAATATCGAACTTATGAACTAACACTGTGGGCGAAGATGGAATATGGCTATACTAGAAGGTCAATTTGTGTAGTGCAGTTGTCCCCGCCACGGGGACATGGGCACCGGGGAAAACGAAAAGGAACAGATTGGATCTGGCTCTCAGATAAAAGCGACCATAGCACACAGTTTGATCCATGCAATGCATTGTTTGTTATTTGAACGTTTCAGATTCAATAGCGTCTTTTTTTTTCGTCTCCCTCTCTCATACTCCAGTTTCCATACATCTGTCTCTGTCACTCACAAGCACACGTCAGCAAGTGAAGGTGCTGAGATGCAATGCCATCTTTAATTTTTCGTCTCCCTCTCTCATACTCCAGTTTCCATACATCTGTCTCTGTCACTCACAAGCACACGACAGCAAGTGAAGGTGCTGAGATGCAATGCCATCTTTAATTTTTCATCTCCCTCTCTTGTACTCCAGTTTCCATACATCTGTCTCTGTCACTCACAAGCACACGTCAGCAAGTGAAGGTACGGAGATGCAATGCCATCTTTTATTTTTCATCTCCGTTTGTCTCATCCAGTTTCCATACATCTCTCTCTCTCTCTCTCACACACACACACACACACACCAGCTCACGTCAGTAAGTGAAGGTGCTGAGATGCAATGGCGTCTTTTAGTGGAGTGTTGCTGCTGTTTGATCCATGCAATGTTAATCCTTGTGTTGCAGCTCCCGCCAGCAAGTGAAGGTGCTGGTGCCGGGCGCGGGGCTCGGGCGGCTGGTGTGGGAGGTGTCCGCGCTGGGGTTCACGTCCCAAGGGAACGAGTTCAGCCTCTTCATGCTGTTCGCGAGCCATTTTGTGATCAACCGGTGTTCGGAGGTATGTTATCTTTGTGAATTTGACCAAAAAATCTGTTTCGATAACGTTTTTTCAAAGGACTGACCAATAAATTCGTAGAACAATTTATACGAATTTTGAAGTATCATCAAAAGATTCCTATTTTTATTCATGCATGACTGTGGGTGAGTGGGTGCTGGCGGCTTCGCTCGCATTAAAAAGTAAAACATGCATCCCCTATTTCATCCCTTTAAAAGTGACATATCCAAAAATCCTTGCTTAACGGATGCCTACGTCATAACATCTACCTTCATTCCAAATTTCAGCCCAATCTGTCCAGTGGTTTGGGCTGTGCGTTAATAGATCACTATATCAGTCAGTTACCTTTGCTTCTTACGGAGCGAGTTAAAAAAGACAGCAAATTAATCCATAATCATACTTCATCACTATTCTGAGCTTAAACGAATGCTATTTTAGTCTTTTGTGTTTCTGTTTGTCTTTATTTTTTTCAATGTGTGTTACAATAAAGAGTTTTATCTATCTATTTAAATACGAGCGAGGCGAGCAAAATGTAATTATTATTCAATCCCCAAGAAGGATTAGCTGTACATATATTGTGAATTTCATAGTTTTGTCAAAACCGCTGCCACATTATCCAGTGTTATAAAACTTTAAAACTTTTTTTTTACACTAAATAGGTTTACGTTTGACTACAGCCTGCCTGATGTTAAGCACCACTGTAGTCTAAGATGTAGCACGACCTAAACGAAAAGAAAAACTTAACACCTCTCTTTCATCGTGCGAACAGCCAAACTGTGGGGCTCCTTGCCCAAATATCTATTCCCCTTGAACTATAATTTGTCGGTCTTCAGGTCGTGAGTAAACCGGTTTTTTCTAGGCAAGCGCGCTAGATTATAGCGTTGCTTAAAATCAGGCAAGTTGTAGTCAAGCGTGAGCCTATCTCATGAAGTCATGAAGCCTATCTCTTACTAAGCCTCCGCTGTCTGTCTGTCTGTCGGTAAATAAATGAAAAAAAAACTTATAAACTTAACCCTTTCTTGGCTGGGTGCAGCCGTACGCGCACACGGTGCACCCGTGGGTCCATCAGTACGTGAACAACATGACGTGCGAGCACCAGCTGCGTGCAGCGAGCTTCCCCGACGTGCGCGTGGCGGCGCCAGCCGACCGCCACCTGTCCATCACCGCCGGGGACTTTCTCAAGGTACTGTACCTGTGTACTGTCACTACATGACGTGCGAGCACCAGCTGCGTGCGGCGCGCTTCCCCGACGTGCGCGTGTCGGCGCCGGCCGACCGCCGCCTGTCCATCACCGCCGGGGACTTCCTCAAGGTACTGTCACTATGTGACGTGTCACTACATGACGTGCGAGCAACAGCGTACGTGTACCTATGTACTACTATATGACGTGTCACTACAGTGTGTGCGTTAAATAGTAAATGTGACCTCTATAGTTTTTTGTAATAGTCGAAATGTTTTTAAATAATTTTCGATACGTAAACTTTAAAACGTTCAAACGCTTAAGTAAATAGTATATTTGGTTGATTTACATCATAAATTACGTGTCAAATAATAAAAAAAACAGTAAGTAACAGTAACACTTAGTATGTTTATGACGATTAAAAATATTCCATTCTGTATATGAAGTCTAAGAATCTCATAGCATTCCTTACCTATGTTTCAGGTATACAGAAACCCGGACGAGTGGTCCTGCGTGGCGACATGTTTCTTCATAGACTGCGCACCCAACGTCATCGAGTTCGTGGAGCGGATATACGCCATACTGCAGCCTGGCGGTTACTGGATCAACCTGGGCCCGCTGCTCTATCATTATAGGTATATGTCAACTCATGACAAATGTCATCAAATGTTAACACAGTACGACGTACTACGTTAAGATATTGAATCTGTATTAAACCTCGTAAGAAATTCTAAGAAATGGTATAAACAAAAATATTAAAAATATGTAAGTATATGGATCATATCTATACAAAACAAAATATTAAAATGATTTTAAATAATAACTGTATTATTATTTTTGTTTCCAGTGACATGCCCACAGAGAACAGCATAGAGCCGCCCTACGATATTCTGCTGGACATCATCAGAGACGTCGGGTTTGATATACTCGTGAGTTATACATACATTTATATACTTATTTAATACAAGTGGGCGCTCGCGGCTTCGCTCGCATTAAGAAGTAAAACTTGCATCCCCTTTAAAAGTGGCATTTCCAAAACGCTTAACGGATGCCAACGTCATAACATCTATCTTCATTCCAAATTTTAGCCCAATCCGTCCAGTGGATTGGGCTGTGCGTTGAGAGATCACTATATCAGTCAGTCAGTCACCTTTGAGTTTTATATATTTAGCTTTATGAAAAACTTGTAGATTATGTTGCATAATAATTGTTTGAAATAAAAATTTCATATATTTTATTATATTAGGTACTAAGTTAGAAAGTGCTTATTACGTACGTACGTACAAACAATACGTACAACAACTTACTCTTATATCGTATCTTATTAAATTGTTGTATTGCTGCGACTGGCACACAAATATTACGTATTTCATTTAGTATACTTATATTAAAAAATTTGATGAATTCTTTATTAACAATTTTGAATTTTGAAGTCACAAATATGTAAATACGTAATTTTTAACTATTTATTGACAGTAAAAGATGACATAGACTAGACCGTAGACGTAGACAGTTTTTTTATTTTTTTTATTTGACTCTATACAATCAGGCATTTGAGCTTGTAACGGTTAACTAGAATGGAACTGGCTCCCAATCGAGGCTGCCAATACACATACATTACATTCTTGCTCTAAATAAATTACCAACTGAAATTCGCAATAGTGAAGATATTATAAATTTTAAAAACAAACTTAACAATTATCTGGCTGCCAAGGCATACTATTCTTTGAAAATGTTTTTAAATGATATTAATTAACTGTTTTTTTTTTGTATTGCATGCCCTATGAGTGGGAGTATAGCGTTCCATTATGTAATATTTTAACAACTGTATTTACCTATATTCAGCAATATATATTTTGAATTTGAATTCTTTTTTTCTCCGTTACAGAAAGAGAAAACCGGCGTGAAGACGAAATACGCGCAGAATCCCAACTCGATGATGCAACATGAATATGACTCTGTTTTTTTCGTGTGTAGGAAACCATACTGTTAATATACATATTAAATATAATATAATCTATAATTTGGTACATTAAACGTGATATCTAATAAATAAATAAAGTATTATATACGTTATCTAGTACCCATGATACAAGCGTTTGCTTAGTGCGGGGCTAGATGGCGCTGAGTGATATGTCCCGGAATATTTATTCATGAATGGGGGCGAAAATCATTCCGTCCTTTTGTGCTAGAAACACTATACATTATAGATTCAAATTATACCTATTTTTTCTCAAGCTAACATGTTTCAGCAGTTTTTAGAATTTGTGTCTGTTTTTTTAAACACTCATCACGCAAAATCGGCTGAACGGACCACCATGATATTCGGTATGTAGGTAGTATGAGGTCTTGGGAGTGACATTGGCTACTTTTTAAATTAAATAATAATAATATACTTTTTATCCCGAAATAATGTTTTCAGCGTTCACTAGCAAGCAATAAGTAAATAAAATAAATATCATATATGAAAGGATGGAATGAGTTTCAACGCCATTTTTATTGTCACGTTTAATGTACGGTTACTACAAACTATTGTTAATACAGACATACCTACTTTTGTACTCGGTTTCTTGAAGTAAATTCTGCCATCAATTTAATTTCTTCTAGGTAAGCGCGCTGGATTTCAGCGATGCTTATCATCAGACGAGTTGTAGCCACGCGTGAGCCTATCAAAGTAAAAAAAAATAACCGCGCTCTGTGATTGGCTCATAATTTTAAATCCACCAATGACAGCGCTTTTCACGAACTTCGAATAGTTACCTAATAATAACAAATTAGAAGAAAAGTTGTTGATTTTGACGTATTAAAGCTATCCTTAAAGTTAAGCCAAGAGCAGGCCGACGAGAGAGTTTAATTATAATTTTAATAGATGAGTCGACGACATTGTACGAGTCGCGGGTTCTTTATGGATAAGGTCTGCACAAGATCGACGCAGTTGGCACATTCAAAGAGAAGCCTATGCCCAGCAGTGGGATAGAAGGCTGTGGATGATGATGATGATGAAAGCTATCCTTAAAAGGTAATGCGCTAGTTATCAGTAACTCTGTATAAAATTCAGTCGTGATAACATAGAAAAATAAATGTTGTGGACAAATCCGCGGGGCATAACTAGTTGTTTAATAAACATCATCATAATGTTAGTAGTTAATTTTTGTTTACAATTATCTATATAAGTCAAGTTTGTTGTATAACGTAATATGTGATATATTTACAGTGACTGGCTAAAAATATGGCATATACGAAGTGTATATAAAAGTATACAAAAAGACAATAAATAGAAAAAATAGTTAAATACTTACATTATTATCATTCACGTTTTTATTGGTTTTGCTATTTTTTTTATTAAAGACACGGATTTACAAGAAAAAATAAAGCAATGCCATATATTTTGCCAGTAAATTGTGAAATTTAGCTTAATTTCGACATTATTTGTATCATTTCGTGTTTTTTTTCATTGCATGTTCTTCATACATACAAAAAACACACTCACACACACACACATACACTTAGTTTAATATAAACATCATAATCAGTATTTATGACGAAATGATCTTCTTTACTTTATACAATTTTAAGTACATTTGTTTAGTCAAAAATATTTTTAGAAAAATTTAAAGAGACCAATCAAAATTGGTTTGTTGTTATTAATACATGGAGCTATTTCAGTGTATTTTTTAAGTACCTAATACATATTTAGAAAAAAAGTGAAAACTTTATATTCTATACTATGCCACGACCGAAAAGTGTAGGAATGGAACTAATTTCTTAATACTTCGTCTAAACTTAAAACAATAACGAATGTTGTCAAAACTTATAGAGAAACGAAGTTTATTAAAAAGTAGCAAACCTTGCGAACTCCGTTTCGCCAGTTTGTAGTACATGCTATGTATCAGAGATGGTGCTGTATGTGACTAATGATTTTCCCTGTTTTCCCGCTTTTCTGATGAATTTTTTCCTGATTTTTCTTTGCTATAAACCTCACGGAGCCCGAGACCTTTCCAACGAATGCAAAACCGTGGAAATCGGTTTGTGCGTTCTGGAGTTATAGCGTCAGGAAGGAAAACCCGACTTATTTTTATATAGTAGATAACTTTTTATTTTTGTGATCACAACAGTGTAATTGCCAGGAAAAGGAGAAATAAATGGAACAAGTACTACAAGTGGCGCTGCCATATTTTGTAAACTTTTTTTTGTCGGGGCATATGTTTATTTTTATATGTATAACTCTACCTGCTAAACCGATTTGCGATTGAACATTTTTGTATCAAAATCTCGACAAAATATTTGGAAATTAATATTAACAGCAGGGTGTTTCATAAATCCGGAACGTTTGCGCTCGGAAACGAAACGCCAATCGTAGACCTCCTTGTAACTTCTATGATTGGTGGATGACTGTTATTGGTTAAAATAAGTCAGTTTTGACGTCTTTGATTGGCGTTTCGTTTCCGAGCGGAAACGTTCCGAATTTGTGAAACATAATATTCATTTATTCGTAACAAAGTTATAAAGCTGAAAGCTTTTTCGGCAGTAAAGTGAATATAACCACGAGACGACACGAGTTTAGTGTGACATATATTTAAAAAGGCATATTTTAATACAAGGTTAATGAAAACTAACGTATAACATTTCAACTGCTGATTTCTTTTCGTTACCATCATCAGCCTGTGTCGTCTCACTGCTGGGTATAGGCCTCCTCCTACCCTAGGTGCCATTGGTGTTTACCTTATGCATTTCTTTTCTATTAAATTTATTTTCGTAAATTTCGAAGTCATGAAAGAAAAGTTGTTGCTCTTAAAGCTCTAAAAAAAAAGAAAAAGAAAAGCCGCACTTAATAGGTTATTCGTTAGTTTTTAATAACCTTGTATAACTATAAGTTATCAATAACCTTATAATCTATATATATTTATTTTTTGTCTAAATTTGTTAAGTATTACCGGTACTGATCTTTATTATTTGTTTACAGGTAAGTTTGTATTTTATCTCTATAAGTCGTGGCAAGAAAAAGGCACATATATGTATATAATTATATAATGTAATAAAGGCCAGTAATATAAACATACATTTTAAAAGTAGGAATAAGATTAATTGATCCATCTCGGAGGCCCTTAGGGCGATTTGATAAACTCTCGACACCAGAGTTGGCCACTCTCATTCGATTAGTTATGTTAAGTTATGTATTCGGTTGTATTTTTTTCTACATTATTTGTTATGAATGCAGCATGCTTACATTTTGGTCACTATTTATGCGTTTCTATTAATAGCGGGAGGTTATAAACACAAAACTACCTAAATATATGTCTTTTGTCAATTTGATTTGTATGAAAAATCACTAAAAAGCACTAGAAAAGAAATCAGTTGAGATGTACTTAGTATTTTTTTTCTAAATTCGAGATTTGAAATTTAAATTAGAGAAAATGTATGGAGATAGTTAAACTGGAAAAGAAATTAGTCGAGATATTTTTAGTAATTTTATTTTTATTTCGGTTTATTCGAAAATGTATGGAAAAAGGTAATAATGTATGGCAGCTCTTTGTTCCACCGATGTGCTATTTTTCTTGCCATGCACTGTACATGAAGACTTGTTAATAACTTCGATTTATAGTACTTTCGGCCTTCCTTTGTATTAGATGTAAAACACAGATATTGATTTACATGCATACAGCCATGTATACCTACCTACATAATTATACAATTTAATAATTTGACTAAGAAAAAGATTTGTATAGCAATGTCGACGCGGTCAGTTCTTGGATGGGTGACCGAAAAAGTGGCATTCCATTTTGGGCACTTCCGTGGGTGACACGTTAAATTGTAGGTCCCGTCTGTTTGTCTAGTTCGGAAGCCGTAAAGCTATGTCAGAGGCCCTTAAGGCGGCTTGATAAACTCTCGACACCAGAGTTGGCCACTCTCATACGATAAGAAGAAAATAGCAATATGTTTTACTACTTGACTGGCTCTAAAGAATTATTACTATCTTTTCATTTATGAACATAACTTTTGAACAAAGTTCATTGACATTATAAATTGCTTTTGTTAGAACCCTAATATAAGTTGATTACAAATAGCATGCTACAAATAGATGTTATCTTAAAAAAATTAAAGCAACAAAATTCTGTGTGAATTACTTTTTGTGGTCATAAAAAGTTTTTACTGTTCTGTGTATTTAAATCAATATCTGTTTATGTAAACTAATATCTTTAAACTTAGGTATGAATATGGCTGTATGTACATATATTTATTGTGAGATTATAAAAATATTTGTTATACTACTTACTGATTTTTATTTCCAACCCATCTTATATATAACTATAGATATTAAAAAAAAATGGGTTTACTTTAAACGCGCATCACATAAATACGGGTGAACGGATCTTCATGAGTTTTGGCAGTTAAGTAGTATGCAGACCTGGGGAGTAACATAGCTTACTTATAATTCCTAAATAATGCGAACGAAGCCGTTAACATCCACTAGTCTAAAATAAAACCCCAAAAAAATCCTCAATCCGTCAAAGTTTTATTCAAATACTGTATAAAGTACCTGCCAATCTTATTGGCATCTTCATTCACATAATTCATTTTCGCAAACGTCAAAAATTGACGTCTCAAAACTGACAGTTTCGGTGGATTTATGAATTGAAGGAAGCTAGCGTCGAGAATACAGTTTGGATAGTCTTTGAATTTCAGTTCGCCCGATGTGCCAACTTGCTTGGCGTCGAGTATATGCTTGGTGATTGTTTGGGTCACTTTGTCGAGTTCGTAGAGAAAGTTGTTTGCGCTTAGTGGAGGCTGGAATAGAAAAAAAAAAAATAGATTAATCATAATTGTTTTTTTTTTCAAACATGTTGTGTCTGCATCTTTATTTTCTTCTAATCTCTCTTCTTGGAAGTCCTCCCATAGCTTTTGTTACCTTCTTTAATTCTTTATGAAATCTCGTAAAAAAAAAACTAGAGTGAGAGAATGAAATGGAAGGCTTTGGAGGAGGCCTATGTCGAAAGACAAGTTGAAGAGCATAAACACAGTGTTAAAGGAGTAGTTTTTAGTTAAGAACGAATATTGTAAACCAGTAATAAAGGCTTATTTTTTATTTATTTATAATCAATTGTATAAAAACAAAAGTAACAAAGTTTCTTATAGGCTTATGTTACATTTACAACAGCTCCATTTTAGACTACAATAGATTTGATTTGACTGGCCTATTAGCTCAGTTGGTAGTATGTCTGCGTTCATTGATTAAGGTCACAGGTTTATTTCCCACACAACACATCCCATCCATTTTCAGTATTTGTGTTAAGTCTGGTCGTTTCTATGTATAATGTGTATGTACATATGTATTTGCAAAAAAAGTAAATAGTATATATATTTGTCATCTAGTACCCATGACACAGGTGTTTGCTTAGTATGGGGCTAGATGGCGCTGTGGGGAATGTAAAAAAAAACATGATTGACCTAGGGGCACCAGTTTCATAGTTTATGAGTTTTTTTAACTAGAACGTTTTTTTTTTCTTGTACGGGTTTGCACTTGGCCATAGTTTGGCTTTAGTTGGTTAAACCTGAGTGACTTACGGGCACCAGAGTTTCAGAGTTTTTTTAACTAGAATGGGTTTGCACTTGGCCATAGTTTGTTACTTACATTCTGCGTGCTCATATTGGGGGGTGGTGGCTTCTTCTCAAACAGTACTTTGTACACATCCTCGAGAGGAAGATGGTCTGAAGGCTGTACTGTGAATAGAGGGCTGTCCCATCTGTTGTTGGAGTTTGGCTCTTCAAATCTGTAATAATAAAAAACTAGTGGAGGCTTGCGTCTTCACTCGCGTTGTTATGGTATAAAAGTAGCCTATGTCAGGCCCAGGACTTCATACTACCTACATACTAAAAGTCATGATGATCAGTGCAGCCGTTTTTGTGTGATGTGTGTTTAAATAACAGACAAAACATCTAAAAACTGCTCAAAAAATTTTTTATTATCTTTTTCATTTTAATGTATACCCAAATTTCAAATATCTTCTATGTATAGATTTTTGACCTTTTTCAGCTCTATTATATGTATAAATCATGCCATGCTAATTTTTGAATTTAGGCATTTAACTATGAAATCAATAGACTAGGAATGGCTATGTGTTTAAGAGTTATTAAGCAAATGGGCCTAAATATTTATTTTTTACATGAGATAGGCTCACACTTGACTACAACTTGCCTGATGTTAAGCAACATTATAATCTACGATCTAGCGCGCTTGCCTAGAAGAAACCGGTTCACTCTCGACTTGAAGACCGACAAATTATAGGTCAAGGGGAACATAAAAAAAACACAGATTTGCTTTTACCTTAGTTTAGTCAATGCATCAAAAACTTCTTGTGTATAAGGCAGCTTATGGCAATCCATACGTCTCTCTTTTACCCCTTCTGCATCCTTTACTAGGATGTTAGAATCTATATTGCTGTCTTTTTCACTTTCTTTCAAGTCCTTTTCTAGTTCAGTGTTGCTGTCTTTGTTTATCCTTTCTAGGTTAGCTTCCCAAGCTTCATCATGGTTTCGGATTGTGTAGATTGTGCATTGTGTTGATTTGCAAGCTTTCGAGGCACAGTACAGTTCGTAACGGCATCCTGAAATAAAATAATATTAGTTCTATCAAGTGTTTACGATTTTAATGAGTTGTTTTGCCATAAAAAGTAGCCTGCAACACTTGCAGGACTTTATAGTCATAGTCATAGTCATTTATTCATATCAGATATTTGATATCATCACCATACCGAAAATCATGATGATATGTTGCTTTAATGTAGTGTAGTGGAGCAAAAACTTTGTTTCAAAGCAACGCCTTAAACTTACACTTAATTTACAAGTAATAGGTAATATTCATAAATTGTACCGAACTGTTATAGATTAGTGTATGTAAAATAGAAATTACTTTTAGTATAATGTTTAGTTTTTTAAAAGGGCAAATCTGCTGAAACTATCACATTAGTAACAATGTTACACAGTTTCTGTACAAAAACTATTCTATTCGATTCCAATTGGTACAGATATGAAGAGTTGTGTAGTAAATATCAGTTTTGTTTCATACTGCGTACCTTTGATATAGTTGCTTGCATCCAATATTACAACATTGTCCTTGCCAATAAGCCTCATTACTTCAGATTTGAGGTATCCCCTCACCCGTTTTTCCTTCTGAGAGTCCAAATATGTGGAGTTCTTTTCATAACCTAACTTCACGATAGCTTCGTCTTCGGATACGATTTCCACCGTTTTTCCATGTTCCTTGCTAAAGAACTCTTTTAGTTCTATTGCTCTTGAAGTTTTTCCACTTACTGGGGTCCCACAAATTATAATTAGAGGCATATTTATTAAAATAGCAACAACAATAAATAAAACCAACACAGGCAGGACACGAATTGACATTGACAAGTTTGAACTTTGACTACAAAAGATAGCATGTAGGTGTTTAGGTTACAAAAGCCAAGTTTCGGCAGAGACTTAGTTTATTTGCCAGCTTTATATGAACGATCATTATTTTTCAAATAGTTGTTGTTTAGTGTCAGTTATCCAGATTGTTGTATTGTTACAAAGAAGCGTGATAAAATTAATATTATGTACTAATTATTATTTTTATTTTTAACAAAATCTTGATATCTTGTTGAAACTCCAGTGGCAAATTTTGGGTTTCGAAATAGCCATATTAAGTCAAAAGGGGATAGGAATACGCTGCTTATGATGATGGTGATGACATTAAATGTTAGAGCTACGTTTTGCAATTTTGTTCCACGATTCTGATCCCAAAAATATGCGTTATGCAGCTCATGCAGTTGAATATTACCAATAAGGTTTACATTGAAATATTTTGCATACTTTACATCTTGCAATATCGAATATGAGATTTCTGATGCATAATGCTTGGGATTTATTTTACCTAATACATATGCATGTGAATCATGTTTTCACTTCAATATAATACAAAAAATATTTTGTATTTTACTTTATATATATGAAGTACTTATTGAGTTAACACCGGATAAAAATGAATATACTCAACTTATATCTACCGAAGTACCTACATGTGAGTCCGGATTTTATCTATGTATATCCATATCAAATTTTGCTAAAAATATTTCAGCAGATATTGAAGAACCGACCAAAATAATGTAAGATTGTTTGATTTAAATTATCTCCTAAATAATAAATAAAATACTCAATCACAGCTTGTACCGAAATTAAAAATAGATAAATTAAGAAGCAATCGAAAAGCAAAGTAATCTATTGTTGCCCGGAGTAATTTATTCGCCTCCAGTAAGTATTTGTTCCCTGAATAAAACCTTAATACGGATCCAATCCCCACCTTCTCACTGGGACAGAAAAATATATAGACAGATGTTACACTTGTCGATTTTTTTACGTGGGATGCAACTGATATCATCCCGTCTGATGTTAAGCATTGCTGCAGAATAGGGTGTAACACGCTTACCTAAAAACACCTGTTAACTCTACATGTAATGACTGTGATATCCCATTAAATGATAAAAAGGCGAAAGTTACTTCGTATGTGTGTGTGCGTGCGTGTGTATGTAAATTACTTCTTCGGGATCAAATACCTGAACCGATTGGGATGAAATTTTAGAATTTAGATAGATTAGAATCTGGATTAACATGGGCTACTTTATAAACGCGAGGAACACTGTGGGACGTAGTTCCGTTAGTAAAGAATAAGTGATATAGTAAATATTCATCCTATCGTATAGAAAGTCAGCCAAAGTCAGTTTATTGATGTTTCGTTGCATCGGAGCAACGGATCATCGTGATTTGTTAGAGAAGTACAAGATACCTACGTATAGGATATCCCACTTTAGGATAGGATACATTTTCATTCTAAATATTATTTATGTTTATTCCCTATGTGTTTTGTAAGTTGATTTACCTTGTAATAAAGATGTTAACAGGTCTACAAATTTTGTAAATAGATTAATTTAAGTCCAATAAAAAAATAATTCGGTTCGTATTACAATTTATTAAGGATAAAATGTATATCAAGAAAAGCAATTTAAAATTGTCTGGCCTTATTTAAATGTATAAGCACCAAGTAAAGAAAAAAAAAATAGCTTTATATTACTTGCATCAAAATATATTGAAATTTAAAAACAATAGGGTATCTACGGCTGAAATATTCACAGGTATCTAAAATTTTTCATGGCACGCTTTTCACCTATCATTCGCTATTATGATTTAAATAAGTTCAATCTAAAGTTATCCATCTGCCCAATTATTATTATCATGCACAAATCCAAGGGACGCAAACAGCATAATTGGCTAGAAAAACAAAGCGATGTCTTATTGAAAAGAACTGTGTTTTGTGGGCCGGGGTGCTACTGTGATGGCCGGGGTGCTACTGTGATGGCCGGGGTGCTACTGTGATATCTCGTGGTTTTACGGAGGAACTACATTGGTATTTTTGCCCATTCAAATTCAAATTCATTTTTTTTATTAATTAAAGAAATAAAATACATACATGCACATACAAGGTACATATTAATACAAAAATAACCTTAGTAATACCTAAACGACATAGAATTAACAATGTTTTTTTTACATACCTACTAAGTAGGTAGGTACATACACGTGCGTTTCTAGCGGACCCCATTAAATTGCTACTTTTTTAATGTGCTATGCTGAATTAGCTTTTATATTTAAGCTTATTCAGCATGGCATGTTCCATATTACACCACACTTATTTCTTCCCATCAGGAAAATTAAAGTCAATACCAAGTTAATATTTTTTTGCAGTTTAGATTACCTATATGTTTGGCTCCTGTTGTTTGATTCCTGTTTTATATGTAAAATGTAGTTTTGAATTCTTTTTGTGAATTAAAAAAAATGGTTTGGGGAGCTATTAATTTGACCAATAATTAAGTAAAAGAGGCTTGAGATTTAAATTGATCGTTATCCTAAATATCCGAAGGTTAATGCTACGAAAATGGAGAGATAAAACTCATCCCATACTTGCAATAATGGACTTCTTTTACTTGCCAAACAAATATTATTTCGATTCTGCCGTACTTCTAGTTGCCAGAGTAAGCCAGTTTGATTGCGTTTAGAATTAAGATGGATCGTGATCTGAACCCGCCCGCGGCGACTGTCCGCTGGGGTAAGGGTGTTTTCCACTTAATGTTTGTTGTTCTAAAGCTATTTCTTAAGATTTTTCCAGAGAACCACGACCCTCAGTCATGAGGAAATACGACTTAAAGAGAGAGAGAGAGAGAGATTCGTAACTTAGTTCGTATGAGATCTGTGAAAGTATATCAAGAGTTTTTAAATGTTAAAGAATATGTTAATTACATTTGTTAATTATTTTGTAGTTGTTTATTGTTATGTTGTAAATGTTTAAGATGCCTAGCAATTTTTGAAGAACTCTCAGACATCAGAGTTGTCCATTCTCATAGAGTAGCATATTCGGGTGCAGCGGTTTCTTCAAAAACTGTTATAAGCTTCTGGAAAAAGCTTTGTTTAAGCTCTTAGTTGAAGCATGTGTGGTAATCAACACAGAGCTTTGAAGTCCATGCTTGTCGCCCTGTCGCGCGCGGGGGCGATGTGGCCCGATCGTTGTTCTGTGGGTAATCAAGGATTTTTTATTTCATCCCTCTCTGTGGTAATAATTTAAATGACTAAACTTTATCCCACACCATTGCAAATGTCAAATAAAGTGTCCGGTTCAAATTAGGATTATGAAACTATTTATAAAAACGAACGTCTAAAGAGTACGTATTATTAAGCAACATCAGAGGCCCGTTAAGCGGTTTGCAAAACTCTCGACACCAGAGTTGGTCACTCTCGTGCGATATGACGAAAAAGTATGAGTAGTTACATATCTCTCTCTTGAGTCGTATTTCCTCATGACTGAGGGTCGTGACTCCCCCACAGAATTAATTCGTTAGGGGAGTTCTCTTTTGCAGATACGTCGTGGTGGGCGCCCAGGTCCTTCCACGGAAGACACATGTCCTCGGATATTGTGGTCCTCAAACATGTCGGTTACATATACAGACCTATATAATGGCATGACATTGATATTTTAATCAACTTTCTAAATTAAAACTCAAAAGACAGTAGATAGATTAACTCTTTATTGTTATAAATTTTCATAAAAAGTAAAACAACAAGAATAACAAACAAGAAGTAAGTATAACAATAATTTATATTTTGTATCACAAATAGCATGTTCATATTGAGTAAATATTATAATACAACATAACTAATTATGAGTCATTATATTTGATCTCACTGACTGGTACCCCAGAGATGGGAACAGAAGCAGAGGACGCCAAATGACTAGATGGGAAGACGACCTGAGGCTCACAGCCGGTCACCACTGGAGAAGAGTGGCTCAAGATAGGGTTCAATGGAAGTCGTTAGAGGAGGCCTATGCCAAGAGGCAATTTGAACTGAGAGACATTATTATAAATTACCATTAAGAGTAAAACTAAATAAACAACACCTCAGTTTTAAAAAAAGGCTCATCATCATCGTCATCATATTTGAGCTGATTTATGAACGAGTACATTTTAAAACACAGAATTAAAATACCTCTTAAAATTAAAAAAAAACATGACTAAAATTAAAAATTAATCACCATTAAATCAAAAAACATGTTAAGAGTCTCAACATGATTTTTAATTGAATAGTCCGATTAAGCCCCAATTATAATAGTGAACGTGAAAAGAGTCCAAAAAAATTTGTATTTTTCCCCTAAAACGCGACCAAAGCTACAAGCATCGACCAATACATACCATATACTATACCATAGTACATAGCATAGCCTGCCCTGCACCGCCCACCTAAGCAGGATAAATCTACTCGATTCGTAACTTACAGTCTCAGTACAACGTTGTGCTTAGTGGTACACGGTTTGAACGCAACCTGTTCGGAAAACTCGGGAATAAGAGGAAGATTTAGGGTTGAGGTTTTTTTGTGAGTGAGTGAAAAGCGTCGAGTTGATAAGTATATTAAATTACAGTGGTGGTTAGTATCGGACTATTAATCAAAATAAGGTATAATAAAATTAAAAAGTTTTATTAAATATAAAATTTAAAGTAAGTTTAAAATTTTCTTTTTTTGTTTTGAGTGTGTATTATGAAGTAATGAGCTTTTACATTATTCTTTGACATTTTTGATCGACTCCGTTCTTTCTTTTTTATCAATTTGACTGTATGTTTTTGATATTGTCAGAATTGGATACAAATCGAGTAGGTGTACTAATTATGTAAGGTTTGTAAACAAATTGCGAGTGGCTAACTTGTTTTTTTAGGACATATCACACACACACTTGACTACAACTTGCCTGGCATAAGGAGATAACAATGTCCTGATTTACTCTGGAGGCAAGTCAACCTATAGGCCTTTTTCATGTCTTTACTATGATTTTATTTATTTAATAATAATCAAAACGGCCGAAACCAATTACATTATTACAGTTACAAGAAAAAATAAATAAACAAAACAACAACAAAAAAATTAATACCACTCGACAGGTAGCTCTCGCTTCTCTCATTATATTGTACATCCATGTAATCAGCAAAAATGGAGTGCATTGAGGGCCAGATAATATTTAATGAACGTGGATTATCTCAGCACCATGAGTGTCCTCCAGGGGAGATAAGATACAGGAATGGCGCGGGGAAAAAACAACATGGCCGTTTTTAATATCCACCCTCATTGGGACAAAGAGTTATCTTCTTATTTTAACCCTGGTTAAAAAGGGAGACGTTTTAATTTCAGGTGAGAATAAAATAAAATGTGTGTTTATTGCAAAATAATAAAACTAATGTAACTTTTTATCCGGATTTGTTAATTTATTTATTATTACACATTTAAACTCATTCAGGGACTAAAGATATGTCATATACTTGTAGATATGTCTATAGCATGGAATTTCCTACGGGGAGAGAGATTTTTCAACGCGAATGATTGAGATGTTTCTTAAAAATCAATTCAGCTCTTGCAGTTTGAAAGATCTAATAACTTTCTTTCGGCCATCTTGTAAGCGTACAATTAAAATCATAATATATGTTAACTATTAGGTATCATTTTAAAATAAGAGATTGTGTCTGTGTGCTTTATTCAATTCTAAACCCATCTACCGATATGAGTAAGTTGTGTTGACTCATTAGATACTACCTATATTAGAGAAAAATATTATATGCATAGTCTGTTTTTTTTTAGTACGATGACAATATTTTAAGCTTCACGTAAGTAGGTTGTGATTTGCGACAGATTAGATTAAAAGCAGTGTAGGTGTTTATGGAAAAGCGGTGCCGTGATTTAATATTAAATTGACTGTATCTAGATAAGACAAGCAAAGTTCGAAAGCAATTACAGGTATAAGTGGATGTATCTATACAGTGTCATTCATAACTAACGCAGAACCTCTTCAGGGTGGTTTTAGAAAAAAAAACCAACAACTTTTGTTTAACGACATTTAAAAATTCACGAAACAAATTTGGTTCTATAGAAATTTTGTCCGAGACCGATGAAATTTTTGTTTTTTGTATCTTTAGTAGAACAAAATTTGTTACTTTTGATGTATTAGAAAGATTATGCGTTAGTTTTTATTACATTATATGGGCTTGCGTTTGACTGCACTTCGCCTGATGGGAAGCGACGGTGAAGTCGAAAATAGAGCACGCTCGCCCAGAAGAAAACTATTCACTCGTGCTTTGAAGGCATTCAGATTGTAAGACTGGGGAAATACCATAGTTATCCTGCAGATACGGCAGGACGACACCGGTTTATGGTGGAAGTTCCTAAGACCCGCACGAAACGGTACGCTTCTACCTTTACTGTTCGTACCGCAAGGTTGTGGGACTCCCTGCCTGGCTCCCTGTTCCCCACGCACTATAATCCAGCGATCTTCAAAGCGAGAGTGAATCGGTTCTTATCGGGTAAGCACGCCCCATCTTAGGCCATAACCTTTGCTTGCTATCAGGTAAACTATGGCCAAGATCACAAGGTTATAAGTTAAAATGTCGGCTGTTAAAACACCCAAGTTATAAAATTGAATTAGAATAAAATGGAATAACCAAAGAGCTACTCAATTTGATTGAACTGACCATCATAATCAAATCACTAAAGCGTCCCTTAGCAAATTCAACGGTCAAATAGAATAGTTAAAGGGGTTTTATCTTTGCTAAATAAAGTGTAAATACCTATCGAAATGTTTATTTTAGCTAGTCTGGGAAAATCAGTAAAGTTTAATCTAAATTCAAAGGAAAATATCAATTTAAGTCGTTTCAATGTAATACAATAAAATACTAATAATGTGTCTCATATGTATTTTTTAGCACGGAATAGGCTTATGTTTGACTACAGCGTGCCTGATTTTAAGCACCACTGTAGTCTAAGATGTAGCACGTTTACCTCGAAGATACCTATACTTTGGATTTGAAGACTGGGTTATAAATATGTATTTCTTTTTCAGGCTGCTAACCAGAAGCATGCACATCATAAAATAGCATCAAAATGAACATTTTACTAGCTCTAATTCTATTAACAACAGTCAAAATATATCATTGCGAAAACATCAAAGAAATATTCGAGAAAATAAACAAAGAAACCGAAAAATTTAATTCCATAGCAGCAGAAATAACTTGGGAATCATCAGTTAAACCTTATAACCAAGAATTGGTTTATAAATCTGATGTGTTTCAAAAAGAAAACATAAAATGGACGCAGAAGATTTGTTATGAATTGGGAAGATTGGAAAAGTATAAGTCGTTTAATAGGACGCAGTTGAGACAGAAATATTTGCTTTGTCGAGGACCTAAATATACGTATGAGGAAGCCAGGCTAGTATTTATTTTAAAACACTTAACCGATAAAATTAAAAAGTGTTTGATAAAACACTTCAGCTTCTTGTTATTTAAACCTTGATATTTAATTTTCTATACCCTATGCATGAATGAATACATTGTAAATTATAACAACACTTACACACAAAAATGCAGTTATTAATTTTTAGTTACTTTACAAGTCAATATTAATAAGACGATAAATGAATTTATATTTATACCTACATATGTACATCAGTACCTACATAGACAGTTTTAAAATAATTAAATCGTTTACTACGCATTGTTACGTACAATCCATATGTAATAAAAAAAACATCTTATTTTCAGACTTATAACAGACTTATATCAAGAGCTGCAAACAATTTACACTGAAGCCACAATTTGCATTCCAATGGACGAAAACATTTCTTCTACAAACCTCACCGAAATCGAAACAGCCATTGAAAAATACTTGAATATCGGTGATGAATTTCACAAAAAAATATATCGCTGGTCGGATTCCAAAAAGTTTTCTATTAGAAATGCTTTAACAAAGATTAAAGACAATAATAACTCTGTGGAATATATCGAAGGAGATCTAAAACTTCTTTGTCTGAAAGGAGAAGACGATTTCCAGAAGGTCATGGAATTTTCCAGAAATGATAAGGTTTTGAAATGGGTTTGGTTGGTTTGGAGAGAGAAGGTTGGACCGCCGATGAAGGAACCTTATAGAAGATTGGTGGAGGTGGAAAATGTGGCTGCTAGACGTAATGGTTGGTAAACATGAATCACTTCTTCTCTTTTACAATTTTCACCCAAGTTCAAAAAGGATGTCAATATTGATAGAGTTGAGCCGACATCAAAAAAGGAGCTATCAAAGAATAGGCTGAAATATAGGTATAAAAATATCTTTAGGCTTTTCTAAAGATTTTCTAAATGCCCTTCCCTTTTTTATGTTAGAGTTAGAAGTAGTAAGTTTAGTTTTTCTTCCCTTGCTTTTATGTATTATTAATGTACATATATAAAAAAAACATACCTTGATCAATTAGGTTTCAGATAATATTTGCCAGATTTCGTGGTTTGTCCGCGGATTTGCCGGAAACGGTCAATATTGCTGTTTTTTCTTCTATGAGTTAAATTAAACATGCTACAAATTTTTAACCGACTTCCCAAAATAGGAGGTTATCAAGTCTTCTGAAAGTTTTTTTTGTGGGGATGTTACGCGATTACTCCGTTGTTTATGAACCGATTTCAAAAATTCTTTTTTTATTCGACTGGGATATTATATATTTCCGAAATGGTCCCATAAAAATTGTTTTTCATTCGGTTCAGTACTTTTTGAGAAAAAACCAATAAACCAACAAATTGATTACTACTTGTCGGATTTTGATACAGTTTTCTGTGATGTGTTGAGGTTTGATGGGCGCATCTTTTTAGCTATGTATTACGATGACAACTCACCAGGGGGCGCTGCTGTATACATTATATCTTCCGAATTATCAGCCCGATTTTGATGCGGTTTTCTCTGCGGTTTTTTCTGGCTTAGATTTGTTTAGCAAATGGATTTATTTAATCTATTTTACGGATGATGTCAAAAGTTTCATATTAGTCATCTATCGATCGAAATGTGACCCTTTTTCCTTAAAAAAAAGAGGTTATCAACATCGAAATATATTACTAGTATAGAACAGACAACCCGAACCAAAGCTTTGCTCCATTTTGGAAAGAGATTGAACTAAAATTCGCTGCAGCGCGAAACATTTGTTATGTCGTCTAACCAAACTATTAAAATATGCAAGCGTACATAGTACAGTTTTCTCGCCACCAAAACGACTTAAGCGCCGTGTATTTGCAAAATGGCGACGCCCGGCAGACCGTTTCTCATAAGCATTGTTACATCGCGAAACAATTTAAATCAAAGAGTTTTCAACGTTTAAATGTCTACTTACCGATGAAATGTTAAACCATCACTTTTTTTGATGTTCTGGAGTGTATACGGCAGTCTTTAAGAACACAACCAGGCATTTGATGTTGTTATTTATGTGAGACAAACACAACTACTCTCCACGGGCGTTGGATACTCACTGGATAGCTGCTGCACAGCGTGCAGCAAAAACATGGCGTAAGATCATGCAACGCGTTGCCTTCTCTGTACGTAGTAGTAATAACTCTATGGTTATCAAGTCTTCTGAAAGTTCTTTTTAGTAAAGTGTCAGTAGACTTAAAGTCAGTTTTTGTATTTTTTTTAAATAATGATTATTCACTACTACGTTTGACTACAGCCTGCCCGATGTTAAGCATTGATGCAGCGTAGGGTGTAAGATTTCAAGACCCCTGGATTGTTCAACTGATTTATTCAACAAATTATATTCTTTAGGTTATCCAGACATAGGAGCAACCTGGCGCGAAGAACTAGAGATACCAAACTTACGCAAAACTTGTAGAAACCTCTACGAAGATGTAAAACCTCTTTACACGTTACTGCATGGAGTCGTTAGGTATTATCTGAGGAAGAAGTATGGACATGTTGTGCCGGAGAGGGGGCCTATACCAGCGCATTTATTGGGTATGCTATTTTTCTCAGTAGATTAAATTGTTAATGCATTTTTGAATGAGATATCGGAAGGCATTGAAAAAAATCTGTTTGTATTTAGGAATTGCCAATAAATAGTACTTGTTTAAACTTTTTAGGTTTGTCTTGTCCATTTTTGATCTATAAGTATGAGTCTTGTAGTCTAAATGTGATGATAGGCAGTTTCTTCCAAAACGAAACGGGTTCAAAACAAATAAATATTAAATAAATAAATAAATATTTCAGGACATATCACACAGCGCCATTTAGCCCCACACTAAGCTTACGCTTTAAATCGTACTTTTGGTTTTGCATTATATTCCCACTATTTGGCTGGGTTCTCTGTGAAGCAGTTAAATATTTTGTAATGAGATAAAATTAACGTAATGATCTTTAAGGGAATAATACATTGTTTGTAATGCTTGAACTTACATTTTGTTAAATAAGTAAATAAATAAATATTCAGGACATATTACACAGCGCCATCTAGCCCCATACTAAGCCTACGCTTGTATCATGGGTACTAGATAACGGATATAATACATATACGTTTCTTTTGTCAATACATAAATAAATAATAAATAAATAAATATTCCGGGACATTGCACACAGCGCCATCTAGCCCCACACTAAGCAAACGCTTGTGTCGTGGGTACTAGATAACGGATATAATACTTATATACTTTTCTTTTCTAAATACATACTTATTATACATACAAACAACCAGACTCAACACAAGAAATTATACATTTTTAAAATGCATAAATACTTATGTCAGGCGGGAATCGAACCCGCAACCCCTGGATTAGAAGGCAGAGCCACTACCAACTAAGCTAACAGGCCAGTCAAATTACAACAATTAAAAATGTTCATTTTCAGGTGATCTATGGTCACAAAGCTGGGAGTCGATATCAGATCTGATTGTGCCGAGAACGATCAATTTGGATGAAAGCATCACCAAACTGAATTGGACTGTTTATCACATGGTAAGTCGACGGCATTTATTAATAAGTAAATAACAACCTACAACATTTTTTTTCATAATAATTTGTGCGACCTTTAATAAACCCAACGAAGTAACTTTTGAATAATAGTATGTCCTATCTAGTATCTTCTCTCTAATCTTAATATAAGTATCATACTATCACAATACTAAAAAACAAGATGATCTGTTGCTACGCTACGTTGCATCATGAAACCGAAAAAAATACTAACGAATATACTTTTGCTTTTATATGACGGTACGATTGGTATGGAAAAGCTGTTTTTTGCGCAAATATCCAAAAGTCGTAGAATAAAAGTTATTCCTAATCCTAAAAACTTATTTATGCGTTAGTTAGCAATAATTAATTAAAAATAAAAGAATAAATAAAAGCATGTATAATAATGTTTCAGGTAAAGCGTGCCGAAGATTTCTACCAGTCCCTAGGTCTCCCGCCTATGACAGACTCTTTCTGGCAAAACTCAGTCTTCACCAGAGAGAGCAACGATACCAGATGTCACGGTACTGCCGCTGATATGTTTGTGAAAGGAGATTTTAGGTAAATCATTATTAAATCAGTAAAAGAAAACTCGATGAGTTACTTACAATTTAATTAAATTAGATTTATAATTTGGTACTTAGAAAAATACCAGACAGGTAAAGGCCTTGAAGTAAACGTATGTATCAATAAACAATATACACTGATAAAATAAAAAAATAAAAGATACTTTTATTTTTTACTCATTTACAAATATTTAATAACTAGCAGTGCCTGGCAATTTTACCTGTGTTAATCTGGGATAAAAATTGCTTATATTATAATATAGGGCCTAATATCCATACCAAAATTAATTCCAATAGGTTGAGCTCTTTGAGCTTAAAAACAAAAAAAAGAACAAGATTGTACTACTACTAAACATACATTCAAATCAATTTTAATGAAGGTTGTTAAGGTGGAAAAATTTATTGTAGCTCTACTAATATGTACCTGTTATGTATTCCTATAATGTACATAAATGTTTCTATTTATTTTACATATATAACCATAACTATTATATTTTTCAGATTACTTTACTGCTCCAAGACCATGATGAAAGATTTCTACGTACTCCATCATGAATTAGGTCACATTCAGTATTACATGGCTTATGAACAACAGCCTACTTTATTTAGAGTAAGTACGGATATAAACATTAATTCATTAAAAAAATATGAAAGGTACACATATAATTTAGTTGTAATAACCGGCTAGCACTTACGTCAAAAATTACATCATGCCTTACGGGAACTATAATACAGGTACACATATTTTCAGTACATATATCAGAAAAAAATGTGTTATGCTCATGAACTATTAAAAAAAAAGAGTTAAACCCACCGACTCCGATATTACGACCGAAAGAAACCAAATTCGAATCTACTGGATAACGCACATTATTACCAATTATTTATCGATTGACTATCATATTGACGATCAATTCAAAACACCGAGTCATAGTCATAGCATTTTCTGTAAAAAAAAGGTTACATTTATTATTTTGATGTTCTCTTTTCAGCAAGCAAACATGGCGCTACACGAAGCTATAGGAGATACTATAATGTTTGCTGTGATGACTCCACAACATTTACATAGACTTGGACTAATCAACGACACTCTGCTATTTAATAATAACGAAATTATAAAAGAAAAGAATGATAAAGAAGACATAAATTTAAACAAGAAAGAAAATTTTAAAGATTTGGTTGATGATGAACAAAATTTAAATGTCAAAGTAGAAGATAAACCTGTCATTAATATAGAAGATGGTATAGGAATAAAATATGCTCATAATGGTGATTTCAAAAGGTTAAAAAATGAAAAAGTTAGAATTTTTAATAAAAATAGTAATGATGAAAATATAGACGACAAGGGAGAAGAAAAATCTTTCGCCGAAATAGCTGAAAACATAAGTATAAATGAAGAAACAATCTGGAAAGAAGATCCAGATGAAAGCATAAACCTATCAACCGCTGAACAGTTACTGCTAAAACAAGCCCTTAACAAAGTACCACAGATTCCATTTTCCCTCCTCATAGATGAGTACAGATGGAAGTATTTTTCCAGAGATATTTTGTCTCGGGATCTGAATAAAGCGTTTTGGCAAATGTCTGTTGAGTTGAGTGGAATAGCACCGCCAGGAAAAAGAGGAGAGTACGAATTTGACGTGGGAGCTAAATATCATGTGCCTGATAACACTCCATATATAAGGTAGTATAGTTAGTAAAGTGATATAGATCCCAATACAATATGTAACTAAAACGGTTTTCACTCACGTGTGATTCGCGTATGTTGTTTACGCGGGTGTAATGACACCCATCATCAGAACGTGCGTTTTGGGACCGCGGCAGCGCCGCAGACCGTTGCCAGTTGCCAGTTGCCGTTTAAGTTACATATTGATATAAAAAAGTTTTGATAATAAATATGTTTAACAAAGAGATCAATCATATACCCAACATTAACAAGCTTCTTTTATATCGTATTTTTGTTTTAAACCTGTATATTTGTAAGTTTGTCCATGACATTGTAGTTTTCAATTGATTGAGCTATTTGAATGAAAGTTACTTTGTAAAATGAGAAAATGTATGCAACGAAACGAGATTTGAGCATATTTGTTAGATATTAATCGTTTGATGAAAACGTACATCCTCTTTCGGGACTTTACTATCCCTCTTTCAAAAATAACAATGATCAGTCGTTTAGTTGTAGCCTATTGCGTCACAGAAGAACAATGAGACCAATAAAAAACAAACGAAAAGATGCAAATTCACAATCTACTATATAAAAATAAGTCGGGTTTTCCTTCCTGACGCTATAACTCCAGACCGCACGAAACGGTTTCCACGGTTTTGCATTCGTTGGAATGGTCTCGGGCTCCGTGAGGCTTATAAAAAAATAACGAAGCCATCTGGCGGCGAAACGGAGTTCGCCGGGTTTGCATGTCATATCATATTATTAAATTCAACTATTTTTTAAGGTAAAGAATCTATAATCTTTATTTACAATAATAATACATAAAAACAAGGGAAGAAAAACTTAACATACTACTTCTAACTACTACATAAAAAAGGAGCACTTAGAAAATCTTTGGAAAAGCCTAAAGATATTCTAAGTGCTCCAGCCCACTGCCAGAGGGCAGCGTGCCCAGCATACTGGCCGCATTACCACGCTGGATGGCAATGCTGATACGTTGAGCCAGAAAATAGCTAGCTTTTGGTAAATTCAACTAAATTACATAAAACGATCAAATCACTTACTAACAAAACAACCAATTCAACCTCATTCGCCTTCCAGATATTTCCTTAGCACTTACCTACAGCACCATCTAGTGGAGACTCTCTGCAAAGCGGCAGTGTTCGGTCGACGAGGTGTCAAAGCGCCGTTGCCTGACACCATCACCCTACATACGTGTGATATATATGGATCTAAAGCTGCTGGGAAATTGTTGAAGTAAGACTTTGTTATCCTATTCATATTCATTTATTTTCATAAATGTCATTTACACGTCAAATAAATAGGTATAATTACATATTTTTTTTTTGGAAGGAAACGAATCAAATCAATATATACTTAGACAAAAGATTAGGAACATTTGAGTATGTTTGTTCCATTTTCACGCATAAACTGTTAAAACAATTTGGATGACATTTGGTATGGAGATAGATTAGACACTGGAATAACACAGGTTATTTTCATTCCGATTTCATTTCAAACTTACTTATTTTATACCTACTAGCTCTTTCTCTTCTCTTCTGAGCTTCTAAGTTTATGTGTAAGTACTAAAAGGTACGTAACTTCTCACAAACGTTTCAAAAGAAATGAAGAAGTATACTTTTTAACCAATTTTTTTTTTCTTTTAACCAATTAATATTTACAGGGATATAATGTCCCGAGGCCATTCCCAGCATTGGAGTCAAATACTACAGGAAACAACTGGTCAAGACAACATCACTGCATCACCCTTACTGCGATACTACCGCCCTCTTATAGCAGTTTTAGAGAAACTTGTCAGAAAACACAACATACCTATTGGTTGGTGATCAAAGAATACTATTACCCTTTTATTGGTGATTGACCAATGTCGACTTATTTAAATTTTGGAACTTTGATGAAATTAGCGACATCTATATTTTAGTGCTGAACAACTAGTTTTGTAACTGAAATAAATTATTATGTAAGCAGTTAAAGAGCATTACATGGTTGTGTTTTTTTATTATTGGCTATATTCTTCAACTCATATCTAAATTATGATAATTTGGGACGAAATAAAATAACATGATATAAATTAACAATAAATACATTTTTATTAAATTAATTGGTAATTAAATAATGCATTACAGACAAATTTTTGTTCACAAATCCTTAAAAGATTAAAAAACAAAAAACAGTAGAAAAGAAAAAAAATATATCCTAATCAGTAAATAAATTAGAAGCTTGAAAAATAATTTATTAGAATTAAATTATTAATACTCATTATTTACATAATTGGTAAAAATTGTTACAAAACTACCTAAAACTGTGTAATATTTTAGTGGTAGGTATTTACAATAAATTAAAAAATCTAAAAATATTTACAAATTCTATAGGCACTTATGAATTATTTTTTATTTATATTGCAATCATTAGGAGTATTTTTTTAGGTTTAAAAATTGTTTTTTACTTTCACAATCTTAATCAAAATAAGTCAATTTCTGTTATTCTAACAAGGTTATTCTGACACTCGACTACACATTTAAGACTATAGAATCGTTTGTCAAAATAACTTTGTCGTATATTGCTATATTTTTGCAAATGATTATATTTCAAACAACTTTAAACAGGTATACCTAACTACTTAGGTACTTGAAGATTTTTATTATCCAAACAAGAAAAATCTTGCTCAAAATTAGTTCCATGTAAGTATGTATTTAATTAACAAATTATTATTAAAATCAGGTAAAAGCGGCACATAATCAAAATAGCAGAGAATAATTTCTTCGAGATATGTATATCACCGTCTCTCTCACTCTTAGTTGAGGGAGACGGTGTCATACATTTGTCTTCTCTTTCTTTCGTCTTTGAAATGCCAAGTCAGTTCTTTCAATTATAAAGCTTATTACTTTTGTAAATGTTATTTTGTTGATTTGTCTGATTATTATCATCATGTCAATTGAACACATAGGAAAGTTAATGCATTCATTTTGTTATCTCTGTTACGGCTAAAATTAGCCGTAACTTTTCAACTAGCTTACAACTTAGCTTTTATTTACGAGTGCTGCCATCTTCCCGCCGATATCGCAAACTCCTTAGACCACTTAATTTGATCTACAATCCTAAGTTTTTTTACTACTCCATGCCAATTTTCAAGTTGATATTCCTCAGTATGATAATTGATCCTGCACATGACATCCATCATTGTGATGATAAAGAGACATCTAAAAAGGCAATTTGGCAATAACCAAAGAGTGGACTTTGGACATCTGTTTGCCAAATGAACGCGGTATTTGGAATCGTCCGCCAATACATTATAAAGGTCATCCCAATATCTGCCTAAAAAGGATTTTGGTGGACGATTTCATTATTACTTCTGAGGACTAGTCCACCGGAACTTTTATTTAATGTCGGCTAAGTCAGGATAGTGGAGTATGATATCCAACGGTAATTCCCATTTTGTGACAAGCTCGACCTTTTTCAAGACAATTTCATACTAATTGAAAATGAAAGGCTTTATTTGACCGGCTTCAAAATGGGGTAGGTTTTCCATTCGATTGAATGTTTACTTTGACGGACTGGTTCATTTCATAGTTAGTTCTAGGGAATTCTCCGCTAAAACAGTCTAGACAACTTAACATAGAAGTCCTTTTTTACATGGAGGAAGTAAATAATAACTAGTCCTGCTAAGAGAGTGTGGTGGCGTGTGAGATCCAGTCGACAGTGTGCGCCACTCGGTGGTAGATGCCGGGCTGGCCGCGACTCGCGCACGAGTACCCGGCTGACACTACTCCTGGAATGAGAGAAAATATACAATTAACTAACAGTTAGCAGATTGGCACAGGATCGAGTTAACTGGCATGAAAGGAGAGAAGCCTACACCCCGAAGTAGGTTATAACTGGCTGTGGATGTGAGGATGAGGTTCATAGAAGAAAATTGATAATTTAATTAATTCCAGTTTAAACAATATTTCTCTGCAAATTTGAAGCAATTAGAAAATAAAGGAATTGGAGTTAATTGTACTGTGCTAGTAGGTCAATTAATGTCAAGAAAATGTATACCTATCTGACCAATCTGTTACTAAGCACCTAATAATGTGTTTTGCCGGGGACAACAAAGTTGTTCACTCTTCTTCCTTAGTTATAAATATTACTAAGGGGTGTGAATCAATTTGTTCCACTCACTATGCACTCCATACAAATAGTGTTAAAAATGAATTTACCTATAAGATACCACCTCCCCGCTCGCTCCAACATGAGAGGTCCCCCGGAGTCTCCCTGGCAGCTGTCCTTGCCTCCCCCGCGGTACCCGGCGCACAGCATCTCGGGATATATCACTACGTTGATGCCTGGAAGAAGAGATAAACTAGAGTTAAGTTTTGTTTAAATCATGATATTGTGGGAGTAAGTTATCAATATTAGCACATGACAGCTGATATAATAGACATATCTATGATAGACTGTTCTCAAATACAATGGCTACTAGGCAACATTTTCTCGATTTATGAAATGTTCAGCTATTTTGAATGAGCAAGTCAGTTAAGTCCGTGACGTCACGTGCTTCTTGTAGGTACTTTCCTTTCATCAAAACGCGGGTATCTGACACCTTTTGTTTTTTGCTGACGTTTGATCCTCATTTTCTCAAGCGACAGCACGTCTTAATTTTTGGCTCAAAGCTGGTATTATTTATTTATCGTATGGCATTTTTTTTTGAAATCTCTAATGCATAAATTTATTGTTTTTAAATACGCAATCGCATCTGCAGTTAAGGTTTTAAAATCCTCCATTTGTCCGTCATACTTGGTTAGAGGACAGTCAAATACTACGTGCTGGACAGTCTGCTCTCCACACCTGCAAGCTGGTATAGTGTCATATAATTGACATAAGACCTTCTACTTCGATAAAATAGCTTTAAACTTTCAAATCCCACTAGTATAATATATCCAATACCAACCATTGGCTCGATGCCAGCGCTCGCACACACGGTTATCCAGCACAGGTACATCGACAGCCTGCAGTGTCCTCGGTCGCAGTCTGGAGCCAGGACTGAGGGCTCCCCAACCAGCCGCCCAGCCGTACTGGCCGAGGAAGTCGGAACCACGCTCCGGGAGACAGATTGGGGCTGAAAATAAGATGTGATTAGGTTAAAATATTTGTCCGTGGAAGGACCTGGGCGCCCACCACGATGTATCTGCCCAAGAGAACTACCCTAACGAATTAATTCTGCGGAGGAGTCACGACCCTCAGGCGTGAGGAAATACGACTCAAAAACAGAAAGAGGTTAAAATAGGCGAGGAAATGAAACGAAACCTAATTTGCTTTTGGGAAAAAGTATGCAATCTTTGAATTCATAGAATACATCTTCGAAATCCAATTGAAATGATCTAACTGTGACGTAGCAGGAAACATAATAATGGTTGCATGGTTGCAGGGAATTATAGAAACGAGCGAAAATGTGACTGAGGAGAGTTCTAACTCTAGGAGTGAAAGGTTTTAGACTAACAATGATGATTATGATGTAGATATAACATGTTTAGAATGACTTAGTTATTATATCAGAATTCAATTTAAATCGGACTTAGTAATTTAAATATCAAAATTCACGATTTACATGACGTTACACCAAAAGGATCATTTTCTAAAGGTCGTAAGTCTTAAGTTCAATCTTAGCGTAGTAATTGGGTGAATCGATTTATTGACCAAGCATTTCTAGCGATCAATCACAAATTGACACACTGTCATGACCATACATAATATAACAAAGCTTGTCTATGTCAAATTTGTACGGTTTCTCTTTCTTTTGTAAGTTGGTCCAATTGAGGTAAGTACTGAGTAGGCCTTTCAAACATTTGGATTTGCATGTTACTTGCTAGTCTTTCAATAATTGTAGGTCTGTTTGTCTAGTACGGCAGTCGTTATGCCATGCCAGCGGCCCTTGGGGAAGCTTGCTAAACTCAGCAGTTTTTATAATTTTTGTCCGTTTATCTGTATATATGTTGCTCTGTGTCTCTTTTTTTTGTTTATTTAAACGGTCATCACGCAAAAACGGCTGAACAGATAATCATGATTTTTGGTATGTAGGTAGTATGAGGTCTTAGGAGTGTCATAAACTACTTTTTATCCTGAAATAATGCCAGCGAAGCCGCGGGCGTCCACTAGTAATAAATATATCTGGGCTCGACCGTGCCGGGCGATAACCAGGAAGACGCAGGTTCAAATCCTGACAGCCTTAATTATTTTTGCTTCCAAATAAGTTTATAAAATACAAATCTTACCTATATGCGGCATGTAGTGCACGTTGCGGTCAAGCGTGAGTACCGCCACGTCAAACCTGTCTGCTTGCGGAGTGAACTTGAACAGGGGGTGCACCTGGAAGAGAGAATTACGAGGAATTAGTTGTTGTTTATATATTTATATATTTAGTAACCTGATGGTTTGACTGTTGTTTTGACTGGCCTGATAGCTTAGTTGGGAGTGGCTGTGCCTTCCAAGCATACAAGTATTATATCCGTTACCCACGATACAAGCGTTAGCTTAGTGTGGGGCTAGATGGCGCTGTGTGCAATGTCCCGGAATATTTATTTATTTACTTTATTTTAGTAGCTGACACCCTGTGAGCCGGCCGATATCGCTGGAAAAACGCCGTGGAAGCAGGCTGCCTCCTTAGACAAGAGGCGTATTTTAGTGAGCGTACTGACGCATACTTATGGAATAGAAAGACCAATGTATGGGAGTGCCATCACGATGCGCTCCGCGGGGGGAATTGTTACGTCACTTAAGGGGGCTGTGTGAGTTACGAGTTGCAGATTGGCAGCAGGTGGCTCAAGACCAGCGAAGATGGCATTCTCTTGTTTCGGAGGCCATAAAGCTTTGGCTGCGGCTTCTCACGCATTATTATATATATTAACCTTTCTCTTGAATCACTCTATCTATTAAAAAGCTGCCTCAAAATCCGTTGTGTAGTTTGTAAGATCTAAGCAAACATACAGACAAACGCAGGAAGCGACTTTTCTTTATATTATGTAGTGATGATAAAGATTTAACTTGGCGGAATTCAAGGTATCTGTGTGCTAATCCAGAGTCTAATCTACCTCCATATCAAATATCATTCAAATCGGTTCTACCGTCTGAGCGTGAAAAAATAACAAACACATAAACAAAACCTTTCGCGTTTGTAATAATAGTGAGGTAATAGTGAGGTGCACATCGTAAATTAACCGAAATAATCGAAAGCAACTGGGGCAAAGGTCTTCCGTGGAAGGACATGGGCGACCTGACATAATGTAACTGCCGAGAAAACTCCCCTAACGGGTCTGTGGGGAATTTACGATACAAGGAAAATACTCAAGAAAGATTATTATGTATGTTCGAAAACTTCTTGTATGTTTTTTTTTTTTCAAATTTGTTATTTAAGTTATAGAAAAAAACAGAATACCTAACTGTGCGTCGCTGGGGTCAAGGATATCTTATCTAACTAATTATGGTTTACTCATTAGCAGGTACTAAGTAATTGTGGTTAACCACAGATAACAGAAACGAAGGGAGAAAGGGTAAGTGGGCGGGCCCCGTGCGAACATATGCAGTGAAAAATGTACCTCATCGGCTCACCGCTTGTCAGTCGACGTGACGTTAGGAAAACAAAGTTATTGAATCATTGCTTGGTTTGTATAAGACGTAAAACAATAAAGTAGTTCCTATGCCGCAATGGATGATTACGCATAACAAGAACTCACTGACAACGCACGCTAACTCTTGATCGACATGCAGCCGCTGCTAGCGGTCATTGCGGACACTGGGTTTCAAACAAAACATCTTAGAAGTCTAATCTCCCTTTGTTTCTGTTATCTGGGTTTTTAACATTACTTGCCTAAGCAGCTGTTTAATTACTGGTCTGTTTTGTTAGTAGTATAAACATCGTGTACATACAATTTTATTAAGTAAGTAAAAATAAATGTAAATATTGTGGAAGTGGTGATTGGTTTACGGACTATTTTTTTAAATAGAACTAATTTGTACTTAAATCCAAATGAAGAAAGGAAATTAACTCAGAATGCTGTCGGAATCTTTAGTACGCTCTTCTTATAGATCGTCCACCATAGACTTATCTAAATTTACTTAAAGTTAAATTAATTTAAGATCAAACCCAGTTCTACAATAGTCATAGCATTTATCTAAATATATGAAACGCAAAAGTGACTGACTGACTGACATAGTGATCTATCAACGCACAGCCCAAACCACTGGACGGATCGGACTGAAATCTGGCATGCAGGTAGATGTTATGACGCAGGCAGCCGCTAAGAAAGGATGCCACTTTTAAAGGGGTAAAAAATGGGATGCAAATTTTACTTCTTAATGCGATCGAAGCCGCGAGCACCCACTAGGTAAAAATAAAACACAAAACCAAATTTCGTCAAACTTTATTCCCTTAGTCTCTTATGTATCTTCACAATGTAACTGTTCATATAAAACTTCATGAATAGGACGAAGTATGATATTAAGGTAAACATAGCGTAGTTATAGAAATATTCATGTATAGGGCACGGTGAAAGCTTCTGTTGCATGTATATGGAAGCCAGGCTTAAGAGGAATTGCATCTGAAAGTAAATTAGGTAATTAATACGACTGCTCTGTTAGCTTAGTTGGTAGTGGCTCTGCCTCCTAATCTAGGGGTGCGGGTTCGATTCCCGCCTAACACAAGTAATTGTGAATTTTGTAATTGCTTGTGTTGAGTCTGGTCGTATATGTAAGTAAAGTAAGTATGTATTTACGAAAAATAAAATGTATTATAACAGTTATGTAGTACCCATGGTACAAGCGTTAGCTTAGTATGGGGCTAGATGGCGCTGGTGTGATATGTCCTGAAATATTGATTTTATTTAATTTTTTTGGGTACTAAATAACGGATATAATACTTGTATACTTTTCTTTTGTAAATACATACTTATTATACATAGAAACAACCAGACTATCACAAATAAATACATTTAAAAAAATATATAATTAGATCTAGATTAGAAGGCAGAGGCACGACCAACTAAGCTAAAGGGGCAGTCCAAATTATGACTCAATATTTTTGTTTTATACAGATAAACTTAGGTTTTAAGATAAAATACAGTAATTGCAATGTGCTTAAAGTATGAATAAATATATATTTGTATGACAATTGAGGCTACGAGTATTATATTAATCTTACCAACTGCAACTGAGTAAGATGCTTTTTCCACCAAGTATATTTCGCATAATTCGGGCCCAACGCCGCTAAAGTATAATACGTATACATAGCCATATGTACAAAGCTATTTAACATCCCAACTATAACCAAGTGATCGCAAGGATGGTTTATATAATACAACCAAGCCCAAACCACGACGGTCACATGATGGTAGACATGAAGAAATGACACTTGGTTGAATTTCTTTCGGAGGGTAAAGAAAACTGTGTCGAATAGATCTAAGTGCTTGGCTAAGAAGTAGGGGAAGATTTTGTTGGCAACCTGCAAGTGAAAATGGGTTAAGTAGGCAATTAGAAAAAAGGCAGTTCTTTTTTGAAGTTTTAGCGATGTTGGTTCGCTATGTTATTAATATGATCGATTTGTTAAATACAATAAAGCAAGTCGAAAACATGATCGTTGGGGTTGATCTTCAAACTAAATCTTTTCCAAATTAGTTTACCATTTGAGAGTGAAAGAAAACATCGCGAGAAAACTAAAATGTTTGATAGGGGAACCCGTAAACACGAGGACTTTTGTCTTTCGTGGACGAATCTGGATGTCCGCAACAATGTACTTGCGCAAGAGAACTCCCTAATTAATAAAATCTGCGGAGGAGTCACGACCCCCAGTAACAACAGCTCAAGAAGCAGGAACCGGAAAGTTATAAAAAAAATACCTCTCGTAATTCTTCCCCCCTTGGACATCTTCTGCTGATTACTCCATATTGAAATATATAATGCACGTACTAAAATGATAAAATATAAATTCTGTATTCTGAGTATAATTGATTACAAAAATAATACATAAAAACAAGGGAAGAAAAACTAAACATACTACTTTTGACTACAACATAAAAAGGGGGGTACGTAGAAAATAATTAGAAAGCCTAAAGATAGTCTGGCCGCATTATAAAATAGATGTACATATATTATATATAATATACAAAATTTATAAGTGATGTATATATACAAAATTTATAAGTGATCGTTGCATATAAGTAAAATAACAGAATCTACGAATTCGATGTAAAAAGCAGCATTTTGAAGTTTAAGAAGCTAATTTTTATACAAAAAGTATTGCATTATCTTCTATTAATATAACTATTTACTCAATAAATCGTGTCACAGAAATATATAATGTAATTAAAAATGTATCGTAACTTTATATGTTTATCGTGACGGGATTGTAAACGTAAGTTATATGGCTCACGATAGCAATAAAAAATATGTACTAAATTAAGGTGTATTTTTAATTTCTTAATATGGATTTTGCTAGAAAAATAATAATCAAATTTTTTGGGTATACGTGAGATTTAGACTTGTGCAATTTTGTAAGTCTTATGACATGATTAATTGTAATTTTCAGGCTATTCGCCCTTGTACCGAAATCATTATGCCATTTCAAAGGCCTTTAGGACACCTTGGGAACTTTCAACACAAGAATAATCTAATCTTAAGAGTTTTATTATAATACCTATTAATTTTATAGGCGATATTACATATAGGTACATAATTAATAATGTGATATGTCCTGAAATATTTATTATTTTATTATTTATTTAATTAGCTATTTTTGTACATTAATTATAGCTTAGGAAGATACCTTTTGTAAATAAAATAATTAAATACTTACAATAACAAAACAATATGTAGACAAAGCCACTTGTACAGCATTATAGAAAATTAAAATCCTTTTCAGTTCCACTGGAGGCCGATTTCGAATAACAGATGGCAGCACTCTCTTTATAAGTAGCAAATATAAAAATACCACGACAGCTAGCCATGGAAGTAATTTCATAAATGGCCACGTGAAAGATCGTTCTGGAAAAAATATTAAAAATATATAGCAGTAAGAAAAATGGTATCTTTTTTTATGTAATTTAATTAATACATATCTAAATATTTAGAACTCAAGGGAGGGTGACTGACTGACTGACATAGTGATCTATCAAAGCATAGCCCAAACCACTGGACGGATCGGGCAAATTTGGCAAGCAGGTAGATGTTATGACGTAGGCATACGCTAAGGATTTTTGGAAATGCCACTTTTAAAGGGGTGAAATAGGGGATGCAAGTTTTACTTCTTAATTCGAGTAAAGCCGCGGACACCCACTACACTAGTAAAAATTAAGATCATTTTAACTTCAAAATACAATAACAGATAAATAATATAATAAAGAAATGTTAAATGACGGTAATTCTACAGTACATACTACAAAAAAAAGAGAGGTACTCAAGTAACTGTTATAAATTATAATAAATTTTGGATTATCAAAATCTAAATCTATCTGCTATTGTTCTATAAAATGCATCAATTTTTTTATGAATCACACATAAATATTAAAAAATATACTATATAGTGAAAAATTTAGTAATTTTTATGTCCTCATATTTAAAAATATAATTAGATACTTACCACTTTCTCCAATGGTCCTTCCATATTTTATTAAGTGTGAAGCTTGCTGCTCAGTCGTCACAGACATTTTGATTTATTAAAATATGTCAAGCGTCAAAAAATAGTAAGCTACGGTAAAATACTGCTATTTATCCCGCAGTCCTGAAATAATGAAATAATGCGTGCGAAACCGCGGGGTCCCCTAGAGTTAAAATAAAAGTTTCCGTGATTAACGTGACACTTTTGTTTTAATTAATTAATGATTTTCTTTGTAAGTGCTATCGTCTAGACTTCGCAAAAGTCACTTAAGGAATGTAGTACAATCCTGCAATCTAATGTATTTATACATACCTAACAGTAGGTATATAATTATGTATATCAGTATATTAGAATAAAATTGTCTGTATGTATGTGAATATTTCGTTCCAAATTCGCGGAAGGAATGGACGGCCACCACTATGTACAAAAGAACGTCCCCAAATGAACCAATAAGAGCTACCGTTTTTTGACATTTAACATTTCAAACCTTACGATCCAGTAGCGATCCTAGCGGCAAGTTGGTGAGGTTTGCTTAGTTTGAGAACATTTGGACCTCACGGTACACTAGCGCCTCTAGCGATGATCTTACACGCGGTAGCTCTCATTAAAAATAATTGTGAAAGTTACTATGCATATAGAGTTTGCAATTTGTATTTTACAAAAACAACAAGTTATCAAAGTTTATCAAAACCAATGTTAATATATATGTTACGGCTAATACCCGAAGTGCGGCTACACTTAGTTTTAGCCGGTTAGAACTAGGTGTAGCCACTTAGTCTTGGTTAAACCTAGTACGAGCCAATTGTTTTCGGGTAAAACTAGGTTGTTATTTATAAAACGGGGTATAATTTACTTTTTTTTCACATGAGAAAGGCTCACGCTTAACTACAACTTGCCTGATGATAAGCAACGTTATAATTTATGATCTGGCGAAGAAACCGGTTTACTACTCTCGACTTGAAGACCGTTTGATTGAGTTTCGGGCAAGGAAATCCACAGTTTGGCTGTTCGCACGATGAAAGTCGAAGCAAAACGCTTGGTGCTTGTACTAATCTTCGTATTTTCAGAGAGAGAGTGACAGAGCGTCAATTTTATTTTTTGTTAAGTAAGTAAGTACTATAAAGAATTTGAATCAGATAAACATTGTAGTATTTTATTTTTGACTTTTCAACCAACATGTCAAAAGATATCAAAATACGTGGGATAATTTAATTTATCTACATATATACATATCTATATGTAAATAAGCAAAGCAGCAGTTTTCACAAAGTAACCTACCTATTTATATATTTTGGTACCTACCTATATATTTTAGAATACAATAATAATTACAACTTACCATTAGACAAATAGAGGTCAAGGCCAAACTGATTTAGTTTTTATATATTGTATGGAAACGAAGGAAACGAAGCAAAGAGTACCGTGCAAAAAAAAAATTTGTTGCCTGTAAAGTCGGTATACGGGCGAAAGTTTTACGTGACAACGACTTGAGTGGTAAAATAATTTTAATGTGAATATTCATTCGTATAGTAGAAAGAAGGATGAAATAATAGTAACAATTTAAAACATTTATTTATACAAAGAATTATATTTAAAACATTAATTTATACAAAGAATCTCGCACTGAATTTCATATTAACAAAATTTTATTTTTACCTTTACACATACATACGTATTTATATACAAATATACATCACTTTTTATGTCTGTCTCTCTCGCTCTTAGGCGGGCTAACCATGCCCGAGTGGAAGGGACGCGTGCCTCTCACTCGCTCTCATTGTGAGCGCATAACGTGAGCGGAGCGTAACGCAGTTTCTTGAAGTGTCACCCGGCAAACCAATTTATAAGACGTTGTCACGTCAAAATTAGCTTCATCAAAATTGGGTTAGGCGTTTTAACTGGGAAATAAAGACCTTTGAAAGTATATAATTTATGTGTGGATTTGCACTCGCTTAGCGGTGAAGGAAAACACCGTGAGGAAACTCCCCAAACGAATTAATTCTGCGGGGGAGTCACGACCCTCAGTCATGAGGAAATACAACTCAAAAGAGTTATTTTTAGAGTAATATGTGCCGTTTGAATGAATTTCTTACGATAATAAATTTGTTTAAAGGCTATTAGTAGGCTATAGAGTGAATTTAAGCATAGAAGGAAACATTAATTAATAGTTTAATTTTATATAATAGCTGCTTTGTTACCTTAATTGATGTCAATTATATTCATTTTTATAGCATAGGTTATTTTTAGGGCAGTGGTTAAAGTGCAATGTTTTGCGCATGTTTTTAACAAATTAGAAAGACTCAAAAATGAAGAATTGAATTGATAGCAGAACACGTTTCAACAATTTCTAGAAATTTTGTCTGTTTTACTCTGTCTCAGTTAATTTATACGCACATTACGCCAAAACGACAGAACGGGTCATCATTATTTTATGTAGGTAGCATGAAGACTTGGGAGTATCGCAGGATACTTTTCATCTTGAAGTAATGCGAGCGAAGCCGCAGGCGTCCACTAATGATGAATAAAATAATTGTGTACATAATAATCTTCTTCTTCTTATTGTATGAGAGTTGCCAACTCTGGTGTCGAGTGTTCATCAAGCCGCCCTAAGGGCCTCTGACATGGCTTAAAGTGGCATTCCATTTTGGGCACTTCCATGGGTCGGATGACACGTTAAATGGTAGATCCAGGCTGTTTGTCTAGTATATAGCAGTAATTTCAAAATATATGTAAATAGTGTTTCACTACTTCAACCGGCCTTCAACTTTTAGGTAATCAGTACGAATTCTAAATGGCCGCAGACAGCCAACTGACAATGCTAGTATTCAAAACATGAAATCTAGGTTACAGGTACATACCTAACTAACGCAAAACAAATTGGTGAAAAACTAATCATTTTATTTCGTAAATTACACGTCAATCCAAAAAATTATGAAAATACTAACCGGTTGCTACATATAAAAAGTTTGTTGACCAGTATATATACATATATATATACATACAGGGTTTTCACTAGGTAGTCTTCTTCTTTACGTATGAGAGTGGCCAACTCTGGTGTCGAGAGTTTATCAAGCCGCCCTAAGGGCCTCTGTCATGGCTTAACGACTGCCGTACTAGACAAACAGTCGGGACCTATATTTGACCTATAAAATATGAAGCGTCCTAAATGGAATGTCACTTTTCGGTCACCCATCCGCGTACTGACCGCGTCGACCTTTGCTTAACAATCGCATGCGATTGCCTCCGCTACAACATAAATTCATTTGCTAAACAAATCTAAGCCTATCAGAGAAAACCGCATCAAAATCGGGCTGATAATTCAGAAGATATAGTGTATACAGCAGCGCCCCCTGGTGAGTTGTCATCGTGATACATAGCTAAAAAGATGCACCCATTAAACCTCTACACATCACAGAAAACTGTATCAAAATCCGACTAGTACTTTGGAATATGGGTAAAATTGGTTTGCATAAACTTTATCAATTTGTTGGTTTATTCTCAAAAAGTACTGAACCGAATGAAAAACAATGTTTATAGGACCATCTCGGAAACTATCCTCATCGAATAAAAAAAGAATTTTTGAAATCGGTTGATAAACAAGGAGTAATCGCGTAACATCCCCACAAAAAAAAGAAAAAAAAAAACTTTTGGAAGACTATATAACCTCCTTTTTTTGGAAGTCGGTTAAAAACTGTTAGCTAATTAAATGTCGTTGAACTATTTATTTTACCTAAATAATTCGATGACACATTTTGCACCTATTGTCCTACATTGCTATTCAGAGTTGTAAGTAAGCATACGTCTTAGAGTTACTGCTTACTTACATTAAAAATGGTATTCAAAAAAATGACAGGTTCTCAGAAATTTTTCCTCTCGTTTTCTACAAATTTATTAATAATAAACAAACAACCGTAACCATATTTTTTGTTACTTATTTTTTTTATTCATTTTCTTAAGACCTTATATACAAGTCCATACAGAAAATCATACTTATCCCTCGCTTTGCCAAGGCATGAAAGAGGAACAAACTCACTTTTGCATTTATAATTGTAATTTGTATTAATTGGCGTATTATAAACGTAATTGACGTGTAAGCTTTTGATTACCAATAAATTGTTTATCTGTTTTATCTGTTTATAATTTAATATTTTTTTGTGTTACTAATTTTGTTATTTAGCTGTTTTTTTGTCAAAATAAAATAAAATAAAAATACTGTAAAATACGATACTTCAATAGGCACTATAGACAATATAAATTATAAACTTAAAAGTCATTGCCAAATTAATCCAAAAAACTATACAACTGAGGTGCCATCTATGTAAAAGAACCGAAATTAACAAACTAATAACTGTCGCTAAAACTCTTTTAATGAATTCTTATCTCTATAAAAACTATTTTGTAAAATTCATCAGATCATGAATTAGTCTTTAACGTAGTTCCAGCCGTGATACAGAGATGGCGTTATTTGCTTGTTCTTGATATGAGTTCTTATAAAGATAACTGGAATGTGAATTTTGGACGAAATAAATGCAGAACATGAAGATTTTCGCAAAGTTTTTTTTTAATCTAATTTATTTCATAGTAGTAAATGTAAAATGCACGAGAGGATATATGAATATGTATTATATAAAATAGATACCTAAATAACCCAGTTTTTATTCAAACTATTTTAAGTAAAGATTTAAGTAACAAAATCACTAAAATAATTATATAAATCATTAGTTACTTTTAAATAACAAAATAATGGTGTAGGTTAAGATAAGTTTAAAGTTCTAGCTACCCCCTAATTCCCTTATAAACAGGGTAAATGTAATTTGTTCAACAATTGTCATATTTCCTCATTAAAAAATTGTTTTTTTTTTAAAATATATTTTGTTTATTTTAACAGGGTAAAAGTAAATTGTTTACCAATTGCAATTTATGCTTGTAAAGAAATCAAACTGAATTGAATATTTTCATTACTTTTGTTCAATTTGCCTATTTTTTTAAATTCAAATTCAATTTTCTCATAAAGAAATTGAATTTCAGTGAATATTTTCATTATTGTTTTGCCTATTTTATAAATCAAATAATTTAGTAACTAACCTTAATATTCCTAACGCCAAACGTGTAAGCGGGCAGCGGTTCAGCCGCTGAATTGATGACGTAATCGCCGAGCGTGACGCGGACGTGCCTCGGCTGCGCGCGCGCGACGCAGTGTCCCGCCGTGACCACGTGACGCCGGGATATGAGGGAGCCACCGCATCTGGAATATAGCGAGGTGTTAGACATAGTAAGTATGTAATATTTTAGTTAATATTTTTGCCACGATTTTTAGGTGATTTTTGAATCTAAATAAATAAAACTCAAAGACTGACTGAGTGATATAGTGATCTATCAACGCGCAGCCCAAACCACAGGACGGATTGGGCAAAAATTTGGAATGAAGGTAGATGTTATGACGTAGGCATCCGCTAAGAAAGGATTTTTGGAAATGCCACTTTCAAAGGGGTGAAATAGGGGATGCAAGTTTTACTTCTTAATGCGAGCGAAGCCGCGAGCACCCACTATTAAAATATAAAGCGTTTACAAACAAATGTTATACAAAAATATCATTTATTTGAAACAATTTCTGAACGGACCAATCTTATTAGTATTAGTAAATTTTTGACTTCACAAAAATCCGATTACTAAAAAAAACTATTAGTTCCCCTATCGAATAGAAAACCTAGAAAAATGAAAGTTATTTACACAATTTGTAACACAAAAGAAGTCAAGGAAGACACATGTATGTCACCTAACAAGAACTGTGACAACCGTACCATGGCGTTTCACGAAAATGCAACGTAATTGCTAATTTCGTAACTTTAGGTACACAATGGTGTATGATTCTGGGGGCCTACTATTGGATTTAACTTTAGTATTTTTCCATGCCGAATAAAAAAAAAGGATATTATAAGGTACCTACCTTACCTAAGGTACCTTACCTTCCTTTGATTGATCCTTATGATTGTGAGTGTATAATATATAGGAGTATTTGGACTTCGGTTTATTCATATTGATGCGATTCCTAAAATAATTTACTTGTAAGATTTATATGTTCGCCAAAATTGTCCAGAAACTTATTTATTCATACTTGACAGGTAAAGCGTGCCTTTACATTGATGGATTTGGGTCTCTATCGAGGCTGCCAATACACATTTGTTTTGGGACATATTTAGTTTTATTTATTTTTCAGTAAACTAACTAAATCCAAGGAAAACAGAGATCTATAGTTTAAAGTTTAAACTATTGATCTCTTTTTACGTTTTGGCAACCTTTTAAAGTTTAAACTGTTGCCAAACGCAAACCTATCCCACGTAAAAAATACAACAGTGATATCAGACGTAATCCCCTCGAGTAATTCTTGCTATTATGTTATTACATGCATTGCATAAGAGATGTCGCTAATAGTTACATGAACACCCATATATGGTATATTCGGTTTTTGCGATGCGTAACTTATGTAAGATACTTAAGAACGCTTATAAAGTTTGGTAGTATTGGTATTTAGAAACCGACATAAACACCCACAAACTTATACCTTTATGTTATAAGCGTGATCTACTATATACAAATAAGTCTGGTTTTCCTTCCTGACGCTATAACTCCAGAACGCACGAACCGATTTCCACGGTTTTGCATTCGTTGGAAAGGTCTCGGGCTCCGTGAGGTTTATAAAAAATAAATAAAAAAAAGAAGCCATCTGGTGGCAAAACGGAGTTCGCGGGGTTTGCTAGTTTAGTATGGAAATTACATGGGAATCCTTTTGTTTGATTTAAGAATTGAAAGATCTCATTTTCAATATTATACTTTACAACGCTATTTGCAATATCACCTTGTAAGAAACGGATTGACAAAATAGTCTTGTAATATTGTAAAGAATATCCATAAAATCGTTGCAAAAATAAATTTGGTTTGGATTAATCAAATTTTTTTACGTGGGATATGTTTGCGTTTGGCTACAGCCTGCCTGATGTTAAGCATTGCTGCAGCCTAGGGTGTAACACGCTTACCTAGAAGATACCTATTAACTCTATATTTGAAGGCCCCTGGATTAAAGTTGTCAGGAAACACACATATGCGTAGAACATCTTTAGATTTATGTATGTATGATATGATGATACTACGAAATATGTAAGTTTCCCTGTATTTAGTTACTTGCGCTTAAGTTAAATTAACTTAACAACTTAAATTTAATTAACTGCATATAATGCGTGCATTACATTATTTAAATTAATAGAGCATGCAGAAGCCACTACGAAATAATAGATAGTACAACTACTTACTTGTGTTGTATCTAAACTTCATTTTACTATAAACACAAGTTTGATTGCAAAAAGTATGCTAAAACAGAACTACAAACTATACAACCTGTATTATGTGTATTTTATTTTTGAACAACTCTGTAAAACATATATTCTGCAAATAAATGATTATGATTAAAAAAATAGCTAGTTTTTATATATATATATTTTTTACTATATGTAAAGTTGTTGAATTATAATTGATATTTTTTGATAGATCTTTAAATAAACTTGGCCTGTTTATTTAAACTTACAACTTTTTAACGTTTTTTGTACTTTTCTAGACAAAAAAAAAAAGATGAATAAATGCGGTTTAGCATTAGCATACTTTTCTCAATAAATCTTTATACAAATTACTAAAAGCAAAATACTTACCAAATTTCTAAAAAGTGTTTCTATTTAGCTACTAATTTATATAAATATAATACGTATGATCATACAGGGTAAGAAACAAAATGTAATAAACAAAATTATTAGGATAATCAAGTAGTAAAATGGTTAAACATCGGCATTTATTTCAAATTTAAATAGTTTGTAATTTTTATTAATTTAGGACCAATAATATATTAATTGTTTTTTTATAGAATAATAATTGGTGATTAAATTAACAATTTTACTACTTGATAATGATGAATAATTTGTTGAAAGTCTAAAACCGTAGATTTTAAAATTTAATTAACAACTGAAAAGCATAGGTAGGTATTCTTGGTACACATAATTTATACTTATACATTTGTTTAAAACCCTGTATGGAACAATTAAATACATATATAAATAAATATAAAAATGTAATTATAGAAGAGGAATGTGCGAAAAAGTAGAATAACCTAACCCTTTCTACCTTTTCTACAACCTAGGAAGTCTAACCCAATACCTAACAACAGAATGAAAGGAATACGAAAAAAATGCAAGAGAATACGATTTGTCAAAACTAATGATCATTTTTGTCCATTTTACTCGAGTCTCATTCTCTCTATTACTTTTTTTTACTTGTCAAAAAAACACATTCTGTCGAGCTGGTAGGTACTTTATTAGTATTTTTATGTAGCTATTCGGATCTCTTTTGTCTCGTTTTGATAAATCGTATTTATGCACATGGTACACTAAAGCATGCCCTATACATTCCCAAAGAATCGAAATAATAGATGGAAAATTACACAAAAGAAATCAAACCCACAAAAACCCACAAAAACTAACCTCCAAATTCAACAGTAAAACCCGGTTCATTAAACGTGACTTTTATGAAGAGCAATGAAAATCATCTCTTCCATTTCGCGCAATATAGTGGAACACCTTTAGTGGAAAAAGAATGAAAGGATTTTCGCCGCCATTTATAAAAAATCTTTTTTAATGAACAAGCTAAAATCCCAGAAAAATCAAGAGTCCTATTCTACATTTTGCAGCGAAGATGTGAAACGCATGCTATCTCTTTCGCACATTACCTCTCTATCCAACACTGTTTCCATCCGATAAGCTCGAATATCGACATAAGCATGTTGCATCTGGAAATATTAAGTTAATTTGTTAATTCATTAGTAATTAAAAATAGTACATTAGTACACACAACAAAACATGTTAGGGCAACAAAAAAGTAAACGATAGTTTAGTGGGTAATCAAATTAAAAAAGGCTTAAAAACAAAATGGGAGTAAGGTAGTGATATTTGCGGTAGAATATAGATACTTTCTATTATCACAAAAAAAACATAAATTAAAAAAAAATTAAAAATAAATCTCTGAAAATAATAACTTGTGATTTCATCGCAAACATCACCACACTACGGTTAAGTCTAGGGTTTTTAGGTTTCAATGTGCTTTACTTACAATTTCTGTTTCTGGAAGTAGAATAATGTGCTCCAATACGAAAATTTGTATTCATATTTATACATTTACACTCAACTTTGAAATTTTAAAGCTATATTCTAAAAGATATCCCCAATCACTAATTTATCAACTGCTACCTGTAAAACAAGTCAAGTTCACATCCCTATTTTACCTTATCTATTTTAATCACGTCTGATAGATAATGCGATGAATGCTACCTTCTAGTTATAAGTAATATGTGTTATTTGTTATTATATATATATAATATTGAATATTTTATTGTTTGTATATATTTTCTCTTTTGTGAACACCCCATCCTTTATTTTTCTTTCGACTCCTGTCCATCCTACGGTTGCCTGGAAGAAATCGCTATTAGCGATAAGGCTGCCAGTTGTGGCACTATTTTTTTAGGTCTTTTGTGTTTCTGTTTGTCTTTTTTTTTTCAATGTGTGTAATAAAGAGTTTTATATATCTATCTATCTATCTTGTTTACTGCCATACCAATGTGTCATGTGTCGTCACCACATTTACTTCATATTAAAATAGCTATAGGTTTCTGTCTGTAGCTTGTGACATTTCTTTCTTTGATGACTTTTGATCTCTAATCCTACTTCTAGGCTGTATACTACCTATCGTCGATGAAACTGTACCAACAAATCCTAAAACTGTTTACAATTCATCCCTAAATATGAATCGTCTAACCCCAAAACTCTATCAATAAACCCTACTTTCTACTCCCCTGCCCTGTAACTCTGATAGTACCTAGACAATAGATGTAGATACAACCTCGACGATCCTATCCTGATGTAGGCCTGCCAGGGGAAGGTGCCGAACCCTGCGTCGTCTCCGCCCACGATGCGACGTTGTGCCGTCTGCTTGTTTACTGCTATACCGCAGCCTGCAATGTGGAGAGAAATGGCTTTTAGCAAGATTTTAGAGTTGTGTCCATTGCCATTGAAAAAAGTGAAATATTTATTTACAATAAAGGATTTTTTACATCCAATTACAAATATGAATGTACTTAGTATACTAGGATTAGAGATACTGGCAACAAAAATATATAATATGATCAAATTACGCTTAAACTACGAGTATATCTGTACAAAAAAGGAAGTGAGTTTAAATTAGTTATAGTGTGAACTGATTCAGATAAATAACAATTAATATTATTAGTATCATCGGAAGCAAAAGTGACTCGATGGTAAGGGCGTCCGTTTGACATTGAAACCAATGGTTTTCTCTGTTTTTTTTTTCAAAACAGAGTAAACCATTGAAACTATGTAATCCTACTCTTGTTTTACTTGTCTAAGGACCACAAAATAGAAACTCGTGTCTTCCGTGCAATCTGCCCAAGAGAACTCCCCTAATGAACCAGTTCTGTGGAGGAATTACGACCTTCAATAAAAAGGAATACCTCTAAAAGTAGGAGTAAATAATTTTAATAAAATTAAGATAGATAGATAAATACTTTATTAAAATAACACATAAAAAATAATACAAAAAAAACAGAAATCAAAATTAGCGTTATTTGCGCTAATTTGGCCACGTGGTCGATGTGATTTCGGATAATTCAATTTAGAGGAAGTTTATGTACAATGAAAAGTATATTTTAAAGTATCTTGTTTGTGTTTTAAAATAAAATAAATAACAGAACTAGTATAAATAAAACCTCACAAGTTATCCAAACACGGTTATTCAACAAAACTTTCTACACATGTTCCGATTATATCGCGCATTATACAATCATTATCATTCAATTACATTTATTATTCAACTTTATTAATGCCTATTATTCAATTGCTGACGAAGCAAAATATACAAGTCATATATATATATATACATAATATATAAATTGTATGTTTTTAATGTCCGCAAATTTGTCTAAGAGTTACTTCTTCTTCTTATCGAATGAGAGTGGCCAACTCTGGTGTCGAGAGTTTATCAAGCCGCCCTAAGGCCCTCTGACATGGCTTAACGACTGCCGTACTAGACAAACAGGCTGGACCTACAATTTTTTCAAAGAGTTACTTAAAATGAATGGATAAAAATGATTTTGCAGAGGAGTTACGACCCTCAGTAAAGAGGAAGGCGATGCGAAAGGAGTAGGCTTTACGACTTCAGCAATTTTCAATATTATTCTTTTTATCTTAAGAGAGTGGCCACCTATATCGCCGAGAGTATTCAAACCGCCCTAAGGGCCTCTCACATGTCTTAACAACTGCTGTATTATAACAAACAGTCAAAACCTACAATTTAACGTGCCATCCGACCCAAAAAGAATACCTTGTCTTTGAATGAGTAATTAATAAATGATCACCCATCCAAGGACTGGCCGCGTCGACAATTGCTTAACTTTGGTAATCATGTATCATTTCCGATAACAGTGTAGATGATGATGATGTTGCATGCAGCATTGTACTCGATAGCCAGCGTTGCATATAATGAAATGTTGTGAAGGTATGACTGTACAACGTGGCATTGAAATAGGTACTTTTTAACCGACTTATAAACGAGGAAATTCTCATTTCGATTAAAGTTTTGGTGTGAGATGTGTCTATCTTGTGTATGTTCGCAAATAGTCACGAAAATAAAATAAATGAAGGAAAATTACATCAACTTATAAAGAATTTGTAAGTAGATTAATCGAATGATTTGGTTTAAGTTACGTATTACATAAATAATTGAGTGGGTGACATTTTATTGCAAATAAATAAAAACGTGTCTCGAAATTATACTACATGTTTCAAACTTAACTTTTTATAAAACGACTTAAATTTTGTATTAAATAAAATAATAATGACAAGTAATGTCAACTATACATTTACAATGTAAACAAAAGTCAAGAACCAAGTACACAAGACTTCCATCTACAAGTTCGATAATTTCAAAGCCACGTTGTTCATGTAGTAACTAACAGTTAGGTAATATCCTTGATAACGTAAAAAAGAAAGGAAGATGTTAAATTGACTGTGATGTGTCATTTGATCATAATGACTTCCAGGCAATCTGATGACACGTTGAATAAGGTTTTAAGGTTTTTTCATTGAGTTTATTTTATGATTGTATCTATCTAAGAGAACTTCCGCATCAATTATGCGGGGGAGTCACGATCCTCAGTTGTGAGGACTACGACTAATAAGGAGGAGATATGTATTTTTAGCTTTTTTCTTAATTATATTTTTATGTTTAATAGTATTTACAGTAATATTTAAAGAAAATCAAGGGAAATAAACTAAACTACTATACAAAACTAATGAAAAACAGTACTAAGAAAATCTTAAGCAAGGAATGCTTTAACCCACTGCCATAGGGCAGCTTGCGTATACTGGTCGCATTACCACGCTGGATGGCAAGAATTGTAACTCGAATTGATTTTAATATTGTTTTGACAATATCCAATGTTTTGTCAGATTTCAATTAGCGGCCTTATCGCTAAGTGTAAAAATAATGTGGAAGAAAATAAAATATACAAAACTCAAAAAATACTGAATGAATGACTGATAAAGTGATCTATCAACGCACAGCCCAAATCATTGGACGGATTAGGCTGAAATTTGGAATGAAGGTAGATGTTACGACGTAGGCATCCGTTAAGAAGAGATTTTTGGAAATGCTACTTTTAAAGGGGTGAAATAGGGGATGCAATTTTTACTTCTTAATGCGCGCGAAGCCGCGATCACCCACTAGTACTCGTATAAAATCTTCGATTCTTTTATAATAACGTCTTGCATGGGTGGTTATCAAGCACACAGTCAGCAAAAACACATAAGTTACTATTGTATTACTTTGACATATTAACTATTGGTTAAAAATGTGCTGATAGGTATTTGATTGCAATATACATAGTTGAATTTTTGGTAGGTACTTATTATTTTTATGATTATTTAATTTTTAAACCCACGAAATTTTAGTTGCGACGAAATCTTGACTTTAAATTTTTATGTCTTTTATTCTTTGCTTTGTACTTTTTTATTATATTTTAGTTAGTAAGAGTGGCCTACTCTGGAGTCAAGAGTTTTCAAACCGCCCTAAGGGCCTCTGACATGGCTTAACGACTGACGTTCTATGATTAACTACCGGAACCTACAATTTTACGTATCATCCGACCTGCTGAAGCGCCCAAAATGGAATGCCACTTTTTGGTCACCCATCCGCGTACTGACCGCGTCCACCTTTGCTTAACATTGGTAATCGCATGCGAATGCCTCCGCTAGCTGAGCTACGGGCGCTTCGAAGAAAATACTCATTCTATCTATCTATAAAGTAAAGACAATATCAGTGTCATTGCCGCATCAGGAAACCGCATTGTTTCCAAACCGCAAACGTCGCGTGAAAGTTCAAGTTAATATTCACCACGGTAGTGATTGTGACTTTTTGTTGTATTTCATTATTTTCGCCACGAAAATTAAATCGATTTGAAGGAAATTGTTGTGAATGAGCGAATGGGGTTCGGTGTTAAAGTGCCCGATATCATCATTATCATCAGCATGTTATCGCCCACTGCTGAGCATAGGCCTCTCTTCTAGAACGCCACTCTTCCGGGTCATTTTTTTAAAGTAAACTAACTCTTCAATCCAAGTGCCCCCTGCGGTATTTCTTATGTTGTTAAATAAATATAAATTCTGATAAGCCCTGGTTCCCAGCCCTTCCAATGGTTTAATTTGATGTGAGCAGAAAAAGACATGAATCATCCATGGGAAAACATGGGCGCAACCCACGATGTATCTGCCCAACAGAACTTTCCCAATGTATCGATGACTTGATGATTTCTATCAAATTTCTATAATACTACATGCATTGATCTAATTTGTTTCTATGTATAATAAGCATGTATTTACAAAAGAAAAAGTATATATGTATTATATCCGTTATATAGTACCCATGATACAAGCGTAAGCTTAGTATGGGGCTAGATGGCGCTGTGTGATATGTCCTGATTTTTTTTATATTTTTTTTTAATTATTTAAATGTGCTACCATGTCAAATGTACTGTAAATAAATTAATATTTGATTTGCCATTTCTATATATAAATACGCAAATTACGTAAAAACAAGTTATAAATCTAAATGAAACTGGAATCGTAACTTATCCAAAACAAACTAGTATGCTTCAACATTTTTTTAAAATATCTAGATTCAAAATGGAATCATATCTGGCCCAAATATAGCTTAAAGCTAACTATTACAGTCAACATATTATTTAGCTCTAAAGTGAATCATCATCATCATCATCCACAGCCCTTGGGATCCCACTGCTGGGTATAGGCCTCTCTTTGCATGTGTCATCTGCGTCGATGTTGTGCTGACCTCAACCAGGTTGGACCCTCGACTTTGTCGATGTCGTCGACCCATCTCGCGACCGAACGACCCACTCGTCGCCTGCTAGTTCTATGCCTAAAGTGAATATGAAACCTATATCACACGATCCCAAAACAGTAAACCCGCCACATAACCGAGCAATCATACCGCGTAATCTAGTGAAAGCACGGATATATCGCGTAATACTCGCGGTTCCTTATAACTGGACGTGGTTAGTTATTGGAACATCTTACCAAATAGGTATTTAGGTATTATCTAGTATGTTGTTCCTTTTAGGCAAGATTCGAAATAAAAAACTATGTATATGTGTAATAGTGGACGCCCGTGGCTTCGCTCGCATTATTTCAGGATAAAAAGTAGCCTATGACATTCCTAAGACCTCTTACTACCTAACCTAAAATCACGATGATCCGTCCAGCCGTTTTTGCGTGATGAGCGTTTAAATAAACAAATAAACAGAGACATTGATAAACTGACAAAAAATATAAAAACTGGTGAAACACATTTAAAGTATACACAATCATTTTTTTCTAATATTTTCTTTGTACATATATTTGACCATCTTCAGCTTTATCATATTATATGTACATATAGTTAGATGCGTTTTATTGATAAGTTATTTATTTACCCGCACTAAGTTGATGACTTTATTCTAAACTAACTATGCCCTGCGGTTTCACTCGCATGAGACCCGTTCTCGTGGGAAATCTGGGATGAAAAATATCCTATGTCCGTCTCCTGATTCTAAGTATGATATTTTGTACTATAGAAATACATAATACAAGCGTATACGCGAGCATATACTTTAAAAAAAATATATATTTATTAATGCTTTCGCTAATCTAAGTAAAATGAGTCACTATAATGAGTAAAATCACACAACCTATCGCACTAACCTTTAGCAAAGTAATTAAATAGGTACATATAAACAAAGCCAGCATTATTCAATAAAAATGACATTATTACTTTTATTATTTACTAATTAATGTAAAAAAATATTATCATAAGCATACAGTCGGCCACTTCTGGACATAGGCCTCTCCCAAGGCACGCCACTCAGCCCGATTTTGAGAAAAAATATTCACTTAGTATGAAGTGTTTGGAAATGAGAGTGGATTTTCGCGCCTGGCAGTTAGTAGACCGGAGGCTACTGGTTAAGGCGTTCTGGCTTGTAATCAGAAATACGCAGGTTCTTATCCGGTCGTGATTATTTTCGCTAATTTTCCAATAAAAGTTTAAGTTAAAAATACTCACTTTAAAATCTATTTAACTTGAAGTTACACAACCTATCCCACTAACCTATAGCAAAGTGAGTAGGTATGTATATCTAAACAAAGCCAGCATTATTCATTACAAGTGCCATATTACGTAAAGTGTGTGCTGCTGCATTACAATTGGTCTCTAAACGGGACTGTTATTTAGCATAGATTACTAGTTGATAGATAATATATTAACAGCTTAGTCAATTTACTGACGCGGTCGGGCCATAATTATTACTTAGAAATATATTACCACCTATAAAAAAATCTGTTAAAATTAAAAGGTCTTATTACAAAATGTGGTTTAACTACTAGCCCAGAACTTTAAAAATATGCAGTCCGTTCTTGTTGTTCAAAATTTGTTTCCTTCTGTCATAATACTCAAATTGTCAAAATATTACCAATGATAAATCAGCGTTATAATTTGAAGTTGACATTTTGATTGTTTTTATCTGATGTTTGAACAACAAGAACCGACTTTTTATTTTCAAAGTCCGGGGCAAACAATTAAACTATGTTTTGCAATAAGAGGGAAATCGACTAGCTGTATCATAAAGCTATTTCTGAAAAAAAAAACTTCTGGACATTTCACACAGCGCCATTTAGCCCCATACAAAATAAACATTTGTATCACGGGAACAATAACGGATCTTTAAATTAATATACTTTTCTTTTTTGTAAATAAATGGTGGTAAATATAAAAATGTGAAAAGAAGACACCTTGTTACAAATGATTAAAAACTGCTTTTTAAACAGTTGTAAAAGTATTTAATTTTATTAAGCCAACGCATTCATCATAAAAATCGCTGGTATTACCGATTTATGATAAGGAACGATTACAACGACAAAAAAAAATACAAAACAAGATATGTCTAGTGACAACTCTAATTTTGCATATTTTATTTCGAGTTTACATCTAGTTGTTTACTATACTGAATCTAAAGTAGGTAATCCATTCATTACGTATAGTAATAATATTATTTATATATTCTACTCGTACTTTTAGTGACCTTCAGTTATATGCATATTATATAGTTTATTATATATTCGACCGAGACCTTGAGAGAAAGTTTAGGTACTCATATAAATATACACATATGTATATAATGTGACACATTTTCAAGTGAAACCGGGGTAAATAAGTAGTTATTTAAATACATACATAACGATAAATCGTCATATCACACTAGTATTACAATAGCGAAACTTTTAGTGTCTGTTTATATCTTTGTTCCTCCTTTTGCGAAATGATTTGGATTACATAAATTTGGTTTGACGATAGATCTGGATTTGGATTCACACAATACATATTTTACTTTCATTATCGTTGTTACGAAATATCTTGCTTAGTATGATGATGATGATGCATTCCAAGCCGATTTCGGCTACGGCGAACGTATTTCCTACGGGTATGTTACTGATGCGTCCTCACATGACTAATTAAATATACCCTATTTTAGCGGTGAATGTTCTAGAACAGTTGCTTCATGTGAGGATGTCATTTACATAGTTATAAGTAATGTTCGAAGGCGGTTTACTTTTGAGATGATTCCTTTTCTCGTCTTGATCGCGCCTTCGTTTGTTTTCAAACGTATACACATTATCGTGTATCGTTCTCCTCCATCCAGGGCGACTGGCAGCTTGCGACTCCCACGTAGAAGGCTCAATGGCACATGCCTTCATATGCACATCTTTATATCTCAAAAACTGCCCTCCTCTTTGACGTTTGCCGTAGTTCTGAGAAAAAAAATTTGCTTCGCCACTCTTGTCTCTGGCATTCGAGATATGTGGCCGCACCATCGCAGCTGCCTTCGTATGATATACGCTTCCAGACCGCATACATTTGCGCGCCTGAGAACATCAGATTCGATCCTGCCACTTGATGTTTAGAATGTCACGTAGACATCTTAGATGGAGTCTATCCAGGATGAGAATATGTCGGCGGTAAAGACACCAGGTTGTCTTGCTTAGTATTATAACTAACTAAACTTTTAACACATTCAGACCAATCCAGGGGTCTTTAAATCTATAGTAAATAGGTACTTTCTAGATAAGCGTCTTACACCCTAGGCTGCAGCAATGCTTAACATCAGGCGGGCTATAGTCAAACACAAACCTTACTAATTAAAAAACTATTATCTGCGAAACTCCCTGCCTGACTTCCTGTTCCCCGCGGACTATAAATCATGCGATCTTCAAAGCGAGAGTGAATCGGTTCTTACTGGGTAAGCACGTTCCATCCTAGACCATAGATCGGTTACCATCAGACGAATTATGGTCCAGAGCAAATCCGCGTAAAAGAAACACTATTTACACAATAGAGAATCTTTCAATTTGGTGAAAAGAAAGTAAAATTTACAATTTTCTTTTGTCATGATACCAAATTCTGTTAACATGTAGGCGAAACCAAAAATGTAAGAATAAACGAAAGAAAGCAGTTAATGCTATATATAGCCGGTAAAATCACCAATATATATGTAAATCTAAACGAAATTGCCAGTTCTTTTTGGCAATAGAAAAGTAAGTGGTTTTTAATTCTTCTTTGTTTCGTTTTATGGGTTTTAAACAATTTGTTTGGGACGTAAAAATTTAGTTTATTTGAATATTTTGTTTTCAAGTATATATGTGAATGCTATAGTTTTAACCAATTTTAACAAGGAAGAGGTTTTTATTTGTACAAATATACTAAAACATTTATTAAGTACAAACGCAAATTCTTGACACCAGTGTTAGCCACTCTTATACGAGTTTATTTTTAACCGAATTATAAAAAAGAAGTTACAAGTATTAACATTGTCCGAAATGGATACAATAAGGGTCGTATTTTACAAAACATGGTTTAACTATTAGTCCAGAACTTTGAAAATACCAAGTCCGTTTTTGTTGTTCGAAATTTGTCAGTCTGTTGTCATTTAATCAAAATGTTAACAATGATAATCAACGTTCCAATTTTGATTGTTTGTATATGAAGTTTGAACAACAAGAACCGACATTTCATTTTCAAAGTCCAAGACTAATATTTAAACCACGTTTTGTAATAACACGGTTATTAAAGTAAAGTTAACTGTTTAAAAAACCTGAAACTTAACTGTCAAACACATCAAGTTAAGCATAACTTAAGCCATGTTTATTTACTAACCATTATGTCAGCCAAGACACAGATTTAAGTAGGTCAGTAGCTTTCTCCGAATGACATAATATCTTAAGTGAGTTTTTGCATGCGGCGCGCGTCGGTAGCTGATTGGTCGCAGTAGGTTAAGTTAATGTTAAGTTGATAATAAGTAAGTAAGTGGGTCGGGTTTATTGTTTGTGCTACTGCTTTTGTTTTTATGGTTTTGGGACGTATTTTAAAGGGATAGGTAAAATGTAGGTAGGTATGCACTTATGTACTTATTATACTGTCCTAGCCACAGGAGATCTCTTGGCTGGCAGCTATTTCTTTCAACGTTTGAGTATATTCTCTATCTCTATCTATTCATAGAGGAAATGCTGCCAGCATCCTGGGGTCCTGCCACACAGCGACAGTATGGCCGGTGTGCCAGGCTTTTCTTGTTTTTTTTTTTTAAATTATTGTTTACTGTGTTTTGTAAGTTTTTTCCTCTTCTGTATATTTAAGTAATTTTTGTCGCTTATTATGTACAAAAAATCTATGTTTGAATTGTTACTGTTTTGACATGAAAATATGATTTACGTGTAATATTGGATGTTAATATTTTTATTACTGTTTGTGAATGTCTGGCATAATTTTAACCGTGGTTTTGACAAAGATTTCTCTCCCTTAGAAAAAAAGGTGAGAAAATTCTACGCGTCATCTGAAATTACTCAGTAAATATATAATATATTAACCAACTACCTACAACATATTTTCTAAGTAAAAAAAAAATCGTTTTTTATTGTGTAATAATTGATAACAACCATATCTAAATTAAAACGCAGAAAGTGCCAATTTAAATAAGTAAGAAAAAGAATAGGCACAAGCAGCCAACGTGATTAAAAAGATAACAAAATTGCTCCAATTACTATTTTGCCTCTAAAATTATAGATTTGGCACGCTCTTCTTTATATACTAGGTTATTTAGCAACATAACTTTTAAAATGCGTATTTTGTATTAAGTAAGTTTGCATTTACTTTATTAGCTTGTATATAAAATATTCGTTTAATTTATCAGAAGTGAAGCGGGTTAGCAAAATGGGGTACACATTTAAACAAAATCGGGTTTGCCCTTGGCCATAGTTTGTGTGATGGTAAGCAAAAGGCTATGGCCTAAGATTGAGCGTGCTTACCCGATAAGAACCGATTCACTCTCGCTTTGAAGATAGCTGGATTATAGTGCGTGGGGACCGGGAGTCAGGGGAATTCCACAACTTTGCTGTGAAACGGTCTTGACAGCCAGATTTTAGATGGGTAACCGAACAAAAACATATGTTTAATATCGGACAATACGGTGGGCTTCTAAAGATCTTTTAAAGGGCTTTTTTATTATTTTGTAGTAGTTAGAAGTAGTATGTTTTGTATTCCCTTTATTTTTTAATTCATTGTCGGAGATAAATATAATAAGCGTTATACATGCGTCAAAGAGTATAATTTTTTATTTATTAAAATGATAAATACATAAAAAACAAGGGAAGAAAAACTAAACATACTTCTTCTAACTACAACAAAAAACGGGACACTTAGAAAATCTTTAGAAAAGCCTAAAGATAATCTAAGTGTTTAAAAAAACAAAAAGTTATACTGAGCATATTGATTTTCAAGAACCGTGTATACAGATGATCTCAGTCGATATTTTTAGCGAATGTATACCAAAGTAAGGAAAGTGTTATGCAACATCCGCATCTCAGATTACTTAGTAAATACATAAACATTTCGTAACTTTTATTGGTTTTCGCGAAATTATCTCGAATTCATATGTTGTATCTTGATAAAACAATCTGTTTCATATTTAGCTGCAGATAAAATAAAAATGTGTGTAACTACGTATATATACACTAGTGGACGCTCGTTGTTTCGCTCCCATTATTTCAGGATAAAATGTACCCTATGACACTCCTAAGACCTCATACTACCTACATATAAAAAAACATGATGATCCGTTCAGCCGTTTTTGCGTGATGAGCGTTTAAATAAAGAGAATCGAAAGTCTGCGTTACAGATATTCGTTTTTTTTTTGGGGATATATAGAATCGATAGTAGAACACATTCCAATAATTTATAGAACTTCTATCTGTTTATTGCTTTGTCTATTTATTTAAACGCTCATCACGCAAAACCGGCGAAACAGTTTATTATGATTTTTGGTATGTAGGTAAGGTAGTATGAGAACCTAGAATTAACATGGGCTATTTATTTCTAAATACACAGGCGTCTACTACTTTCGTTAAGTCCTGTGTAAAAACCGGTATTCTGCCAAAGCGGGATCGGGAGGCGACCCTATGAATTTGGGAACATGTCTAAGGGGGAACTAGCATACACATCATTGTAATTTTGTTAGCAAGTTCAAATGTTTATGTGTATGTGTGTGTGATAGTGTTTATTGTAAATACTGCCTGACCCAGGCTAGAACTGGCTTTGAGGAGTGACGGTGAAAGGTACGGAAACCATGCTCCGACGAATTGAGGGTGCGGTATACTGCAGAGGAGATAGCGATAATGTACTAACATTATGAAAAAAAAATTGTTCGTTTGCTACGTGTTTAAAAAAAATGTGATCTTATTTGTTTGCTGTTTGTTTCTCATTTGAGATGTAACGACATGATTATCATCTTCTAGATTGCTTTTGTCCTTCTACTGGCCGCTCTCTTTTGTCATTTTGATCCGGTGCCAATGTCATCTAGGTAAGTATATCATTATAATTATTATGATCTACTACTAGATATATAGTCTACTCGCGTTATTGTTGAAGTAGTTCATTAAAATAATTTGGTAATAGATGTCATTACAAGGTCGTACAAGTAACGTAGGCTTATATAAATTTCAACAAAATGCAAATAATGCGGCAAACAAAACACACAAAACAGTGTGAAAAAAACTTGAATAAAGAGTATGAACATGGGATTATCAACAGTCGTTAAGCCATATAAGCCGCCCTTCGGGCTGCTTGATAAGCTCTCGACACCAGAGTAGGCCAGTCTCATTCGATAAGAAGAAAAACACATGGGATTATCAACTTTCATGAATTATCAATATTAAATTAGGTGATTTTAATGCAACAATAAAAATAATCAACACTGCCAATAAACACGTTAAAAATATAACAAACACCCTACTTTAAGCGTCATAAAAAATATAAGATCTTTTATTTTTATTATTTCTTATACCTTGTGCCACACAAGGTCTCGGCCGGTCAGATCAGTTCCGGTGCTTGATAGAGCATCATTAACTACAGTAACTCTTCAATACTTCCGATAGTGAAGAATTATATACGTGATTGAAATGTTGTTTGTTTGTTTGTATTAAGTATTTCAGAAGTCTGTAGGGTGATTTTCGACACCAGAGTTAGCCATTCTCTTATGAATTTACTTACTTACTGCGTAAGTTTAAAACTCCCGACACTAGAGACGGCAACTCTCCAACGAATTTACTTGTTTCGTGCGTAACTTTATATAAGAGTAAGTAAGGGAAGCTTGAGGTTAAAAGTTTACAAACTGATATTATAATATGTTAGACAGACATTTTATGTTTATGATTTCCAAAAAAAAACATGATCCATTTATTATGTTTTTTTTTTTATAAAAACGTGTACACATTTTTTTAATGATTTTGATAAATATTTAAAAATTCAAATATAATTTTATTACATTTAAGTAATGTATTGTATACCTACTTAATTATATTAGTTTATCGTCAAAGTTGACATGTAATACTTAGATATTATAGGAATAGATATGACTTGTAATTTGTAGTATTATAATTAAATAATTTGTATTTGTACTTGTGTAAAAATTTTAATGAAACTCTGGAGAGATATGCATGGTTTTTGCGCTGTGTTAAAATTTCTTTTAGCAGTTTTAATCCAATTCAATTCACTTAAATTGAAAGTGGATTAAGCAACCGAAAAAGCAAAATAAATCAATTAGTCACAGTCCAATCAAAACTGATCCATCATTCGACCGAGTTGCAATAACTGACAGAAGTAAAATGACGCATCTTTAGATCCGGCTTTAGTCACTTAGTACCTTTCGAAATTGGTAGCACAGGCTAGTATTTCAAAAGCATGAAATATCCCCATGTTGCTTAAGTTGGGGATATTTTGCTTTTGAAATAAGTAATATCTAACTTAAGTACTTAAGTAATGGGTTTATGTCGTGTATAAATACATGACATGAATTAAAACAAGTTTTAATTTTGATTTATTAAAATTGTAAGCAACTAAATTGTTAGAAATTTAAGTTAATAGTACTTGGATTGTGTGAAACTAAATTATGTAACTGTCATAACCTTAGGAGTTTTGTAAAATACCCGTTTTCTTGGGTTTTTTTTTTTAAACTAAGGGACTTAGAAAAAAAAAAAAAACCTATGCTATTATCAAGATATCACAGTACCTCCATACCAAATATCACGATAATCCGTTTAGCCGTTTTTGCGTGATTGTTTATAAATTAACACATAAATAGGCAAAACATAGGAATGAGTTTTGTAGTTTATTTTAAAATCCACAATTTTAGTTTATATTTTTTATACATAGACTTCTAACCATTTTAGCTTTATTATTTATACTAATTATAGATAGATTAAAATCATACAAGCTATGCTCAAAATGCCAGGTATAATACGTTTTTTATTTATTTATTAAACTAACTAATCAGTTATTTCTGAATAAGTAAGGTAAATCCAAGTCAAAGGATACAACTAGTCAACTAAATGAATACAAAGATGATTCACACAAGTTAAACTATTCATTTATAGATAAGTCGTTGCGTAAACTTTGAAAGGTTTTTGGTTTTGCCCAAGTTAGTCAATATATTATGGTTATCTTGAGGTTTTTACCAAGGTTTAAGCTATTTGTTATCTACTTGACCTATTTTACTAATGACCTAGGTTTTGTAAGCTTTATTAGGCTAATTTTGTGAATGGGAAACCATCTTCATTTGAATGATCTTTCATTAATAGTGATATTTTATAACCCGCAGAGTTGTAACGTCTATATCAATGTCATATTTAAACAGTTTTACGACATACTGACTTAGGTACTCACAAAGTTACAAATAAATATAAAGGAACAATAATAAAGGTATAACTTTATTTACAATAATAAAATATAAAAACAAGGGAAGAAAAACTAAACATACTACTTCGAACTACTACAAAAAGGGGCACTTAGAAAATCTTTAGAAAATAATTAATAATAATTAATTAATTCTTTAATAATTTAATAATAAAGGGGAATTTAAAATCAAATACATTATTTGATATACATAATACAGTCAGAAAACATATTCTTCTATGTACATATGTATGTCTTAATTAAACCTCTAACATGTCTCTATACCAAATTTCATACAAATTGATTCAGTAGTTTGAGCAGGAACAAAAAACCAATAAACAAACCACTCACAAAATCTACTTTCACTATAAATGACTACAAGCGCAAAACGTCAAAAGTAGCGCGCTGTGACATATCTTAACCTATACATACATACACAACAACATACAGCTAAGTATTTTTTTAATCATCATTATCATCATCCTCAGCCCTTGGGATCCCACTGCTGGGTATAGGCCTCCCTTTGTATGTGTAATCTGCGTCGATCTTGTGCAGACCTCATCCAGGTTGGACACTCGACTTTGACGATGTCGTCGACCCATCGCGCGACCGGACGGCCCACTCCCACTTTTTTTTATAATTGTATTAATACGTCATCTGGCGCTAAAAAACCGAAGTAGCCCAGTGTGACATTTACAAACACATACACACACACACATACATACATACATACATACATACAGCATGCATGTTTACGTGAGTCGCCGGCGAGTGAAAGTGGTTGCGTAATAACAGATTATCGCATACTCCTTAACGTGGTTGGACATTCTATTGTTATGGTTTTATATGTTTATGCTCTGTGGACTTTTTGGAAGCTATAGCTATAAGGAGTTAACTATGGGTACCATAGTTATGTTTTTTTTTTATTTATACACGTTATCATTAGCTGAAAAATTAACATCCACCAATCATTTGCTCTGCGCATTTTTTTATTCATGTTTATTCATCGCAAAGTGGAGTAAAATTTTTGACACCGTTTTTTCAGGGCCACTAGTTTGTAAAATATTTATTTTTCTGACAATCATAATCACTAAATTCTAGTATGTTTCTTTCTAGAGTCTTTAGGCCTAAGAGGTTTTGAACCACCTTTGGGTATTTTTTCTTACACTTATAAAGACTGAAAAATTGTATGAAAAAAAATTAAGCAAAAAATTTTACTGCAGGAAGTTGGGATGGGGTAAATCTATTTGAATTTTGTTTTTAAACTGTTTAAAGCTATTATTTTCGTCACTGAATGTTCAGACACACACACACACACACTGATTACACAGTACTTTAGTTAGATATAATGTTCGGGCTAAAAATTTCATATTTGGAAACCTGTAAAACTGAAAACACACAATCTCAATCTAATATAACTTAGCTAATTAAAAAAAACTTACCTTTGACAACCTGAAAATATTACACAAAAAAAAAACACAAAACAAGAAAAGCTACAGAAGTAGAATAGGTTAGTAAGTTAGTAGGTAAGTACATAATTTTGTATAATAAATATTATATAAAAAGTCGTAGATGTGAAAAAGCAAGACATAGTTAGAGAGAGGCGGAAATAGAAAATATTTATATGTATTTACAACTGTTTGTCATTCTGTCATGTGCATAATTTTATGGTGACAGAAAAAAAATAACACCTTACGTTAGAAAAAAAACTATTAGTAAACATTGTTTTGTATCATATCTACAATCATAGCTATCGAATCAAAGACAAAACAATGGTTAACTATTTACTACATATTAAAAAAAAAACTGATGGTAGAATTTGATAAAATCCACGAAATATAACTATACATGAAATAAGAGATCAAATCACATGAAAAGTAGACAATAATCTTTAAATTAAAGAAAAACTATTCAAAATCTATAAAAAAACTATATACTATAAAAAATTATGCACATATTCAGCTGACCTATACAAAGTACCTGAAATGTTCACCACAGATCTATAACTTCTGGAAGTGTCTTCTATCTATGTCTTGCCAAACGACCACATCTGAGCTCTGTTAGTTCTTGTTACTTTATATCTGTGTCCATTTGAGACGAAAAAAAATATGGGCTTATAAACTATAGCTTGATTTTTGTGATAACTGCCGAAGAAAGAAAGTAAATATAACATCTATGATATAATAGTTAAGTTGTATTAAGTTTATATCAAGCAAAACGTTTCATGCAACTTTTTTAGCTAACTTATGAACAGCGCCATCTACGTTCGAACAAAGCAAAGCTTGTGATATAAGTAAACATCATAAAAATTGAATTATAATATAAAACTTTGACTTATCAATTCATTTCTTTAAATAATATTGTCTGGAGAATATAGAAGCAAAGCAAGCAAGTACAGGTAAATCTAATATTTATGAAGGGAAAATAATAGAATTTCTAAATGGCCAACTGACAGCTGTCATAAAAATCAAGCCATGTTTATAAACAAATACAGTTTTCGTCATTTGTTTCGTTCAAAACGCTATTACGAAAACAATACCTATTCCATAACGTTTTACGTCTCAAAGTAATGTTGTTTGGATGCATTTACACCGTAACGTAATGTAGATGAGGAAGCAATGATGATGATGTTTGTTATTTTCTGATTCCCTTTGCGATTGTTTCTGTAATAGAAGTTTTGCATGACTGTGTAAATGAGGATTGATGAATCGTTTCTTGTGACTGATTTGATAAATGTTTCTAGTTTTCGTGCAGTTATTTCGTGCAATTTGTAGGATTGTTTCGTTATATGTATGTTTGTAGTGAAATTATCAGTCTTATATGTTCGTGTTGTTAAATTGGTCAAGTCAGTCTTCAAATTCGGTCAAGGCTTCGTCAAATATTTGTTAATAGTCAATTATTTTAACAAGAAGTCGATATCAATCTGGTTTCCTAAAGGTTACTACATACAAATTCCAAAGCGTATATTAATAATCATGCAATCTAAGCTTCAAACATATCTTGTGCCATCCATATTTAGCACATTTTAGCGACTAACTTTTGCACAATATTTCGCCAAAGCTAGGAAGCGAATCATAAAATACAAGAATCTTGGCATCCGTTTTACTATTTTGCAATTCTAAGCACTGACTAGGCATGTGCAAGCAATTGCACGATAAATAACCAACAAATTGTGCCAAAACAATCATTAAAAAAAAACCGTGCAATATACTAAAAAAATCGTGCAATCTACGCATGGTAACCCCAATCTACATTACGCCACGGTCCAAGCGACTTACTTTCATCATTAATCACGGGCCCATAGCTGATCTCATTCGGCAGTTCTATGCTATTCGAATCCTGCACGCCGAGTATTCCAGCTTTGGCCACTCTGTGGCAACATCCTTTGAGCAAACCTCCGCAGGTCCCGTCAAGGAGGCCGCCTACCATCCAACAGTAGAAAAAAAACTCGCAAGTACCGCCTTGGGAACAAGTCGACTCTTCTCTTCTATCCAAAGAGGAGTCAAATTTACTTCCCTGTCCTTTCAGAATTCGTCCAGTTCTTCCTCTATTCATGTTTTTCATTATCTGATTTATTTTTAATATCTGATCGTCCGATATCGGTTTGAATGCTGGCAACTCTGTGGCGGTTGTGTTGGGGAATAGGAAATCGTTGCGTTTCAGTCTAAGTCCATCCATTTGTATGAACATGGGTTTTTGTAACAAATTGTTGTCGAATCGATATTTTTTGTATTCGATTTTGTTTTTAGCTCGATGTGGTTCGTTGGCATCTGTTCGGAAGAAATTGGTTATTTACAATTTGTTTCGTTTTTTCGACTTTAAAAGAATAGTATTTAGCCAGATTAAGTGATAAATTGGAAATTGAAACGGTGTTTTGTGGAATGGCATGAAGGTGTTTTGTGAACAAAATTAGACAGTTGTTTGTTTTTTTTTCTGCTGAGTGTGACCATATCAAAATGAAATCTTGGTTAATTGAAAATGGAAAAATCAAACTACTAACTAATTTTGTTAACACAAAGACAAATAATGTACAATTTATGAAACAAATGAAGTATATTTTATGTATGTAAATTACATATGATAATAGTTATAAAAAATACAATGATATAAAGCCACTTACCCATAAAATACAATTAAAATCTATGTTAGTTAAACACGTCCTAACAAATTATTCTAAAATAATTCATAAAAGGACCAAGCATTCACACAAAATAAATATAAAACACCACCATTTTATACCAAATTTTATGAATGAAAAAAGCATTACTGTACAGCATAATAATTAAAAATACACGTTAATTCACAAATTATGTAAATGAAAGCGCAAATACATAGGTTAGTAACATTCCATTATGATTTTGCGAATTACGAATACATGAAGTGTATGCCTACTAAAGATTATTTAATAACTTTTTAGCTTAAAACTCTTTGAGTTATGGTAGAGTTAAATCTTTGCTACGGCGTACTTTAGTAAATGGTTGCTTTCTTTAAATATTATATTAATTAAGACCGTTAAAATAATATATGCTCAAACACGATAATAATTGATCTACCTAATATAAAAAATACTATTTTGCTTTAGAGAAAAAATATTTTTGATCTACTCACCTAAATGTTTTTTTTACAAGGAATGGGTTTGCACTTGACCGTAATTTGCCTGATGGTAAGCTATCATTACGGTCTAGGATGGAACGTGCTTACCCAGTAAGAACCGATTCACTCTCGCTTTGAAGATCGCAAGGATCTACACAAATGAAAATATTACGTGTAAAAATAAAAAATAAGTGACTTGAACTATAGTTTCATATTTTCAGTTTTTCAACGTCCTAGTTTTAAATACCTACTATTCACTGTTTCCTGTTCTATTATAAAAATTGAATAATATCTTTTTAATGAACAAAGTCACATCAAAAACTGTAATGTGACACTTTTTAAATAGGGAAATAAAGGCTATTTTTATTTTATTTATTTATTTTATTATTCACTGTTTCCTATACCTACGTAGTCTCTTAGTCATACCAAAAAAGGTCAGTATATATTATGAAAGAGCACAAACAGCACGTACCGACTATTATATCCATATTACGAAAACGAAAGTGGGTCTGGCGGTACCAGCTGGTATATTGTACACGTGAAGGTAGAGCATCTTTTGTAGATTTTAAGAGTAATGAAGGTTTGGTAAGGTATTTTTTATATAATTTATCGATTATATTAAAAAAAAATTGTAGATCCCGGCTGTTTGTCTAGTACGGCAGTCGTAAAGACATGTCAGAAGCCCTTAGGGCGGCTTGATAAACTCTCGACACCAGAGTTGGCCACTCTCATTCGATAAGAAGAATAAGAAAATGGTTAAGACATAATTGATTTATTTATATTTTTGATAAAATAAGTCTTGTTCATCCTTATTCAAGCAATAAAATGATTTTTTTTTTCAAAATTCAGACTTAAATCTATATTTAACAATTAATCTCAGTATAATTATAAGCAGAATATAATAAAAAGAAACTGTCAGTTTAGTTTTAGTGATCAATCGAGTTAATTTATTAATTCCAATATGACCAGAGAAGGATAGTAAATACACAAATGACTTGTATTTTCAAGTTATGTGTGGATTTGCACTCGCTTAGCGGTGAAGAAAAAACATCGTGAGGAAACCGACATGTTTGAGGACCACAATATCCGAGGACATGACGTGTCTTCCGTGGAAGGACCTGGGCGCCCACCACGATGTAACTGCCCAAGAAACTCTCCTAACGAACTAATTCTGCGGCGGAGTCACGACCCTCAGTCATGAGGAATACGACTCAAGAGAGAAAGAGAGTATATGGCATGCAGTAATACAAGTTTATAAATAAATCATGAAAAAAAAAACAAAAAAAATGGAAAATTTACTCAAAGACAACTAATGATTTTGTGATTATCGCAACAGGCGTGAAAATTATATGTAGGATGAAGTGAATAGCATCGATAAATAGACAATATAAATAAAGTAGCTTGTTTTGTTTCCCTAATGTTGTAGGCCATAAAACTAACTAACCTATAAATCGTAGCACATCTACGAAATATTAGCAAACGCGTTGATGTCTTTTCTTTTAACTTGAGAATTTCGTAGCATTAATAGTGTTATACAGTGCTACGAAATTTTCGTACTCTTTTCCTATTCATCCGAGAGTGGTTAACACTAGTGGCGAGAGTTTTCAAATCTCTACGAAGGCGAGAATTTTCAAATCTTTTTCGGACATCATGTTTGGTTTCCGATATATTTTATTTTTATAAATATTTTGTAGTTAGTACGATGCTTAATGATAACGTACCATTGATAAGATAGTAGGTACACATCATAGTTCTACAAGAATACTCGTTAAATAAGCGTAAGCACAGCGCCATCTAGCCCCATACTAAGGGCTAGATGGCGCTGTGTGATATATCCTGATTTGCTTTTTTAAAATTGGGCCAAGCTTTAAGTTCAAACAAACAGCTAGGACCTACAATTTATCGTGTCTTTCGATGCAAGGAAAACGCAGTAGAAATGCTTTATGGTTGTATGTTTTTGTAACTTTATTATGCTAAAACGGCTGAAGGGAATTACGTGAAATTTTATACACGCACACGAAGGTAATTTATACATTTTTATTTTATTTTTTATTTTTATTGGTTTACTAAAACTGTTGTAAAAGATTTACCGTATGTTACTAGATACTACAGCAATCCTAGTAAACTTATAATCTTTTTAGTTTTTTTGTTCTTTATTTAACAACCTTTGTTGAAATTTAACCATGCTGGTCTAGTATACTTTTAGTTTTGTTTCAAAAAGTATTTTATTACGAATTTTATTTAGATTACAAATATGCTCAGCAGTTTGTTTAAATATGTTCATTATAACTTAATACAAAACTATAAAACACACCATTCTAAGTAAAATGAAGTAACACTTGTTAATAAAAACACAATTATTTGCATACTAGGAAAACCCAAGTCGTTGACATATTAATGCAGGAAAAGGATGGAAAACGTATGCTAATACGAGTGAAAGAGACAGATATATGTTTATGCGTGTCCACGCATGTGCGTGGAGAATAGAAATCTTTTACTTAAGGCGATATTTCCTAGTGATTAAGTGATTGTTAATTATGTGATTGGGGTAAATAATTGTTATTTATTAAACAATTATTTGCGAATACAACATAGGTAAACTATGGATAATAACGATAATGATTGTGCAAATGAAAGTTTATTTAAATCATCATGATAAAAGCCGTAAATATATTCAAATGTTGAAACAAAGATTACAATTAATTAGCGATTACTAAAGTTAAGCAAAGGTCGACGCTTCAGTCCTTGGATGGGTGGCCGAAAAGTGTCATTTCATTTTGGGCGCTTCCGTGGGTCAGATGACACGTTAAATTGTAGGTTCCGGCTGTTTGTCTAGTACTGCAGTCGTGAAGCCATGTCAGAGGCCCTTAGGTTGGTTTGAAAACTCTCTACGCTAGAGTTGACTACTCTCATACGATAAGAAGAAGAAGAAGATGAATGTTGAAACTACTGTACAAGATACAAGCAATTTTTATTGTTTATCTCTTACAATTTGAGATATTAATCAGCTATGAATGCCATTTTTTAAAGTTTTTCATTAATAAAAAAATGATAAGTTTATCTTATTGTATTTAATACATGTAACTAAACGAAATTAATTATTTTTTGGTTGATAAACTCGATGTTACATATAAATTTAAGAGCTTTTGGATCTTCAAAATAAATTTTAAAATATTCAAAACGTCATCGTCTTAAGCTTGTGAATAGGTAATATGTCTTTGTAGGTTTTTTTCTCAAATGACTGCACGGATTTGTATATTTTTAATCACAGCTGATACAGATTCAATTTGTTTCAACAGCTATGATTTTTCATATACTATATAATTTAACAGCATATTATTATAATAAGTAAACTATAATTATAAGCAAAATAACAACATTTATTATAATAAATGTTATTATGTCACCATTTATTTAACAACATTTATTATAATAAATGTTATTATGTCCCCTTAAGTTGCATAGTGGTGCATTTAAGAGTGCATCGCTCCAGTCACGTGGTATATTACGACACATGTTTGTGTAAGTGTGGACTTTACCGTTACCACAACAACATTGATTTGGGACACTAATCTTTAAAAAACGAGTTTTTTTTTCATATTTGATGGATATTTCGGGATTTTTATTGAACTTATCAAACTACTCTTCTTTGTGGTTTCGTCCATACAAAAGTTGTATGTTTGGTCGTAACTTATGTACACCATGCCACCATATACTATTTAAGTTGCATACACAATATGCAGTTAAGAGTACTTAAGAGTGCATCGCTCCAGTCACGTGGTGTATTACGACACATGTTGTGTAAGTGTGGTGTTTACCGTTACAACAACGACACACTGGTTTCGGAGAGTCATCTTAATAAAACGATTTACAATTTAGGGATTTCATTGAGTTTATCGAGTAACTAGTGAAGAATTGAGGCTACGCGCATATAAAAGTTTGAGGTGTGACCGGTGACCCCACTGACTGAACCTACTGGTGGGATGAACGGGAAATTTATAGTTTAGTCATTTTCGTTAAGTGTTAACAATAAACATAAGTGTGAAAGAATGCATACTTTGATACAAGGACACAACACACAAGATGTGTTCTTTAAACTATCTGCGATATCATATACATACTACCTGATAAATATAATATAGCTTTATTAATATTTTGCTAATTGAGTGAGCACAATTCTTCGTTTTACATAACAATTTGTATAAAACTTGACACCGAGGTAAAAACAAATCTAGACCAACACATATGTTACTAGTATACACCACTAGCCTTTTTTCACGGTTTCGCACACATTATTATACGGTTAAACCTTCCACTTAAATCACTTTATCTATTAAAAAAACTGCATCTAAATCCGTTGCGTAGTTTTACATATAGACCGACGCGAGATGCGACTTTGCTTTATACTATGTAGTGATGAAGTATATTTTTAAGTTGAAATCATCTATGCAGGTATTTATGTATGTAGTGCAAATCACTACAATGTAATGTTTAAGGCCACGATATATCACCCGAAAACGCTTTGCGCTTGGGAAAATCCCTACAGTTGCTTTTTCGCATGCAATTCCACGCCGTATTAACATGAGAGCAAGGGCGAGCATCGCGCGCATAGCTCCGGCCGACGAGTCTTGTCCACACGCAAACAATTTTGCACAATTTGAGCAGTTTTGCAGACGTTTTTGACGAAATAAATTCATATAAAATCAGCAATTCAGAATATTCTATTTATGGCTTTTTACTCCTCTTAATAATAACATTATCTTTTAAATATAATTAAATTGGTTTAAATTTCTGTACTAATTTTGGAAAAAAAGGTGAAAAATATTTCAAAACAACTTTTTTTCAAAAAATAAAACTAATAAGCGAAGTATGCGTAATCGTGTTTTGGTGTTTTTTATTGTCTTAACACTGAATCAAAATTAAATAAACTGAAAAAAAAATAGCTCTATCTTATATACTTCTATTTTATTTGATTTTTATGAAATGTCGATTTCACATAGCACCCCGCGTTAAGAAAGGATCGAATAAATTGAACAAGTACAAGTGGCACCGCTATATTTTCTAGACGTTTTGGTCAAGTTTCCATGCACTTGCATAGATATATGTAAATGCAACTTAAGAGGGCCTCGCTCGTTTTACAACATATTGTGCAAGCAGTCTTAACAGTTAGATGGGACAGGTTTGGTTCACATTCTTCGGGATTTCATTGGATAATAAATAGAAGATTTAACGGGAATATTATGTTTTATTATATGACTAGTGGCGGGATTACACCGGGATGAAAATATTCATTTAGTAAGAGTGATTTGGTAAATCACATAATAATATAAGAGCTGAAGACGGTCAAAAATCTGAACATAGAAGATAATAAGGGTTCGGGTATACTTTAAATCTATAATTAAACACATTTTAGCAGTTTAAATATTATTTTTTCTGTTTATCTGTGTCTTTGTTTATCAGTTTGACTGTTTATTTAAACGCTTATCACGCAAAAACGGCCAAATGAATCATCATGATTTTTGGTATGTACGTAGGTAGTATGAGGTCTTAGGAGTGTTATAGGCTTCTTTTTATCCTGAAATGACGCGAGCAAAACCGCAGGCGTCCACAAGTTGTAAATAAAAGTCTTTGTGACAGTAAACAAATAACTATAATTATGATAAAATGATGAATGTTTTTTCAATGGCCAAAACTCAAATAATCCTTTAATTTATAATTTACCAAAAAAAGGGTGTTCTTCGAAAAAATATCTTAACTGATAAGCTTGGAATTGCAGTTTTTTTTTGTCAATCTTCAAAATCAAAACGGCTTACGATAATGATAACAAATTAGTATAGAAAAGGTTGTAAAATTAAGAGAAAATCTAATGGTTACATTATCTATGCATACATTTTTAAGCACTACTGTAAAACAGTGAAAATAACTTAACAGTCACTTTAAGTCATTCACTTATTCATCAATCAATGAGTTTAACGTAACAGACAGAGACAGAACCCTCCCTCAGTGCCCTCCTTTTCGAACCAACATAACAAAATACAATCGATCAAAACATACGAGTAAATCTATGCCACTTCCTCGGAAGTGACACACATTCGAAGAAAACATTATGTAACATGACATTTAATATTTCTTGTCTATACAGAGCTATTTGTAAAATGTAAACTAGAACTAGATTTTAGTTGGTACTTTTACATACATAGAAAGTAAAAAGTAATGTGAACCTACCGATGTTTTATTATTAAATTCCGCATTATAAAGAGAAAAACGTGGCTAATTGTTTTAGTTCCTCAAACCATGACAAAAACTTGAAAGTAACATAACGAATTACTGGCAACGTATTACTTGAAAACTAGAAAGAGTTTTCAATACATACTCATTCAAGTTCAAGTTACACGCGTTTAAGAGAAAAAAAACATACATTTGTTAAGTTATTCTTTCCCAATAACTCTGTATTGCTATATCTCTCTATTCTATACATTACATAAACTATGGTTTTGACCGACCAAATTGTTTTGAATCAGCTGACCTATGGCTGACCTTTGAGCCTTATTTTGTGGGTCGTGGTGACCTCTATGGCGTAGGCTTAGGGTCAAAGGTCAGGTCGTTTCCTGTTTCCGGTCTGGGTGATTAGAAATAGTTTTGTTACTAACTCACATTTCGTAAGGTAATGTAATTAAGTATACTTGTACATTTTGAGGAAAGAACGTTTATATGACTGTATGTCTGTACAAATACATGTTACATATGACATGCCTGGAAAAAATTGAGTTACTCGTATAGACATAAAGCTAGTTCTGTTACTATTAAAATTAATAAAAAAAACGATTGTATTTTATAAAAGTGTTTAACTGCCAGTTGCAGTTAAAATTCTACATCTATTTTACCCACGAATTGGTCCAAAATATGTCTAGCTTTTGACAAGGGTCGCATCCAAAAACTGACTACTACCATAACTTGAATTTAGTAATCACGAAGGAACACCCCAATCAACTTAAACACGGGCGTTTCTTACCAGATCTCAATCTAAATTCATCCAAGAATTAGGTAACTTAGCCTTGATGATCACGAACGAACACCCCAATTTGCTTTACCACGGGCGTTTCTTACAAGATCTCTATCTAAAGGCCCTTGTGACACCATAAGCCTTTTGTGATGGTGTTTTTATAGTCGAATGTCATTGCCATCTGGTCACAATGGTGAGTTCATTCAACCATGGCTATGGTGTTATCTGACACTATAGAAAAAGTTTGAAGATGTTGAAGATATACATAGATGTATCACAAAAGTATTTTTTTTACACGGAATGACTTGCACTTGACCATAATTTGCCTGACGGTAAGGATCATAAGGATCTAGGATGGATCGTACCTATATATACTGCTTGAAATTGGTTACTATTTGCCCCAGAAGAGGGCGTTCTTAGCGATAAAGCCGTCCATTGTAAGTTTGTTTTCTGTTATGTGCTATCTTAAGTTTGTGTTTTTTTTAAATTAATTAACTGTCTATCTATATATATTTATATATATTTTACGACTAGTATCGCCCGGTGGTGTTACTAGCGTGAATGTGGACTGAAACCTATTTATTTTTCGACGGTTTGAACATATAAAATTTTAACAAAATCGGGTCAGTCACTTGAGGGCGAAGAAATATAATAAAGCAGACACACACAACGTTTCGCCATTTTAATATTCGTGTAAAAGTGGGATGTGATAGGGTTTTAACTAATCTAGTACGGCAGCCGTTAAGCCATGTCGGAAGCCCTTTGGGCGGCTTGATAAAATCTGTTGACCACTCCCATTCGATAAGAAGAAGAAGAAGGTAAATTGTTTCTCTGAGATATTAAGAAAAGTATACTTATCATAGATTAAATATTTTTTAAAGGTAGGTAAAATAGATAGATAGATTAACTCTTTATTGTTGACACATATTAAAAACTTAACGGTCAAGTGCAAACCCATTTCTTGTAAAAAAAAAAAAACAGTAGGTACATAAAACAAATTGCATCTTAACTAGTGCCACAAGCGGCGGCCTTATCACCATACACATATACCAACTGATATTAATAATATCAGTTGGTATATGTGTGCATGTGCAGAGAAAAATACAAAAAGGCGTACCAAAAGTCACACACACACAGGAGTACACATTTTGTCTTTGTAAAGCTTAACAAGAATACAATTTGACGTCACAAGCACACCAATACCCGACAATTAATCCCCTACGCCTCCATAATCGCCTTTCACACTTCAAAAACAAAAATAAATAACGCAAAAACATTCGTAAACAATGCCATAATTTCTACCTCCCAAGACCGTGCGAAGCTTGAGAAAAGAGGTTTTAAGTTTTCACTGATGCCAACAAAAAAGGAAGATAACGTATGAGAACTCTTTGCTATTATAAATAAACTCTTTGCTATTGTGACGCGCGAAAGCAGTGGGAAAAAACAACAAATATTTATGGTATATTTTAAAAGTAATTCGCATTATTTTTATGCGTAATTCTTGTTGCTTGTGCGTGTTTTATGGGTTAACTAGTGGGTGCTCGCGGCTTCGCTCGCAATAAGAAGTAAAACTTGCATCCCCTATTTCACTCCTTTAAAAGTGGCATTTCCAAAAATCCTTTCTTAGCGGATGCCTACGTCATAACATGTATCCTCAAATTTCAGCCCAATCCGTCCAGTCGTTTGGGCTGTGCATTGATAGATCACTATATCAGTCAGTCAGTCAGTCAATCAGTCAGTCACCTTTGAGTTTTATATATTATATAGATTAGAGTATAGACAAATCTAGATTTAGGGTATATATCACGCATAAATTTTATTACTTATAGGATTATGTAGAAATATATTATGAATAAGTTACAAAACTTATAATAACTTTTCGCAGCTCAACTAGTGAATGTATTCGCACGCGATTACCAATGTTAAGTAACTGTCGATGCGGTCTGTTCTGGGATGGGTGACCAAAGAGTGGTATTACATTTTGAGTTCTTCCGTATATCGGATAATGCGTAAAATTTGGCACAGTTCGTCATGAAAAGAGGTTTATACTACGTTATTCAATTTTTTTGGCGGTTATATATGTATGATCCATTGTTTTTATTTCATTAAAAACATTAAGTTGATATTGCTAGAAAATATGTTAAATAACATACTAATACCAACTATTGACTAGGTACTTTGTTTAAAAGGAAGAAAATAAATTTTTTCAAATATAAGTATACTTCTTATCTAATAAACACTAATAAAATAATTTTACACCTCCGAACCAAGTCTTGGACCCGTAACACTTTCTATGTAGCTCATAGACAATATAAACTAAAGACACCTATTTACAATTCCATATTATTTATTATCTGTTAATTTATCGGTCTTTCAAGTCCAATGTTGATAATTGTTTTCTTAACACACGTACGCTAGTTTGCCAAACTATAAGCAAGTGCTTGTTTAAAAAAAACTTCTAGTGGTGTTCTTTTGCGTTATTTAGGAATAATATCTCTAGCCTTATATTAATCTCAAAACCCTACGTTATGTTTTTTGTCTATCATAAAAAATATTTTGAGATATTTGAAATAGTGTCCAAGACACTACTGATAAGTGTCTTGGATTCTGTTTCAAACATAATATGGGCAGACTAATAAACTATTGCGTGCAGTTTGCAACTGACCTATCTCATCAATTTATTTGGCACATGCAAATTATTATTTTTTAAAGTCATAAATGAGTAATCTATTTGCTACAAATAATTGCGTGAAGTTTGCAACCGACTTATCATGTACATTTATTTGACGTATATAAATCCATTTCTTAAAAGTTTCTAATGAGGAGTCTATTAACTACAAAGTCTTTGTAGTAATGTTATACAATCTAGCTTCCTAGCCGCGTAACACTTACATAAGCGGCCCCTTAGCCTAAATATCTATAGCTCTGTCCCTTTCACTCGTATAGCGAATAATAGAGACAGCAACACTGATCGGAAAACGAACACAAATTCGATGACTCTATCTCACCTACTTTCGATGTAAAGGAAAGAGATGACAGATCAAGTTATGATGCTACAGATTTGTTCCGGATTTAAGAAGACCGGAATTGTTTTGTGTTTTTTTTATTAATTTGATGTTTTTCGGAAGTTTCATATTTGTTTTTGCGAATCTAGTTGGATGATTTATTTATTTTTAATGTTTTAATGAAAAAGCCCTACTTTTTATGGAAATGACCAACATATTTTTCTGTTGTAAATAAAATTATTTTTGATGTTACCGAGATTTACAGACCGACCTTCAGACCGATCAGACCTTGGAGTACCCCAGGGGATCTCAAAAACTATAAGAGATAGCGGGTTGGTGTTTGAACTAAATATGATGAGAACTGCTTGCATGTTACCAATCATACAAAGAAATTTTGGCTTTCATACAAAAAAAAATCTTTATACAAATCCCATACATTTTCCTACGGACGAACAAAACGACGGAGCAAGTGCTGCGGTGAGGCCGTAGGCCGAACTGCAGTACCTACTTGCGACGTCTAAGTGAAGGTGATACGAGGCTGGAGACCGACCTTCAGACCGATCAGACGCTGGAGTACCCCAAGTGATCTCAAAAACTATAAGAGATAGCGGGTTGGTGTTTGAACTAAATATGATGAGAACTGCTTGCATATTACCAATCATACAAAAATTTTTTTGGCTTTCATACAAAAAAAAATGTCGTCATACAAATAATTAATAATTTATTAATTTTATATTATAAAGCATAAATCAACTTAACCATACCGCTATCAAATTTTTAAATTCATACATGGAATTTCTGAATTATTTGGCTAAAAAATGCTGTACAAAGCTTACCACAAAGAAAAAGTCGGACCTATTTTCACACAAACAAAAATGGTTGCATAACAACTTTTCTTTTGCATTAAATTCGCACTATTTTAGAGTAAAATTCACTTTTTATTGTGACAAGATGACAAAACTGCGGTTTGGTTGTTTTCTAAGTGAATTTTAATGCTCCTTGCAAGTTCCCACGACATTCTTTTCGTAAATTTCGTTTTCACGATTTTGATATTATGATAACAGTTTTTAAATTACTCTCTTTTATGTCATGTTTTTTTTAAGTTCTCGTGACTTACAGTCAATTTTGAGAATTGGAGTGACATAATTTTAAGCAATTTTTTTATGTGTGATAGGTTTGCGTTTGACTACAGCCTGCCTGATGTTAAGCATTGCTGCAGCCTAGGGTGCAACACGCTTATCTAGAAGATACCTATTATCTCTAGATTTGAAGACCCCTAGATTGTAGTTCGCAGAAAACACAGCTTCTGGTAAAGTGTTCCCAGAAAATTATAACCTAGGGGTCTTCAAATCTAGAGTAAATAGGTTTCTTCTAGGCAAGCGTGCTACATCTTAGACTATAGTGGTGCTTAACATCAGGCAGGCTATAGTCAAACGTAAGCCTATTTATTGTAAAAAAAAAGTGTTCTAAAGTTTTTTATTGCAAGTGAATTTTCTTAAGACCATGTTACACTTGTGTTTTGAAATTGGCTTAAAAAAGTCTTGACATATCTAAACTATAACCTATTACAGTAAATCAGTTCCATTGTGTACTTTTTCATAGGTATTCGCTATACATCAGCCAAAGCAAAAAAAAAACTTTTTATTAACAACTATCAATACTGTTATCAAATATTCTTCTATACAAAAGACATCAACGCGCGTACCTATGTTTTGTAGTTTGATCGTAATTTAAATATATTACATCCAAGTTAGAGTTTTCAAACCACCCTAACGGCCTGTGATATGGCTTAGCGTCTGTCGTACTATGGAACAGCCGGAACCTATAATTTATTACAATCGAGAGTAAACCGGTTTCTTCTAGGCAAGCGCGCTAGATCGTAGATTATAACGTTGCTTAACATCAGGCAAGTTGTAGTCAAGCGTGAGCCTATCTCATATAAAAAAAAATTGTTACTTATTTTACATATAAGTATGTACGCGAAAAAAATACGCTATACGTAATATTATTATTCATATATGTTCATTACAGTACAAAGATTCAAATTCTTATTAATATCTACTCCACAATATTTCATTCAACAGAAAAACAATTTAAAACAATAATAATAAGATCTCGCGATGACAATCTGCCAAGATATATGAAGTAACGTGGAACAATAGAACTTTTACTATATTGTATGGTAATTGTGTTTGAGCACGGCTGTTGGGTTACTCGTAAAAGTAAGTAAGTTCTGTAGCTTTGTTGTTTGGGGTGTTTGTACGTGGTTAGCAAAGTTAAGCAACTATTGCTAGATGGCGCTGTGTGGCATGTTTCGTAAAATGATTTATTTATTCATTAATCGATCGGAAATTTCTGGAAAAGGTATTAGGTAACATTAGGTAAATTCGATTTGACGAGACATTGTTATTTGTGTAGTTTATATTCTATGATTATATTTTTAAATATTACATGTGTGTGTTGCAACTGTACGATATCAATAAAGATTCTTTATTTTTATAAAAAAGTAATATTTAAACGTAAAGCAGAGAAAATGTAACCGTAAAACTGTAAGTTTGAATCGTTTCAATATGCATTTGTACTATGCTACAACAGGAGTTCTTGGCAAAACTGTAAAAAACTCAGAAAAAGAGATAGGTTTGCTTTTGACTAGAGCCTGCCTGATGCTACCGATGAGTATTGCTTCTCTACAGTTTATGGAACACTTTTTTTTACATGGGATGGGTTTACGTTTGACTACAGCCTGCCTGATGTAAAGCATTGCTGCAGCCTAGGATGTAACACGCTTACCTAGAAGATACCTATTAACTCTACATTTGAAGACCCCTGGATTGTAGTTCACAAGTAACACGGCTTCTGGTAAAGTGATATAGTTAGATAACGATTAAGTACATTTGCTATATAATTTATTACATTGGCACATTTAATACACGAAATTTATAAGATTTGCTCGGCGAATACACAGATTTTTCTAAGAAATCTGAAATATTGTTTACCTTGTTTGAATTGTATTTTAAAACACCCTTCTTCTTCTTCTTATCGAATGAGAGTGGCCAACTCTGGTGTCGAGAGTTTGTCAAGCCGCCCTAAGGGCCTCTAACATGGCTTAACGACTGCCGTACTAGACAAACAGCCGGGACCTACAATTTAACGTGTCATCCGACTCACGGAAGCGCCCAAAATGGAACGCCACTTTTCGGTCACCCATCCAAAGACTGACCGCGTCGACCTTTGATTAACATTGGTAATCGCATGCGAAAACAAAAAAAAAAAAACATAATAAATAATAATAATAATGTATACATACTTTAATCGAGGATGAATATTACTTAAATTGAATTGAAGAATACTACTTAAATATAATATTTATTTAAGGACTTTTAATAAAACAGAAAATATTTATTCAATACATAATAAATATATATAATTAATATTTTAATAACCAGTTCAATATAACGCTACTTTTAATTATCTATGCAGTTCAATTTTAATCACCAATTTGTTACAAACTACAGATTTTATCTAAATTGGGCCATTATTTTACGTATCTTTATAGACTTATTTCACAATTTTTTTCCTCAATACAAATTTTTATTACCCGTAACTTAACTTTTAAACTAGATTAAGCCTAGTTATGACTAATTTAGGTCTAATTTGGCTTATCAATGTTAGGTATTTGCTTTTATTTCCTAATTTAAGTCTTATTTTGTACACATTAAGGTGGTATTTTACTTGACTAGTGATTCACTCTTGGTTTTTCTTGCGTGTAAAAATGTTGCATGTTCAGTTTGTATGTATATTTAAAGTAAGGGAACTTTTACTGGTTGAGTACGAATTTTAAATGTGTTTTTTTATGTGTCACCTGAGTGGTTATAGTAGTTGGTGAATTTGTGTGTGGATATTACATTAAAATGGAAATAAATAGTTAGATTGTAACGTTGCTTAACATCAGACAAGTTGTAGTCAAGCGTGAGCCTATCTCATGTAAAAAAATGCATAGTAAGAAGAAGAGTTTACGAAAGTGTTAAGTACTTACTTGTTTTATAATCTTATGATAAATGTAGTGATTTCCTTTCGATGATGGACGTTTTAACTGTTTATTTTTTTTGTAATGTGAATGATAATTCACCCCTAAAAGACGTAAAAAAGTAACGTACGAGTATTTTACATAATTTTAAGTAAATAAATTTTATAAAATTATTGTTTTGTTCTACTTTGTAACACATTTTCAAAATTAAAAAAAATCTTATAACAAGTTCTTTTTGATGTACAAATATAATTGCAAAAAAAGGTTATTATCTTGTTACCTATAAAAATAGCCCCATCTTATTTTTGTTTAAAAAATCTTTGTAAAGTCGTCACTTAATATTATAACGTAGAACTATTCGTGACACAATCTTTACAGGAAAACGACAAATAACAATCTAAATGCGGTATTCATTCCGTGCTTGGCAAAAACATTGACAAGAATCAAGAATTACTGGCAATTAGAGCAGTACATAACGCGTTGATAAGTCATTGACTATTTAAAAAAAATCAATGATGGCTATTTTACAGAAAAAAATATGTTCAAATATCTTTTAGTATCATCAAACCCCGCTGTAACATGTTTTTAGAAAAGTTAAATTCAATCAATCAATCAATTGGAACGGTTTCTGCTATCAATTGGAAGTATCTCCAAACATTTTTTTCTAATATCTTCAATGTTCAGACTTTCCACCCTCTTCAGATTTATTATGTGTATAGATATACATACATCTCTTTAACCAACTTCCAAAAAAAAGGAGGTTATCAAGTCTTCTGAAAGTTTTTTTTATGAGTCATCTATTATCAAACCCCGCTAAAACATGTCAAAAAGTCAAATTCAAATAATATTTTCAAAAAGTTTAGTGTTAAATCGTTTTTTTAAAGTTTTTTTTTTTATTAATTTGAAAGTTATTTTTATAGAGAAATTTTGTATCTATTTATATACCTGTATAAAAATGTTTAGTATTTTGAGCTCTTATTCCTATTTAAATAAAAAATAACATGTATGTATATTCAAAAAATGACTATATTTTAGCCTATATGTAATCTCAAGTGTATAGTTTAATAAGTAGTTAATTTTATAAATTGACATTCAAACAGAAATGTAAAATCTCGATCAATTTCGATCCTAGATAATTTGTCTAATCCTATGTTCTTACGCTTTCATAATGGTGTTGATATAAACATATTTTCTATCACTATATTATCAACTAAAAAGCTACCAATTCGGAAATTTCCTTATACGCAAGAGAAAACAACAAATAGCTATTTTGCAAGCATTTCGCAACATCACCTCAAGCTTTAACTTGCCCCAATATTTAAATGTTTATGTAACACGAGAACCAGCTTAAACATGCATATTTATATATACATAATACATAGATTAAGGTACATTAAAGTATACATGAATTAGATTACATGGTTTTACATTATCATGCTTTTTATATACAATGTTTTGAGCACCTTATTACGCTAGTTAAAGTTAGTAAATGCTTATAACTACATACAATTATATGTACAGCGTTTACTGGTAACTGATAGGCAACTTTTTAAGAGTGGCTTTAGTAAATAGAATAAGAATAGAATATGTTTTTATTAGTTTTAGTTTAGTTTTATTAATTTACAGCCACTTTGGTTTCCAAACTTCTCAAAAAATTTTGTTTGTCATTTTTGTATGATTTAAGATTGATGACTCCCTACCGATTTTATTTGTGTAAATTTTGAAGAGCCTTCAATCAAAATAATTAATTGATGTAAAGTCACTCTTAAAAAACAGCTCATTTACTACGAGTAACCATGTATAGTATATGTATATATACTGTAGCTAATCTGCATTATGTAAGTCTAGTAAGCTTTCAAAAACTGTTAAAGCTCCAAACAAACTAACATAAAAAAAATAAAAAATTGAGTATAAAAAACTCACCCCGATCAGCAAAACTATCACTGCCACTCCCAATATCCTGCAGCGTCTGTTCATCACCTAAATCATTAGAACTGAATTGGTCCCGAAACACTACATTGTCCACTGATGGGCTGGGCACGAGAGGTCCCACGGGCGACCCAATTTGACCCACTGGTGACCCATGACCCACTGGTGACCCAAGTCCGACTGGATTTACAGGTCCCGCTCCAGACCCCACAGGACCCGCGTGGGAATTCGTCTGCACAGAGTTTACATTGTCCGATGCGTAAGGAAATACGACTCTGGGACTCCTAGCCTTCCATCCCGCATAATAACCGTTACCATTCCGTACTAAAGGTGCGTAAGGAGCCTGGTACGGCTCAAAAGCGTAGTTTGGAGCGTACGGACGACCGAACCGCCCGTGATAATACTGAGGATTGTTCTGATAAGGTCTAAACCTAGGCACTGGCTCATAAAACCTCTCGTTTCCACTCGGACCTTCTTTCGTCTCCTCTTCCGGTGACGTGAATTCGTAGTCGGTGGACTCGTCGAATTTGATTTTGGAATACTTTTGATCTGTCAGATCGATCTCGCCGCGACCGAACGGTTGGTGATTCTCATCTTCGTCGAGAAACAGGACTCTTGATCGTCGTCTGTAGTAGTTTTTAGGTATGAACATGACATTTTTGTACGGTTTCTTGTATAGTGCGAGTGCCCGGCTCGGCTCGACGGCGGCGACAGACGCGGCGACGAGCAAAAATACTTTCCATGTGGTTTCGCTGAGCATGTTGAAGCGGTCAGTGATCCGTGGATTTCACTTTCATTTTACGACCGCCGTTTGTTTTTTAAGACTCCTTCGAAGACTCTTTCAAAAATGGAACTGGCACATTTTTTTAAGAACACTATTTTTGAAATTTGGGACTGAGATCGTGTTGCATTGTTTTTGTGAGCGCGGGTAAGACGTGTGGTCGTATCGGCGGTCGGCGGAGCACTGACGGGCTCCCCCACTGGTTGCCGAGTTGAGTGTTACATAAAAATGCATGTCTGTGACGTTGTGGTTACATAATGCTTGGCTTGATGTTGGTGCTGATTAGTGATAGTAGTGTTTTGAGGCCAGATGATGCGACGCGAAAGCGCTGAAGTTTCAGAGTTATGTAAAGTGCATTAGGAGTTTTGTTGTAACTAACTAGTGTGGGTGGCTTTTAGAAATGTAGTTTGTAAGATGTGTAAGACTTGTACGTGTAGTGATTGACAGGAAGAGATCATCCTATGTTTGATCCAAGGCCATGAATTATTCTTAGTTTTCTTCTTATCGAATGAGAGTGGCTAACTTTGCCGTCGAGAGTTTAGCCGCCTCAAGAGCCTCTGATATGGTGTAACAGCTCTTGTACTACGACAAACTATTTATATATTCGTACTTAGTATCATGTGTTTTATCTAGCGTTGTTTTTTTTTGTGGTTTAGCCCTGGTATAATGTTATGTTATTCTAATTTATTATTTAAAGGTATATTAATTGAGAGTTTTTAGAGTCTCGCTATAAACACTAATATCATAATATAATCCACACAGTACAGTTATCCAAATAAGGTTCCCTAGAAAGGATCACCTAAGTGATAAGGCTGCCCAATGTCCCAGTCTAGTGTATTTTTTCTTGCTAAGTATTTTTATATGTACCTACTGTTCAATAAACAAATATTTGATTGGTGGTGCAGATTATTTAGTTGTTGCTTTATCATTATTAGTACAAGATATTCGTTATAATTTGCTACTTCTATCATTTTTTTCTGGTGCAACGGCTAGCTATTGCCATTCAGCGCGGAAAAGCAGCTAGCTTGATGCCCATCAAGCTATCCCCCTTAATCTTAATTAAGGGGGTTATTTAGTTATGTTGACATGTAATTTTAACTTATTTATGTATTTATTGTCTACCAAATTATAACTAAACCTTTACATAAAAAGTGTTTGAAAATAATCTTTAAATTAGTACGTTACTCATATGATTTTTTTAATTATTATTTACCATCTAAATTTTCTCAACGAGAAGAGATGTGGTCAGACACACCATTACTCATAAAAAAGTTTCGCCACAAGAAGCGAAAGTGTTTTTGTAAATACGACCACTAGAGCTAAGGAACCATTATAGGAGGTCATTAGAAAACAACGACATACAACCAAATAGACAGTTCATTATGACGATGTCAATCTGAAAAACATGTGTTAATTAAGTTCGTGAAAGTGGCCATTTTATGTGTCGAGAGTTTATCAAGCCGCTCTGAGGGGCTCTGACATGGCTTAACGACTGACGTACTAGACAAACAGGGAACTAAAATTTAACGTGTCATCCGACTCACGGATGTGTTCAAATACCAGTTCTCAGTCACCAATATTTTTTTTTTGACCCAGGAAAACCTTTTTATGGACCACTCGACCCCGGGGAGGGCGAGTGGTTATGTGGGAGAGTCTCGGTCACCCATCCAAGAACCATGCGATTGCCTCCGCTAGATTAGCTACGGGCAATTTTTGAGTTAAAATAACTTCGGTCCATTCGCTTTAATCCAGGATTATAAGCCTGTTGTTATTCAAGTCTATACAGAATAAAAAGTGCAAAAAAAGGTTTAATCCACCTCCATATCAAATTTTATCCAGATTGGTTCAGCCATTGTAGTGTGAACAAGACATACCTATGTATCTTTAAATTGCCTGTATGATATTAGTTAGATAGTGTTATGTGATAAATTGACGTAATTAATTGAGTTAATGTAATTTTCTATAACTGATTATTAAAAAACACTGAATGATTGTAAATTGATTGATCAGTTTTACAAAACTCTTAATATATTATGTTATTATAAGAATTTGAAACAGATAATATTATAAATGAATGATTGTAAAATGACGAGATATAATGTAATTACCAATTTCTGTAACGTTTAGTTCTTAAGTTGGAATTTCAATTTATTATTAAATTATTATCTATCTATCAAACATTCAGCGATTTATGAACATTTGATGCTGATAATTAGAAGTGTCTAGATTATTATGTCTACGTTAGAAATCTAGCAGCTAGGAAGTAAGAGAGGTTAAAGATAGATTTATAGTAGGTAAAGATATACGATTCTCACTTTCAGAGGTCTTAAGGTACGATTGCTTTAAGAAAAGTAATAATTAACTATGGGTTTTTTAAATTTTATTTCATATCCTACTAGTTTTTGCCCGCGGTTTCGCACGCGTTATTATGCATATAAACCCTCCTCTTGACCACTCTATCTAATTAAAAAACTACATCAAAATCCGTTATGTAGTTTTAAAGATCTAAGCATACATACAGGCAGACTCGGAAAGCGACATTGCTTTATCTATGTACTGAAGTGATATTATTGCTTACCATCAGGCAAGCTATGGCCAAACGCAAATCTATTTTAGTTAAAAAAAAAAATTCTTGCATGTAGAAAAAATGATTCTTAAAGGAAATTTAGCAAGAAATTTATGTAGCAAAAAATACTAAATGCGTTTAACAGCTCGTTGTGCAAGTGTGCCTTAGTGTTTACTTTTTTACTATTATTCTGCCACAGAAATAATTTTATTGTTTTTCAATTCAACATCAGCTTGCTTTTAATCAAACTTCAGTTTTGAAACTGTAAAATTAAATTAACAAGCACATGACACATTTACCCTGTTAATTAATTTGACAGTACAAATAACAATATATAAACAAGTTACAATAATTATGTGGCAATTGTGTAACAACGCCATCTATCCAATGCTCAGAAACTACTTTCAAAAAGAAATCTATCTGTGGTAAGCAATGTAAGCACCAAGTGTCTTACTTTTACTCATCAAAGCCTGTATATGTATAAGAAAAGCCTTTGACTTTGTGTTTATTAGGCACGTCGGTAGATGGCAGTTATAAACACTTTAAAAGTCAAAATTTTATTTTATTATTTACAAATGCTTACCCATTTACGTAGTCTCAAGATTGATACTTTAATTTTCTTTTCCTTGAAGTGAACTTGTCATTAGAAGTATTTATTTCAATTATTATTTATAAAGAAAAATGTTTATTTCATTTACAACGCCTGATGAAAAATTTGCCAGATCGCGTTGAAGTCTTTTGTATGAGCCATATGTTTATTGTTCGTAGCAGCGTAGACTTTAATCTCCCAATGCTCATACAATCATAATTATATTTTGCCTGATGTTAAGCAACACTAATCCAAATGTAGGCTTGCTTAAAAACATGGTCCGGAAGCCCATTTCTTTAAGCAAGCCCATTTCTTTTCCAAAATTTCTCGGAGCGCTTGGAAAACGCGACGCGTGACTAAAATGCTGGCCCGTTATTGGCTCAACGTATCAGCTTTACTATCCAGTGTGGTAATGCGGCCAGTATGCTGGGCACGCTGCCCTCTGACAGTGGGCTGGAGTACTTAGACCCATCTTTAGGCTTTTCTAAAAATTTCCCTAGTGCCCCAATATTTTTATACATGTCAATAGAACATATTAATAATTGTTTTTTTTTACATACATTTTAGCTCCTATTCTTTAGACAAGTTACAACGAATTATTAAGTTAATTTAATCATTGGTTCTTCACTATCACTTTTCTTCTTCTAATCGTACAAACTTACTGAACAGTCAAAGGTCTTCCCCAACTCTCTACAGTCTGTGAACTCGTTTTAAAAAGAAATTAAAATTAATTCAATAAGAAGGTCAATCGATTCGGCTTGCCGTGCGTACGCGCCGGCGCCGAGCGCAAAGAATATGATCAAGTAAACAGAAAATAATTTTATGCTAGGCATAAAATTTGTAAAACTCTGAAATCTATTTTCTTCATATCTAAAAGAATAGGTTTCTGTTTAGATCTAATTTTTTGCTGAAGTCATGGTAAATGGGAGACAACATTAAATTTGATATTTTTGAAATATTTGGTTCGCGATTGGCAATGAATTGATGAATACCTTCAGATCAAGTAGACTTTTTACTGAATTGAATAATATTATATTGAATAATAAATATCACAAATACAAATACAAAAATAGTTAAATAAATAAATCAAAGGAATTATATTAAAAAGGAACTTACGTATTTTGAGGTTACGTGAAAATTATACGTTTCTGTAGCAAAAAATATACAGTTGTACTTCTATACCTATTTGACTATACTATGAGCATCAAGTGAAAAGAGAGATTGCGGTAATTCGGCACTGGATATACTGGTTATGATTTAATTGAAATGAAATGAAATTTGAAATGAAATTTGTTTATTTTGCATTATACTTATGGCATAACATTGTATGAAAATCCAAAGGCATCCGAACTAGTTTATAACTGTGTTTCGGTTGCCGATGGCTTCTCCCCGTTTAGCTTGACATAAAAATAAGTAATTAATTCTAGTAACTTAATTAAATTAAACAAGTATTAAAATTATTTTGGCTTAGAAGTTACAATTTTGAATAACAATTTCAATATACATGTAAAATGTGCTCGGCTTATAATTTAATATAATCCAAGTAGAATTCAAATTTAAATCAACAAGAAACCGTCTGGATGTATAACATTATTTGGGTGCTTTGTTGTAAGTCTGTGGTTTGGTGTATACTGTTATCTGTGTTTAAATAGGTCTGAATACCGCCAAACATTTAAGTTGGGATGACAGACCTATTGTAAATGTAAGGTGCGTGCGTGTGTGTGTGGTGTGTGTGTGTGTTTGTGTGTGTGTGGTGTGTGTGTGTTTGTGTGTGGTGTGTGTGTATGTGGTGTGTGTGTGACAAGCCCAGTGCATGTACATAATTATTATGTTACTGTGTATGCTTTTACCTGTACTAGTGAGTGTACACCATTATCAACAAGTGTAGTTATTGTAGAGATAGAATAAGTTTTGTAACAATTACCTACTCAAATTTTAAAAATAAAAGCTTTCAAGCATCTTTTCTATATCATTGTAATCTAATCCTTTTAACCAGTTTAATATTACCATTTTCACCTCCCGATTTGAAAGTATATGAATATTTTTGTATTTATTAACTGCATTATACAAATTAGTGGAAACAACGTTATACTGTTTTTGCGCATATCTTCGGTGAACCAGCGGTGCAGCATGGATTTGTGGTCTTCTCCTGTCATTTTTACATGTGGCGTTTGGTACAGTATTTTTATGATATCTTCTTATACATTCATATATAAAAAGTTTTCGTACCGACAACACATCAGCCTGGGCATATACATCTGTAGTGGGGTGCCTGAATGGTAGAAACATCATAACTTTCAGAACAGCACGCTGTGCCCTCTCTGCAAACATTAGGTGTGTTTTATCAGCACTACCCCATGCACAGATGCAATACCTAACTAAGCATTGGCACAATGCCTTGTATGTCTGTACTCTTAACGTTAAGTCTGCTACACTTCTTAGTGCTTTAAAAATGTATATAAGTTTTCGAATTCGAGATGTCAAAAACTGTATATGTTTCTCCCATGTAAGTTTATCGTCCAATAGAACGCCTAGATACTTAATGACTTTAACCCCTTCCAATACTGGACAAGAACACGCCAGTTCCGCCATTTTCTCATTAGTTCTATTGCATGGAAATGTATGTATCTTTATAGCGAAATTATTCATAGGCGCTCCTGTTGTTCTTTTAGAAAAGCATAAGTACTTCGTTTTGTTGGTATTCAATGTAAGTAAGTTATCTTCCAGCCATCTCGTTACACACGAAAGTGAAAACTCGGCCACTTGTTTGGCTTTAGGCCAAGTTTTATGATGGCTCAACAAAATTGTATCATCCGCGAACATGATTAAGTCAGTCCCCGGTAGCTCAAGCCCACACAATTCATTTATATAAATGAGGAATAGTGTAGGCCCCAGCGTGCTTCCTTGCGGCACTCCAAAAGAGCAGCTGGCATCATTACTTTCAAACCCATCAACTCGCACCATTTGCGATCTGTTTGATAAGTAATCTGTCAACCATTTATGTGGCAATCCTCTAATGCCCATTTTTTCTAATCTAATTAAAAGAATTTTAATTGACACCGTGTCGAATGCCTTCTGGAGATCTAAAAATATCCCAACGCACTTATTTCTTTTATCCATATAATTAGTAATTGATGATGTTAATTTTAAGACGGCATCCTCAGTTGACCTCTTTTCCCTAAAGCCGTATTGGTTTGCATGTAGGAGGTTGTTTTTTTCGAGGTAAGCCATTAAACGCTTCTTGACTAATTTTTCCAAAATTTTAGACAATGTAGATAAAAGAGAGATAGGTCTATAATTTGATGGGTTACTTTTGTCCCCTGCCTTGTAAATAGGACATACAACTGCTCTTTTGAATGCTTTTGGGAAAACGCCGGTATCTAGACTAAAGTTGCAGATGAAGGTGATTGGCTCAATTAATATGTACAAGAATTTTTTAATAATATTAGCTGTAACTTTGTCCCATCCCGGAGCGCTGTCTGATTTAAGAGCCAGTATTACAGATCTGACCTCATACATATCTGTAGGTACAAAGGCCATTGAAAATGAAGGAGACCTACATTCCCCTACACGAGCCGCAAGTTCATTTTCTGTTATACTCATTTTTTTAAGTATTGTGTCTGCTAGTAGTCCACCAACTGATGTAAAATAATTATTTACCGTGTCAAGAGCTTCAGTAGGATTGTGGTTATTAAGTAGTAGGTCACTAGATGGAGTTTTTAACTTTTTAATTTCACATACCTCTTTAATTACATTCCATGTTTTTTTAATGTTTCCGTTACTTTTATGTAGTTTATTTTTGTAGTATTCATTCTTTAATTTTTTTATTATATTATTACAAATATTCCTATAATTCGTATATTTTTTCTTTTTATCTTCATCATTAGGTGCTAATTTAGTTTTTTTATGTAACTTATCCCTTTTTCGTATACATTTGACTACCCCTTTAGAGATCCATGGTTTAAGTGGCTGATTCTTTTTAGAAATTATTTTAATTTGTGTATGTAGGTTTATTAAATTAATTAGTCTATTTGTAAATAATTCTGTAGCTATGTTAATGTCGTTTAACTCATATATATCCATCCATTTTGCTTCCGATAAACTAACATTAAGGGCTTCGAAATCTATTACAACTTTTTTATACTGAGTAACTATTTTATTTGTTTTAGCATTTTCAACAAAAAGTAATATTGAATTATGATCAGTAATTTTATCTCCAAAAACTACTGTCTTCCATACATAGGGTGATTTTATCATGAAATGATCTAAACATGTCTTGCCATGGGTAACCTGTTTTATACCTTGTCTTAGCCCATGGAATGCCAACATGTTTAAATATGTCTGTGCTGGCTTTGTAAGATTGTTTTCTGTTGTATCAATGTTTATATCACCGGTTAAGATAATATTAGCAGTAGATGTGCTATTTAGTATTTTATCTAGCGATTCTATATATTTACTTGGATCAGCAAAGCAATATGGGCGATAGCTACATAATATTGTGTAATCGGGCTTAACATTTAGTACAAGACAGTTTCCTTCAGCACAGTCATATTCATAAGCAGTGGCTTGTAAGTCATTTTTGACATATACTACGACTCCATCATTTTGGTTAAAAAACCGCTGTGTCCAAAACATATTATAACCATTGATGTTAGGTGGTTCATTATTAGGATTCGTCCAACACTCTGTGAGAACAAAAATGTCAACCGGAATATCAATAATTGACACTATCGGTAAAAAATATTTGAAATTACAATTTATACTTCTGATGTTAACTGTATATATGCTAAGAGTGTCTGAACTAATCGTTTTATCCGAATACAGTGTCTCTTTGCATTCCTGAACGGTATTGAGTACATAACTTTGTATAGAATCAGAAATGTCAACCTCATTTATTATAAAAGAATTATCATCCATCATATATGATTGATGTAAAATTGAAAATATTCCATGACAATGTCAAAACTAAGTATATGTGGGATGTTCCCTTATCTACAACCATACCTCGAAGATGTTTCCAATCGGTAATCAAATTATGAAAATATATACATACAATATCTATCATAGATACGTGAAGTAACTTTAGTGGTACATTTGTGTTTGGCATGTTAGGTGTGATGGCTGTGTGTGTTTGGTTTTGTATGTTAGGTGTGATGACTGTGTGTGTTTGGTTTTGTTTGTTACGTGTGATGGCTGTGTGTGTTTGGTTTTGTATGTTAGGTTTGATGACTGTGTGTGTTTGGTTTTGTATGTTAGGTGTGATGGCTGTGTGTGTTTGGTTTTGTATGTTATGTGAGATGGCTGTGTGTGTTTGGTTTTGTATGTAAGGTGTGACGGCTGTGTGTGTTTGGTTTTGAATGTTAGGTGTGATGGATGTGTGTGTTTGGTTTTGTATGTTAGGTGTGATAGCTGTGTGTGTATGGTTTTGTATGTTACGTGTGATGGCTGGGTGTGTTTGTTTTTGTATGGTTAGTGTGAGTGTAGTAGTGTAGTTTATAGTATAGTAATAATTTAAGTGTTCCAGACTATATGCAAAAAGTGCTAGTACAATAACAAAAAATACTATGACATAAAAGTGTATAACTAGTCACTTGTTTTTTAGATTATCCAAATCTTCTTCGCTTGTTATTTTTACGAAAGGTGCTCCATCAGCTCTTCTTAAATAAATCTTTCCATGTGTCACCCAGCAGTATTTAAAACTATTAGCTTTTCCAAACTCTCTAGCTAGGAAAAACAGTTTTTTTGTTTGTATCGTCAGGCTTTCAGAAATAAATATTGGCTTAGATGGGCCTTCCAATTTGAGATTGCTCGTATTAAATTTGTTTGTTGCATATTTTTTGTTGTAGTTCTTCACGGATGTTATAATTTTGTCTCTTAATCCGACTGACGTAAGATCAGCTATAATAGGCTGATTTTTTTCATTTTTGGTGTTAACGCGGTACACGTCACGCACATCTGACGCCTGGAGCGGGACATTAAGGGCAGTGCCAATTTTTGTAAGCGTGTTTATGAGGTCATCTTTCGTCTCACCATCTTTTTTTGGTGCATTCCGTACCTCAAAGCTTGAACTACGCGAGCTGCGTTCCATATACTCGATTCTACTTTCCAAAGTACGAATATATTTTTTGGAGTCAGATTTTTCTTGTTCGAGTATATTAACTCTCATAGTTAGCTCTTCATATTTCTGTGCTATGAAATCAAGTGAGCTAGAGATGCATTTATTTTGTTCGGTGTTCAAATTAATACCTCCCTGTATTTTCTCCAACAACGCTTCGAACTTTTTGTCCTGCTGCTCTTGAATCAACAAGAACTTTTCGTCATGCTGTTTTTGCATGTCGGATATTATATTTAATATTTCATCCTTTGTAATTTCAACCTCATCACGTTTGCGTTTTAATGATAAGTTAATATTACTATCGCTCGATGCGTGGTCCTGCATAAATGCATCCGACACGGCGAGGGCCGCCGCGGACGAAGACTTGCTAATATTAGAGTCCGAGTGTCCGTGCGCCATCGTAAGGCGCTGTGTACGCAGCGGTGTCGAAGGCGGGGTACGCTTTAGTGACGTCATCGCGGCCGCAGCTGTAGGTAGTGGATCGAGTAGGCAGTGACAGGCAGCGCGGCGGCGGTACGCGGGGCAGGTACCGCGCGGCGGCCGGCCGGCCAACGGATCAACTTACGTGTTCAGTCGCGACGTGTCGCTTGCGCAGCTCGCAGTATGCGCACGCCTCAGTGCTGCGCCCGTTCATAAATAGGTACAACTACGTGGAACCGTTGAAATGATCTTGTATGACTTCGCAGCACTCACCGATAGTTACTCAAGGCACAGATCACTGGTGATGCTAGCTTCTTCGTTAATTACTCGTGTATTACTTGTTAAGAGTGTAAAAATATACGGAGACTAGTCAGACACGTCTGCTTACCGCAGAGTCCAGTGGGAAAATTGAGATGATTTTAGAGTAAAAAGTTTCTGTGCCTGTTGTAATGCTTTTTTTATATTGAATTCGTGTGCAGTAATGTACATCTAAATATATAAAACTCAAAGGTGACTGATTGACTGACTGACTGATATGGGGCCGTCCATTAATCACGTGAGGCTCTAAAGGGGGGGGAGGGGTCCATAATAAAGTCACGAAAGATCACGAGGGGGGAGGGGGGGGTGTAGTAACATATCACGTGTATTTATTTTTTCGACTAACGCGTGATATTCAACCGCAAAAAAACAAAAGCAAAAACAATCTGCAAGTCCTGTAACCTTTCTGCTTACCTTTAGGCATTATTGTAATATTTAATTTCAATAAAAGTAGAAAATTAAGATTCTTTGTAGGTCTAAAAATACACGTGATATAGGTATGGGGGGGGGGGGGTTAGTCTTAAACCTCACCATGTATCACCACAGGGGAGGGGGGGTTAAAAAATACCAAAAAAAAAACATCACGTGATTAGTGGACGGCCCCTATAGTGATCTATCAACGCACAGCCCAAACCACTCGACGGATCGGGCTGAAATTTGGCATGCAGGTAGATGTTATGACGTAGGCATCCGCTAAGAAAGGATTTGGATGAATTCTACCCCTAAATGGATAAAATAGGGGATGAAAGTTTGTATGAAACTTTGTCAATTTTAAACCGATCGGGCTGAGACTTTGCATGCATAAAGCTACTATGACGTAGGCGCTCGCTATGAAAAGATTTTGATAAATTCCACCCCTAAAGGAATAAAATAGGGGATGAAAATTTATATGAAACTTACTATATGACGTAAGCGCTCGCTATGAAAAATTTTGATAAATTCCACCCCTAAAGGAGATAAAATGAAGGATAAAAGTTTGTATAAATCTTCTTAGATTTTCCCATTTTTGTCTAGCCGAAGGGAAAAATTGCTTTTACAACAGAACTATTTGCATGCGCTGCCTTAACAGTTGTATAAAATATAAATAAAATCTATACTAATATTATAAAGCTGAAGAGGTAGTTTGTTTGTTTGTTTGTTAGAACACGCTAATCTCAGGAACTACTGGTGCGAATTGAAAAAATGCTTTTGTGTTTAATAGACCATTTATCGAGAAAGGCCTTAGGCTATTTAACATCACGCTGCAACTAATAGGAGCGAAGAAATAATGGAAAATGTGGAAAAAACGGGGAAAATTATTCATCTTTGAGGGCTTCCGTTGCGTGCGCTGATAGACTATTAACGGTGCCATTGACAAGAGAAGGTTATCAAGAAGAGTTGAGCACTATATATCAAATCGCAACTGCCAACGGATACGGAAAACATGGTGGACGGGTTGGTAAGAAGTAAGACAAGGCAGCAGGTTCGCAATCTGTTATATGCGATACCACCGGACAGGCCGAACAGATATGTGGGTAGCCTTACTTACATGGGGCCAGTGTCAGAACGGGCCGCTAAAATATTGCGGAAAGCGGAAGTCAATACAGCTTATAAAACAACGGATAATTTACGTCACCTGTGTAATGGTAAAGACCGGTTGGAAGATGCCAGGAAGTTTGGGGTATACAAATTGGTGTGTGACGAGTGCAATGCTGTGTATGTAGGTCAGACAGGAAGAAATTTCGAAACCAGATACAAAGAACATATGACAGCCCATAGGAACGAGCACCCAGAAAGATCACACTTTGCGAAACATTTATTAGACACCGGACATACTTTGCAAAATAATCACACGTACCAGATTAAGCAAATATGCGATAAAGGATTCCGTTTGTGCGTGTGGGAGCAGCTGGAAATACTGAAACACCAGGGTCAACCTTTTACGTTGCTGAACGACCAAACAAACTTGGTATCATCACCATTGCTACGAACTTTCATTGGTAATGGAACAAACACCACCTAATTTGGTAAACACGCGAGCGATGACGCAACGACGGTTACGTTAGTGAGTTTGAATAGTAACGGTCAGCCAGTGACATATCGTCTGACATCATATTACGTTATATAAGGAGCGGTCGTTGCTCGCCGAGCTCACTTTCGGACCGACGTTCGAGGAGTCAACACGTCCTGAGGCTGCCTCGTGGAGAGGCGAAACACGTGTCGACGAATACATCTTGCCGAAGGAGAACAACAAATCTTCAAGACACAAGGTGCGGTGTTAGTAAGATCTTGAGATCCACGGAGGTCACATTGGTTAGGAGGTGAGGTGTGGCGGTGGTATATGGAGGAACACACCTAAAAACCATCAAGTCTGTTGTTTGATGTCGGTTAAGGAGCAGTCGCAGCGGAAAAACACTACACATTTCTCCAGAGTTTCAGTTACAATGGATTTCCGCAAAGTAACGCCTGATTCAATATTTTACAAAAATATGTATAAAAGAATTATTTCTCTTAAAATAATCTAACAAAGTGTCTTCAACAATATATGTCTATCTTTTCAGGTTAACTCACTAGAACCGTTTTTATGGTAATAACTATTCCACGCGGACGAAGTCGCGGGCACCAGCTAGTTTAAACATACCTATATAATACACACTAAGCCAACGCTTGTCTCGTGGGTACTAGATAACGGATAATAATACTTATATACTTTTTTTTTTGTATATACATACTTATTAGTTATTATATGTACATAAAAACGACCAGACTCAACACAAGTAATTATACATTTTAAAATTCATAAATACTTGTGTCACGCGGGTATCGAACCAGTAACCCCTAGATTAGAAGGCAGAGCCACTACCAACTAAGCTAACAGGCCAGTCAAATTTTGTAAGTATTTTGCAACAAGCATACGTGTGTCATTTAATTGTAGTGTCCAACTGGATGTCACAAGCTCATTCCGTATTACAAAACGTGGTTATACTCGTATCTAACAATCAAAATGTCAACTCCAAATTAGAACGTTGATCTATCATTGGTAACGTTTAACAGTAAGCAATGTAAGAGGGACTAAGGGTGAATATATTAACTAAACGGTTTTCACTCACGTGTAAATCGCGTAAGTTGTTTACGCGTTCCGGATGTTATGACATCCATCTTCAACGTATGACTAAGGGTGAAGGGGGACTAAGGGTGGTTTAAAAACTCTCGATACCAGAGTTAGTCACTTTCATACGTAATTATGTACTTCCTCAATACTCTTAAGCGTAATATTCTTAGGCGAGTGTGGCTCGGCGGTTTAAGCGTCTGCTTGTCATCCTGACGCACGAATCCGGCCCTACACCAATGACTTGGTTTTCAAGTTATGTGTGGATTTGCACTCGCTTAGCGGTGAAGGAAAACCTCGTGAGGAAACCGACATGTTTGAGGACCACAATATATATATAGGATCCAAGGATATGTGTCTTCCGTGGAAGGACCTGCGAGCCCACTACGATGTATCTGCCCAAGAGAATTCCCCCAAACGAATCAATTTTGCGGGGGAGTCACGTCCCTCAGTCATGAGGAAATACGACTCATAGAGAGAGAATACTCTAAAACCTTCATAATGCTCCACAAATAAGGTCGATTTGTGCTAGCTGTAACCGGATTTGCAAAAATGGTACGTGTAACTGTACTAGACCTAGGTTTTACTTTTCTTTTACGTTTTAGTACTAGTAAGGACTAGCAGTGCCTCGCGAACTTACCCGCACTAATCCCGGATAAAAAGTAGATTGTGTCAATCTTGTGTCTAAATATATAGATAGAGAGTTTATTATTATTACACATTAAAAATTACCTTCCTGATTTCGAGCAATAGTTTGGTGCTATATTCATCAGTAAAATTGCAATTCAATAAAAATATGAATATTAAATTTAAATATATATAATGTAGGTACGATGTAGGCCGAACATATTTCCATCACAGCTTAATATGGTAAAAATATTATTAATCCTATTATCGTACGAAGGTGGAAGACGTCGGGTCTCGTATTACGAAACTCAAGTGGCGATGGGCTGGACATTTGGCGAGACGTACTGACGGCAGATGGAGCAAAGCAATTACTGAATGGTACCCACGGCTTGGTAAGCGTAGTGCTGGAAGACCTGTGCAACGGTGGCTGGATGATATTAGAAAGTTAGAAGGAAACATCTGGGCAAGAACAGCGCAAGACCTCCTCCCTCTTACGCCAATACTCCCTGTATTGGCGTAAGAGGGAGGAGGCCTATACCCTGCAGTGGGTCCCGTTAGGCTGATGATGATGATGATGAATCCTAGTGAAGTACTTTGCCATATTCGTCAACAAAATATAATAAAAACATAAAAATTTAACGTAAATGGACACATTCCTACCATAAAATATTAAGAATACTGTTAATTCGTAGTTAATTCGAGCGAAGATATAAAAACACATCGCTATCTCGGCCTTTCGCTGGATGCTGGGGTAAGGCTGTGTACAGATAGATGTTATCTTAATTTATATCTTAGTATATTTTTCTACCTACTTACATTAAATATGGTTAAAAAATGTAAAATTTAACTATATTTAATGTTATATTTTATTGAGTAGTAGAAAATAAAGGCTATTTTTATTTTATTTATATTTTTCTTTATACAAAGGGATAGGTACCATAATCAAATATATTGTTAAACCTATGCTTTCACTGCAATGAAAGTTTTCAAATAAATGTATTAACAAAAAAAAACATTTAAATTCAACAAAAAAGCAGTAGGAAAGCATTAAACGACGTTAAATTAATTGAAATATTTCGTGTATCGAAATTTCTATAGCATGTAATTTGTTTTATGTGTAAATGTTCCTTCATGACACGGTCTTCAAGTGGCTTATATAAGATCTTAAGGTTAATTATTCATATTTACGATACGATTAAATAAATAAATTTAAAAAAAAATAACAGCATCGAAAACTTGACACACTGCTCTTTTAAAGTTTGTTATATAAGAGTACAGTTAACCATGACACACCAAGTTTTTCCATCCATATTAACACCACAATTTTACAATCTTACAAAGTAAACCCAGCACGCATTCAATTAACAGGTCTACCATTAATTCGCAATCACATACTTTCTTACCCGAACCAATAATAATCTAGACAGCGCAACGTGAAACCAACCTTACTAACCACGACCAACCTGTTTTCGAAAACAAAATAGCTTCAGTATACATCCATCGTCCAAAGCGCAACGACGTCGAAAAAGTCAACGTCAAAAAATACAAACGTCAAATTCGAAGAAGAAAGTTGTGTTTTGTTTTTTAGTTTACCTTTTTTCATTAATGAGTTTAAGTGACAAGAAGATTTGTTATGATTTTAGTGAGTGAAAGTGGTTTTTAAAGTGAAAGGTGGGTAGAATACAGGTCCTTTATCAAATGTCGGTTGAGATTGGCTTTTGGGTGCTTTCTTGTTTGTTTCTTTAATTAAATCTATACTAATATTATAAAGCTAAAGAGTTTGTTTGTTTTTTGAACGTGCTAATCTCAGGGACTACTGGTGCGAATTGAAAAATTATTTTTGTGTTGAATAGATCATTTGTCGAGGAAGGCTTTATAACATCACGCTGCAACTAATAGGAGCGAAGAAACAATGGAAAATGTGGAAAAAACGGGGAAAATTATTAATCTTTGAGGGCTTCCGTTGCGTGCGCTGCGAAAATGGTTCAAGATATCAAAAAAACATGTATGAAAGAATTAATGCCCAAAATAACTATTCCACGCGGACGAAGTTGCGAGCTAGTTAAAAATAATACGTACGTATAGTATAGTTTGAACGCCAGACAACTGCGCTTGACAAGGAAAATGCATGAAAAAGTTAAAATAATAAATTCTTCTTCTTCCTCTTCGAATGAGAGTGGCCAATTAAATATTAAATTAAAAAGTATTTATAGAACTGTACGCAGGAAAACTTCGTTTGATAAGGGAAATGCTTGGAAAAATTAAATATTTAACTAATAAGAATCTATGGTATAGTTTGAACGCCAGGTACTGATTTGAAAAGAAATCACTTAGAAAAGTCAAAGAAAACCCGTAATTTTTAGCTAAAATCTTATTAATTCTCTGTAATGGGATGTTTGACAAGGAAAGTGCTTGGAAATGATAGAAAACCCGGTAATTTTATAAAAAATGTTTTTATTTGCGTTATAATGGGCAAAAGCACACTTTTGCTTGTTATACTTGTAAAGATTATTAATTTGTCATTAATTTCTAATGTGTATATGTATATCTAATATTGTCAAAATTTAATAGAATAAATATTTTCTTTATTAAATTGCGGTTAGTTATATTTGTTATCACACAAACTTTCGTCTTTGTTATATACGTGAAATTTACACTAATATTAATGTAATTTACGCTAATACTATAAAGACAATTAAATTATAATTTATACAAGTGGGCACTTGCACAACGATTTTTAAATGCATTTTGTTTTTTTTTTGTACATGATCTGAAAGTCAAATACTTGACTAATCAACGTCTGTTAGTTACGGCAGTCGTTGACATGTCAGAGGCCCGTAGGGTGGTTTGAAAACTCAAGTCTTGGACTCTAGAGCTGACCACTCTCATACAAACTTACTTTACTACAAGGAAAAACTATTAAGAATCGTTAATAATTAGATTTTAACTAGCTAAGTTGATTGATTAATTGATTAATTTATTGGATACTCACATAAAAAATCATAATACAAAACTAAAAAAAATAATAAATTGCCATAAATGGCGGCCTTATCGCTGAAAGCGATCTCTTCCAGGCAACCGTAGGATGGAGAGGAAATTAAATTTATTTTTAATTAGTAACCTTTATATATTTTTTTAAAGATTAATAAATTTCTTTAAAAATCATGCAAAATAACAAATATATGACTGTGAAATAATGACATTACCTTATGCATACTCACATTAAACTAAATTGTAGAAAGTGTAGGTTTGTTTGTAATCATAATAATGATCTCGGACACTCATCATATCGTAATAATAAGTAATCACTAACCACAATGTAACTTCTATTCAGAGTTACTCATAACTAAAGCATTAACCTAGCCATAAAAATAACTTGTACTTACATACATATATCCTTACAAAAACTTGACAGAATTACACTTTTAATGTTTTAATAATACTAAAATGAGACTACGACTAAAACTCTCCCTCTCCCTTGAGTCGTATTTCCTCATGACTGAGGATCGTGACTCCCCCGTAGAACGAATTCGTTAGAGAAGTTATCTTGGGCAGATACATCGTGGTGGGCGCCCAGGTCCTTCCACGGAAGACACAATACATGTCCTCGGATATTGTGGTCCTCATACATGTCGGTTTCCTCACGATGTTTTCCTTCACCGCTAAGTGAGTGCAAATCCACACTTAATTTGAAAATACAAGTCATTGGTGTAGGGCCGGATTCGAACCAGGGTGCGTATGGATGGAAAGCAGACACTGGGACCACTGAGCCACACTCGTTTAGTGACTAAAACACTTTCATCAACTCTTCAAAACTAAGTTACGAAAAATACACAAAAGTTACAAAATTTCTCCATTCCATGAAAGATATTACTTTAAATATGCATATCACTTAAAATATGCAAATAAGTTTCACGGATTATCTCTTTTTGCAAAGATTTCGACACATTGAAAGGAACGCGTTTGGAAATGAGTTATTTTCACTATAATTTCAGTCCATTTAATTTCAATTTCAAAAGAAAACTATAAATTTTGATTTAATTTACAACCACAGTATAAATAGCCGTACAGATCTACAAATGTTGCTAATAAACAACAAAGTTTACGTAAATACTATACTTTAGTTTAGTTCGTTTTATTATTTTTTACTAGTGAACGCCCGCGGCTTCGCCCGCATTATTTCAGTATAAAAAGTAGCTTATGATACTCCTAAGATTTTATTTTACTTACATACCAAAAATTACGATGATCCGTTTAGCTGTTTTTCCAATGTTCCTACTTTCGACCCTCTTCAGCTTTATTATGTATTTATAGATAGGTGAAAAACGAACATTTTATTTTGGACTGGAATAGGCAAGTTTTTATCCCGAATTAACACGAGTGAAGCCGCGCGCGTCCATTAGTAATTAAATAAACTTAGGTTTTGAGATAAAATTAAGTAATTATAATATAAATGAATAATTAGAATAAAAAAACATCCAAAAACATTTTTACTAAAGTTACAACAGAATAACGGAACTACTCTGAACAAAATGACGTCACTTAGCGCTTTCTCTCGAAAATTATTGTTTTGTTTATTATTGTGGCTGGTTTTCATATCCTTATTGCAATGGCCAACATTTGTGCAGGATGTATTCATGTCGTAAAACTTATAATGTTGTATTAAATTTCAATTTTATGTACAGATTTTGTAACAAATTATATTATTTATTTAAGAATATATTGCTTTACTAGTGGACGCCCGCGGCTTCGCTAGCATTATTTCAAAATAAAATGTAGCCCATGACACTCCTAAAGACGTCATACTACCTACATATAAAAAATCATGATGATCTGTTTAGCCGTTTTGGCGCTATGAGCGTTTAAATAAACAGTTAAACAGAGTCACAGATAAACAGACAAAAAATCAGTAAATTGTTATCAATTCTAAGTATCTTCAAACATTTTTTTATAATATCTTCAATGTCCAGGCTTTCGACCCTCTTTAGCTTTATTAATAGGAGAGTTATTTTAAAATATATTGCTTTATAATATATGCTTTACATGGCACTGTGTGAAATTTTCGTTCTTGTTAAGTAATCTTGAAGGTCTCCTCACAATTTTGCTCCAAAATCTTCTTATATTGAGGTATCTTTTCATATTGGACCCAGGATAGTGACTTAGCCTATGTGGTCTGTTTATTCCGCTTTTATACTGCTTCAGAGCAACAGATATTTGTGATTTTCGTTGTAGAGGTAGAATAGAATCTTGAAACATAACTACTTTTTAACGCAAAACAACAGCGACTTTAGCGAAGATGGTGGCTTCCACTGTTTTTGTATGAATAAATCGGTAATTTTGTTACAAACAAATCTGTATAAAACGACTTACAACAATTAACAGCTCAAACCATTTGACTAATCAGGCAGTTATTTATATAGTTATTATGATGTAGGCATCCGCTAAGATTTTTGGAAATGTCACTTTTAAAGGGATGCAATAGGGGATGCAAGTTTTACTTCTTAATGCGAGCAAAGCCGCGAGCACCCACTAGCCTTTTATAAATCGAATACCTACGCTAGCTAAGCTACATATATACCGTCGCTTCGCGCTAAACTACAGTTCTAATTAACCCCAAAGTGTCAATATCACCTCTAAGCTAACACTAACTGATATAGAAACCTGTGAGAACAATTCACAGTATCGCGCCCCAGAAGGCAAACAGCGCGTAGTGCTTTCGCTGAGAAGGTAAATACTAACCGACTTCTGAAGATAGGAAGATTTCATTGAACATAAATAGGTGTCAAGGAGTATGTATTTAGAAAAGAATAGTATATATGTATTGTATATATCCGTTATTTAGTACCCATGATGGAAGAATTGGCTATACTGTTGGATCAAAAACTGGAAAAACGTACTACTTTAATTCTATCAAATATCACAGAAATGAGTAGGTATGCCAATCAGCAAAGAAATAACACACGCAATAGACAAGTTACAACAAGATTTAACCGAACATAAAAAAGACAGTACAGAAAATCTGATAAAAACACAAACAGAAATAAAAGAAATAAAGTAAAAAATATTACTGATAGAAAAAGAACGGGAGAACTGAAGAAGACAATTATAGAATTTATAGAATTACAAGCGTTAGTTTAGTATAGGGCTAGATGGCGCTTTGTGATTAGTCCTGAAATATTTATTTTAAACTATTTTTCGTACGTACGTAGGTACCTGTACTTAGAACTGTATAAAATATGATGTAAAGGTAGTCATGTTTCTAAAAACTTAAATTCAATATCGTTTATTATGGAGTTCCAAATTTATGTTTATTAAAACATTTCTTAAATTTACTAGTTATACTTTTAAATATTTTTTATTATGCTACTGCACTTTAATGTAATTTTTTTTTAAATTGTTTTATTGTTTTATTTATTTTTTATTTATTGAGTTCTAAAGTCAAAATTTATTTCTGACGTTTTTTCGTTTATTTTCAGATTTACCATTATTGACCAGTAAAAAAAAAACCCGCGATATGACAAAAATTGCTAAAAACCATGTCACTGGTGAACTATGACTCCACAAGAAAAGAAAATTGTGGAGTCATATACGAAACACACTATGAAGAAAATAAAATAAACATTTTTGGTACAGATGTACAAGAAATTGAAAAAAGAAATAACAAGAAACATGAAACTGTATATAAAGAAAACCATTTCGATATAGAAAGCTATGATGAAAGTGTCAAAAGTAGTATTAATATTCTAGGAATAAACAATATTGTACAAAAAGAAGGTACAAAATTTAGTGAGACGACAAAAGAAGAAACTATTGAGCTATCAAAACCTCAAACTGCAAAGAAAGAAGAGAATCCCATTGATAAAAACTCGAATGATGCCATTTATGGTAATATTGATAACAGACAAACAAGCAGTACAAAATATGATCTAAAGCATAACAAATATAGTAAAGGAACAAAAAATTACAACAATGAAGAATATAGAAACGGAATATCGGAAAACATTAAAAAAACTAGACATAAATATGATCGAAAATTTAATAATCTTAAAACTTGTGATAACAATGCACTGAAAAGGAATGGTCGCTTTAATGCTAAAAGAAAATGGAGTTGGAATTCAGGATTTCTAATTTCACTGGTGATGCTAAATGTAGCGGGTCAGAGCTGCGCAGAAGATAGTTCAAACTATACTCCAGGTAAGACTTCTTCTTCTCATAGAATGAGACTGGCCAACTCTGGTTTCGAGAGTTTATTAAGCCGCCCTAAGGGCCTCTGACATTGCTGACAATTTAACGTGTCATCCGACCTACGAAAGCACCCAAAATGGAATGCCACTTTTCGGTCACCCATCCGAGGACTGACCGCGTCGACTTTTGCTTAACATTGGTAGTAAGAATCTATTCCTGATATTATCTATAGTGTACCTAGTTGTATTCTTATTGTTGGTATTGCGCGTCTGTACGCACACTAATGTCAATTGTTTTAATTATTCCGTGCGAGCATCTGCCCTATTTGGACGAAGCCGTTACGCTATGATAATCTTGTGCTGTAACAGCAAGAGCTATGTATCTTCTAGAATATAAAACATTTGCCTGAATGAGTTTAGAAAGAATTGGCACAGAATAGAGACTTATGATCAGCAGGACCTGCATTATTTAATACCAATTCTTTCTCATTTCCGAAGTACTCGTAGCGCAGAGGCAATTGCATGCGATTACCAATGTAAAGCAATGGTTGACGTGGTCTGTCTTTGGATGGGTGACCGAAAAATTGCATTTCATTATAGGCACTTCCGTAGTCGGATTACTTATTAAATTGTAGGTCCCGGCTGTTTGTCTAGTACAGCAGTCGTTGAGCCATGTCATAGGCCCTAGAGTGGTTTGAAAATTCTAACATCAGAGTTGGCCACTCTCATACGAACTTGCTTACTGTTACAATAAATGTTATTTTTTTCGTTATCTAGTTCCCACGACACAAGCGTTTGCTAATTGTGTGGGGCTAGATGGCGCTGTGTGTAATGTCCCGGAATATTTATTTATTCCACATTTCCAGGTCTAACAACCCGTATGCTAGCATCATTCCTCGGCTACCCATCGACTTGTGCTTGGGGCGGCGGGGTCCGGCCCTGCTCGCTCACCCTGTCATGCTGGCTGCGAGGAGGCACCGCGCTCTCTGGCTGCGGGGGCTGGCTGTTCTCTTGCTGCCACACTAAGGAACCCAGCACTGAGGACCTGTCTAACAGGTAGGTGTCTAGTCTACTGCCTTGGTGAACTCCTTGTGTTTCTTCTTAAACTTTAAGCAAGTGTTGTTATTATAAGAGGTACTAAGAAATATCTTCCAGCGTATAACAAAAAAAAAATAGTTAAAATCAATTTACTTGATTAAATAAAATAAAAATGAAAGAGAGCTAGAACAAATCTAATTCGAAATACTCCTTTAAACTCTACTTGTCTAAAGATTCATGTAGCATACAATATATTTTCTGGAGTTACTTATTCTGCAAGGTGTTTCACAAATTCGGAACGTTTCCGCGCGGAAACAAAACGCCAATCGTAGACCTCCTTGTAACTTCTATGATTGGTGGATGACTGTTATTGGTTATAAAAGTCAGTTTTGACATCTTTGGTTGGTCTTTCGTTTCCGAGCGGAAACGTTCCGACTGTGTAAAACATCCTGCAGGAGTCTTTTTTTATACTCTCCCTGGTTTTCCACCAGTAACCTCAATATCTACCAAACGATTTATCTCCCTGCAACTGAAACGAGTCAAGACATTCTTTTCAATTTCTATAATTTTTAACCGATTTCATAAAAAGGAGGGTATCAAGTCTTCTGAAAGTTTTTTTTCATATTTCCAGCATCCCCTCATCAGACTGGCAGTACAAGCCGCCGTCTCCGAAGCTGCGGGTGCCGCAGCGGACGATGCCCAACAACGTATTCCGACGACGTGTTGATGATGATGTATCACAGGTATATACAACAAACTTTTAAATCGTAGTCTATTAGATACGACAAACCACAACAAACCCGTGACAATACAACAGAAAGCCTTTGATCCTTCGATTACTACGTAATGACGGCCGATGGATTGAACGAACGAATGTCTGCTTTACTTCTTGTTTGTCTATCAGCTATGATTACATTTCATTGTTAGTCGAGGGATTGGCAGTAACTAAAAGTTTTTTTTTAAATATTTATGTATCATTCATAACTCACCCATTGATATTATATGTGATCGTGCCTTGAATGTACCTATTTAATTCAGTTTGATAACAGACATAATAATAAATAAATAAAATAAAATAGCCTTTATTTCCTGAATTCAATTATTTCTTTACATATAGTTACTTAGTTTATTTAAAAAATTACGTTGAGTTAACAGACATAATACAAAAGCCAAAATCAATGCAGTCACAAATATTAGTAGCATTTCCATCTGGGTTATTTTATTAATACGATAAGACTTCAGTAGTAATAAGTAGAAATAAACACATTGCAATCAAGTGTACAAACAAACATTATCAAATTAAGCCAAACTTTTCTATTTTTCTTTTAATAATTTTAAACTTGCAGTATATATTTTTTGATAATACCAGTCATTTATGAAAAGTATCACACTTGCCTGTTCTGTTATTTTTATACCCTGTCGTTATAATTGTATTTGGGACCTCCCAAACCATACAATTTACTCAAATTTTACTCTTATCCACTATTCCAGCTCGACTGCGGTCTCCCATCCTCTCGCATCCTGCAGAAGAGGATCATCGGAGGGCGCGAGGCGAGGTTCGCAGAGTTCCCCTGGCAGGCACATGTTAGGATATCTGAGTTCCAGTGTGGAGGTGTACTAGGTACGTTACTGATGAGCAAAATAACTTCGAACTAAAGCTATATACAAAACTAGTGGGTGTTCGAGGCTTCGCTCGCATTAAGAAGTAAAACTTGCATCTCCTATTTCACCCCTTTAAAAGTGGCATTCCTAAAAATCCTTTCTTAGCGGATGCCTACGTCATAACTTTTACCTTCATTCCAAATTTCAGCCCGATCCGTCCAGTGGTTTGGGCTGTGCGTTGATAGATCACTATATCAGTCAGCCAGTCAGTCAGTCACCTTTGAGTTTTATACTCGTATATTTAGACAAGGGCTACTTGAGGCACAAACATCCTTCCACGCGAAAGTCAACCGAAAGCGGGTATGAGAGTGAGTGTGAGCTTTGTGGTGTATGAGCGGTGAGAGTAAATATAAAAATTTTAACCTACATATTACGATATTCATATTTTAGTTAATTTACAATACAATAATAGTATTAACAGTAGACCCCAAACTAGGCGTTAGCCTGTATCTTGGTGGTCCAATTATAAAAGATCCTGTTTTTCTGAAAGAAGTTGACGCTAGTAAAAGAATAATTTCACTACTATTTAGAGATGTATAAAACAATAATAATCACAGCTATGTACATAGTTTAGTTACAGTAATGTTCATCTATAATTTATAAAATTTATTTTTAAATAACTGTAGTAAAACCTTGTCAAAAAGTTTAAAACACATTATCACAAAAACTACATTTTGAAAATTGAAATCAGTTAACTGAAGTTGGAAGTATTTTTTAAAACCATGCGTCTTATTACAAAACGCGGTTTATATGTACCTATATTAGTCTGCGACTTAGAAAATAAAAAATCGGTTCTTGTTGTTCAAACATCACATACTGATCTATTATGACATACGAAAACAAATTTTAAACAACAAGAACGGACTGCATATTTTCAAAGTTCTGGACTAATAGTTAAACCACGTTTTGTAATAAGACCCAATATGTACGGAGTAACGATAATAACAACTTACTATTTTACGTCTTATTCGACCCATGGAAGTGCCCAGAGGTAGGTAAATGCCAGAATTGTGACATATACCTAAGTATTTATTTTTTCTTTGTCTACTTTTTTTAAATCAGATAAATTTCTAGATCTACCTTCTCTTAGTCGTATCCCACACTGTTGAGGATCGTGACTCCTTCTGATCGTATGTACTAGTTGTCGCCACTTGTTGCGTTCTGATGCTTGGTGCATTGCAACATTTATAGGTATCTCCAGCTCTTTAGTTACTTGGTCAGACCACCGTATGGGATTCCTGCCTCTCGGTCTTTTTCCTTCTACTTTCACAGTCACTATAAACAAAATTTCTAGATATTTCTCTTTTTTATAGTGTCTCGTCGCTACGTGGCCACAGCAGCACACTGTGTCTCCCGAGCACACACACGAGACATAGCGGTGTGGCTTGGAGCCATCGATACTAGCGCCACGCATCATCCTGCTAGGAAACTTGGGTAAGGCAAGATATATTACAATGTAATCTTAGTGTGAAGTTTTCCAATTCAAATACCATGCATAGTTAACTATCCAAAATATACAACACACCTCTATTTGTAATTCTAAATCCTGTCCATCCAAAGGTTGCCTGGAAGAAATCGCCTAAGGCGATAAGGCCGCCCAATGTGCGTTACATTAGTATTTAAACTTCTTTCATTATGTAATTTTTTTGGTGTGCATTAAAGAAATATCTTAGCTTACCTTATTTTATGGACATAAAGATAGAGATAAAATATAAATGAATATTCTGAGAAACGCTTTTCTCAGTCTGCGTGTCTAGCAATAAATTAGATCATAAGCATCATAAACCAAGATAAACACGATATCAGGATAAACTAAATCATCTATTACTGTTGAACCGCATCTCTGGGCAGTTAATTAAATTTTACTGATCGTCTGATGCAATGTGTAGCTGTTTCTCGAAAGGTTTCTTTGAAAGCATTCTTTCAGTAGATACTACTTTCATGTTACCAGGTATTCCTAATGTTTTTTCTTTCTATTTCAGAGTAATCCAAAAAATCCTCCATCCGCTGTTCCAATTCCGCATGACCCAACCAGATCGTTACGACATCGCGTTACTCAAACTGTCTCGACCAATCACGTATATGTCTCACATCCTTCCTATATGTCTTCCTGACTACGATATGGATCTACGTGGAAGATCGGGGGTGATTGCTGGATGGGGGAAGACAGATGCTAGCAATGGACATACTGGGACCAATCTACTGAGATCGGCAACTGTTCCTATTCTGAGTAAGATTTGTAAAAGTAGCAAAAATATTCGAGGGTTGGTGGGATTTCAACCTGGCTGTCTTTATCAAGGTTCTTAGTTACCGTTTCTGTAAGTCTTTTTGACTTCGATATGGACTTAAATGGAAGATTAGGGATGATAGCTGGATGGGGGAAGACAGATGCTAGCAACGGACATACTGGGACGAATCGAAGGGGAATCTACGAATCTACTGCGTTTGACAACTGTTCCTATACTGAGTAAAGAAAAAGAAAGTAGCAAAAATAATTGAGGGTTGGTGGGATTCGAACCAGACTGTCATGATCAAGAATCTTACCAACCGTTTTTGTTTTATGTGTCTTTCTGATTATTCATTTATTCGAAATTCAAAAATCAGCTGAGGTTTACTTACTAATTGCCCAAAGTTTTTGTGTTTTCTGAGAATTATTTTTTGTTTAGTCATATGGCTTGACTGCAACGGAAGCATTACATCATTATTGAAACTACAGCTATAAAATAATCTTAGGCTCTGTCAGCCTCTTGAGAATTATTAAGCAAAAGAGGTCTATAAATCCAGTGCATTTAGGTTTCTCTTAGCATGCGTGACAAGATTAATGATGAAATTAGGTGTAAACACTTATTTTTGATTTTTATTTGACTGCCCTGTTAGCTTAGTTGGTAGTGGCTCTGCCTTCTAATCTAGGGGTGCGGGTTCGATTCCCGCATAACACAAGTTATTATGAATTTTAAAAATTTGTTCTATCCGTTATTTAGTACCCACGACACAAGCGTTTGCTTAATGTGGGGCTAGATGGCACTGTCTATATATGTCCTGAAACATTAATTTATTACTTATGCGGTTTTTTCGTTCTTACGTACCTGTAATTAGAACTGTATAAAATATGTTGTCAAGGTAGTAATGTTTGTACAAACTTTAATGTCCTGAAACATTTATTTATTTATTTTCAGGCAAAGAGCAATGCATCAACTGGCACCAGAGCAAGCAGATATCGGTGGAGATACATTCAGAGATGATCTGCGCGGGGCATTCTGATGGACACCAGGATGCTTGTTTAGGTAGGTTTTTCTTCTTTTTCTTGCATCTCTTAACTCTCTTAACTTCTCTCTTAAGTCGTATTTCCTCATGACTGAGGGTCGTGACTCCCCTCGGAATTCATTCGTTAGGGGATTTCTCTTGGGCAGATACATCGTGGTGGGCGCCCAGGTTCTTCCACGGAAGACACCATGTCCTCGGATATTGTGGTCCTCAAACATGTCGGTTTCCTCACGATGTTTTCCTTCAGCGTTATGCAACTGCAAATCCACACTTAAGTTGAAAACACAAGTCATTGGTGTAGGGCCGGATTCGAATTCGGGTGGGTCTGGATGAAAATCAGACACTGGAATCACTGAGCCACACTTGCTTAAGAGCTTTTTCTTGCATAAGAGTAGCCAAATTTAGAATCGTAAGTTTGCGAATCACCCTGGTCTATGTCTCGAAGTCTCTAACATGATGACTTAATGACTGTCGTATGACAAACTATCGAGTCCCAGAATTTGATTATTTTATTTCCTGTTATTTATTTATTAAAAAATACAAATTAAAGTAGATGTTACTTTCGATCTACGTACATATAATTAACTAGTGGGTGCTCGCGGCTTCGCTCGCATTAAGAAGTAAAACTTGCATCCCTTCACCCCTTTAAAAGTGGCATTTTGAAAAATCCTTTCTTAGCGGATGCTTATATTTTAAAAGCTACCTTCATTCCAAATTTCAGCCCAATCCGTCCAGTGGTTTGGGGTGTGTGTTGATAGATCACTATATCAGTCAGTCAGTCAATCAGTCAGTCATTCACCTTTGTGTTTTATATATATAGATAGATAGATTCATGATTCATCCATTCTGAACCACGAAAGCGCTTAAATGGAATGTTACGTTTTGGTTAAGGATTGCTGCTTTGCTTGATAAATAAATCCAAAAAGAACCTAATATACAAATACTGCAATGATACTCCACAATGCAAAGGTGGCTTGAAAAGGAATAACCGAATTCATATGACATGCATAGCAAATTTGAATTTGAGGTCATAAAAATTAGAGTTGTGCGTAATGATAATGGCGGAAATTAGCCATTTCTAATTTTAGAGCTAATTAGCGCGGTGACTTTTATAAATTGAAGCCATTTAGCTACTAATATTAACGTGTTGATATAGCAATAAAACTGGCACTTGCTATTTTTTTATTCATACAGAGTCAAACAATCATCGATTTCTTGTACAAAAAATAGCCTGTGTGATTTCCCGAATTTCGGTTTTTTCTCCTCCTTACAACTAAATTTACTTACGACATCTGTGAGTAGTAGAAACCCTTGGTTTTGCTCGCTTTGTGTAACCACTATCGGGGTTTCGTAAAATTCAGTTTAGTGGTCTTTCTTATAGTTATGTTTAATCGCGCCATCTATTGACGGTTTATCTCAAACTCTTTGTTATTTCCAGGTGACTCAGGCGGCCCACTAATAGTACTAGACAACGGTCGCTACTACCTAGTAGGTATAACTTCAGCAGGCTTCGGCTGTGGAGTAGATCATCAACCAGGGATATACCACAATGTGAAGCTAACTGCCAACTGGATAAGAAGTGTTATAGCGCCATCTGTTAATTATAACGATAACTATTTGAAATAAGATCGAAATTCCAAAAACAAATAGGCTTTTTGCCATTGAAACGGGGAATTGAAAGTTATTTGTTTATTCTAAATTTGAATTTAATACAAATATCTCAAATAGTCGATCAATAACCAGGGATAGGTAACTACAATGTGTAGCAAACTTCTAAGGAGGCTTAAAAAAAAGGAACGGCGCTTAGTTTTTTATTTGTTTTTGCCGTATACATACGTTTTATTTAAGACGGGGTGCTATGTAAAATCGACATTTCATAAAAATCAAATAAAATAGAAGTATATAAGATAAAGCTACATTTTTTAAGTTTATATAACTTTGATTCAGTGTTACGACAATAAAAAACGCCAAAACATGATTACGTATACTTCGCTCGATAGTTTTTTTTTTATATTTGTTTTGACATATTTTTTACCTATTTTTTTCAAAAGTAGTACAGAAATTTAAACCAATTTATTTATATCTAAAAGGTAATGTTATTATTTAGATTAGTAGACAACCATAAATTGAATTTTTTGAATTGCTGATTTTTATTAATTTATTTCGTCAAAAACGTCTGCAAACCTGCTCAAATTGTGCAAAATTGTTTGCGTGTGGATAAGACTCGTCGGCCGGAGCTATGCGCGCGATGCTCGCCCTTGCACTCATCTTAATACGGCGTGGAATTGCATGCATAAAAGCTTCCAAGCGCAAAGCGTTTTCGGGTGAAATATCGTGGCCTTAAGTAACATCTGGCGCATTTTACTGAAAATAAGAATGAAGTACTTGTAAAATTTGTACTCTAGATATATCGAGATAAATCACAAAAAAGTTGTTATGCACCTCGCAAATATTTTTACTAGCTGGTGCGCGCGACTTCGTCCGCGTGGAATAGTTATTACCATTAAAACGGTTCTAGTGAGTTAACCTTAAAAGATAGATATATACTGTTGCGGACATTTTGTTAGATAACTTCAAGAAGAATAATTCTTTCATACACATTTTTATGATATCTTGAACTGTTTTCGCAGCGCACGCAACGGAAGCCTTCAAGGATGAATAATTTTCCCCGTTTTTTCCACATTTTCCTATTGTTTCTTCGCTCCAATTAGTTGCAGCGTGATGTTATATAGCCTAAAGCCTTCCTCGATAAACGGTCTATTCAACTCAAAAATATTTTTTCAATTCGCACCAGTAGTTCCTGAGATTAGCGCGTCCAAACAAATAAACAAACAAACTCTTCAGCTATATAATATTAGTATAGATGGTAATTTCCAAATCGTATAAAATATTGCTTTGAATAAAATACATAATAATGGTATATAATAGTGAATGATGATGCTTACTTTCGTGAGTCGTACAATTTGAGACAAAATAAATGAGTCATAATATTATTGACCATTAGTTTAATGTTAATAATTAATAAAATAATGCATTTAATTTACGTAATTAATAACTGTACGAAGTTACTGATAACTAGTTAGGTATTTGAGCCTCTTGCACAACGTTTTAAATACATTTAACTGTAACTAAAACTTTTCCGTCTTATTACAAAACGAGGTTTAAATATTAATCTAGGACTTAGAAATTAAAAAGTCGGTTCTTGTTGTTCAAACATCACATACAGACAATCAAAAATGTCAACTTCAAATTGAATCGTTCAAATCAAATCAAAATCTTTTATTGCACTTATGGGTACAGACAGATGGTATAAAATATAAATATATTAGTAAGTAAATAGTTCTCCACAAGTCTACCTTTCGGTGTGCAACTATTAAAGATTTACACTTTACGTTGTTTATCATTGCAAATATTTTGACAGTTTTATTATTATCATGACAGTAGACAGACAAATTTGGACCAACAAAAACGGGCTTAGTATTTTCAAAGTTCTGGACTAATAGTTAAACCATGTTTTGTAATAATACCCAATTTGTATATTGAAAATAACCTTTTTTTATTAATTTATTTATTTTGCTTTCATGCTTTTGCTTGCCACACTAATCCTATGTTTATATTTCAACCAATTTTGATCTCTTAAATTATTTTCTTTTTTGTTAATTTATTTATATTAATTTTAAGTGTGAAGTCGATGTACAAAATAAAATGTTTCGAAATTGTTTTTTTGAGTGTTTGTTTTTATGTGGTTCCCTGTGTCTGCACAAAACCATGGTTAAAATACAACCTATTTTTTATGTGGTTTTCCCTGGTGAACAGGACTTTTATTAAGGAAGGTTATATTTATGTGGTTTATTTACAACAATAACGCTACCATTAAAAACATATTATTTTAGGAAAACCAAAACTTGTATTATTGTGGAAAAATAATTACTTATAAAGATAGCAGATTTGCATATAAATACAAATTTCATAACTTATATTCTTATCTTCGAAGCTATTCTATACGAACCATTATTTTACACCTCCACTTATCCATAACTATGAGAAATTCGTTAAAAACTGGAAAAACGATCAGACTGTGCGCTTCGTAAAACCTGTTATAAAATTCTTTGTTTCCAATGCATAGGAAAATGTACTTTAACTATATAATCATAGCTATCATTTTCTCGTAACGCTTAAAGGAAAATATTTCACTTGGTCTTGTGAAACTGTTAAGCAATTTTCAGTCTTAACCACTTAATGTGAAGGTTCAAAATCCCAAAGCCCAAAGTAAAAGTAACAGGCAAAACATGATCCAAATGTCAAATAGGTATCAGTCGACAAGAATGTCCGTTGTACGGACGACGTCGAAAAACTTCGAAACTTAAAATTTAAACATTTGTTTCTGTTTTATTTTGTTATTGGCTAATTCTTTTGAACTGTTTGAGTCATAACTTTTTTTATCAGCAAAGAGGTTTAGCGCCGTGATTGTGTTTTTGATTACGAAAATGTTGTTTTTGATAGTTTTATCAGTATTTTCGATGGCGGCCGTACTTGATGGACAGACCTTGGGCGGTAAGTGAAAGGATTTTTTTGCAATACTTTTTTTAATGTTGACATGTGGCTTTTGTTATTTTTACGTTTATAAATACCTAGTTAGTTTTTTATAGGTGGTAAAGAGAAAGTACTAGCGTGCTTATGTGTCATTCTTTAGAGTTCGTTTACACTTGGTTTACACCTTAGTTAGGTATTGTGCAAAAAAATACAAAGAATATAGAATTGAGCAGACCGGTGCTAAATTTTGCAAGGTTGTACCTATAGGTACTATAATATATATTTTTATGAAACAAGCATCGATCAGTTACATTTTCCGTCTGCGGTGCACCAGGATTTGAACTATTTATTATATCAGATCTCATCTTATTCGGTTCGGCATTTGTACGTCATAGAAGAGTAGAAGGCGCAGACATACTAAAAAATTATCGACTTTATAATATTCATCATGTCAATCATTTCACCCATGTATTTTATTTTTGTTATGAACACGGTAGTACTTACTTACTTACGGGTTAAGTACAGTGAATACTAGCTTTGAAATTCATAACTCGTTTTGTCAATGAAAGAATTGGTCCTTTTGAATATTACCAATCATAATATTGTTTTTTTTTGTGAAGATTTTATTGCAACAACACTAACACAAGCGACGTTGTGTTCAAAGGTGGAGAAGGCATAGATACGATTGGTTGTTTCCCGCTCGTCCCCACCCTGTCGTCCCCACTGGGAACGAGTGGGAAAAATTAAGTTTCGTTCGTCCCCAGTGGTGACGTGACGACTGGAACTTTTTATTTCCCACTCGTTTCGCTATAGACCGAGAGTCAACTTACATAGGGAATTCTAGAAGAGATTTCCAGGATTGTTAACATGCTTTTTCATTTTAATTTCTGAGTAAGATTAAACAATGTTTTAGATTGAAAATAATTTTAAAAGACTGAGGAAATTAGTACATTATTAACAAATTTACAATAATTCGTACAGTTTTGTTTGTTGCATAAATTTTATCGCTCTTACCATCGTAGTAAAAATGTCTTTGTTTTGCTTTTCTCATAGGTGGTCAGGGTCTTAACTTAACACAATAAGACAGTATCTATTTCATAATTACGTATTCTATTACTTATTTGTAATGATATACTTGTACGTAGCTCAGCTAGCGGAGGCAATCGCATGCGATTACCAATGTTAAGCAAAGGTCGACGCGGTCAGTACGCGGATGGGTGACCGAAAAGTGGCATTGCATTCTGGGTGCTTGGATGACACGTAACATTGTAGGTCCCGGCTGTTCGTCTAGTACGGCAGTCGTTAAGGCATGTCAGAGGCTTTTAAGGCTTGATAATCTCTCGACACCAGAGTTGGCCACTCTCATTCGATAAGAAGAAGAATTACAATGCACTCAAAATCAAAACAAACATGACACAATGCATGTCTTCGGATTTCATTATAAGAATATGTTTATTTCCTCGTAATGTTTTCCTTAACCATACTTCTTATTGTAGGACAGTGGCTGACTCTGATGTCGATTGTTTTCCAACCACCTTTACGGCCTCTGATATGACTTCACATCTACAGCTGGTTTTGTCCCACTGCTGGGTATAGGTCTCTATATATGTATATTCACTACCTCTATATAAAAGTCAGCGGGCCATTAGCTCGCTTTGAAAATCCTTGACACTCGAGTTAGCCACTCTCATAAGATAAGAAGAAGAATAACATGTCATTTGCAGGGCTAATTATTTAAATGGATTGCTTACAGACATTTATTATTTGTGGATTATTTACAGACATATACATACGTATATATTTTATGTGTAGACATTTTCTTTTTAGAGGAATCGCCCATATTTGTTTCTGCGGGGGAGTCACGACCCTCAGTATTTAGCAGTACGTCTAAGGAATTAATAATATTAAGTATTGCATCCGCATAAACGATACTGTTGTCAAAACTGCAGAATGCCTTCTTGTATTTATCTTCTTTAAATATGTGTTAATTTTCAAGCCCGTCTATGGGACTTAGCGCGGGACAATGGAATACCAACTTGTACTGCTACATGTAAGATTTAAACTCCTGTACATTACCTAATCTAAGTACTAACTGTGTTTATTTTGGCATAATAAAAAGATTTTGAATTTGATTTTTGAACTTATCTATTTACATCAACAAATGTACATAAGTATGTGTATTTATTTGATAATGTGTATATTAGTGTATTTTATGTTTATCTATTTGTGTTTATCATAATTATAGCTTTTTCTTATTTTCCTCTCACGCTATTAGACACCATGTCTACCATTTTACTTGTTTTATTTTTTTCTACCATTTTTCCAGATTAGTTACCTGGATGAGATCGCTTTGAGCGATAAGGTCGCCAATTAGGACGCTAACTTTAAGTTTTGTTTGTTTTATTGTGTTTTCCTGTTTTTTGGTGTTATAATAAAGTGTTTTCTATCTATCTATCTATGTCTGTACCAGAATGGCTTTCAAGCAATGAGCATCAGATAACAAGCTAGACATTTTACCACTGTGCCATACTAGCTTTTAAATCGTGTTCGGAACATTTCAAAACCTTTCTTTACGACTACAAATTAACAAGAAATGATAACGAGAACTGATAACGTATCAATTATATCAGATTAATCTATGAATCAATTGCACTAATTACCTATCACAGTATTATAAACAAAATATCAAGTAATACTTATGTTTATTGTTTTAGTACATATTACTTTAATAAATGAATAGTTGCAGAGTTAATATGGACTTAGGTATTATACCTTGGATAGGTACAAAAATATTCATATATTTTTTTTATGTTACAGAAACATTTTTACAAAACGATCTCGAATGTTTTTTTTTATCTTTCGAGTATCACAAGATAAAAAACATTCTGAAGAATTGAGAATCTCTTTTTTTGATGTCGGTTAAAAACAGGAACCCTAATACTAAGAAACTGCCGTTTGTAAAATACGTATAAGCATCATAGAGTAGCATATTGTATAATAAAATAATATTATATGTTATTAAAAGGCAAATGTATTTTAACTGATTCATCAAGACCTGACCTTTTCAACGCGATTAGTATAATAAAATGTATAAAGCCATGACTCGAATCAGATTCTAAATAATTTAGTCATCATAAGAGGAATTCGACATATGGAATTATGGAAAATTTAATCAATGAGCGAGTTGGTAAGTTTTAAGAAAAAAAATATGCAAATGTTATAATGTCATTTACTTACTAGTACATAATACTCGTCTATACGATATATGTGAGTTTTGAGTTTGAGTTTTATTCCCCTTTTCACGTTACGATGGAGCGACCGATGGCCGATGGATGGCTTGTCGAGGTAGTATAAGATTCTTAAAGTGACTAAGGTTAATATATTAATTCCAAAATAATCAGAGCAAAGCAACGGGCGACAACTTTTTTTTTTTTTTTTTCAACTTGCCTGATGTTAAGCAACGTTATAATCTACGATCTTACGCGCTTGCCTAGAAGAAACCTTAACTTAGCAATAAATCATAACATCAAGTACCATATCAAACTTCATATTATTATTATGTATGTATATGCAAAAGTGTTTGTTGCTATGTTTGTTCTATTAATACGCCATAACGGAACGACGGATCATCGTCATTCTCAGTATAGTGATAGTATATGGTCTGGGGATAAAATATGCAACTTTTTATCCCGTAATAACGTGAACGAAGCCGCGGACATCCACTAGTAATAATCTAAAGTTAAGTGTATGTATCTTACCATCAATTTAAGTGCCACTTCCAAATATACTAACGCTTACAATCAAATAAGCGACTTGCTTACCTTATAATTGAAAGTTATAAATAAATAAAAAATAAGGCATAAGATTTTGCCTAAATTGAAGGACGGTAGATGGACCATAACATTAACGGACTGGAGACCCATGACTGGCCATAGAAATTAGAGGTCGCCCACCAATGCGGTGGGTTGACGACATTAGAACCACCGCAGGGAGCACCTGGGTTGAGCTGGATTCAATCTGCTCAGGACCGGGTCAAGTGGCGTACTAGAAGAGAGGCCTATGCTCAGCAGTGGGTGATAACGGACTGATGATAAGAAAATAGAAATAGAAAAACATTTATTCAGACATATTTAGAGACATTTAGCAAATAATAATATACCCATACACATACATACTATAAATAAATAAATAAGTCTGCCCCAACACAGCCCCAATTCAGCATAATGCTGATTGCTGAATGCTGACTGTTGATGATGATGATGATGATGATAATAAATAAAAAATCTATATACGTTAACTAAGATTTCAATTCCCTACCACAGAAATGTTTAACCGTATAGATTGTCACGAGCATAACTGTTTTTACGCTCCATGCTTAAATGGGACGAAGAAAAGCATGTTAGTACGACATTTACGGTATTTCTATTGTTTCTACACAAATTGTTTGGAAAAAAACTCTATTTACTAATGTTTGACAAGTGAATTGTACAAGTAAACAAGCAAAATCATCTATATTAATCTATACATTATAATAAAGCTGAAGAGGGTCAAAAGTCTGAACATTGAAGATATTTAAAAAAACATGTTTGAGATGGCAGAAACGTTCCAACAATTACTAGATTTTTCTGTTTATTTAAATGCTCATCACGCGAAATTGGCAAACGGATCATCATGATTTTTGGTACGTAAGTAGTATGAGGTCTTAGGAGTGACAAAGGCTACTTTTTATCCTGAAATAATGCGAGCGAAGCCGCGGGCGTCCGAACGAACAAACTCAGCTGTCCCTCACAAAATATTATCTGCCCAACGCTGATGAATTTTTTTTATTTGCAAATTATCGATATTCCTTCAGAGTATTTGCAGTGGTTACATATGAGCAGATTTGCACTCGCTGGGCGGTGATGGAAAACATCGGTTTGAAACTCGAGAATACATGTGCTTCGTTGAAAGACCTGGGTGTCCCCTACAACGCATTTACTCTATCTATGAACTAGTAGATGCACGTGGCTTCGCTCGCAATAAAATATAAAACTATCCTATTTCACCCCTTTAAAAGTGGCATTTCTAATTTAATTTTAATTTTTTTTTTTTTTTAGAAATGCCACTTTTTAAGATGTGAAACATCTACCTGCAAGCCTACTTCATAACATCTACCTGCAAGCCAAATTTCAGCCCGACCCGTCCAGTGGTTTGGACTGTGCGTTGATAGATCACTATATCAGTCAGTCACCTTTGGGTTTTATATATTAAGATTTTCTGAACTAATTCTAGAAACTTTACATTCCAGGACCCATGCACGGCAAGAAAGTGGTATGCTACGTGGCATCCTGGGCCACATACAGACCTGGTCTCGGACAATATACTCTGCAACACCTGGACCCTTCTATGTGCACGCATATTGTGTACTCCTTCGCTGGACTCGACCCGGATAAGACCAGCATTAAGAGCCTTGGTAAGATTTCTTCCAAAGCTATGATACCCTAGTACTTTTATAAGAGAAACATCTGCTTGATGGGGTAAGTATACCATCAAATTCCTGGGTAAGACCAAACTCTTTCCTATTCTTAAAATCCTCGTATCAGTCTATGATCCAAGATACAAGTTTAATGGAAAGGCTTGGCTAGTAGAATTCTTTGCAGTTATAACTTCGAGTAAATATAATTCTTTGCGCAAGATACATACGTACACTTTTGGTCGTATGATTTTGGCTTATTATTTATTGTTATTTATTTTTTACCTTATTTTTGTTTTTGTTTCCAGACCCCTGGCAAGACCTCGAGAAAAACGATGGCATGGCTGGGTACAAGGGTCTAGTGGCCCTCAAGGAGCGTTACCCTCACCTCAAGTGTACCATCGCTATCGGAGGATGGAACGAGGGCTCGCCCAAATATTCCAAGATGGCGTCTACTCCGGAATCTAGGAAGACTTTCATACAGAGTGTTGTGACTTTTTTGAAGTAAGTATTAAAAAAAAGGTTTATAAGAACTTATGACATTTGGCACATCGGTATACGGCGTGGCATGACGCTGAGGATATAGAGAGATGGCGCAAAATCATCAGAGAGCGACTTATGGATAGTGGTAGTCACGACCCTTAGATATGAGGAATTCGACGCAAGGAGGAGAGTACGAACTAATGTGGTTATCAATCTGTCTATCTATATGTACCATCGCTATGGGAGGATGGAACGAAGACTCGCCCAAATATTCCAAGATGGCGTCTACTCCATAGTCAAGGAAGACATTTATACGAAGTGTTAGGTTGTTTTTGAAGTAAGTTTTCTTTTAAAGTAGATATAAAACAAACCAAGTAGTGTGGTAATCTAGGATGGAGCCGTACAAAATGACTAAGTCTTTTGAGAGTCAAAATAAGTGAGCAATTGTATCCTCTGTTCAAATTATTGTGTTTTGCATTTACTGACAAGAATCGTCTGTGTGTCAGACTTAGAGGCGTAATAATTGCAAAAAGACAAAGTGACCTCTACATCTCAACTTCCCTGGGTAGGATAACACGTTAAATAATATCTATGACCCGGTTCTTCGTCATAGTATCTATAACAGTCGCTAAATCAAGTCTGCACTCTTTCAGTCGATTCGAAAACTCGACAAGTTAGTTCATTATTACTGTTGCGGGTGGTGTCATAATTTACTTATTTACTTTATCAATTGAATCCTGATATTATAGGCGTAATACCGCATTGATTTTGTCAGTTTATAATACTAATAGTATATATTTACAAGTCTTAAACATAATATTAAAATATATAATATAACTAAAATATGAAGTAAAATAAAACAAACAAAAATTAATCAAAGAGCCCACCCCGGATTGCTCCCGGCGCAAAGGTTCCCATTACGCTCGCCGCGTTGCCACGTTGAATCGCGATGGCTAACCTTTGCACCAAAAATGATCCAGAGCGGGTGTCTCCCGTCTTCTCGTTAATTCAAATTAATACTAATTACATATTTTATTCTGATTCCAGTCACTATAACTTCGACGGTCTGGACTTAGATTGGGAGTACCCTACTAAGAGAGACGGGAAACCTGAAGATAGAGAGAACTTCGTGCTTTTGGTTAAAGTAAGTTTTCCTTAGTACGAAAGTAAGTCAAAAAAATAAAGTTGAAAAATTGTATTTTTTTTTGACATCTGTGACCAAATTCAAACAATAATAAGCATTTGTGCAGAGAAACAAACAATAAAAACCACAATATCGATGCTAAAATATCTTGCTAATGCACCAATTACTTTAATGTCAGCTTTAATTTTTTTTGCTTCTCGAATACACCATAATGCTTCTTATTAGAACTTATTAAGTGACAATAGAACAAGTAGATAAACAAATTCATTCTCCTTAACCTTCATAAAGAATAGCCATCCATAAATAATCAAGAATGATTTGTTGTTTAACTGTATTCATAATCACGACATACTATATTCATATACCTAATAACTTTCCAGGAACTAAGCGAAGCATTCGAATCACGTGGCTACATCCTCACTGCAGCGCTCGGAGCGGGCAAATCCACCATGGATACCGCTTACGACCTTACCAAACTGAGCAGATACTTAGACCTCATCCACATGATGTGTTACGACTACCATGGCACATGGGATGGGTTTGTAGGAGCCAACGCGCCTTTGAGAAGCGACGACGATCAAGACGTCCTTACCTTGGTGAGCTCCTTGCACCTCATTCCTAGTACATGTTAATGACCTTGTCTATATTTGGCCCCTTGGCTGAATAGTTTTCTGAGATATTTGGTATGGGTGTAGCTTAGACATTAAACAAATAGATTAGCTACTTTAAGTCTCTGAATGTATCACTTGAAAAGCAGTAGACACTAGTATATACATAACAAAACTAAGCAGATACATAGACCTCATGTATTCCTAGTACGAGTACATGTAACGATCGCGTTTGTGTTTAAACGTCTTTCACACTTGAACGGATGAACCAATTTCAATGAAATTTGCTATGAATATAGCTTAGACATTAAACTAACACATGCACATTCTTTTAATCTCGAAATATTTCATTTACAAAATGGTTTAACTGTATTTTGTTAAACCCAATGCATCATTGAAATGTAATTTAATTGTGATTTATTTTTTTAATCTGATAGGTTTCTTAGACCATTGTTTTTTTCCATCTCACCACCTACTCACCTTCTTTTCAGGAATACACAGTAAACTACATGATATCCCACGGCGTGTCCCCATACAAGCTAGTGCTGGGCCTCCCGTTCTACGGGCGCACGTTCCTGCTGCAGAACCCTGAAGTACGAGGGATTGAGTTTGGAAGGACTGCCGTCAAAAACAGGGGATTCAAGGGACCGTATACTGGAGAAGATGGGTTTATGGGATATAATGAGGTAAGATTACTGGTCATCTTAAAGTTCGTTTTCGTGAAACTTAAGGTATCATGTGGATTGATATATTTTTTCCATTAGGGATACCTACGTTTTGTTTATCTCATACACAAAATTTGATGGTTAATCAAATTTTTGGGATCTCCTTAATCATACAAAAAGTTTGAAGAGCAGTGATCTAATCTAACCATCTGGTGCTTTACCCCAGGATTGCAAAATATTGAGCCGCCAAGCAATAAAGTTTTATAATAGCTTTATAATGAATTGGTACAAAGTAAATCTTTTAGTGGAAATAAAATACTTATATTATCTCTAGTAATATTCAGGCTATCTGTAAGTAGCATGAATATGAGTAATGCTTTTCATCTTATACATATACATATGTATACAGACATGTACGTCTTGCACGTTATACAATTATTTTCTTAAAAAAGAACTACTATATCACTTAATAGCGAGAGTGGCTTAGCGGTTCCAGTGTCAGCTTTTCATCCAGACGCACCCTGGTTCGAATCCGGCCCTATACCAATGACTCGTATTTTCAAGTTATATATGTGGATTTGCACTCGCTTAACGGTGAAGGAAAACATCGTGAGGAAACTGACATGTTTGAGGACCACAACATCCGAGGAAATGTGTCATCCGTGGAAGGACCTGGGCGCCCACCACGATGTGTCTGCCCAAGAAAACTCCCCTAACAAATTAATTCTGCGGGAGAGTGACGACCCTCAGTCATGAGGAATACGACTCAAGAGAGAGATATCACTTAAGTGATCTCATATAGGCATTGCCGGTTTGTTTCGCCTTTATAACAGACAAAAGCACGGGTATCCACTAGTCTAACAATCCTTTATTTTCTCTATTCACAGATCTGCATGGAGCTAACAAACAAGACAGCCGCCTGGTCGTACCACTGGGATGAAATCTCGTCCACTCCCTACATCAGAGACGGAGAGAGGATCATATGCTATGACAACGCTCGGTCTATTGCTGTTAAAGTCAAGTAAGGATTTTTATTATTTTATTAAAGTAAGTTTGTAGTAGAGGAAGACCCGAGACCCGCTGGCGTCAGGATCTCGACTGGTGTCGCGTTGCCTGGCGTGAGGAAGCCTTCGACCGGGACGCACGGAGGGAGTTGGGGGAGACCTTTGCCCGAGGAGTGGGACAGTATAGGCAAATAAAAAAAAAAGTTCTTATTAGAGTAAGGATATAGAGTCAAAGGTTTTTTACTTCTTAAAGGCCTAAGATGCAGTAGCTAATCTATAGATATATTTTTCTAAGTTACATGATTCGATTTCAATTTAGGACAGAGGTTGGGCAAATAAAACCTTCTAACTTGGAAGATTCAATGCGTAATTTCACAAAAGCCGTTGTATAGTAAGACTAAACTTACTTACTAATGTGGCACTGCGACACAAAGTGTATCCTTGCCTCCGACACAAAGAGATGCCTCTCCTCTCGGTTCTGCGCCATCTCCTGCCACTCGGCAGCATGGAGTTGTTTTAGATCCTCCTCTATCTGGTCTTTCCAGCGGTACTTGGAACGCCCGACTGGCCGTCGACCAGTTGGTCGTCCCAAGTACGCTTTCTTCAGAGCACGATCCTCTCCCATCCTTTCCACGTGGTCGATCTTTCTGAAAATCATTCCATCCTTCTCGCACAACTCAGATCCTTGCAAGGATTTTCACCCCTCTCTTTCTCTCGATCCTTGCAGCTTTTCGCCGCCATTTATAAAAGTCACGTTTTATGAACAAGGTGTTACTAACTATTAGACGTACACCTCTATATTTGATTACAGTTTGAGTGAAAATAATATCGGGCTACAAAAGACTTTATATAAACGATTTTAACGGTTTCTTTTTGTTCTTTCCACAGAATGGCCATAGAGAAAGGCCTCGGCGGTCTCATGGTTTGGAGTATAGACACAGACGACTTCCTCGGCCACTGCTCGACGGAACACGACGCATATGTGGACTTCAATGATAGACTGCAACAGATCCTGAAGGATCCGGTGCTGGATGAGGCGCTGAAGACATTGAATTTACCTGATGGTGAGTTTTAAGATCTATAGTACACAGTATCTTTAAGCTCCTTGTGAGGTACTTTCTTTGAATTGAAAAAGAAGAAATTTTAAGATCCCTAACGAATTGATTCTGCGGGGGAGCCCTGACTTTCAGCCATAAGGAAATATAACTCGAAGAGAAGGAGGAAGTTAGTTATACTAATATCTGGGTAAAAACTTAGATTTTATATTTTTATTGACTAACCAATTTCGTGAGGGTTGAACAGTGCAGAAATATTATAACTGGCATGTGACCTAAATTTATAGAAATACAATTTTCAAGCTCAACTTGATATCAAGATAACTCTTAGCTGCAGCAATGCTTAGTATCAGACGGGCTGTAAACGCGAACCTATTCTCTATGATATCATCAATTTAGGATACTATGAATGTTCAAAGTTATTATCCACACATACTCGTATCTGGAGACAGTTTTACTACAACTAAATTTTAAATCGATATTGTTGTTATATTCCCAGTCACTTATCATTTTTTTTTCCAGACCGCAGAATTGACGCCCTCAGCAAGGGAACATCCTATGTAATGTCTAACGGAAAACTAAGCCTTCGACTTCCTCAAACCGATAAAATAGAGAACTACAAACTCCTGCGCACAATCAACGATGCGGCAACCCTAGCTATGCAAGAGAAGAGAATACTAGACGAGATGGCGAGAGTACAGAAACAGAACGAGATAGAACAAAAGGACGATAAGGGAAGTGCGAGCAGGATGGGTAGTGGTTTGGTTGTTCTGCTTTTGTGTTTGTTCGTTGTGAAATTGTAGATTTAGAATTTGTGTTAGTTTTTTTTGTAAAATCAATGATGAAATGAGATTAATTTTAGTTTTTGTTTTGTTTAGAAAAGGTTAATGAATGATGATGTAGTTATAGTTAGAATTATGCTATTTTTTATGTATGTTGAGCTTTTTTGTATAGTGAGCAGAGTTACTGATAATTTATGTTATATTCAAAAGTAGCGAAACAATATGAATATAGGTAACAGTTTTATTGGAAAATGAGCGAAAATAATCACGTCTGGCAGGTTTCGAACCTGCGTATTTATGTTCACTGTCCACAACGCATTAACCAAGGTTAAGGCGTTAACCAACTGGATTAAGGCGTTCTGAAAGGTGGTCAGAAATACGCAGGTTCGAATCCTGCCGGTCGTGATTATTTTTGCTCATTTTCCAATAAATGTTTAAGTGAATATAAGTTAAAAAAAAAGTTTTGCTTAAGTTAGCAGTAACTCTGAATTTATAAAAAAAACTTATGTTCAGTGTCTTAAGTTCCTATTTTATTCAAAGATAGAACTAACTGATACTAAAAATTTACTCAAAACTAGCTGAATGCTGCCATTTTCGTAGTTTTTATAAGAATACTCAAAGAAGCATTTATTATAAAGCTCTCTGACTTATATTTTTAAAATTTTGTATTTTGCTGTAAATAAAGCGTTTTATTATTTTATTGATGTTTTTTTATTTTTTAAATATAATTTCTTATATATTACTTACCTACCTAACTTAAATACCTACATATTTTGAGAAAGCAAGAAAATAATACAAATTGTTTTCAATGTAAATTTTATTCTTTCAAATAAATAACATTAAATCAAAGAGCAATAAATTATGTTTCCAAAAATTATATCATTTCACAATTTACACAAAGGTAAAATTAATATTGAGTTCATACTTAAGTACAGAAAAAAACTTTGATTCATTTCATCCATTTGATTGTGGTAGAAAAAACTTAAAAGAAAAGAGTATCCCTACTGATGGTGGAAGAAAGTTATTTTATCTATAGATTTTTAAAATAAATAATGATGATATTTATACATTTAGTGTCATTTATCTATAAATCTTCAAGAGGAGAGCCGCATCTTACGTTGTAAAAGTGGTCGCAAACCTGAAAATGAAGCAAAAGTAAATAAATATTAACTTCAAGAATAAAAATAATCTGAAATCCAACAGAATAGTAGTTTAAGTGTTCAAAGATTGCTACAGATATAAACTCTTTTGAATTTCGTTATTTTTAAACTGACTTCAAAAAAGTAGGGTATCAATTCTTCTAAAAGTTAATAAATAATAATTATACTCAAATCATTCCTGTTAAATAAAAAATGTCTTTAAAATGGCTACGTATATATTTTCTATTTTCTTGTGAATGTAGAGTCAAGATCATTTGATCAGCAAAGCGGTGTTTGACATTGCTTTGCCAATCCTATTATTTCGTAGTTAAGTGGCATCGACACATAAAAATACCTACTTCAGTAAAGTGTACACTGTGCATATATTTACAAAAAGTACAACGACTTTCGGATATTTTATTTACTGTCCAGTGTAAAAACGCCGCAAAGTGAGACGCTGTACGCATGACATTTTCTTCTTCTTATCGAATGGGAATGGCCTACTCTGTGACGAGTGTTAATCAAGCCGCCCTAAGGGCCTCTGACATGGCTTAACGACTGACGTTGTATGACGAACAGCCGGGACTTACAATTTAAGGTGTCACCCGAGCCACGGAAGCGCTCAAAATGGAATGCCACTTTTCGGCCCCCCATCCAAGGACTGACAGCGTGGACAATTGCTTAACATTGGTAATCGCATGTGATTGCCTCCGCTAGCTGAGCTACGGGCGCTCTGTGAACTTGAAGTACAAATTAAATGTACATAATATGTGTGGTATGTATTGAATATAACAAATATTTCGTGCTGTGTAACATACTTGAAATTGCTCGTTGAAGAGTGTTCCGTTGGCGCAGAGGTCTGTGCTGACTAGGTGCTGGCGCCAGCAGAAGTGGTATGCCTGAAAAAATATCAAATAGGACTTACATATCATATAAATAAACTTACCAATATTTTTTAAAACGTCATTTATATAAAACCGTTTTGTGAATATTGTTGCATGGTGGCGAATTGAAGTTTGTATTATTAGTATGTCAAATAAATGTCAAATTAACTAAATAACCCGCCCTTAATCGTTCCCGGTGCAAATGTGCCCAACAAGCTCGCTGCGTTTCCGCGCTGAATGGCAATAGCTAGCCGTTGCACCAGGAACGATTCAGAGCGGGAGTCACCGGTCGTTACTCTAAGTTTCTGCCCAATTTCCCTGATTAATGTCTTCGCGCCCTTACTTCAACAGCCCATCGTTTCCACTGCCAGGGGAACAAAGATGTAATGTGACTCCAGGGCAGCATACTTAAGCCTCTTCTTGATACAGGCATCTTCTGCTGAATCGTTTGAATGAAAATCGTTTTTTCTTCTAAATATATAAAATAAAACAAATAATAATTACCTGACATCCACTATCAACATCTGCATAATATCCCCTAGCTCGTCCGATGCAGGAGAACTGAGTGGGAGGCGCGCGGTGGAACACTGGGTGGAGAGGAGGATAGTGTGGGAGGTGGAGGACGTGGTAGTAGTTTACTGGTTGCTGGGTTAGTGCTAGGGTTGTGAGGGCTGCAAGAGAAAAAATATGCTTAGAATATGTAGTATGAAATACAAATAATTTATTAGGTATACCTTACGGGAAACTTGTAGCTTTAAAATCGGTATAATAAATAGAGGCCATTTAAAATATAATAGGAGGGGGGGATAATAATATCAAAATAATTCATAATACACTAGCAATGACACGTTGAAGGGAGCTGAATTATTTTATAAAGTTTGCGTTGTTGCCTACAAATGCTAATCCAGGGTTAAAGTAGCCTGTAAATCTATGATGTACTCGTAATCATAAAGATACCAAATATCTTTCAATTCTGTTCACCATTAAGAAGGTTTAAACACTATAAATATTACCTACTGGGATTTTCGTTGATTTGATGCAACGCAGCAAAGGTCCGGCTAAAGTACCTAATTCTGATTATATTTTTATGAACATTATGAATGAACTGATGTGCATATCTTTTTAACCGAGTCCATAAAAAGGAGTTCTACTGAAAAAAAAAATTGTACCATAAAAATAAATAAAGATTTCTGAAAATACACTCGATCGCTTACCCAGGAAAAACACAGCTATGCATTTCAACATGATTGCAAATTTCAATAAAAATCATATACTTATTAAAAAAAATACACTAATAAAAACTATCAAAAGAACAACGATTAAAAATATTTAAAAAAGGAACACTATAAAAAATACGTTACTCAATAATAACCGTTTTAAATAATAAAAAATGGAACACAATTCTTAAAATTAATATCAGTTGTAAATATTTAAAAATGGAACACAATATTTAAAACGAGAACGCGGGCGCAGCTACGTCCTGCGCGCCTCGAGCGAGTATGGATTAGAGATTTGGATAATGCAAGATAGAATGTTGTGGTCATTGATAGGTGGACGGCTTATGCAAGAGAGAGGCATGTTTTACATCTTCCGTGTTATTGAGGCATTTTTTTTAATGGACAGGCAGACATTTGCTATTATTAGTTTTTCATCAAATACTAGGTACTATATAACAACATATTCATAAAAAAAAATTGAATGGTTGACATGTAATACATAATAATAATAAATATTTCAGGACATATCACACAGCGCCATCTAGCTCCATACTAAGCTTAGGATAGTTATAGGATTAGATATGACGTGTAATGTGGTGTTTTGTTTTACGTGGGATAGGTTTACGTTTTACTACAGCCTGCCTGATGTTAAGCATAGCTGCAGCCAAGGATGTAACACGTTTACCTAGAAGATGAAATTGATGTTATCAATAAATGATTTGCATTTGAAGCAAAACCGTCACAAATAAAATTGTGGGCCAAAGTTTAGGGTTTTTTTTAGTTTACAGTTTTGTTTCACAAGAACCAACAATGCTAAGCATATACGTATTTACTTAGAGTGAACTTAGTTTATGTACAGTCCAAACTGGCTCTTCGATATGCATCAAATTTTATGTAAAGATAGTAGGAATCTGCATTAGTTTTATACCTACATACGCTACTTTTTATGTTACATTAAAGCGGGTAAAACAACAAGGCGCCACTAGTAATGCTTTATTGCATACTGGTAATAAAGATAAGTTTTCTTAGGTACCTATAAGATGTATATTTTATTATATTTTTTTGCTGTAAATATGCATTATTGCATACACCATCCCTGGCCTATGTCCTATGAACTGTGGCGGTGTCAATTTCCGCGGCAAGGTCGGCATGTGACCTCCTGGAGAGCCATACCAGTGGTTAACTACGACGTGGTTCATAATCTTAAATAAATAAAACTTAAAGGTGACTGACGGACTGACTGATATAGTGATCTATCAACGCACAGCCCAAACCACTGGACGGATTGGGCTGAAATTTGGAATGAAGGTTATGACGTAGGCATCCGCTAAGAAAGGATTTATGGAAATGCCACTTTTGAAGGGGTGAAATAGGGAATAATGCAAGTTTTACTTCTTAATGCGAGCGAACCCGCGAGCACCCACTAGTCATAACATATTGTGACAAGCAATTTAATGAAAGTTATCTTTACCAAAAAATTACGAAAACAAGTTTGCACTAAATTTAGACGGTTAAATCTTGGATATAGATTTTTTTATTAAAAAACCCGTATGAAAATTATTAGTTTATTATGTTGAATTAGGAGATATCTTGTCAATAATATTTGGTCATGCATATGCATATACAGGGTAACTGGTAATTATCGCACAACCTTTTAAGGGTGGCTTTAGTACATCTATGCCAACAACTTTTGTTCTACAACTTTTGAAAATTCGTGAAAAAAAAATCAGCTGTTCCATACATTTTGTCGAATATCTTCCATACTTTTGTATGGAACAGCTGATTTTTTTTTCTCGAATTTCCAAAATTTGTTGATCAAAAGTTGTTGGTATAGATGTACTAAAGCCACCCTAAAAGGTTGTGCGTTAGTTACAAGTTACCCTGTATATACTAACTAATAAATAGATACATAGATAATACCTTAGAGCAGCATACAAAAGAAATTCAAAATTTACAACAGAAAACCAACTTGTATTTTCGGCACAAATATAAGTGGCGGTCTTATCGCTAAGAGCGAAATAACGAGCTAATATAACACACGACACTTTGATCGATCGCGGAGTGTATCTATCTGTGTTGTGTGTTATTATCGGGTTTGCACTTGACCATAATTTGCACGATGGTAAGCAATCATTAAAGTCTAGAATGGAGCGTGCTTACCCAGTAAGAACCGATTCACTCTTGCTTTGAAGATCGCTATAATATAGTCTGCGGGGAACAGGGGGTCAGGCAAATAGGTATTTAACTATACTATATTTAACCGAATTAAAAAAAAAGCGGTTATTAAGTCTTCTAAAAGTTTATTTTTTAGTATTATAGTCTTCTTCTTATAGAAGATATATTACAGTAATTACTATTTGAAGTGTCAAGGTTTCAGGAACTTAACACCTATTTGGACTATAGGAAGATCGATAATATAGAATGTCAAGGGTGGTTTGATCACGAAATTGATACGAACTAGTTAGTGAGATTTAAGATCTGATAAAATGAGTATGAGAGTGGTAAACACTGGTGTCAAGAGATTTGAAATTGTCGCTGAGACTTTTGATATACCTAGTTTTACGAGTGATGGAATATGATAAATAGCGGGGACCTAAAATTTTAAGCATTTACGTAACCAAACAAAGTACGTACCTAATATTGTACTAGTAATTTAAGCAATTGTCGACGCGGTCAGTCTTTGGATGGGTGAACAAAAAGTGGCATTCCATTCTAGGCACTTCCGTGGATCGGATGACACGTTAAATTGTAGGTTTCGGCTGTTTGTCAGATGTCAGAGGCTTTCAGGGCGGCTTGATTAACTCTTGACACCAGAGATGGCCAGTCTCGTTCGATAAGAAAAAGAAGAGTCGTAATTTAAAGGAAATTATTAAATAGTAATGTGTAAATGGTAATTTTAATTAAAAGGAGGAGATCTCTTATAAAATAATATATGGAAATATTTTTCATCTATTTATCTTATAAAAAAAGTACGAATACCTAAACTTGATCTTTTAGTCAGTCGTTTTGTCCTTCGACGTTTAAATAGATAGGTGTTTGTTGATATGTTATTCTGTTATGTCCTCTTTCACGCCGGAAGGGATGTATTATCAAGGTTTTACGTACTAAGGTATAGGGTGGGGCTACTTTTCGTCTCGATACAACACTTGTGAAGCCACGAGCAACCAATAGTCTACTAGTCTAGTATAAATGTAAATAATTTACTTTAATAATTACTTTAAATTGTATCTACTGTTAATTTCTAAATATATAAAACTCAAAGGTACAGACTGACATAGTGATCTATCAACGCACAGCCCAAACCACTGGACGGATCGGGCTTAAGTTTGGCATGCATGTAGATGTGACTTTGGCATCCGCTAAGAAAGGATTTTTGGAAATGCCATTCTTAAAGGGGTTTAATAGGGGATGCAAGTTTTGCGAGCTAAGTTTTAAGTAGGTATCCACTAGGTAAGTAATAAAATCAAAAGTGCGAACATAATCGCGTGCTTTAACTACCATATAAATAAACAGTTATATTACTCAAGTACATACACTCTTAGGTAATAAAAATAACTAATCTCATTGCATCGTGTTCTTGACAAAAATGCCAGCAAAAGTGGTCCTACCATATCTAAGTGACCTAGCCACCATTTATGTACACTTATCTATACATAAACATTGTGTTAGTATATAAGTATGTATATAAAACTGTAATATCATACAGGGTAACCATTCAAATCATTTTTGTCAGGCGAATTATGGTTGAGTGCAAACCATGTAAAAAAAAAATACCACATAATTCTTCTTTTAAATAACGTACCTACCTATGTAAGTGACAAAATTGAATGTGGAGAGTTTTCAAACCGCTCATGAGGCCTCTGACAAGACTTAACTTTCAAATCATTAAAAATGTTATTTCGTTGGATACAAAGTAGCCTACGTTACGCCCAGAACCGTATATTATCACTTTGCAAAAAATCACTATGATCCGTCGCTCCATTACGGCGTGAAAGCGATTGTTCCGCACAGACCAAGAAAACACTCTTTCGCATTCATCTAATAGTAAATCTTCTCAAAAAGTACACAAATCCTACAGCATATTTTTTTTGCCAAAGGCATAATTACTATAGGTAAGTATTGTATCTTTTAGTAAGTTTACTATTCTTTCTCATGTATTCATGTAATAACTATGACGTAATTTAATTAAGTACCTAGTATCATATTGGAGATGACTCTGGCCTCGTAACACAGTGTAACGGCTACCACGAGGTCAGAGGATGCACACGTTATTGTACAATATTTACGTCAAATAAACGAATTTTGTATTTGTATTGGTATTTTAATAAATACAATTAGAAGTAACCCTGTATAGTACATGTTACCTTGCCTAATGTAGTATCACGACTGGTCAGTTAGAAACACCTAATTAATCAATTAACATGTCTTACATTAATTTTGGAGGTTTTGGGGTTCCGTAGAAAATTCAATTATGTATATAAAATTTGTGTAGTGTAAGCATGGAGTTTGTTAACGAAAGCTTATAACACACATATAAATAAATAAAAATAAATATTCCGGGACATTGCATACAGCGCCATGTAGCCCCACACTAAGCACTTTTATTTTAATTTTTTACGTACCTTAGTATATTAATATAATCATAATGAAGCTTGCAAGGAAGTTAGAAAAAACAAATATGAATAAACGATTTCTAAAATGAATAAAATAATTCCATTAACTGGGATAGAAAAGGATATACAAATAACTACGTAATATCACAACTTACAAATGTAATAAAATTGTATTTAGCCAGCCAAATCACTTGTGAAGAATAAAGTTGTTTCGATCTATATATCGATCCAGATTATCTAGGTATGCGAATGCAATGATACGCTAACTAAATCAGATACTTTTGGTTTCTTACACATTTTGCTTCAGAGAAGCTCTTATGATAATACCTTGCAATCCAGTGTAAAAAACCAAATAAATTAAAATATTGTAAGTAAAATTGATTTTATTTGCTAAGCATATCTATAAAAATTATAAATCTAGCCAGGCTCCACCTCACCTCCTTTCCCTTGGATCCCTAAAAGTTCCAAATACGTTATGATCGATGGACGAGACCTTGCACTGACATTTAACTAATAAATATAATAATATATATATATATATATATATATATAATAAGTTAAGTACATATTTAGAATGTTTCTTAAATTTTATAATAATAATAATCTATGACATGTAATTCGCACACATTATTAATAAAATATTTATCTGTTTATCTGTTTATCATATTAATCTCATGTACTGACCGTTACTATGTATAAAAAACATCATTCACTTGTGATTTATAAAAAAAAATAAAGCGGAAGTGGTGCCATCGGTCTCTTAGACAGAAATTTAAGGCTTTGATCGCTTTAAAGAGTAGCAGATGTCACTTCTAAGGCCTCGTACTACAAACATATAAAAAAAATCATGATTATTCGTTTAGCCGTTTTTGAGTGATGCACGTATAAAAAAGACCGACAAAAATCTGTAGATAAAAACTGTAAGAACGTGTCTAGGTAATCATTATTATGCTCAAACATTTATTTTAAATCTATACTTAATATAATATTATAAAGCTGAAGAGTTTGTTTGTTTGTTTGAACGCGTTAATCTCAGGAACTACTGGAGCGAATTGAAAAAATGAAGACCATTTATCGAGGGGCTTTGGCTATATAACATCACGCTGCAACTAATAGGAGCGAAGAAACAATAGAAAATGTGGAAAAAAACGGGGAAAATTATTCATCTTTAAGAGCTTCCGTTGCGTGCGCTGCGAAAACGGTTCAAGTTATCAAAAAAAGTGTATGAAAGAATTATTCCTCTTGAAATGATCTAACAAAATGTCTGCAACAGTATATGTAGATCTTTTAAGGTTACCTCACTAGAAACGTTTTTATGGTAATAACTATTCCACGCGGACGAAGTCGCGCGCACCAGCTAGTATCTTATATGTACAGACTTTTAACCCTCTATAACTTTATTATATGTAGAAGATAGATAGATATAATCTATCCAGGCTCCACCCCACCTCCTTTCTTTCGGATCCCTAAAAGTTCCAAATACGCTATGATCGATGGACGAGACCTTGCACTGACATATCAATGTCATATGCACTGACCGTATGTACTAGACTAATGTATGTGTCGTATGTATATGTATGTATGTATTGAAGCAATGTATGTCTGTTTGTGTTCTGGGTTACTGATAACTAGTGCAAAAAAATTAGATCTAGAAGAAGTTTCTGATTTGACGACGAACGTAATATATGTTTAATTTCAATTATGTTTCATGCGTAAGTGATGAATGTATCTTTGTGTGAAATAAAGTTATTTAAACCTAAACCTAAAAAATCGCATCAAAATATTATATAAAGGCATGTTTCGTTTAGTCCACGCTAAGCAGGCAATCCTAATAAAATTGTCTAGTGTTGTGATTTTTTTTCTTTATGTTTTATCTCTCATCTCAGTTACCTAGTTTTTTATAACTACTTAGGTAACTCGTTACTGTTTTAAGGTCTCTTTAGTGAGTACTTATTTCAAAATTTACAACTAGGGAAAAGTTGCAGTAAGTCATAAAAAAACTGCTTTATTGGTAAGTATACATAATAATTATTATACATAAACATTTAGATAATTTGCAATAACACAATATAACACTGTGATATAAGTTTTTTCTTTTCCTATTTCTTAAGTTTGCGGATCGACCGACTTAACTCAAAAGTTAAATAAATATAATAAAATAAAAATAGCCTTTATATCCCTTTAAAGTTATACATGCATAATTTTTAAAGTTATAAGTTTCAATTGATTATTACTAAAAAGTCAATTACTTAAATACTTAACTCAAAAGTTACTAGCCTATTATTAAAAATAAATAAATAGATATTTCAGGACATATCACACAGCGCCATCTAATGTATGTACACAACAGTTAGTCTTATTCTTTTACGTAAATACTCGCATTAGTAACCTTGTATACAGATTGTGAACTAGTTGTAATAGACATGTTGCCTTTTTGGGTGGAAGTGGTTTGGTTGCGTTGCGCTAATCTGTTTTTTTTTACATTTGACAGTTTAGGCAGGTTGCTGGCAGTAAAATTCGCATTAACGACTCTATGGCACTAGGGTCGAAAATGATGCCTGTATTTGGAATGGATTAGGCCCTCAAACGAGACCGCCAGACCCAACTGTTAGGTGCTTGGCGGCATGTATACCGACTTTTTTAATTGTTTCTTAACAATATTGAGACCGCTTTGGATAAATTAAAATTAAACACAGTATGTAAACAAAAAAAAAATCTAACAGAATATTTTACAAAAGGTTGTTTCACGAAATAATTCCCACGGAAAAATTTGGAACTAACATTTTATAGTTTTTAGATGATATTATCATGCAGTTATGGCGCCTTATCTGAGCGAACTATTTCGTGAAACGGTCTAGTGACTAGACCGTTTCACGAAATAGTTCGCTATATAGACTAGACTCTAGTCTATAGTCACAATCGTTTTGATTTAGATCAGTAAAGTTATTAACCATTGACGACCGTTGTGTACTGTTTGCGATCCTGTTTAAGCTAGGCGTTACGATCAATGAATGCAAACTTTATTTAATTTAGATCCAGGTTTTAAAATATTTCTTTTATTTTTGTAGAAAATTGGTATTACCTTTTTATATTAAAAACCATTTATAATAGATATTTAATTTTCGTTTAAAGAGGTAGTTTTTTTTTTTAATTGGCTAAATAAAGAAGCAGTACGTTCATAAGTTGTTGTGACTTTGACAGTTGAAATGTCAGAAAATACCCAAACAAAACGCTGAACTGAACATTGAAAACTCTGAAACATAACTATCTTGGGTAAAAATGAGTAACATCTACATTCAAGAACCGCCAGCGTTGGGCAAGGTATTATTGTTATTTCCTGCTTTAAATATAATTTTAGATACATTTTATTGTTAATATTCGATTTCTAAAAAGTAATTTGACGATTTTTTGTATGATATGTCTTTATAGGCTTCAGTATTGACTCTCTTGTAGAAGTTATGTTATCCATGACTACCTGCAGTGTTCTGCTAAATTTTCATCTTATGATTTGTTTCAATGATACCTATATCTATTTCGTTTCCAAACCAGTACATTATCACCACTAAAATGGGTTCTTAATGTTTGCAAATTGTGGATGTAACCAAAGCTTCATAAATCTATGCAACAAATTGGACTTCCCTCTATTTCAGGTACTGCTTAAAACATCAGCTGGTGAAATAGACATAGAATTATGGACCAAAGAGGCTCCAAAAGCATGCAGGAACTTCATACAGCTTTGTATGGAAGGATACTACAATGGTAAATATTATCACTACATAGTAAGTAAAACAAAAGTGATTGCCACTGTCTGTCCTCTTGCACACTAGATCTTGAAACTTCCATAGTTGGATGGATTTAAATGTGATGATTAACAGATACCTAGAGTTTTTTTTTACAAGAAATGGGTTTGCACTTGACCATAATTCGCCTGATGGTAAGCAGTCATTACGGTCTAGGATGGAACGTGCTTACCCAGTAAGAACCGATTCACTCTCGCTTTGAAGAAGGAAAAGGACTAAGTGTTTTAAAAGGAAGGTTTTTATGTTTGTATCATGCATATTAGAAGCTGGGTTAGTTTGCTAGTATCAACATATATGTAGGTACATAAATGCAAAAGTGTATGTCAGTTCCTTTGTGATTAATCTTATGGCGGTTTAAGTTTCCGAGTATAATTTAGGCTATTGACTATCTTAACACAACATGTGTGATGCTGCAGACATTCAGTAACTAATACTAATATCAAAATCCATATTGTGTGATTGTTACTCTTTCATATTGGAACAAATAACAGACTTTATTTTTGGTTAGGTGGCTTTAAATTAAAAGTTATTTAAGATATTTTATTGCCTATTCCATACATTGACAAAATATTTAAAGGGAGAAAGACAAGATCATGTTCAACTAAAGTATTGTCTACTCATATAAAAGATTCAACATCTGGAATCTTAAAAACTGAATCAAAATATATTATTGTAATTCCAGGCACAATATTCCATCGAGTGGTACCAGACTTCATAGTTCAAGGTGGTGATCCAAATGGTGACGGAACTGGCGGGGAATCTATCTATGGAGCTCCTTTCAAAGTAAGCACTTGATTCTCTTTCCTCTATAAATTTTTTAGTAAACGGTTACATCTATAAATAAAGTATTGAATAATGAATAATTGTTTTCATAGTTTTGATGTGTTTTTTAAATAAATATACTAACTCGGCAAAGACCCCAGTTTTGATCTTCTGTAACCAAGTTTTCTTGTGTAATAATAGGAAATAAATAAACCATGTCACAAAAAAAATAAGGTTATAAGTTTGATGCTTGCATCTTTGAGTGATACATAGAGTATGTTTTTAAAAAGTTTCTTTTTTCCGACAATTTTGAACATATTCATTGATTGGATGGGTTCATAGATGGATAAGTTTTATAAAATTAAAAAGAAATGTATACTGTGGCATTGAGACTTAATGGTCAATTGTCTGACTGTACTGTATGGTATAAAAAAAATATTAGTACCTACCATTCTATACATTTATAAACTTTCCATTTTCAGGATGAATTCCACTCCCGTCTCCGTTTCAATCGCCGTGGTCTGGTTGCAAGTGCCAATGCCGGCAAGGATGACAACGGCTCTCAGTTCTTCTTCACACTCGCCGCAACACCAGAGCTGCAGAACAAACATACTATATTTGGGAAGGTCACTGGTAAGTAAATATAGCATGAAGCACCTAATGGTTTGTGAGCCAGTTTTATTCCAGAATTGTAGGTCGCGGCTGTTTGTCTAGTACGGCAGTCATTAAACCAAGTCAGAGGCCTGAGGCGGCTTGACAAACTCTCGACACCAGAGTTGGCCACTCTTATTCGATAAGAAGAAAATTCCAGAATAAGGTGTACTATCCCTTTGACAAAGTATCTTTTAAGGTGAATTGGTGGTGATATGCCTGACATTCCAGTGTAAAAAAATAAATACTTGATATGAGATATTTAGATATATACCTATGTACCTTGTGTGAGCTAGATCCAAGGATGTTATAGTATTGCAGTTGTTTATGTAAATAAAACCTTTGGCTTTGTTTGGCCATTTCAGATCCCTTATGGTTCCTCATATTAATAATTGTCTGTGCATTGCATGTTGTGGTAACTAAGAAATTTATATGTTTCAAATGAATATATTATTAACATTTTTTGATATAACTGTTTTTAAGTTGTGTGTAAAAGTACTAAAATTATATTTCACATTAGAATATTAATTACTGCCTAAAATATATTTTTTTTCTTTCTACCCCAGGTGAAACAATCTACAACGTCCTCAAGCTATCCGAAGGTCTCATCGGCCCCGACGACCGACCGGAGCACCCTCACAAGATAACCAGTACTAGTGTACTCATCAACCCGTTCACTGACATAGTACCGAGAGTGGTGGACAGACCGGCCGAGGAGGCGCCTAGGAAGAAGAAGGAACGACAGGCGGTCAAGTAAGTTTGAAGAAATGGCAAGTTTTGAAAATGTCAATGTCAAAACATGATTGTGTTCGTAGGGGAAAATGGAAGTAAGTTTACTTTGGATATAATGACATATGTACCTACCATAAATATATGAAATCTGTAATAATTATCAAAGAAAGCAGCAGCTATACCATGACACCTTTAAAAAGCGGTAAGATATTGAATCAGAAATCCATTGTAAATGAAACTCTGGAGAAATATATAGTGTTTTTTGACGAGAATATCTTGCCGAAGCAGAATTACAGAACTTGAAGACACAAGGTGCGGGGTTGGTAAGGTCGTAAGAGCCACGGAGGCCACTTTAGTTAGCAGGAGAGGTGTGGCGGTGGTATATGGAGGAACACACCCAAAAACCATCAAGATTGTTGTTTGAACTTGGTTAAGGAGCAGTCGCAGCGGAAAAACACTAGATACATCTCCAGAGTTCCATTTAAAAAGCGAGTCGTATTCGTCATTACTGAGGGTCGGGACCCCTCGCAGATATAATTCAATGGGAAACTTCTCTTCGTCAAGTATATCACCTTGATCATTCCAAAGAATACACATATTCTCATATTTTGTGGTCTTGCGACATGTTGGTTTGAAAGTTTGACATCAAAGTTATACAAGCCGGCAAACTTCTTGAGCCAAAGTAGACGTAGTGGGGGTAAGTTCGCGCATGTACACTTCGGGACATATTTTATTGGTCATTGTTGGCGTTTGTAAAATATATCATACTAGCTATTTTTTTACCAGATCTTTTTTTTGCCTGGTGTCCTAAATACATTAAGGAACTCCGAGTCGTTGCTTTCTTTTATGTACCGACAGACGTTTTAGTTGCTTCTGCAGTCTTTTTTATAGTTTCTGTTCTTTGTTTTGTAGATCCTTGCTTCATGAATCAATACACATCATATACCATTTTTCTAGCTTGTCTCTTCAGAACTGTGTTACGTTTTGGCGGCATTGTCCAAAAAGTTTTTGGTAGGTAAAAAGATAAACATAATATAACAATAAAACAAAGTTACAATAATACAATAAAAAACAAACTTTAACAACAAAACTTCTAAACTCGAAATAGCCTATTGACACTGCACGCAAGTGTAGTCAGATGCTAGCGGAACATGCGCGCAACGCGGGGAACAGGGGCCAACTGATCGGCCAATCACGGAGACGCGTGCCGACAGAATGCCCCCGCGCACCTCTCTTTCCACCAACGATACCACTGCGCACTCAAGGTCATGGCTCAAGAAGTTTGCCGGCAATTATAACTCACTCATATTAAAATATAACTTTTTTTCATTTTTTTTTAACACGTAATAGGCTTTCGTTTTACTACAGCCTGCCTGATGTTAAGCACCACTGTAGTCTAAGATGTAGCACGCTTGCCTAGAAGAAACCTATTTACTCTAGATTTGAAAACCCCCGGGTTATAAATTTCTGGGAACAAGGCTCCAGGTAGAGTGTTCCATAGTTACATTCTTTTTGTTCCAGAAACTTCGGCCTCCTCTCGTTCGGTGAAGAGGCAGAAGAAGAGGAAGGCGAGGCGAGGGAGTACAGAGGGAAGCCGAAGTCCACACACGACCTTCTAGAAGATCCTAAACTTAGCAAGCTTACTGCCGAAGGCGGGTATCACTTTATTATTAGTATTTCGTATTCATTTATTTACAACTATTTTTATTTTTTTACAATATATGCATGTAAAAAAAACAAACAAATATCTTAAAAAACTTAAAACTAGTGATGCCGCCGGCAACGGGGCAGGACCCAAGCTACCGGTGGTAGAGGCTACAAAGACAGGAACCTCCAGACAATACGCGCCGTGTCAAGGATCACTGCCTTCTGTATCTGGCCCCTAACCCAACCTTCCAACGAGAGCCTCTTGAGGTGTTGATCGAGGCTCTTCGCTATAAGACCGTTCACCCAATTAATAGAATTATTACTAATGTATAAAATTATTAATTATTGAATGTGGTGTATTATAACTGTATAACCAACGTGACGCGTCGTTATGAACTATTTATTATTTTGTAAACCACTTGTAATAAAATATCACATAACTGACAATAAAATAATCTGAATCTAATCTTGTTTTAACAGACTTCTTAAAAAAAAACTAAAACCTTCAAAAAACTCAAGTCTTCTAAAAGTTTTAGTATTTTTTAAGAAGTTTGTTAAAAACCCGGTTCATTAAACGTGACTTTTATAAAGAGCAGTGAGAATAATTCCACCGTTTCCGCACAATATAGCTCTTCTGTTAGAGGGAACAGGATGGCATGATTTTCGCCGCCCGCACGCCACGCCACGCCACGGTTTTTTTCTGGTTTCTTTTATTGTAAAAGTCACGTTTAAATAACTAGGTTATAACAATATTTATATATTTACAACACATTTTTGCCAAATTTCGCATGACTTTCTTTGTATGGATGTTTTTTTATATTCTTTTTATATTGTCTGTGCAATTGTTGTATGGATGTAGGTTGAAAATCGAGATGATTCGATGATATTTGTTTCAATTATTAAAATTACTTTCTTTCCCACAGAATTTGAACAACAACAAAGCACCTTACCCCCAGAAACGCAACAACAAATAGAAAAGAAGAAGCAAGAAACAGAAAAGCAAGTTTCGAGCATCAGAGATAAACTGACATCGAAATCCGATAAGAAAAGTCAAGAAGACAGCAAGAAGAATAAAGAAGATTCTAGAAAGAAGGATTCGAAGAAGAGAGGGAGTAGCGTAGAAAGAGACAGCAAGAAGAAGAAGGGAGACGGCGATGGAAATGAGAGTGAGAGTTCCGAAGAAGAATATTATTTGGGGAAGGAAAGAGATATGCAGATACAGAAGGAGAGGTGAATATATTATAGTTGCTAACTTACACGTACTTTTTAATAGTGGCTTGAGTACCAATGGCAATGGCCTGGAAGAAATAGGTTTCAGCGATAAGGTCGCCTGTTGTTTCACATTTTTTTTATTATGTCTTTTGTGTTACTGTTGTTCTGTTCTGTTTTAATGTATGTTACAAATAAACTTTAAGAAGACTTGAAGTAAAAAAATACCATTACATTTTAGGTCCCGGCTTCTTTGTCTTAGTTAGGCAGACATTAAGCCATGTCAGAGACCCTTAGAGCGGTGTGACAACTCTTACACCACTGTTGCCCACTTTCATATGAAATCACTTATTTTTACGCTGTTCTTTTATTATTTACTAGTGAACGCCCGCGGCTTCGCTCGCATTATTTCAGGATAAAAAGGAGCCTATGACACTTCCAAGACCGCATACTACCTAGTCTACCTACAAACTTAAAATCATGATGATCCGTTCAGCCGTTTTTGCGTGATGAGCGTTTAAATAAATAAACAAACAGAGACACAGATAAACAGTTTTTTTTTGAATATTGTTGGAACGTGTTCTGCTATCAAATCGAAGTATCTCCAAACATTTTTTTTAATATCTTCTATGTCCAGACTTATGACCCTCTTCAGCTTTATTATATGTAGAGATTTAGCAAAAGGCAAAATAATTTATCTGATTAATTTCAGGGAAAGAATAAGAAACGAAATCAGGCAGTTGCGCAAAGAAATGAAAGAAAGCAAAGATGAGAAGGTAACAGTACAGAAAGAAGAAGAAATAGCAAGAAAAGGGAAGAGTTTAGAAGAAGACAACGAGATGTATAAGGAGTTTTTGGAAGAACAAGAGAAATATAAAAAGATGAAGGAGAAAATACCTAAGAAGGGTGCTGCGAGGTAAATATCTTTTTTATTTTCTTGTTTTGAATAATATGATATATTTTCTTTTCTTGTAAACTTGGGGCTAGGGGTCAGCTCATTTAGTATCTTGCCCTCTTTATGCAATTTCAAAACTATCAACGTCTAAAAGAGGTAAAACTATGATCAGAAAAGACAAAAAGTATTTACATTAATTTGATTAAAGCGAAGTTATTATGATAGTCGATTGATGGCCGTTTCAAACTTAATAGGTCTTGATACAAAACGCGGTTTAACTATTAGTCCAGAACTTTGAAAATATGCAGTCCGTTGTTGTTGCTGAAAATTTATTTTCTTTTGTCATAAAAATTAAATTGTTAAAGAGTTACCAATGATAAATCAACGTTCCAATTTGAAGTTGACATTTGATTGTTTGTATGTGATGTTGGAACAACAAGAACCGGCTTTTTATTTTCAAAGTCCTGGACTAATATTCAAACCACGTTTTGTAATAAGACAGTGACTGTAATACTTTATGTACCGTAACTAGCCAAGTGATTGATTCAACTATGGCTTATTGCGAGAAACTATTTTAAAGGTACATACCAAAATTCGCGGTTTTTTAAAGTCAAACAATATACAGTTTATTTGTCTGTTCACCTGTGTTTAAAGTGTTTGTGAATGTACGAGTAAAGTGAGTGAGTGAACGTGTGTCATAAAATTTAAGTGTAAACGTTATAGTGACAGTGTCAACAGAAAGACCAAAACAATTTCAGGAGGCGTCCGAAAATCGCAAGAAAACCGTACAAAAGAAAACCTTGGGTGAAGAATTTGTACGAAAACCGAGATTATCCTGACAACTACACTCATCCGAAATTTCTGGAAGACTTACAGAAGAATATCTTCGCGGAAAAATATACCTTAAACCAAGCCATTAGAGGTTCTTTTCGCGTGGTCCTCAGACTATGTCTTTGCGTTCTTTACGCAGTTTTATTTGTGTACATGTACAATGACTTTATACACACATACACAGTTATTTATGTGTGTGTGAGTGTTACTTTAATCAGTTATATGTTATACATTTATATACAAGGCTGCGCGTTGATAAAGCATTTGAATACGGTGATTATATACTTAGTTATAGGGTATATATTGTCGCCTATATTACACACTTTGACGGATACGGTGAGCACTGACACTATATATGCTTGGTCGGTTATAATGATGTTGGTTCATTTGATTTTCTTTGACTATGACGTGCCCGCGGCTTTGGTTTCGAAATCACTATCAATCAATGCGGCTATTTTTGCATCTGTATGTTTGGTTTCAAGATTATCAACGCCATTTGACGCGTTTGTGCTCTTGACTGTGTCCGTGTTATTTTTTGTGCTAAGCCCTCAATTCATTCTTGCATATTTACATACAAAACTTTTCTTATATATATTTTTCTTCACTCTATTATTGACTTTGGTAAGTTTATATACAGTTTCGAAGATATTGTTGTATTATTTTGCGTGTTTAGTGTTTATTTTGATTGTATATTGCCCGGCCATGTTCGTTAGATGGCAGAAATATAAAGATAATAAATATGGGCCGTGGGATGAAGCTATCATAAATGATTCAGACGATATAGATGATTTGAATGATATGAAATAAGTTATATTAAGTATTAATTACATATCGTGAAAAAAAAAGTTACAAGTGGACGCCCGCGGCTTCGCTCGCATTATTTTGAGACAAAAAGTAACCTATGTCACTTCTAAGACCTCATACTACCTACATACCAAAAATCATAAAGATCCGTTTAGTTGTTTTTGCGTTATGGGCGTTTAGATAAACAGTCAAAAACAGTCAAACATTCTAAAAAGTGGTGAAACGTGTTCTGTTATAGATTTAAAGTACATATACCCTAAATTTTTTTTTTCTAATATCTTCAATGTTCAGAATTCTGACCCTCTTCAGCTTTATTATATGTATAGATAGATTTAGATACAGTTAAATTGTTTAAAAATGTACATACTTAGATTTATTAATCGGACAGCAATAATAAGATTAATTATATTCAAAGAACAATTGATTTTCCAAGAGAGATAACAATTAAATAGCTTGTAATCCGAAAACAGTGTAAAAAAGATCATTGAATTATAGCGAAAATTTCTCAAGATAAATCCTTTTTTTAACTGAGATTAAAACAACAGTTATTTTGTTAATTCCCACGCGTCTAATAAGTAATTAATTTATTGTTCTCTTGGCTAACTGTTAGAACAGATTTCACGGTTTCATTTTTTGCTTTTAGACCTTTTTTGTGGTTAAATTTAACTGTTTGAAATTGTACCAAATTTTTGCCTAAGATTAGTTGTATTTTTAGTGGAATACTAAATAAATGGTTTTAAAGTTAGAGTGTTTCTTTGTTTTTTTATATACCGACGTTGTTAAGCTATGTCAGAGGCCCTTAAGGCAGCATACTAAACTCTAGACACCAGAGTTGGCCACTCTCATTTGATGAGAAGAAGAAACCTGTAAAAAAAGGTTATCAATTCGACCATGCGTTTGTAATATTGTTAAGTAAATTTTAATCAAAATTTAATATGATGATCTATTTCGCCCATTAATATTTAAGGTACCATTTTGACAGATTGTTTTTTATGTAAGAAAAAACAAATTTTCAACAACAAGAACCGACTTTTAATTTTCAAAGATCTAGACTAATATTTAAACCAAGGTTTGAAATAAGACGGTACAGGCTTTATAACTTTTTGAACTGTTTGTATTAGATTAAGTATGTTACAACTTACGGAACAGTGAAAGTTTAATCAATATGGTATATATTGTACTGTACAAGCACTGAATGACAATAAAAACAGTAAATTTTTCAAATTCTGTAATATTCATTTATATATTATTTAACATTAAGTTGCACAGAAAGCCCTAATTCTAAAGTCACATAAAAATCCACTTGAACAACGATTAATTATTTAAATTTAACTGTATTTCCTTATTCGGTATTCTTCTTATTTTATTTCTTTCAGAGAAGACTTCACTCTCCAGCTGCTGGCTAAATTCAAGAATAAACTGCACGCTATAAAAGAGAAGTCCAGCCAAGAAGAAGAAGAGAAGAAAGACGGACAGAAAACAGAAGAAGATGGAAAAGAAGATGAGAATTTGAATAGTGATGATTGGTAAGTTTTTTTTTTTCAATAAAATAGACGTACTCTCTTCAAACTCTCTACCTGGAACTCTGTTCCCAGAAAAATTATAACCCGGGGGTTTTCAAATCTAGAGTAAATAGGTTTTTTTAGGCAAGCGTGCTACATCTTAGACTATAGTGGGGCTTAACATCAGGCAGGCTATAGTCAAATGTAAGGCTATTTCGTGTAAAAAAAATATTGAAAAGATAAAGTTAGATAGTCAGAAATTTTATAGGTACTCATGTTTAGAAAAAACCCTATTTAGATTCGTAACACCCGACATTTTCAACAATATCGTAACGAGGTGTTGGATGATCGTGATATTTGGTACGAAGGTAGTGCAGGATTTGAAAGGCGACACAATTTTTATAAAACCTTAAGTTTGTTACTTCTTCAACACGCTCGAATTTTTGAGCCGATATTAATTAATTTTGGTATGGGGAACATACATGTATTATAACTAGTGGGTGCTCGCGGCTTCGCTTGCCCTAAGAAGTAAACCTTGCATCCCCTATTTCACCCCTTTAAAATTGACATTTCCAAAAATCCTTTCTTAGCGGATGCTTACGTCATAACATCTACCTTCATTCTAAATTCAGCCCAATCCGTCCAGTGGCTTGGGCTGTGCGTTGATAGATCACTATATCAGTCAGTCGGTCACCTTTGAGTTTTATATATTTAGAAAGATTAGACCGTAGATTAAAATACATGTTTATCCCGAATGTGACATCGCGGAAAAGTACAAACTAAAAAAAATAAATAATTTTTCCTTTTTTTAGGCTCGGCCACACCCTACGTTTCGAAGACAACCGCCCAGTGCTAGCTAAGGACGCCTCCACAAAGGGCGACGACTGGTTCGACATTTACGACCCGAGGAACCCCATCAATAAGAGGAAGAGAGAGAAAGAGAGTAAGAAGAGTAAGAAATAAATGGGTTTGACGGAATTTATGTGAGCATTTTTATTTTATTATATGAGTAGATAGAATAGAAAATGGTGGTAAAAATAGTAACGTAGTAAGTGGTGACTATAGAAATAGTACATTTTATTTTCTGACATCGACGGTTAATCTGCGAGTCCCTCTTTCACTTTAACAACGTAGCGACGGATTTTCATGTTGTTTTATGGAGGTAGCATAGACTAGTTATTATCTTAAAACAATGCAAATGAAGTCACAGGAGTCCATTATAGATTATTAGTTATTCATCTCTCTCTTGAGTCGTATTTCCTCATGACTGAGGGTCGTGACTCCCCCGCAGAATTAATTCGTTAGGGAAGTTATCTTGGGCAGATACACCGTGGTGGGCGCCCAGGTCTTTCCACGGAAGACACATTTCCTAGGATATTGTGCTCCTCAAACATGTCGGTTTCCTCACGATGTATTCCTTCACCATTAAGCGAGTGCAAATCCATACATAACTTGAAAATACAAGTCATTGGTGTAGGGCCGGATTCGAACCAGGGTGCGTCTGGATGAAAAGCAGACACTAGAACCGCTGAGCCACACTCGCTTGTTTATTTATTCATAAGTTTTTTTATTTAATTATTATTTAGTGGAGGCGGATAGCGAAAAACAATTTTCGACTAATAAAACAAAAAAATATTAAAGTTATTGAATAATAGATTTAACAAGTATGCTTTAGTTGTTGGTTAATGAATCATTATTAGAATTGTCAAAGCGATACATTTTAATAGTGCTAATGGATCTATAATACTACCTATGTTACAAAACATAACTCGTATCAGAATACAAACTTTAATTTTAAGGTAGATCTGAACCAAAAATATATAATTTTCTAAACATATAATTTACCTACGTATACCTAAGGTTATTGACCTGTACCGTTGTTCATAATTACTACACTCCACGGCTCTTCCTTTGTGCGTTATAAAACAATTAAAAATCTTGTTTTGCTGCTGATTGGTGTTTGATAAAACGTGAAGATTCATGGTGAGACATAAACTGAACATATTTGTATAATTATAGGTACCTACTAGCTTCTCACCTTTGGTTTTCTCCGCAATCAAAAGGTACGTCTGATAAATTATGTACATCTATACTAATATTATAAAGCTGAAGAGTTTGTTTGTTTGTTTGAACGCGCTAATCTCAGGAACTACTGGTCCGAATTGAAAAAATATTTTTGTGTTGGATAGACCATTTATCGAGGAAGGCTTTAAGCTATATAACATCAAGCTTCAACTAATAGGAGCGAAGAAACAATAGAAAATGTGGAAAAAACGGGGAAAATTATTCATCTTTGAAAGCTTCCGTTGCGTGCGCTGCGAAAACGGTTCAAGATATCAAAAAAATGTGTATGAAAGAATTATTCCTCTTGAAAAGATGTAACAAAATGTCCCAAACAGTACATGTCTATCTTTTAAGGTTAACTCACTTAACCGTTTTTATGGTAATAACTATTCCACGCGGACGAAGTCGCGCGCACCAGCTAGTAAATTATAAACAAATTATGTACTTTATATACATTATGTATATACGGTATACACTGACGTTGGTTTGCAAAATTAAATAGGAAACAGGTACATTTGCCTGTAAACTTATATTTCTGAATAAAATACATTCAACAACTGTTTTCCACTCTTAGACCTTTGTAATCGCATTAGAAATCTTATTAGTAAAATATCAGAATGATTGATTCCGCCTTTTTAGTCCGCCGGAGAGGGAGTATGCATTTAAATGAATTCTTAAACAGATGAAGATTTTGATATCGTTCAAACTTAATTGAACATGTATTTCAAAGTAAGACCATAATAAGAAATTAATGAGCTTAAAAACTGCGTTTTCTACGTGTCGTGCGTGTGTCAGTAAATTGTTTATATTTAACAACGTCCAATATTTCCAATATTATATTATACTAGCTGTGCCAGCGACTTCGTCCGCGTGGAATAGTTATTTTGGGCATCATATTTATTTTTGCAAACAACCTCTTCAGCTTTATAAATTATAGCTGTTACCCATGACTTGAACCGTTTTCGCAGCGCACGCAACGGAAGCCCTCAAAGATGAATAATTTTCCCCGTTTTTTTTTTACATTTTCCATTGTTTCTTCGCTCATATTAGTTGCAGCGTGATGTTATATAGTAACCAATAGCCTAAAGCCTTCCTCGATAAATGGTCTATTCAACACAAAAAGAATTTTTCAATTCGCACTAGTAGTTCCTGAGATTAGCGCGTTCAAACAAACAAACAAACTCTTCAGCTTTATAACATTTATAAAATAATAATAAATATAATATATAATAGTATAGATTGTCCAATACTTACCGGGAAGCTTTGAATGTGAAAACTTTAGTCATTTTACTTTCTATCTCACATTAACATAAATAAAACCATGTCCGAACCAAATAACAAAACCTGACACCAGAGTTGGCCATCCCTCATACAAACTTACTAACTTACAGATAAAACCAAAAAGCAATACTAGTCAACTAGAAAACCATTGTTCGAAAATAGCCCAAAATTATTTGCACATTTTTACCTATTGTAAATTCGCCTTATCGTCCATCAAAGTTTTCATACAAGAGTTAGCTACAATAAATGATATACAACATATTTAATAGCACCTTTTGAAGATTTTTACATGTTTTCGGTCAGTATCTGCGATCGTAGCGGTCAGAGTTTACGGGTCGATAGCTTTTAGTGATGGGATTAGATACTGTAGAAATTTATCGATAACTTTATTGATTGTCGATATTTTACTTACATGCTTAAGGTATATTCTTGGGTGACAGTGTTGCTGGGTCTGTCGCATCAGACGATCGGGTCTTCAAATCTCTTTCCAATGTAAATAAATACTTCCGTTTCTGCTTTGAAGATTTTTTATCTGGAGCGGAACATCCTCGGAATCTTTTTAAGAACTTTTAAAGGTAATACTCAAGTATGTTAATATTGATACCTACATGGTACTAAAGCTCAAAACTTTAAAGTTTTGTGTTAGCTTTCAGTAAACCTATAGATAGGGTCGTTCAAATGTTGCTTCAAATTATAAAAAAAAAAAAAAACTAATTCAAATCGTTAATTGTGTTTATTAGATTTTAATAAAAAAAAAGTATAGGTACTCAGTTTATTTAAGAACATATTCTGTTTTGTGTGCCTTAATAAATAAATTACATTATTTTGTTATGCTGCAGATCTTGCATAAATTAGTACGCGAAGAACACAATATACCCTCAAAGGGTGTTTACATAGAATTTTAATTGCTTCAAATTTGAGTGAATTGGTTAGGACTAGCGAACGATGTAATTATTAATGTACGCTTCAAATAATAAAAAATATAACAATCAAGGAAACCTAAAAAATGTCCTTCCTAATTAATATACATAGTTTTCGAAAACGCTTGATTTTATCTACGCCTATTGTTGTTTCATCGATTTGTTAACTCTATCGATATTTATCGTTAAGTCGTCTTATCGATACTTTTTCCCACCCCTACATCAATTATGGAAATTAATATAAATTCGCAGTGCCTTGCAGATGTTGGGATGTAGATAACGTGTTCGTAAGCCTTTGTAATTATCTCATTCACTGTTTCTTTGTTTTATAAGAAATAGTGCTGTGGATATGTTTAATGTAGAAAAGCATTCGACAGACACGAAAAATTAGAAGCTTAGCTTAGCGAAAAATAGTAAGGACTGCAAAACTTTAGAAACTTCCACAAGAGTCCTAAAACCAAACGTGTTGCTTTACTTTACTATCAGTCACGCGATAAAAATTAACCGAGTCACTCTAATTAAATAAAAAAACGAGAACCTCTGTTTTTGAGTCGGTTAATAAGCACAAATTGAAACCGTAATAGACGATTATATGGATGTAATAATTCCGAAATAAATGACTTCTATAACGCTCTTAGGGCGGTTCAAAATGTTTTTTTTTTCAATATATTAAAATAGTCAATATTCGATATGAAGAGCAAGTTCAAAGATAAAGTGGTTTGCTTCGACTTTCATCGTGCGAACAGCCAAACTGTGGAACTCCTTGCCCGAATCTCTATTCCCCTTGAACTATAATTTGTCGGTCTTCAAATCGAGAGTAAACCGGTTTCTTCTAGGCAAGCGTGCTAGATCGTAGATTACAACGTTGCAGGTTGCATCAGGCAAGGTGTAGTCAAGCGTGAGCCTATCTAATGTAAAAAAAAGATATCTTTTATAATTGTAATATTGTAAGAAGCGCCCGTAGCTCAGCTAGCGGAGGCAATCGCATGCGATTACCAATGTTAACCAAAGATGACGCGGTCAGTACGCGGATGGGTGACCGGAAAGTAGCATTCCATTTTGGGCGCTTCCGTGGATCGGATGACACGTTAAATTGTAGGTCCCGGTTGTTCGTCATAGTACGTCAGTCGTTGAGCCATGTCAGAGGCCCTTGAGCGGGTTGATTAACTCTCGACACCAGAGTTGACTTAACGAGATTAAAACACATTTAGTAAAAAAAGTTGAGTCCCGCATTGTGGGTACAAGTCGGTTCTTTTAAACGTATGTATTTAACCATTTATTACTGCGTAATTTTGTCGTTTAATGCGTTGTAAGAATCTTTGCGCAAGTTTAGCAAATTGTGTTTAAACTTGGCTTAACTTTAAGGCTTATCCATATAAAATTAGCCATTAGAGTTCTTCAACAACCCGCGAATTCACAGAGTTTATGGCCATCAGTAAATAATGTGTGAAAGTCCAAAACACAGAAATCTAGTCTGAATCGCACGGTTAGGACTTTCTAAAATTTAGTCTAAGTCTGTTTCAGAATACTTATTACGTGGGATAGGTTTGCGTTTGACTACAGCCTGTCTGATTGCTGCAGCCTAGGGTGTAACACGCTTACCTAGAAGATAACTAATAACTCTATGTAGATTTGAAAAATATGTCTGAGAAAACTGTCCTTACAGAGTTTTATTACATGAAAATGTGGAGGTAATTTATTCTAATCTACTTTTCCTAAGTTATATAGGTAGGTACTTATCATGCGTTTTTATAAATATTTTTTCGGGACATTGCGAATTTGTAATGTGAATTTCGTATATGGGTCCCAGTAACCCGAAATAAATGAATTTTATTTTATTTATTGCACACAGCGCCATCTAGCCCCACACTAAGCAAACGCTTGTGTCGCGGGTACTAGATAACGGATATAATACTTGTATACCAAATTTTTCTAGTAAATAGATACATAAGTCAGACAGTAGGTACATTATAATAAATACTATCCAAATAAAATCTTCTTTTTATCGTAGGTATGAGAACAGCTAATTCAAGCGTCGAGTTTTTAAACAACCCTTACGGTCTCTGACATAGCTTAAAAGTTTCTGTACTATGACAAACAGTCGGGACCTACAGTTAAACGTCTCATCTAATCTATACAAGTAAGTAAGTACGTACGAGAGTGGCCAACTCTGGTGGCAGAGTATTCAAGCCGCCTTAGGGGCAAGCCTCTGAACTAACTTATGAAAGAAACCCAAATAAAATGCTACTTTTCGGTCACCCATCCAAGGACTAACCATAAAGCGTTTGCAATGTCCCGGAATATTTATTAATTTATTTTGTAGACAGTAACCTGGCGATTAGGTACTTGTTTATTTTAGTAAAGATTATAAGATCTACTAATAAAAAAGTTAGCTTCACTTAAAAAGCTTAGGTCGAATTAACTTTTATAAGATTACCAAAGTTACGAATAAGTAAAAAAAAACTTATCAAAATCCAAACTGGCCGGTCTTTAACCGTATAATAAAAACTGATAACGAGATATAATTATGTAGATACCATCTTAAATAGCACTTCAAATACTTGAATGTGTTAGGAAAAAAATAGCAGCTATGTAAATTGTTATTTAATACGAATTGCTCAAGTAATACTTTTTTTACAAAGCACATAAGTACTTATTTATTATAATAAAGCTGAAGACAGTCAAAATTCTGAACATAAAAAATATTAAAAAAGACTTTTTTGGATATTTTTTAAATCCATAACAGGAAACGTTTCAGCAGTTTTTAGACTTTTTGTTTATCTGTTTATTTAAACACTCATAACGCAAAAACGGTTAAGCGGATCATCATGTTTTTTGGTATGTAGGTAGTATGATGCGTTAAAAGTGTCATAGGCAACTTTTTATCTCAAAATAATGCGAGCGAAGCCGCGGGCGTCCACTAGTATAAAATATACATAATGATTTTTATTGGGTAATCACCATACATCTTAAGCCATAGCTATTGATTTCCATCAGGCTAACTATGGTTGAGTGTAAACCTGTTTTAGTTTAAAAACATAGCCAAGGTTTGCGTTTGACTACAGCTCGTCTGATGTTAAGCATTGCTGCAGCCTAGGGTGGAACACGCTTACCTAGAAAGTACCTTTTTATTTTTTTATTTACTCTACATTTGGAGGCTCTTAGATTGCAGTTCGTATACTGATTTAAAATTAATATTTTTGAGAAAAAAATACCTTTAGTTCTTTTGTGTGGATCCTTTGGCTGCTAGCATCGTTCCGCGGATTCACTTGCGTAATCCAGGATTGAAGAAATTCTATGTGTAGGTAAATTTATGGTATGATTTACCTCCTTACCAAATTTTATCTAAATCGGTTCAATCTTTACAGCGTTGAAGAAGATACAAACATACACACTCACATATTAATAATATTAGTTGGAAATGGAAAACAGCGTTTGTGGCTCAGAAAATTGTAGCATTCATTCTCGATTACTAAAGTTAACGCGGGGTGCTATGTGAAATCGACATTTCATAAAAATCAAATAAAATAGAAGTATATAAGATAGAGCTACATTTTTTTCAGTTTATATAATTTTGATTCAGTGTTAAGACAATAAAAGACGCCAAAACACGATTACGTATATTTTGCTCGATAGTTTTATTTTTTGAAAAATAGTTGTTTTGAAATATTTTTCACCTTTTTTTCCAAAAGTTGTACAGAAATTTAAACCAATTTTATTCTATCTAAAAGGTAATGCTATTATTTAGAGGAGTATATAATGCTATTATATAGAGTAATAATAAGAATATTCTGAATTGCTGATTTTATATGAATTTATTTCGTCAAAAACGTCTGCAAAACTGCTCAAATTGTGCAAAATTGTTTGCGTTTGGACAAGACTCGTCGAGCGGAGCTACGCGCGCGATGCTCGCCCTTGCTGTCATGTTAATACGGCGTGGAATTGCATGCGAAAAAGCAACTGTAGGCATTTTTCTAAGCGCAAAGCGTTTTCGTGTGAAATATCGTGGCCAGACCTTCGATGGGTGGCCAATGCAAATAAAACTACCTGTTTACAATTGGGTTCTTACGCTCCACCTAGACCGTAATGAATGCTTACCATCAGGCGAATTACGGTCAAGTACGAACCCATTCCTTGTTAAAAGATAAAATAAAAATGTATCCTTCCGTGACTCACATCCCACGAAACATATTTTGTTATCAATTTTCGTTGTATGGTTCATGACTCACAATCAGGTTTTTGATATAATAATACCTACATATTTACAATAAATAAAACAAAACCTTTGAACTTAACGGATGTATGAATCTGCATAAAAACCTCATTTTTAAGTGGCTAAATAAACTGAATTAAACTTTTTATACCTTTTAAACATTTTTGTAAGACATTGTAAAATACCGACATGTTTGAGGACCACAAAATCCGAGGTGACGTGTGTCTTCCGTGGAAGGACCTGGGCGCCCACCACGATGTATCTGCCCAAGATAACTCCTCCAATGAATTGGTTCTGCGGGGGAACCACGACCCTCAGTAAAGAGGAATACGACTCAAGGAGGGGAAGTAATACATTGACACGGGTCATGGGTGTGAAATGGCTTAGAGTGTACGACACGTTACGCTCGGTAAGTTATTTAAGTAGGTAAGTTAAGTTAGTCTTCGTAGTTTCTTTAACAAAATTGAACTCAATCGGATCCTTTGCTAAAAATATGTATATCTTTTCTATTCTATTACCCGTGTTAATCCGGAATCCGGGATTTTCTATGTATATTTTTTACGTGGGATAGGTTTACGTTTGACTACAGCCTGCCTGATGTTAAGCATTGCAGCAGCCTAGGATTTAACACGCTTACCTAGAAGATAGCTATTAACTCTAGTTTTGAAAACCCCTGGATTGTAGTTCGCAGGAAACACAGCTTCTGGTAAAGTGTTCCAAAGCTTTGTCGTCCGTACAACAAACGTAGATTAAATAGGTACCTGTATGCTAATTTTGCTCTGTCTCTTCTAATCCATGTATCTCTGAATAAAATGTAAACTTCTTTATTCATTATAGAGCGTATTTTAAATATATATTATTCCTCTTATTTTATTTATCACAACATTACTGAGGGTCGTGACTACTCAGCAAAATTAGATAAGAGTTCTTTTGGGCAGATACGTCGTGGTGGGTACCCTGAACCTTCTACAGAAGACACAAATTATGTCCCAAAATTTAGAGTTTTTCTGATTTGCACATTTACAATTCCCTAAATTTCATTCATATTTTACCTCAGCTATATAATGATAGTACATTTTCAATGCTCTGCAACATATATCCCGGTTTTTTCATTCACTCAATTAAGTACCCAATTTAAACAAGACTGAATAAAACTCTAAACCAATCTTCTCAATCTAAACAATGTGAGACCTGTTGTACCGATTAGCAAATTTTAAGGTTCACATACCCAAGGAAGTGTTGAACCAGCAGTGCGGAACGATCACACCCAAGCAAAGATTTACACCACATATTTATTCGCGAATCCTAGTGGGCACACGTCTTTATATTTACGTTTTATTCGATTCGAAAAAGTTTTTATGCGTTGGTGAATTTTAAAGTCGATTTGAAAAAGTTTTTATGACGTTGACAGTTGAAATGGCGGGAAGTGAGGATTTGTGACGTTTCGTTTTACCGTTTTTGTGTGGAAAGTTTGGTGAATAAAAAGTTTTGATTTAGTAAGGTTTTATTTAAATAAATAAAAACATAATCAGTGCAGTTTTGAAAGTGTGATTTTTTAATATAATTTCAGAAAGTGATTGGAACGATTCTTTTTATAAAATGTGGGTAGTTTTATAAGAGTAAAGCGAGTATGATAGTTGGTTTGGTAGTCAATATGTTGTCTATACTAGTTTTGTGCCCGGTTTTGCTCATCGCCGGTGTACAGACGTTGACTATTGATTCGCAACTTGGGACTTCTATCGAAGGTAAGACCTTTTTAAAATATTTTGGGTGCGAATCCATTAAATTAGTTAGGGCATAATAAATCCAATATTTTTTCATAGCCCTAAACCTAAGAATAACATTTTTTTTTGCATTTTACTATATTTCTAATAAGGGAATCGATCATTTTGGTCTTTGATGGAGTTATTCAGTTGTTACCTAAAATACTAAAATATTGTCAATAAATTGAACTTGTAATTAGAGCGTCCGTATTGTGCTAGATACTTACCCAGTGAGAACCGATTCATATTCACATCGAAAATAGATTTGTTCGATTGTAGTCCGCGAGGATCAGGTAATGTACTTTTTTGGATAGACTGAAAAACTTAAATCAGTTAGGGCATAGACTAAGTATACTCAAGTATACTTAGTCTATGGTTAGGGTATATCATGTGATCGCGATAGATTTACAACACATAAGATTTTCTTTTTCTGGATAAATGCTGGTAAAACAACAGGGCGCCTCTGTTCAGTTAAAAAAACACATTTATTACTTCCTTCTTATTCAATAGACTCTCTACAAGTCGTATGTTCTGTCGTGACTCCCCACAAATTCGGCAGATACATCGTGGTGGGCGCCAAGGTCCTTCCACGAATGATACCTTTTTTTTTTCACGTGAGATAGCTTTACGTTTGATTACAGCCTGCCTGATGTTAAGTATTGCTGCAGCCTAGAGTGTAACACGCTTACCTAGAAGATACCTATTAACTCTAAATTTGAAGACCCCTGGATTGTAGTTCGCAGAAAACACAGCTTCTGGTAAAGTGTTCCAAAGCTTTGTCGTCCGTACAATATCCTCTATGTATATCCTCGGATCGTTACAATACCTAGAAAAAAACTCAAAATAAATAGTAATTGTAGACGATTCAAGCCAATTTAATTTTGACATCGGATATGAGGCAATGCAATTACTGACGAATGTAAAATTACAACATTTTACTTTAAATAACTACTTACTTACCTCGTCTGGGGATTATTAGCATAATTTGATAATGCAATGTCGAATAAATTAATGAAAAAAATGGTTTTGAATTACTTTAACAATGCTCTTCGGTCTGTATTTACCTAGCCAGATCTAAATCAAGGGTTGTTATAATTTTGACTTCTGTGTACTTACATATTTGTTACTGTTATTCCATGATTTTATGAGGGTTATTTTAACTATAGTAAAACAGTAGATTTTAAGGTTTTAACAGCTTTATGTACAAAAAAACCGCCACTCAACAATTTCTAAACTTATTAGTTATAATCAATTACATTTGCTTTTATGATAAGCATTTTAGTATCGAGTGAAATCTTTCGGAATTCCTGAAATACCCCACAGTGGGTTTTCTAAATCAGTGAAAACTGAATATCAGGTGGCATGTAGTAAAAAAAACAATCATTCCTATGAGTTCGCATTCTTTCTGTCCTGTAAAAAAATCTCTCATATGATGTCATTTATGACGTCATGTTATTCAGATCAAGTTAAATTACGCAGAAAAATCTTCAAGAAACTTCCGGCATTTGAGCGGAAACTTAAGGGTGTTATTATCAAGTTTTTGTTGGACTTAGGTTTTTTGAAACTGTAATTTTAATAGTGAATCAAACGATGAACGCTTGAATTAACTTTTGCTAGTTTGTATGTTTATTTGGTGTGATCGAACTAAGCTAAACTCAGTGCCAAGTTTTTCAGGTTGGGTGTCTTCTTAGTTATTTTCAAAACAATGTTTAAAATGAAAAAGTAATTTATCATAACATTAAGTTTCTTAATTAAATTAATTAAATCCTTGTTCGCCACGTACTATAATCCAGCGATCTTCAAAGCGAGAATCGGTTTTTATCGGGTAAGCACGCTCCATCTTAGGACTTTGCTTACCATCAAATTCAAATTCAAATTCAAATTCAAAATCATTTATTGCACTCATGGGTTGCTATGCAGATGGTAAATACATATTATACATAAAAATACAGAAACATTCGCCACAAGCTTACCTTTCGGTGTAATCAGGTAAACTATAGTCAAGTGCAAACCCGATTAAGGTTAAAACAAACTTATATTTATTAACTACCTCGGTAGTTATTTTGTTATATATGTAGGTAATACAAATGGTTTATCTGGGATCCCTTTAAAACGCATTATTTTTTTTTCCTATTTTACTTTGTCATAATGAATTTAGCACAATATATATTGTCATAATGTAACTGTTGCATAATCGTTTTTTGGCATAATGTGTTTTAAGCATAACAATCTATTGTACTATGTTCAATTCGACTATTGATGAGACGCATAATGGTCTTAAGGCATTTATTATTTTTCCTAATTTTATTTTACCATAAAAACACATGGCATATTATGTTATATAATTGTTTTTTTAATATTACTAATTAACATTTTTATTTTAATGTTTAGGAGTTTAAAGATTATGCCGTTGATCATTATGTTTAGGTATTGCGAAGTCACTTTGTCTGTGACAGGAGGTAAGATTAGGTTCGTTAGGTTGCTTTCTAGTTTCTACCACGCACAGTCTGCTATTTTGCTCTTGCTTTTTAGTTAGGAGTTTAAAGTTTATGCCGTTGATCATTATGTTTAGGTATTGTTATGCTTATCTAATTGTGTGCCTTTAAACATTATGCTAAGTTATGTTTATGCTATACATGGTTATGCTAGTAAACATTATGCGAAAACAGTTATGCGTTTAGTTGTTATGGTAAATTATCATTAGTCCTAAAAACGTTATGCCTACCTAAATTAGTACAAAAGTTGTTATGCGACCACACATAGACCCGGTTTATCTGTGTGCCTGAGGACTTGTGACATTCTATTTTATTATAGTACAAATTATAAAGTTACACCAGAATTTATAGGTACTAAAAAATCCATTCCTATAATTTCCAGATTGCTTCGAGCGCCTCTCGATCGGCGAACATTTGCCGTCGGACGCCATCTACCGCAATGTGTCGGAACTAACTAACAGAGAGTGCGAGCATATTTGCAAGCAGGACAAGCAGTGCCAGGCGTATGATTATGGGTGAGTTTCTCAAGTTGTTGGATCATAGGATAGATGGCAGCACATATATTTCTAAATTCAAATATGTTTGTGATTTTAGAATAGCGTTTGTTTGAAAGGTGACTTATAGATTCCATTAGATTGTGTTTTTGGAACTCGCATGAGTTGAAACAAAAGTTTTGTATATATTATTCAAATCAAAAGAAATCAAATCAAACACATCAATACATTACAAGCTTACCATCATGGTTATAGTTGTCAAGTGCAAAACCATTATTGATAAATAAATAATATACTAAACTGTTTGTTTTTCTCCATTCCAGCGTCGGTGCAAAAGGCAACGCGACCTGCAACCTCAGCACTCTCGATGAAAAGACCATAAAAGAGCAGAACCCTTTAAAAAGGCATCCTGACTATGATGTCTATATCCGAAGATTCCTATGTGAACAGTCTCCACCAACTCCCATACAAGCGCCTTTAAGCGACGACCCAGGTCCTCAACATAGACCAGTCTTTCGACCAGTAGAAGACCGACCTACGGGAGAAGACTATCTCATATCCTCAGATATAGGTTACAGACCTGATGATATTGCAAATAATAAACCTAATTTTGATGTTGGACCAAGCTATGGAGAGCATAAACCTCAGGATATACCATTCAGGCCGCAAAGACCGGAAAAACCAGACCCTTATAGACCGGAATCGGCTGACCCGTATAGACCAAATGACCCATATAGACCAGAGAGACCAAATGATAAATACAGGCCAGAAAGACCGCCTTATGCATCTGATATCAGGCCCCAAGATCCTCCTCCATATGGTCCGGAAAGACCTCAAGGTTTATATGGGTCGAATAGACCACAAGATTTACCTTATGGACCAAATAGACCCCAAGATTCACCGTATGGACCAAACAGACCTCAGAAACCTGATGGAAATGATGTTCTTCAGTTCCAAGACCCCAAACCTCCTCTATCAGATGAATACCATCGACCTGATCCTTACAAGCCAGAAAAACCAGAATACCACTACATAGAAAGACCTAACAGAAAACCTAAACCACAAAACGACTACCCTCAAAACGATTATGGGCAAGGACCCATAGGACCTCCGGAAAGACCTTACAGACCAACAAGACCATACGATAAACCTACTTACTCATATAACAGTCAGTATGCAAGTAATTATGGTCAAAACTCACAAAGCGATAACACGATTTATACAGAAATCTATGACCCACCAAGACCATACATACCTATAAAAGACAGACCAAACCAACAGTATAATGGACTAGGTTATCTAGGTTATGGTACATATTCTAGTCAAAATTCTTATTCCTCTCAGAATCAATACGGAAGTTCTATCACAGAAATTGGATATCAAAAACCTGGGTATGTAAAACCACCTTATAATGATAGACCGCAAAAACCAGCTTATGGTTCCCAAGTACCTGACTATGAGAAACCTTTCGGTAGTCAAAGTGGTTATGGTGGCAACCAAGATGGTTACGACAGCAACCAAAGTGGTTATGGTAGCAACCAAAGCGGATACAGTACAAACAAAGGTTCATACACATATAACAAAGGTTCCTATAGCCAAAGTGATTATGGGAACACCCAATATGGATCAAATAGACCTACAGACGCTTCAAACTATGGAGAAACTGGCTACGGACAAAATCAAAGACCAGTCGACTATAAAAGACCAACAAACAGTCAAAGTTCTTACGGCAGCCAGAATTCAAATAAAGGATCTTACAGCAGCTCTTATAACGAACAAACTTCTCAGCAATCCAGTTATAACAGTCATGGATCTTCAGAGATTTACAGACCATCTTATGAGTCTCAAAGTTACAAGCCGCAGAAACCTGAAAAACCATTTGACAGCAACCAAGGAGGTTACGGTTCAAACCAAGATGGATATGGGAGCAACCAAAGCGGGTACAACAGCAATAAAGGATCTCAAAGTTCGTATGGACCTAGTTACAATAACCAAGGTAATTATGGAACATCTTATGGGTCAGCATATGGTCCAAATAGGCCAGGGCAAAGTGGTGGAGGATATGGTTCTCAAAGCTATGGTGATAACCAAGGCGGTTATGGTAGCAACCAAAGCGGTTATGGTAGCAACCAAAATGGCTATAGTCAATCACATGGTTCACAAGGTTATGGTTTTTCAAGCTCTCACTCTTCTTCAAATCATGGTGAAAGTCAATATGCGGAACAGAGCTCTTATGGTGGTTATAATAAACCAACCTATGATCAAAATCCCGGATATGGAAATTCTAGACCAGATTATAGTAATAGACCTGATTATGACTATGAAAGACCTGGGCAGAGACCAGGGTATGGACAAAAACCGAGCCAAGATCAGAGTGGGTATGGACAGAAACCAAACTACGATAACCAGAATACTGGTTATGGTACATCAGGTTATGGTGATGCAAAACCTGGATATAATGACCCTAAACCGAGCTATGGTAGTCAAAATACTGGTTATGGTACATCTGGTTATAATGATCCTAAACCCATCTATAACGACCCAAAACCAGGCTATGGCGGCTCCAAACCGGGCTACAATGACCCCAAACCGGGCTACAATGACCCCAAACCGACTTATAACGACCCCAAACCCGGATACAATGACGAAAAACCGGACCCTCCCTACTCAGATATAAAACCAGTATACGAACAAGATATAGACAGACCGAGTAATGTGCCAGCGTATATAGTGCGACCTGGAGGAGAGGTGGTGACGTCTGTGCCAGTGCTGGTGGAGTATGGAAGACCAGGTCGGGAGCCAGGAGTGCCGAGGAAGGATGTGGGATATGCAGGTCAGTGTATTTTGATTAACTAGCTAAACTTTGTTAGGGGAGTTACGGGATGAAATAAAGTTTTATTTTTTCTCTCTTTGAGTCGAGTTTTCGCATAACTGAGGGTCGTGACTCTCCCGCAGAAATTACAAATTGGGAAGTACTCTTGAGTAATTATGTAGATATATCGTGGTTAATTTTTTTTTACGCGGGGTAGGTTTACGTTTGACTACAGCCTGCCTAATGTTAAGCATTGCTGCAGCCTAGGGTGTAACACGCTTACCTGGAAGATACCTATCAACTCTAGACTAACTCTTGTAGTTGATCCTTCCACGGAAGACGCATGCATTCGGGTATTTAATTAGCAAAATAAAATTTGTATTAGGCTTTCCGGTATATAAAAAAGCTTAAACTTTTTATCCTACTATCATTTACCGACATTTTTTAAACTTTTTCTCATAAACACGTATCTGTCACTCCGTTGCGGCGTGAAAGAGCAATAAACAACAAAACAGTTAAGCCTTTTCACTGCTGAATCCAATAAAAGGAGTACCTCCTTTATTGGGCTGCTCATTGCAAACAAATAGAGGCAGACTCATTTGAGAGCAAGTTCTATTCCAATGCTCACTTATAAAAAGCACAATGTATGGGATTGACATCGCGACGCGCTCCGCAGGGGGAAATATTACGTCACTCCCATACATTGGTATTTCTATTCCATAAGCGAGCGTACGTACGCTCACTGAAATACGCCTCTTGTCTAAGGGGGCAGGTATGTTCCACGCTTGAACACAATTTCCTTTGTGCAAAAGTCGTTTTGGGTAAACACGTTGCCAAATGTCTGATTGTCCAGAGTTAAAAAACATCAAGGAGTTGTACTTAATCGACTAAAAAAAAGCAAGTTTTCAATTCAACTATGAAAATGTTTTTGATTCGAGATTTGTACATAAATAATTGTGCAAAACACAAAATAAAGAATGAAAAGAACGCACTACACTAATCTAACATAATATTATTGTAATGCCACAAGTGGCTTTATAGCTAAGAGCGATTTCTTCCATGTAACAATTTAATTAAAATGATATATGTACTCGTAGTGATAGGATTATACAGGATGATGATAGTCATTTCATTTATCACGACACAAGCGTTTGCTTAGTATGGGGTTAGATGGCGCTGTGTGATATGTCCCGAATTTTTTCCGGTACCAATTAACTCTAACCTCCAAAACTACTTAATTTCTAACTAATCACTAATCTAACAGACAAACACACATACCAATAACCTTAGATAGAATCAGTACGGTCGGTTCACATATTTGGGAAGGACCGTGCTTTGTTATGATAATAATGAAATACGGAATTTATTGTCAGTATTTTATGTGTGTGTGTATAGCAGTACATAAGGTTTGGTATATTTTTCCTGAACGCGTCGTCCAATTTTTAACACGTTGGCAAAAGTGTATAGATTTGAAACTAATTTCTTTCAATATTTTAACAATATAAATAACGTACCTATGTATGTACCTCTACGTATGTTTAAAAAATGTTAGTCTTAAACATATAAATAAAACTAAATAATAGACATTTATTTCAGGCTTAACCCATAGTTACTAAAACTATATTGGACACTGTAATATCTTCCTGATAATATTCTGATAATATATCATACTAGTGGAAGCCGGAGGCATCAATCGCATTGTTCCGAATTAAAAGTGGCCTCCGATATCACTTCTAAGACTTCATACTAACTCTCCACATACCAAAAATCAGGATGATCCGTTCAGCTGTTTTTGCGTTATATTTACGCGTTTAAATAAACAGACAAAAGTTTTATAAATTGTTAGAACAGTGTTCTGCTATCTATTGTAAGTATTCCCAAACTTTTTTTCGAATATCTTTAATGTACAGACTTTTGAACCTCTTTAGCTTTTTTTAAACTGTAACAGGTTTGCACTTTTGCCAAAGTTTACCTGATGGTAAGCAATAGTTATGGCCTAAGATGGATCGTGCTTACCCAATAAGAAGCGGTAATTTATCTTTTAGAACTGGTCTTTTTTATAAAAGATCTTTTATTTTACGATTATCTTTTCACAATTGAACGACCATCAGACCACGGGTTAAAGTTTAGCTACTGTTTCAAATTCCATAATATTTAATTGAATGGATATAATGAGCTTGCTTGTATAACACCATGGTTTATGTAAAACAATGGTGAGGTTGATGCTTTTTGACCGTCTGATGAGGTCGGTTGTAATTTTGGGAGGGTTTTTATTATCATCATTATCCTCGGCCTTAGCTCTCTTTGAGTTGTATTTCCTCATGAATTAGGGTAGTAAATCCCCCGCAGAAGTAATTCGTTAGGGTAGTAGGGAATTTATTGATTCTCAAACATGTCGATTTTCCTCACTCATATGAGATCTCTTTGTATAGATCTAGATATGAAACTAATTAATCTATCTACCTATACATATAAAAAAGATAGAAGAGGTAGAGGGTAAAATTTTTTTAAATTGAAGATAAGTATTAGAAAAAAAATAAGTTTCAGCAGTTTTTATATTTTTTGTTCGTGTATCTGTGTCTCTGTTTGTCCGCTTATTTAAATGCTCATAATGCAGAGACGGCTTAGCGGGTTTCGTGATTTTTGGTATGTAGGTAGTATGAGGTCTTAGGTCTACTTTTTATTCTGAATTAATGCGAGCGAAGCCACGGGGTCCTCTAGTAAAAGAATAAAAATAATTTATTGTGACAAAAACTGTGTGTTAATTGACCTATTTTTTAAACTAAATAGCATATAAAGTAGACTACTACCTAGGTACAGATACAGAATGACATAAGTGATCACCTGTCAACCTTCGCGTGGCCATCACGGCCGGTGGACACGGCTTAGTGACGTCATTATGCATAATATATTATATCTATTATATTACCTATCTTTACATATAATAAAGAAGTCGAAAATCTGTACATACATAGAAGATATTCGAAAAAAAATATTGGGTTGGGTATATGTACTATATACCGTAGGAAAAATAATTCCAAAAGTACTGGAATCACATTCCATAATTTTTATCAGGCAATCTTTTCAGCGTTTGTTTTGTCAAAATTGCAGCAGTTGATATAATAAATTACATACATACATACGTACCTACATTGTAAACAAAATAAAATCTTTTAAAATGCACATTATTGTACGTAGTGAGCAACAAAGGACTGATGATATTAATAATAAATATTTTGGGATATTTTACACAACGCTTTTTCTTCTTAACGAATGAGAGTGGCCAACTCTGGTGTCAAGAGTTCATCAAGCCGCCCTAAGGGCTGAGATGAAAGCAAGGATAAAAGCGCTATCTAGCTCCATACTAAGCTAACACTTTTGTCATGGGTACTAGCTAACAAATATAAATATAATCATCATCATCATCATCATCATCATCAGCCCGCCATCGCCCACTGCTGAGCATAGGCCTCTCTTCGTGTACGCCACTCGTCCCGGTCCTGCGCAGATCGAATCCAGGTGCTCCCTGCAGTAAATAATAAATATAATATTTAATATTATATTTTTGGAAGTACATTAATATTTTACGTAAAAACGGCCTGACTCAAATTGACTAAATTTTTTGGAAATGGATAATAAAGTATAGAATCCGTGACTCCTGGCACCGACCGAAGACATTCATACTACCAACTAAGCTAACAGACCAATCAAAATGATGACATATAGAATATTCTTTATTGTAACACACTAAATAAAAATAAAATACAAAGAAATAGAAATAGATTAAAAATAACTTATACTAATGCCACAAGTGGCGGCCTTATCGCTAAAAGCGATCTCTTCCAGGCAACCATTGCAGGCATGATGATGATGATGATGATGGTGTTAGCATACTTCCTCTGATCATCCATCATACGGTCACGCCCAGGAGTCGGCGGCTTCCTCGAATAATGGAAGGTCTAAGCAATTTTACACCATCTACCTTAGTGTGGTACAAGTTATAAAAATATAAAGAAAAATATTTGCACACCGCCTAATAGAACTAAGTTGAAGTATGTTTTTTTTTTTTGTTTTTTTTTATTGTTCCGTCTATACTTCCTCCGACAATGAATGTCAGAGACGTTGTTAGACTAAACATATTGCTTACGCAGTTTTGAAGTATGCTGTAAAAACAATAAATTTATCTGAAATTAGATAAATTTATTTAAACTAGAAATAAACTATACACCGATTTGATTTGATTTGAGTTCAGACAGGTCCGTCATAATAATATGTATTATAAAAGGTAAACTTCTTTTCACTTAAATAGCTATATAAATATAAATTTGGTGTCTATTTTTTGTTTCATCCCGAATGTGAATTTGATTACGTGTTGTAAATTATTACAACAACAAAAACATTTAAATTTAAACATTGGTTAAATTCTTAAACCAAACATTATAATGCAAACTAGTCTCTTATAACTTAACCCACAAACCATTTAAGCAGATAGACATCTAATATCTCCCATCTGGTGTTAAGAAACTTATTGTTGTTATATCATACATCTATACTAATATTATAAAGCTGAAGAGTTTGTTTGTTTGTTTGTTTGAACGCGCTAATCTCAGGAACTACTGATGCGAATTGAAAAAATATTTTTGTGTTGAATAGACCATTTATCGAGGAAGGCTTAAGGCTATATAACATCACGCTGCAACTAATAGGAGCGAAGAAACAATGGAAAATGTGGAAAAAACGGGGAAAAATATTCATCTTTGAGGGCTTCCGTTGCGTGCGCTGCGAAAACGGTTCAAGATATCAAAAAATAATGTATGAAAGAATTATGCCTCTTAAAATGATCTAACAAAATGTCCGTAACAGTATATGTCTATATTTTAAGGTTAACTCACTAGAACCGTTTTTATGGTAATTACTATTCCACGCGGACGAAGTCGCAGGCACCAGCTAGTGTATTATATACAGTGAGACCTCTATTGTGCATTATTATTGTGAATTTATGATCCTGCAACTTTTTCAAAAGGGGGAAACGGAAATGGGTATATGTACCTATAAAATTATGTATATGGTCTGTGTTTTTTTATCAAGGTCTTGAGACTAACATTGTAATGTCTTCTTCTTCTTCTTATCGAATGAGAGTGGCCAACTCTGGTGTCGAGAGTTTATCAAGCTGCCCTGGGGGCCTCTGACATGACTTAGCGACTGCCGTACGAGACAAACAGCCGGGACCTACAATTTAACGTGTCATCCGACCCACGGAAGTGCCCAAAATGGAATGTCACTTTTTGGTCACCCATCCGCGTACTGACCGCGTCCACCTTTGCTTAACATTGGTAATCGCATGCGATTGCCTCCGCTAGCTGAGCTACGGGCGCCACAAGCTCTATGTAAAAACATGTGTTTACTGTAAACTAGTTTAATTTCATAATTAATACCTACAGTTCTGAATAAACTTAAGTTCACACTAAGCCCTTAGGTGTTATCTTTAGTATTCTAAACTTTTTTCATAGGTTATGAACTTTAAAAAATTTCTTTCGGGACTTTGTTTTTTGAGAATCACAATCGCTTATTTTCAAATCCAGAGAAGATACAGAGTATAGCGTCTTCTAGGCAAGCGCATTACGTTTAATCCTACAGTGATGCTTAACATTAGGTAGGCTATAGTCGAACGTAAGGTTGTTGTGCGTAAAAAAGTGTTCTTTTTGCAATGACTACGATGCGATTCTACTCTTACAACTATAGTGCTGCATTCTGTAGTCAAACGTAAGTGTAAAAATGGTAAAATAACTTTTTGGCTTACTCACACAATATGTCACAGTATTTAAATATTTTAATTCAAATGTAATCTTAAAACAATCAACATGGCTTCCGTATAGTTTGGCAAATTGTACACTTCCTCTCTGCGGGTGGAGATACCTTATTTAAATTGATTTAGGATTCTTTACGAGTAGATTTTTAAAATCTAAGATTGGATTATATTCTTAAGACCTTAAGTTTTTAAAAAGTTTTAAACTTTCTTCTTTCTTACTAAATGTAAAAAATACAGGATAGGCATAACGTAGCAGCACTCCGCGGATTCACCCTTGTTAATCCAGGATTAAAAGAGCGTATGTGTTAATGCAGACTTTAAAAACGCGTGATGGTTCTTGTCTTGATTGTGTTTTTTATTTGAAAAGTTCTTCATCTAAATATATAAAACTCAAAGGTGACTGACTGACTGACTGACTGACTGATATAGTGATCTATCAACGCACAGCCCAAACCACTGGACGGATTTGAAATTTGGAATGAAGGTAGATGTTATGACGTAGGCATCCGCTAAGAAAGGATTTTTGGAAATGCCATTTTCAAACGGGTGAAATAAGGGATGCAAGTTTTACTTCTTAATGCGAGCGAAGCCGCGAGCACCCACTAGTTTTCCATAAATACCTACACAAGTTATGTATACACAGCGCTTAACTAAACTTACGTTGCATTTTAGTTAGTTCGATTTAGCCCAAAAGATAAAAAGATATTTTTTTATAAATAGGTAAATTCAAATGCAAATTCAAGGCATTTAAATGAGATACCTACATTTGTAGATTTGTAGAAATGTAGTGTGAACTGTGTTGTAGAAAAGAAATCATAAGTATATACTTTTATTTCATAAATTAATAATTCCATTTTCGGCTCAAAAACCTAGACACCAGAGTTGGCCACGAATATCATACGAACTCATTTATTCCAAAAAAAGAAATATTTAGATACATACAGAACCTCTTTTTCTTCTAACCGCAACCCACTTACCCAACTCTCAAAAAACAAAAGGCAATGCGTTTGTAATGTAACGCGGTTGGCCTTCGAACATCCGCGCATTAGATAGGCTAACTTGTAGGAAGTCGACAGATACTGTGGTTATAAAGGGGTATTTTGTATCTTCTTCTTTATTAACCAACTTCTACAATGATGACATCCGTAATGGAGGATATTGTGAGTGAGATATCCGATAGAGGCGCTAGTGTATCTACCATGAGGTCCAAATGTTTCTTCTGTAAATGCATACATATTATACATAGGTGTGCCCGCGACTTCGTCCGCGTGGAATAGTTATTTTGGGCATCATATTTATTTTTGCAAACAACCTCTACAGCTTTATAAATTATATCTGTTACCTACGACTTGAACCGTTTTCGCAGCGCACGCAACGGAAGCCCTCAAAGATGAATAATTTTCCCCGTTTTTTTTACATTTTCCATTGTTTCTTCGCTCCTATTAGTTGCAGCGTGATGTTATATAGCCTTAAGCCTTCCTCGATAAATGGTCTATTCAACACAACATTAATTACTCGTATTCATTTCGCACCAGTACTTCCTGAGATTAGCGCGTTCAAACAAACAAACAAACTCTTCAGCTTTATAATATTAGTATAGATAGAAACGATCATACTAAACACAGTCAACCCGATTAAACCACAGTTTTCGCTTGTATCTCTTTAAGGGACGTACTGGGCTAGTGCATAACGAAAAAAAAAAACAAAGATGCGTACATAATCAAACCCATAACAGATATATCAGATAAAACCCAACATAATCAGGTAGTTCCTAAACTAAAACCACGAATGTAACGATGCTATTGTTCTAGCAACCTTGATTTTTCACACAATGTAGCAAGAATTATGTACTAAATGGACATTTTATTCCATACATTATATTATACGTATCGTTTGTGTATAGATATAAATATTGTTGGTTTGTAGGTTTGTTTTCTTCTTCATAAGGCTCTTTTTTGACGCCAAAACGAGCAAAGATTCAGAATCATAATGGAGATAGACCGATACGTAGCTATATTGGTAGAGTGTCTGCCTTTAGTTCCAGGGGTCGCCGTTTCGATTCGGCCTCCTCAGCACAAATACACGTTTTCAATCTGTAATTATTTATGTTGAATCTAGTTGTTTCTATGTATAATAATGTATGTATTTACTAAAAAGTATTTAAGTATTATTATCGTTATCTAGTACCTACCTATGATAAAAGCGTTATATGAGGCTAGATTGATGAGGCGCGTGATGTGCGCAATATTCCGGATTATTAATTACCTATTTGTTCATTTACTCCTAATAAAGTAGGCAATATAGCGGGGCACCACTAGTATACTATAATAATGAATTGTTTTGGGGCAAAAAATGACCTCTTGAAGTTTAAAATCATCGGTAATTAGTTACGAGTAAAGATTGACTCATACTATATTTTTGTAGGGCAGTAGATAAAGTTTACCTTATCCTCCTCCTTGAGGCATATTGCTCATTACTGACGGTCGTGACTCCCCCGCATAATTGATTTATTACGTAAGTTCTTTTGGACAAGTTCATTGTGGTGGCCCAGAGCCTTCCACGGATGATATTGTTCTTAGATTTCGTGATCCTCAAACATGTCGGTATCTTCACGATGTTTTAATATTTTTACAGCGTTAAGAGAGTGCCCTCTGGTAATTTATTTAAATCCCTGGGCTTTAATAAACATGTGTGAAAGTTTATTACCTATTACCTCGTCGGGGTTACGAAGTTCTGACAGCAATCGCTCTGTGTAAAAATCAGTATTATTATTTATTTAAGGAGAGGTAAGCGAAGTGTAGGAAGACCTGTGCAACGGTGGCTGGATGATATTAGAAAGTTAGAAGGAAACATCTGGGCAAGAACAGCGCAAGACAGGGAGTATTGGCGTAAGAGGGAGGAGGCCTATACCCCCCGTAGTGGGTCCCATTAGGCTGATGATGATGATGATGATTTATTTAGGTAGGTATTTATGGTTCACTTGCCCACAGCACTAAGTTTTCCAAAGCGTGCTGTGGGCAAACCTTAAAAAAACATATACTTATTAAAATTTATCCATATATCTAGACTTATAGTATATTTTTTATCATTACAAATAAATATATATAATACAACATTGTATTATAAATTTAAAACCTTATTCTGCCAAATAAGATAATTCTTAATTCATAATTCATTTATTCCTTTGCGAACATGGGTATATACAAAGATCTTAAATATAAAACAAAAGTGTACCACATTCCGCCTACAAGCAGGCCTACCTAACATAAAACAAAATGGCGCGACGCAACTGAATTATATACCTACTGCTCTGTCCGTAAACCACGCGCAAGCCAAATTGAAACTTAACATTTCGTGTTAACGTTCATATTGCGCTGAATACCGTCCGAAACTCGCCCGATGGTCATGGTTGTCACGTGTAATGGATGTGGGCTTGTATTACTTTCGTGTTATGCCTAATCATTGGTGAAACGTTTGTTCCCAGTTTATAATTCATCAGTGACTTTGTTTGACATAATATTACAATAAAGTATCTTACTACCTACCTACTTGTTAAAATTCGAATTAACATAAACATATTGTATAAATAGGTCATTCTGGTATTTAGCTAGATTATTTATATCTAGTCATGTACCTACTAGGTAAATAAATAAATATTTCAGGACATATCACACAGCGCCATCTAGCCCCATACTAAGCTTACGCTTGTATCATGGGTACTAGATAACGAATATAATACATATATACTTACTTTTTTTGTAAATACATACTTATTATACATAGAAACGACCAGACTCAACACAAATAATTACAAATTTAAATATTCATAATTATTTGTGTCATGCGGGAATCGAACCCGCACCCCTAGATTAGAAGGCAGAGCTACTACCAACTAAGCTAACAGAGCAGTCATATCCTATCTAGAGGGACCTACATATGTAAATATACCTATAGCACATAAAAAGAAGGAAGGATCTAGTACGTACTGCCACAGAGTAGGGTACAAGTACCTAGTGCTGCGATGCGTCTGTAGGTGTAGGTACACTATTCAAAGAAGTACACAGTAAGTAGTGGTGACTCGCGTCGCAACACGTGAGCCGCGGCGCAACTGTGGCGCAGGTGCGGGGCGCGAACACTCTGTCTACTCGGAAACGCTTTAGCACGCTTTTTTAAAAAAAACACCATTATGATTTTAGGTACTTATTAGTAATCAAACAAACTGATGTTTTATGAAATGAAAATAGATTTAATATACAGTAATGGATATTTATCTACTTAGGTACTTGCACATACGGGCGGACCAAAAGAGTACCGCGGCCCGCCCGTTCTCGGTTAATCACCTTTATAATTTATTTGTACCATTCGCTTAAGATTTTGTATGTTGGAAATAAATAGCATACCTAGTTACTTTTTTATCGAAAATATTTAAGTAAATTTCTTGACCATATAATACAGACATTGCCTATGGCCTACTGTGTGTTTTTCGTGCCATTTTTTTATGTCGGTACTAGATAACGGATATAATACTTTTATACTTTTCTTTTGTACTTAAGTACATACATATTATACATACAAACGACCAGACTCAACACAAGTAACTATAAATTTTAAAATTCATAAATACTTGTGTCACGCGGGAGTCGAACCCGCAACCCCTAGATTAGAAGGCAGAGCCAATACCAACTAAGCTACAAAAAAAAACATTTATAACAGGCAAGCCAAGGCCATTGTATTTTTTGCTCATTTTGTCACGTGGTGTACGAGCGAGTGATGTGCCGTTTGACACACGACTGTCGAGGTCGAGCGTACTCTTGGGCAGATACATCGAGGTGGGCGCCCAGGTCCTTCCACGGAAAACCACATGCCCTCGGATATTGTGGTCCTCAAACATGTCGGTTTCCTCACGATGTTTTCCTTCGCCGCTAAGCGAGTGCAAATCCACACATAACTTGAAAATACAAGTCATTGTTGTAAGGCCGGATTTGAATCAGGGTGCGTCTGGATGAAAAGCAGACACTAAAACCGCTGAGCCACACTTGCTTTTTAATGTTAAATTATAACTTAACTAAATCGTAACTAACCAAAACACAAGCCAGTAGTTCACAATGGTCGGATATATTAGGTTTTTGCTTTGAATAAATCCGTAGAGACAATAGGCCGACTGACGAAGTTATCAGGTGTAATCAGGAGACGAGAGGATTGTGTGGATGTGACTTTAATTAGATGTTTTTATTTTAATTGAATTTTTGATCGAAACCTAAATCGAATAATTTGTTTTGCGAATGTGTACAGTTGTTAGATTATAGCAAATAAGGCTTTAAATAATTGGTAAAATTTAAAAAATTTACAAAATTTTCGCATTAAAACCAAGTTGAGTGTCAATCGGCTTTTTCTAGTTAATCGCGCTAAATCATAGGCCATAATGTAATGTAGTTAAATTCAGGTGAATTGTAGTCAAGCGTGAGCCTAACTCTCTCGCATGTCGGCTTACGCTTGACTACAACTTGCCTGATGGTAAGCAACGTTATAGTCTACGATGTAGCGTGCTTGCCTAGAAGAAACCGGTTTACTCTCGACTTGAAGACCGACAAATTATAGTTCAAGGGGAATAGAGATTCGGGCAAGGAGTTCCACAGTTGGGCTGTTCGCACGATGAAAGTCGAAGCAAAGCGCTTGGTGCGAGTCTTTGGAACCTCAACTGTATAACGGTGCCTCCTTGCCGAACCCCTACTCGTACGATGGTGAAATGGGGCTGCAGGAATTAAATTATGCAATTCCTCCGCACACTCTCCGAAATGCAACCTGTAAAAAACCGAAAGACTGGCCACCTTACGGCGGTGCTCAAGGCTTTGTAATTTTGAGCTACAGAGTGAGTCTTTCGCGATGAGCTTTTTTGCCCGTTTCTCAATTAACTCCAACGCCTCAAGCTGGTACTTGGCAGAATCATCCCAAAGGTGCGAACAATACTCCATACACTACCGAACTTGCGCTTGATACAAGGTCAGCAGCTGTTCCGGAGTGAAGTATCGTCGCACCTTGGAGAGGATACCCAGCTTCTTGGCTGCGAGTTGAGCTTTAGACTCAATATAGGAGCCAAAGTTGAGGGGGAGTTTAGCTTAGTTTCTCTAGAAAATTATTTAAAGATTTTTTGTAGCTTGAGCGAATTAATTAATCAATGAATCTGTATATGTGTCTATTATAAAGCTGAAGAGTTTGTTTGTTTGTTTGAACGCGCTAATCTCAGGAACTACTAATGCGAAGTGAAAAATTATTTTTGTGTTGAATATACCCTTTATCGAGGAAGGCTTTAGGCTATATAACATCACGCTGCAACTAATATGAGCGAAGAAACAGTGGAAAATGTGGAAAAAACGGGGAATATTATTCATCTTTGAGGGCTTCCGTTGCGTGCGCTGCGAAAACGGTTTAAGTCGTGGGTAAAAGCTACAATTTAGAAAAAGAAGAAGAGGTTGTTTGCAAAAATAAATATGATGCCCAAAACAACTATTCCACGCGGACGAAGTCGCGAGCACAGCTAGTCTTAGCATAAAATGACAATAATGAATTATATTGTTTACAAATCGTAATTATCAAATATTTTTTGACATACCAGATACTTGTGTCCTTAGATTACAATTTTTATTAATATTTTGACGTTATAATGACTAAAAAAATAATTTGAATTTCAATATAGCTTCTTATAGACTACAGTGTTGGTCAACCTGATAAAAAAACAATTATCAATACCCATACCTATAAGCAACTCCGCTTAATCACCAACCTTTCATCATTTTTTATACATGTAAACATAAAATTTAGTATTATCCACACTATGCCACGCACTGCGTTCCATTCACATATAAGCTTATAGCAAACAATGCTACTGTTCAGTCTAAACCCACCGCGCGACCCTGCTGACCTATCTACCAGCAAAAACCGCATCAAAAAACACACAATTACCCGCAAAAACAACCAAAAACGACAATAAAACAGCAAAAATATGCGGAAAACAACGTGAAATATTCGTTAAGACGCTTTTGTTCCATATTCAAATCGTGAGAATTGATTTAAAATTAGAATTTTTGAAAAATGTTATCAAATTAATGGATTTCAATAATGTCGTGATTTATATAACGTGTAAATAAAATAAAGATAATGTGGTTTAAAAATCTAAAGTGTTTAATAAAAGTGTAATTTTTTTATTATTATAAGAATCGTTGCAATTTTAATTCGTTCTTATTTCAAACTCAAACTGAAACAAAGATGGCTGTTTGCAGGACGTTCTAATTTCAAATACCGATTTAAAAACATTCCTGAAGACTTCGAACTTTTTAGATTGCTCAAAAACTGTGAACTTTTTTGGATTGCACCAAAAAGTTCGAAAGTGACAATGTTAAACTCTATAGTGATGTCACTGTGTGATGTGTAGTGTTGTGAAAATGTATGTGAATGTGTTTGTGTTACTGATCTGTGTGTGTGTCAGGGATTTGGTCGGATCGAGGGTGATTTTGGTAGAAAACGCTCCAAGTATGTGTTTGTATTATTATCTTTTACTTCTACTTTTAATTCCAACTAAACCGAACGGGCCTTATTACAAAACGTGGTTTAAATATAAGTCTAGACCAAGTCCCTTTTAGTTGTTAAAAAATTTACTGTCTACTGTCATAATTATCAAACTGTCAAAATTTACTTACCTATGTTAAAATCAAAGTTCCAATTTGAATTCCATTTTGATTATGTATGTGATGTCTGAACAACAAGAACCCACTTTTTATTTTCAAAGTCCTGGACTAATATTTGAACCACGTTTTGTAATAAGACGGTAAGTTTAGTGTCGATGCTAATAGTACCTACTTCGATACTAAATCGAACTACTGTCGACGCAGTTAAGCTTTGGATAAGTGACCAAAATTTGGTCCATTTAGTCACTTACGTGAGTTGGATGACACATGAAATTGTAGGTCCTTGCGGCTTTAATAAGTCATAGTCAAGTACAGTAATCAAAAGCTCAAAAAGGACATTTTGAAATGTTTGATACTAGATACACTTAATTTTTTTGCAAGAGCATTGAACTTTAAATTATTACGCCAGGTAATAATTTATAAAATATATAATCATAAAATAGTCTTGATATATTACTTAGTGTACTCAAAGCTCTAACTGATATCGACATGATTTATTTGCATAGTACAAATTCATCAGAAATGGTTTAGTAGTTTTTGAGATATGTAGTACCAATGAGTGTACGAGTATTGTTTTCTGAACTCGGTTAAAAGTACATTTATGCTACGGTAAACATATATTATAAAATTCTAGTATTAGTAGGTCATAATTTATTCATAATATCTTTGCGGACGCACTGAAGGTTGTTTTTTGTTGATTATCTGTCAGTTAGATGCTTTTTATATGCAAAATGCATTAATCTTAATTTTTTACTAAACTAAGTTCCTCGCTGAGCTCTTTTTACTATGATGAACCTTCATTTTTACTGAAGTAAGCTCATCATTGAACATAGCAGTTCGTTTTACTATTTACGAAAGAACGCAAAAAACAAAATTGGTACATTAAACCAAAATGTGTAGAAGATATGTCGGCGCCACTTGTAGTAGTGTTCATTTTATTTCTCCTTTTCCCGACGATTAAACGTCACGACCACGAAAATAAAAATAATCCGCAATAAACGTTACTTGCACGATGAATTGAAATGGTGACAACGTGATTATCATATTAACATAATAGAGTATAAAAAAAGATTTTAGGTCCATTTCATGCATATACTTATCGGTACATACAAATACAACAACAAATACAAAATCTTTTATTATGCCAGAATAAATACAGTTAGAAGTTAGTTTAAACTCTTGTACACACATCTAAGTAAGATGTATGTACAAGAGTTTAAGGCGAGTCACCAGTGAAAAAGCGGAAAAAACGTTTTACTATATCAAATTTTTTAGGTATTTTCTCCTTGATATCGGTCTTGCAAAAAATATACAATATACTTAAGGATATTGTCTGAGGAATGTGCTAATTTGTTACACGATAGGGTATACTTTACTCGATCATAAAAAATTCCAAAGACAGCTTAATGTAAAAGTCTAAATCGAATATCTTATTAATAAAATTTCTGACTTTACACATCATTTTTATATAGAAATGTTTCTGTTTAAATACTACAGAGAACCTGCTAAAATTTGGGTTTCAACTAAAGTCCTATAATTTTGAGTTAATTATTAATCCCAAAACTTGAATATTTCCCAGCAGTTTGACAAGACGCCGCGCCGCCCGCTACCCCGTCAGTCGCAATCGGGCGCTTGCCAACGTTAGACCTGTGCCAAATTTTCTCCGCCCGTTCTTACATTCTTGCCACAGTGTAATAATTGAAAATGGCTAATAAAAAAAATAAAGTTAGGAAGAAATCAGTGTTAATATCTAAAAGAAGGACAGGGAAAGAGAACTATAAGAAACGGTATGTAAATTACTCCCTTTTATAGTAAAATTATGAAGTTTACTCTTTTTTTTAAAGTAAAATTACTAAGCACGCAACAATATTTCTAAAAGTGGCCCAATTTTTTTATTCTTTATGTTTCTCCTCAGGTATATGAGAATTTTCTATAATTTTAGTTGATTTCGTAAATTTTCGTCATTACTTGCCACAGACTAAATTATATCAGTATGACCAAAAGTATGTACCTATGTACGAGTACTCTATAATTAATTAATTTAGGTCGAAAAAGCAGTCTCGAGTATCTAATACTACCAGTCCATTAGTAGAATTGCAACCTGTGAATTTCAATACTTCAACGACAGATGGGTAAGTGGATCATGTACTAAACAATAATACCAAAAAATAGGATACAATAGAAGACTTTTTTAATGACGAAAATAAGGAATAGGATATAATTATGATCTCAATGTAAAATAGATTAATAATAAATAATATAAGAAAATATTGTATTACACATAGGTACTAGTTTAAGATTTTAAATTTTATATTAAGTTTTAGATTTTAAAATGTTTAATCTTAGTTTTAGTTTTAATTTTAGCTACGCCCTAATTCCTCTCTTAACAGGGTAAATGTAATAGGTACATTTGAGCTAATAAAGGAATTGAATTGAATTGAATAGGCCGATCTATCTATTTTTTATATTATTTACTATTGACTATAAACTCTACAGCTGATAAAGAATGACTTGCAGAATGTGATGATAAATTATCTCAAAATAATATCAATAATGAGTGAGTATAATATTATAACATCATTAGTTTGTCACATAATACACAAAACAGAACCAAGCTGAATTTATACAATCAGAAACGTAATAATTATGGTAATTTATATTTGTTGTTATTTGTTGTTACGACTGTATGTGTTCGAAATAAATAAAATAATTGCGGCAACAGAAATACATCTTCTAAAAAAACTGTCTAATTATCACGGTTTATAAGATACATCCTGGTGACATACGGACGGACAGACAGACAGACAGACAGCGAAGTCTTAGTAATAGTGTCCCGTTTTTTACCCTTTGGGTACGGAACCCTAAAAACAGATCCATGCAGAATATCCAAACAGAATGTATACGATAATAAACGTAATAAATGTGGTGATATTTTTTTTGCATGTTATCTAAGCAGCGAATATACAAAGTCACGGCAATTTTATTAATATAACCTATGTATTTTTTTTTCAAACAACAAACACGACTTTGTTTTATATTTATAGATATAAAGTAATAAATTATTACTTAGCTTATTTAAAACTGACAAAAATAACATTTTACATTAATAGAAGTTGATCATAGTATAACAGCTGAAATATTTATACTGTGGCGTAGTGCTAACGTTACGAGAAATGGACAGCGCGCGGAGTGAGACGCGCGGGCGGCCCCCCACACCTCACCTCCTAAAATCGTAGTTCGCGCGATAATGCCTCGCCTTAAATCTTACATGTAGCAGTACAAGGTGGTATTCCATTGTCCCGCGCTAAGTCCCATAGATGTGCTTGTGTTGCGGGACAATGTTTCCTTCTGTAACTTTTTTAAAATACATGTATATCTAGGTAAGCATTCCTTTTTTGAATGTAAACAAAACAAATTCTGTAATTGAACGAGCTTTTTGATTTAAGTTTGTTACTATTGATTGATTCAAAAGAAATAGATTTAAAAAAAATACGAGAGAGGTTAATCCCATTGATTGTTCCCGGAAATTGGACAAAACCGGCTGTAAATGATGATGATAATGACGATGTATTAAATAAGAAGAAGATGGATTTCAAAATTTTGTTTAACAATTCACTTTCCTCGCAATTATTTTAATCGCCTGCTAAGTTAACTTACCTTTATTGGGCTGGGCTTTACTAATGATTTTACTAGTTTACTGGTCTGTTAGCTTAGTTGGTAGTGGCTCTGCCTTCTAATCTAGTGGTGTGGGTTCGATTCCCGCATAACACAATTTTTTTTTATTTAATTACTTGTGTTGAGTCTGGTCGTTTCTATGTATAATAAGTACCTATGTATTTACAAACATATACAATAAATATTTACTTACATAATAAAAACGGGTATTTTGTATTATATTTGTATTTAGGTACCTACCATACTTTGGGGTGGAAGTGTGCAAACTTAACACTATTCTTCTATGATTTAATATATAATTTGCCCACTATACAAATTTAATTGCTTATTGTTAACTACTGGCCGCCTATCGCTTCTCTCGCAATATTTCAGAATAAAATATAGCCTTTGTTACTCTACTACTACTACTAGAAATAAACAGACAAACAGATAAAGAAGCAAAAAAACAATCTAAAAACGGCTAAAACGTGATCTGATATCAATATAAAGTGCACCCAAACATTTTTTTATTCGAATATCTTCTATGTACGCACAGATTTTTGGCCTTCTCTAGCTCTATATACGTAAAGATAGATAACAATGTATCTCGTTTTCTTCCCCAGCATGCTTCAGAAGAGTACTAGCAGGGCAGCGAGCGCTCCGCAGCTTCGTCAGAAGAGTAGTTGCTTGCGAGAGGTTAGAAGATTGCAGGAGGGAATGTGCTGAAGAAAGGAGATTCCATTGCGAGAGCTTTAATTATAGGTATGTGTTATTTAGAATAAAATGCTCAATCTAGTAAGAATAATGCTCAATTTGTGAAACGTATGCTCAAATTAGTAAAAAGTTGCTCAGATCAGTAAAATAGTCGCTCAAATCAGTGAAAAAGTAGCTCAAATCAGTAGAAAAGTTGATAAAATCAGTAAAAAGATGCCCATATCAGTCTAAAAGATGCTCAAACTAAGTACTAGCAGGCCAGCGTGCTCTACGCAGCTTTGTAAGAAGAGTAGTGGCTTGTGAGAGGTTAGAAGATTACAGAAGGGAATGTGCTGAAGAAAGGAGATTTCATTGTGAGAGCTTTAATTATAGGTAAGTGTTATTTAGAATAGCTTCGAAAAATGCTCAGTCTAGTAAGAATAATGCTCAATTTGTGAAAAACATGCTTAAATCAGTAAAAAAGTTGCTCGAATTATTTATATTTACCAAAATTCTAAAATTGATTATATTGCCATACGAGATCATGCCAGCTACGCTGCAATAACTAATTTTTCTTATAACGTACCGCTATAAGAAAACGTTCGCCGTAGCCAAAAACGGCCAGGAAGAATATTTTTATTATTTATAATGTACCTATTCGTAAACTAAAAGCGTCAGTAAAAAAATTGCGAAGTGCAGTACAAAAAATAGCTTAATCAACATCAGACTAAGTACTCACTACGAGCTGCGAAACAAATTCATAGTAATTTAGTAAAGTACTAAAACTATGAACTAAGAAGTCATTTGATAATTCACACGCATAGACTAACATGCTAGAGACTCCGAATTACATTTTTTTATACATAGTCAGAAATTTGACAGATTGTCACAAAGCGACTTTGTGGGCAAACATATTTTTATAAATAAGGAAGCCCACATATTTTCCTAATACAGAAGCTTGTATAAAACTAATTCGTAGTGTGTAACACCTCATTTCATATATTTAGATAAAATCCGAGAGTCAGAGGTCTAATCTACATCCATACCAAATAATATCTAAATAGATGCTTCAGTTTGAACGTGATAAATAAATAGCAAACATACTTACACACACACACACTCACTCACGCACAAACTTTAGTCATATAATATTAGTGGGATGGGATATGCATAGTTTTATTTTTGATAATGACTCGTCTAATGGGTGTAATGTCGTATTTCTCACGATAAGTTCGCACCATTGTGAGTTTCCTGATTGGGCTGACGTTTATGATATTGTGGTGTTAATTTTTATAATATGCTCGTTTGGGGAATAAGTTTTACTAATAAAGTAGGATTAAAAAGGCTAAGCTAGCTAAACCTAAAAAATTAGAAAAAGTAAACTCGCTAGTATGTGTATTCCATTTGGATGCTTCCGTGGACTGAATGACACATTATTTAAATTGTAGGTCCTGACTGTTTCTAATAATACGGCAGTCGTTAAGTGACATCAGAGGCCCTTAAAGCCGTTTGTTAAAACTATATTTTCTATTCGATTTAGTAGTTTTTGAGATGATCTATCTAAACATTATAACAGACTTTTTCATCCAGACGCACCCTGGTTCGAATCCGGCCCTACACCATTGGCTTGTATTTACAAGTTAAGTGTAAATTTGCACTCGCTTAACGGTGAAGGAAAACATTGTGAGAAAACCGACATGTTTGAGGACCACAATATCCGAGGACATGTGTCTTCCGTGGAAGGACCTGGGCGCCCACCACGATGTACATATCTGCCTAAGAAAACTCCCCTAACGAATTAATTCCGCGGGGAGGCACGACCCTCAGTCATAAGGAAATACAACTCAAGGGAGAGAGAAACATTATAAAACGGGCATGTACATATAAATATATGTACGTATGGTTTCTGAAAGATGGCTAAGAAAGGTAACATCTTGCCGCGTTACATCTGTTTAATTTATCCAATTGCCACCTATGCGGATTTCATTAATTTGTTAATTCATCTGTAGACATCTTTCATTTCCCTATCGTGTTGTCTTCAATCATTCAATCAATCAGCAGTCAGTCAAACTATCAGACTATAAAGGCATCACGTACTACTACAAAGTAAGGCAATGCAAGATAAATATCTACAACCATTGTTTTGTAGTTTACATGGCATTCCGAGAAACTGTGTAGGCAATGCTGTAGGAGCAGAGTAAAGGTATCTTTATTTTAGTTATAGTTGTTAGAAGCCCTTAGGGTGGTTTTAAAACTCTCGACAATTATATAGTCCAATCTATTTTCTATACTACATATAATAAAGCCGAAGAGGGTCAAATATCTAAACATTAAAGATATCTGCAAAACAATTGTTTGGAGATACTTAGAATTGATTGGAATTGGAATTCGTTCCAATAATTTCTAGAATTTTTGTCTGTTTCTCTGTCTATCTGTTTGTTTGAACGGATCTTTTTTATTTTTGGTATGTAGGTAGTATGAAGCCCCGGAAGTGTCAGTTGTCAGTTGGTTTTGGTATAAGATTACCCAGAGAGTAGTACATCCTCACACTTTTGTAGAAACATCCAGCGAACTTCACAGCGAGGGTGAATCGATTCTTATCGGGTAAGCACGCTCCATCTTAAACCATAGCCTTTGCTTGCTATCAGGCAAACTATGGCCAAGGGCAAACCTGTTGTAGTTAAAAAAAAAAACATGACTAGCATGCAATTTTACACACGTGCTTTGTAGGCTAAATACTAAATCAACATAAGTACCAAAATTTTATTAAATTCTGACAATACTACTTAGGTCTATATCGTTTTGATATCATCCCCTTTTAAAATCGGTTAGAAGTATTTTTTTCCACATTAATTACTGAGTTGAATTTAGTTAATTATCTTGTCTCTGCTTAGTTAGATAATAGCATACACAGATCACTGTCACCTGAATAGGTAGTAAAAATATTTGTACAACCATAATAAAGGTAATAAAGTAAACTACAGCTTGTTATGAATAAAATAACTTTGCATATTGTGTTGCGCCAGTTAAGGAGATATTTAGGCCACCATGGCGATTCACATCATCTTTTATGCAGATTATTGTTTGGATAGTAGGTACTGGAGGGAACGGATTTAAGTAGCTTTCAATTCTGCATAAATGCGGATGAAATGCATAAGCCTAGTAAAGAAGAGCCTCAGTCAAAACTTCCACCGCGGAGTAAGTACTTGTAAAACTAAGAAATATTAATCCAACTTAAAAAACTACTCAAATTATTTTGATAAAAGTTACAAACATCGCGTCGTATTCCTCATTCGTCGTGACTTACCCGCTGAATGAATTCATTGGGGAAGTTCTTTTGGGCAAGTACATCAGGAAGAGCACCTCAGGTCTTTCCCTATAAAACACACGTATATCACAAAAATACCTACAAATAATTAGGTAGACGTGTTTTGAAATCTAAATAAATCATCATACTTTAATTTTGTAAGAATTCGGTTATATACTATATTACATTTACTTCCAAATGCGTCCCTGGCCAATCAGCAGCCAGCAAGGTCTGCATCCAACAATAGAGATCGCGTATACAGATATTACCGAGGACGCGGCCCTTTTAGATCCGATAGGTATTCGTTAGATTTGGTTAATTACACAAACTTAATTGCTATATGTAATTTGTGGCGGTTGTATCCGGTGGGAATTACTCGTAGGTGTTGATTAATTGGGAATTAAATATGAGTAATTGAGAGAAAATATTGTGGGAAGAAGAATATTTTAATTAAAAGTTTAATAAGCAAAAGAAAAATGATTATAACATTTGATAAGCCAAAAAAGTTCTCTATCTTTGGTGCCTGGAGGAGATCACTTCAAGCAATAAGGCCGCCCACTATCCCAATATAATTGTAGAAATTGTATTTTTTTTGTATTTTATTACAACGATTTTGATTGATTAAATAAAAATCCTAGTGTATTAGATTTTTTTTAAATTTGTCATTGATCTGCAATATTAGGTTTCCAAGTAGGGTTACTTGGGCCCATATAAAAAGACAAAGTTCTTCCTATACCACAATATTGAATTGTAGTCAAGTGCAAACCCATTAGACTTAAAAAAATGTATAAAAAAAATAACACATAACTTTTCTTCTTTACAGATTAGACCCATCCTTCCGCGCCAAAGGCCTCTGCGAGCTGATGACAAAGCCAATCGAATCATTTGACATACACCGCGACTTTGTTCAAGATAAAGACTATGATTTCTACGAAATAGACCGAAATAGCTTGGAACCCAACTGCCCGGAAACTCTAAGCGGCCCCGGTCTTCTACATTCTGGTTTTTTAGCCTCAAAAGACCGGATCGATGATCGGAATAGACCGGGGAGTGGGAACAGTAGACCTGATAGACCAGGTTTAGATAGTAGACCAAATAGCTTTGACGGAAGACCAGGAAGTTTTGACCGTAGACCAGGTGGTCTGGATAGTAGACCGAATAGAATAGACGGATGGAGGGATAGAAATGATTGGGGAGATAGAAGATGGGATCAAGGGTATAAAGGAAATAGGAGAGATGAGGAACAATATGTGCCTTATCAGATTGGTGAGTATATTATTATGGACGAAGTTACTTGTAAATGTCTTAAGCTTGAATTAAATGTTCTTATCAATCAGTAATTTTTGTTATTTTACAAGATTTTAATATCTCTTAAATCCAAAAAATTAAGCCTTCAAAAAGACCTAAAATGTTGTTGAATGGTCGTTTGGGTTGCAAGGAAATTAAAGAGCCAAAATGATAATTTATTTTTGTTAATTAATTTGGACCTACTAATGTAACTACTCATTCAGATCATGTATTCAATAAAATATGTTTTTTATATTCGTTGCGATACTTGTTAAATTATGTCAATTTCTTTCAGGAACTGGCAGACCAGCCGAACAAGACAAATGGGGTCAATATGGTGGCAATTACGGTGGATCACAATATTACAAAAACAGGAACGACTACCACAAATCCATAAGTCATTGGGGCCTAACCAGCGAACGCCCAACTTACGGGGTCAAACCCTATTATGACCATAGAAACCCCGACGACCACAGAAACCATGATCAAACTGATTTCAACTATTACTCCCTGGGCAAAAATCTACGCCAATACTTCGAAACTACGAAAGACGATCGCTTCGGATTCTCTTATAAAGATTACGATAAACATGACAGAATTGATCATCATGACAGAATCGATCACCATGACAAATACCATTATAGTGATCATGATCAGGACAAATTTGGTAAATTCGATCATAGTTTGGGTAGAGAAGATACGGATGTTTCAACGGAAGATTACTACGGTGTTGGAAAGGGACACAGATATGGTTACGGTGCGTGGAAGAAAGGGAAGTGGAATGCTTCTGGGGCTACGAATGGGATAGAAGATGTTACAAAGACGTACTATGAAGCTTCTGATAGAAGTGATGAAGCTGTTACTAAAGGTAAAAAAAAACATCTAAGCGGCAAAAAGTCTTAGATTTTAGTGATTAAAGGAAATTTTGTCTATAAAACGGTAGCAAAATTTTGAACAGACAGACAGATTTTTGTTAATAAGGTTAATTCTATTACGAGCATTTCTCTTGCAGCTGTAATGTAACACAAATAATCCATGTAAGGTAATTTATTCTGTCAAACACTGCCTATACATTGCTCCGAGATAAAATGTAACCTATATGTTAATTAAGGTTCTACTTTCATACCAAATTTATTCGTTTCAATTTAGCTATATAAGCGTAAAGAAGTAACAAACATGTACGACGTACGCACAACTTTCGCCTTCATAATATTTGATTTTCATAAATCATGACGTGTGACCTTTGACTTAGTCAGATTATACCTGTTATAATCTATAAAATGTTTGTTTGTTAATTTTCTTTTCTTTCTTCTTTTTTCAGATTGCTTCTCCCGCCGTCGTCCCGGAATGTCCTTAAGTACGGGAGCGATCAGACGATCATTAATAGCTCGCAGTGTGCTAGCTTGCGAAGCAGCTTGCTTTGAGGAGAAGGAGTTTAAATGTGTGTCTTATAGTTATCGGTGAGTTTCTTTAGTCTTTATTTGGAAGTTGTGGGTGCCAGTGCCTTCGCTCGCGTTGTCACGGGATCAAATGTAGCCTGTGTAATGCTTAGGACTGTATACTATCACTATACCGAAAATCACAATGATCCCTCGCAACACTATGACACAGAACTTGTTGAACACACACTTTCTTGTTTGTATAATTGTACGATGTATGATTAACTATTCATATTGTCATGAGTGAGATTCTGTGGAAAAAACTGAATATATGCCTTTGGAATAATAATCAAAAATATTTTCTTCTTTTAGGTACTCCAACTCCCGAGGCTCCGACAACTGTTTCCTCAGCGAGCGTCCTTTCCACGGCCTCGATCTATCGAGTGACAGTGGCTCTGATGTATACGCCATGCCACAGGATCAGGCCTGTTCTACTGTCAGTCAAACACCGTGGATCGAGAGTGGTAAGTGATATTTTTTATTTTGAAAATGACAAATGAAAGGATCATTAACATTGATATTGAAGAAGGAAAGTCATAGTACGGCGCCTTGTAACTCTCCTAGGCTTGTTTTTCTACCTATTCATGTTGGATTAAATGTAGCAAGAATTTAGTGATGCTTTCGATAAGACCTATCAAGTGATAGCGGCTCTGGTGTATACGCCTGTTCTACTGTTAGTCAGAAAACTTGGATTGAGAATAGTTATGAGAAACATATTAGTCTAAATTATTGCTAGTACTTACTATGTTAAATAGATAACACAAAATATCATTAGCATTGATGTTGAATAAAAAAGGTCCTAGTATAGCGCCTTGTGACACTCCCAGACTTGTTCTACTGTCTGTACATAATTGGATGCCAAGAGAAAAGTTCATTAGTTTATAGACTTCAGTGAAGCTTTCGATACAGTCACACCCGATTTTAGTATACGTACTCGTATTTCAAATTGAGAGTGAACAACTAAAACTCTTATCAATAAGCGAATTGTAGCCTCAGTCAACTTATTGACCAAAGAATAAAAGTTATAATGATAAAAAAATATTTTCTTCTTCTTCTTCTTATCGAATGTGAGTGGCCATCTCTGGTGTCGAGAGTCAATCAAGCCGCCCAAAGAGCCTCTGACATGGCTTAACGACTGCCTTACTAGACAAAAATCTTTTTATTTTCTTGTTTTCAGAATGTTTCTACCACGTACGTTCCGACACAGCAGTGGCGGGTGCCGCTGTGTCCAGCTCCCTCACTGTGGCGGGGCTGGGGGCTTGTGAGGCCGAGTGTATTAGAGCTAGAGGCCTCTTTTGTAGGGGATTTAGTTTCCGGTAAGTGTTTAGATCATCATCATCATATCAGTCTGTGTCCACTCACTACCGAGTATAGGCCTCCTCTCCTGCGCGCCACACAGTACGGTTTCAAGCCTGTCTAATTTATCTCTTACCAATGTGCTTGAAAATGGCATCCGTCCATCGGGCTGGTGGTCTGCCTCTACCACATATGTGTCTTCTGTGGAAAGATTTGCCAACACTATGTAAAGCCTAAAATAACTTTCCCAACGATCTGATACATTTGAAAATTGAAGGGTTACCGCAGCTTTCATGTCATTTGATATCCTTGCAGCGCGTTTGTATATTTGTGTTTTACCTAAAAAACATATTTTCTTACTTCCAGATTTGACCCCCTAATAATAGGCGAAGAGATCCACAACTGCATCCTAACCTCCTACCCCCCAACAACGCTCTCGGGGAGTAACGCGAGGCGTGCGCGGGGACACGAGCTGTACGCGAGAGGGAACTACGGCAGGGGGTGCGAGCCACATGTGGGGGGACATAAGGATAGTGGGGGTAAGATATGATACTATCTAGTGGCTGTATTAGACCAACTTATCAGTTTCTGTCAAGGTAGGTTAAGTTTAAAAGACCAGTGATATTCATTCATGAATAACTTCAAAACCCTGCTCTAATTTTTATATTTTTTTAGGCTCATTATATATATTAAATATAGTACCTATATATTGTAAAACACCTAAGTAATGTTCCACTGGAAGACCTTGCCTTCTGCAACACAGTTTTTAACTACAGGAGAAGGCAGTGCCTTAACTTCTATGTAGCATGTAAAGTTCTTGCAATAAATATGTATGTATGTTTATGTTTAATTATTGTGAAACTTGGCTAAAATGTTGAAAAAAAAATAATTATTTGTCTAAATAATTAAGAAATCATCAAATGGTTGTCGAGATATCTTCAATTGTATTCTTACCTCCTATCCCCAACGACGCTCTCGGGGAGTAACGTGAGGCGTGCGGGGGGACACGAGCTGCACGCGAGGGGGAATTACGGCAATATGAAAAAATCGGTCAAGCAGTTGTCGAGATATTTACAACTGCGTTCATATGTCATTTCCCTTTACAATTACTTCGTCAAGACGAGCATAGCATGGGAGTCTCAAAATAGTATTTTGTTGTGTAGACCTTGTTCTAAGTTCTGATTTACAGTCACTAAGATAATATATATTTTTAAAACATTTGTAAACCACAGTTAATTTGTAACTCTATTTGTTATGTAGGTCACTAAAGTATATTAAGTTCTGACTTACAGTCACTATTTCGTTTTTCAAAATATTTTTAAACCACAGTCAATTTAATCAAGTAAACCTCACACATAGTGAAATAACGTTTATTCCAGAATGCTACCTCCAATACGACAAAGCAGCGAAACTCACCCCCTCGGCCACGAGAGGTCGCGCGCGAGTCAAAGACGAGCAGTCTTGCAGCGACGCATGCACTGAGGCACCTTTTAGATGTCTTAGCTTTTCATACGAGTAAGTTAGAATAATTCAAAGCTAAATTTTATATTACAAGCTTTTATATTACTAGTTGGCTAGATTAACTCTCGACACCAGAGTTGGCCACTCTCATTCGATAAGAAGAAGAAGACTAGTTGGTAAAAGCGCGCGGACTGCTAGTGGTTCGCAACTAGTGGTTTCTATGAAAACATTTTTAATTTAACCATGCAAAGTTTTTGCATATAATCGAACTACGAGTTAAAGATTTTTTTAGACTATTTTTCATTATATTGCTAAATTTTATCGGCATATCCTATCTAGGTAAGCGTCTTAAACCCTAAGCTGCAATGACTACACGCAGGCTGAAGACGAACCTATAAGTGCCCCTGCCCATACCACGTAAAAAAAAATGTTTTCTCTATTTTTTTCAGTAACAAAGCCCCCCCAAATCAAGACAACTGCCTCCTCTCCGAGATTCGCCTCTTCGATCTACAGAAGGATGTAGACTACGTACATTCTACTGACGACTGGTTGTTTGCCTTCGACCTGTTTAACTCTATGTGTTGGAGGAAGATTCATAGCGAGTAAGTGTGTTTTGACTAATATCTGTGTCATCTCTCTCTTCCTCTCTCTCCCCCTCTCCCTTTCTCGTAAAGTTAAAACGTTTTTTGACATATTGTTAACTATTGACACCATTAATTTCAGAGAGCCATCCCAAGAGTTACCCCACCCAATCCATTCATCATCAGAGGAAGATTTCCCGTCCGGTCCATCCGGTACCGGGTACATACCGGACTCCGGACCATCCGCACCGCCTTCTGGACCGCCAGGTATTATAAAAACTCAATAAATAGCATACTCGTTCCTGGCAGATTATACAGATATTATTGTTTTGTTGAAGAAGAAATGATTTTGACGATTTGGGTACCTCTTCCCTTTTTTATTCGGTTAAAAAGTTTGTTTGTCTGTTCCTATTTTGCTATTGGATTCCTACAGTTTCGACCTCACTTTTCGGATTTGTACGTAATCTTCTTATTAGAGATTAATTCAATGTGGAAGGATTAAAGTACACGTTGATTTGCTGATCATGAAATAATAATTAATAATAAGCCTAATAATAATTACTATTTTTTGAGCTTCATGTCAGTTCTCAGACAAACGTTGTAAGTACACAATAGTTAGACTTATAAATGTACAATTGTTTCACATATAAGATCAAGTTTTTTATTATAAGTTTTAGTTTGTAAGTTGTTTTTGTGTCTGTTATTATGAATATATAAATAAATAAATCAACAGAAAGAAAACCTTTGTTTCTGTTGTTAAAAATATATTTTATAATTTACAGATTCTCACTTCATCCCCGCTTCAGGACCAAGTGGTCCCAACTACTCACAAGAAGAATACAAACAGACAAACAAACCTCAAATAGTAATAACGGAATACATACCGTACCAAAAAGAACCGGATCTAAAACCGGGTTATGGTCCTCCAGACTTGAAACCCGGGTACAAAGAAGATAATTACAGGCCAGGTTATAAAGAAGAGTCTTACAGACCCGGTTATACACCAGAAGAGTCTCACAGACCGAGCTATAAACCAGAAGAGTCTCACAGACCGAGTTATAGACCAGGAGAAACCTACAGACCAGGTTACCCAGACCCAGAACCATATAGACCAATTCAAGAAAACAACAGACCCTATAGACCAGAAATACAATCGCATAGACCGGGATATCCCGATCCGGAGCCAAATAATCCGAGTTATAGACCGGATGTACCGTTGAGACCGCCAGAACGTGAAGGTTACAAACCTTTCAGACCGGAAATAAGACCGGATTCTAGACCAAATTATAGACCGGACCAAAGACCGGATTATAGACCGGATACAAACTTACCCGGGTCATATAGACCGGGCTATAAACCGTCAGAGTCGTATCCAGGTAAACCGGAGTCCGGTTTTCGTCCAGGATCAAGACCGGGTGGGTCGGGGTATGACCGACCCGGATACTTGCCGGATAAAAGACCCGGACAAAGACCGGGGCAAGGTGATAGAGAGGGCGGTCCGTGTAAGTTTATAGACAATTTCTATTAATATTTCTTTTTAATTTCCTACTTACTAACTTTAATCTTTTTTACAGGGCCCATTTTGGAACTCATTTATTTTGCTAAGAGATTATTTATTGTTTTTTATTTTATTTAGAGGATTAGAGGGGAAGGTGTCGCCACATTTCATTTAGTTTTTCACCTCATAAATTATATTATAACATCACAGCCCACGTCAAATAAAATATCACCGAATAAAACATTTTAGTATCATCATCATCATCTGAACTTAAGAGCCGGGCTCTTGGGTGTTAACATGTTAAGTAACTTACAGTGTAAGATATAATTTCGTCATGTTTTCTATAGGTACCTCGAGATTGATAGCTTACATTAATTATAAAAAATTGCGAATTTTTTTTTCAGTACTCAGTGAACTAAATCGAGTCATTATACAGGGTAACTGGTAACTAACGCATAACCTTTTAAGGGTGGCTTTAGTACATCTGTACCAACAACTTTTGTTCTACGACTTTTGGAAATTCGTGAGAAAAAAAATCAGCTGTTCCACACATTGATTATTTTTTCGCGAATTTCTAAAAGTCGTAGAACAAAAGTTGTTGGTGCAGATGTACTAAAGCCACCTTTAAAAGGTAATGCGTTAGTTACCAGTTACCCTGTACAGTAAATTTGATGCTTTAAAAAAAACATTTATAGCTTATTTTCATGCACATTCTCTTTGATTGATGAAGATTGTTAAACCTTCTGTATATACAAAAAAAAAAAAAAATACATTATACGTAATATGTTCTAGTGGAAGTCCCCTGGCGTCACTACACGGTGTCTGGCTTCCCGTGCCGCGCTGGTACCACGTGTCAACAGAACGTCATCGTGGGGCACTGGGCGTGCGAGCCGGAGGGGGGAGAGATCGGTACGTGGGAATATACACTCTACCGTCTTTGATATAAGGTTTATACTAGTGTAACCATTTTGTCGACTAACTCCAGACATTTCTTCATCTCAAGAGTCCTCGTGTCTGTTGTCTTCCGATAGCTGTTCAGTGTCTGTCAATGAAATGATTTTTGTTTGTACGCGCGAGTGAGTATAGATGATGAACACCGCCATTTAAGATTCCTTTCTTTAAAGAACCAAGTTTTACAATTATTGAAATGGAGTCATCGTGCGTAATGTCCTACAAACTCGTTGTTGTATACAGAACAAGGAAGAGTGATAGATGAATTAGATTATAGAAATAATCAATAATGTATTATATCTACCTAAAATTGTTTTGTCTAGATTTATCTGTAAATGTTTTCTCTAGATTTTCATTAAATATGTTTTATTTTTGACAGGATCCTGGGATTATTGCTGCGCTCCGTCTCACAGATGCGGCTACAGCGAAGGATTCCATAAACCTTGGTAAATTACTTCCATATATTATCTTTAACGTTAATTATTCAATTTATCAACCAAACTTTGTTCAAAGTGGATGAAATATTAGTTACGGGATTAAAGTTTAAAATATGCCTTTGTCAGTATCAGGTAAGTATACTTTAAATCTATAATAAAATACGTTCATCAGTTTTATATAATTTTTGTCTGTTTATCTGTGTCTCTGTTTGTTTGTTCATTTAAACGCTCATCACGCAAAAATGGCTGAACGGATTATCATGATTTTTGGTATGTAGGTAGTATGGGGTCTGAGAAGTGTCATAGGATAGGTCATACTTTTTATCCTGAAATATGCGAGCGAAGCCGCGGGCGTCCACTAGTGCTTAAATTTAATATTATATTTTAACCGTATTTATCTTATCCAGGTGCTACGTAGGTCCCAAAGAGGACCAATGGCGGCCTTGCAGTGAGAAGTACTACCCGTACCACCAACATAATGTGCCGCACCCATCTTCGCAAGGACATAGAGGTAAGTAGTTATTATGATTATGCTGCAAAAAATGCCGATATTTTACAAGGAAATATCTATCACTCTTTCTCCCTGACTCTCTCACTCTCTATCTGTCTCTCTCTCTCCATCGCAGGTCATAACCTTTAGGTAAAATAATGATCAATTGCAAACCTGCTTTAGCTAAAAAAAGAACAACCCAGTAGAATTTTTCTTCTTCGTTCATTGTAAAAACATACATATAAATTTGAGTAGATATCTTTTAGGTAAGTTTGTTACGTAGGTCCTAAAGGCTAATGGCGGCCTCGCAGTGAGAAGTACTACCCGTACCACCAACATAATGTGCCGCACCCGTCTTCACAGGGACATAGAGGTAGTTATGATGAGAGTTCAAAAAAATCTCTCTCACTCTCTCTCTCTCTTTCACTCCATCTTATGCCATAGCTTAATTTTTGTTTTTAGTTTTTTTATAAACATCTATTTACCCATAGAAGAGTGATCTTTCTCTCTCTCTCTCTCTCCATGTTAGATCTTAATAGTCGTAGCCGTCAGAAACAATAATAGTATAGTATATATATATATTTATATAATAAGTTAATAACCCTTAATCGTTCCCGGTGCAAATGTGCCCTTCAAGCTATCTGCATTTTTTCATTAGTTTTTTAAAACAACAATATTCTCTTCCACAGAAGAGCGGCCTACTCGCCCCCTGCAACGTCCTCAAGGCGCGTACCCGGCAGCTGACAGGAACTATTGGGACAGTCTGTATGAAAACGGACCCACCGCTTACTATGATTCTAGGGGAAATCCATTACCAGGTATATGTTACATTTTTACTACATTATATTTACATATTATTATAAAAAAATTAATCAATAAAATCAATGAAGAACAAAAAAAAATTAAATCGGTTTATAAATAATGGAGTAATCGCATACCATACCCACAAAAAAATGAAAAAAAACTTTCAGAAGACGATTACCTCCTTTTTTCGAAGTCGGTTAAAATTATAGATGTACAAGTTTGTAGCGCACTAATATTCAATAGGTACAACTAATATTATAAAGGCGTAAGTTTGTACGTACGTGTGTGTTGTGTACGTATGTGTGTGTTGGTTACTTCTTCACAGTTAAACAGATTTAGATAACGTTTGGTAAGTATATAGGTATATTATGTAAAATAATAGGGGTAGATCTTTGCCCGGGAGTGGGACAGTATAGGTTAATAAAAAAAATAGGTATACATTTTATACCTTCAATAATTAATGAACAGATTACTTATTAGAGGCGGAAAATACGTATTATAATACGTACTGATAATGTCATATTTCACAAAGTCAAAAATTTCTAACTGTCCTAACACCAATACCTATTTATTTTCCAGGCTACACCCGAGTGCCAACCGAAGATCGTCCCTACATTAGAAACCGGTACAATCCTTCCCGACCCTCATCCGGGAACTGGGTCCCGGTGTCTCATGAGGACCCAGCTGGAGTCCCTGGTGCGCTGGGAGCACCTAGGTATGTTATCTTGCTACTGTTACTTACGATTACATTTTTCAGCAAATTTCTAAAAGAAGTTGAACAAAATCAAATCCTTGCGTTTAAACTACTGTCTGCCCTTTTGCTTAGTTTTTCTCATTACTGAGGGTTGTGACGTCATTTTTGACATGTCCGTTAATCGATAATATTTCGCTATTGAACTCGATATCCCATACACTAGAAATTTGTGATTAAAAAAAATATCAATATTGAGAGCTCTACCATAAAAGCCAAAGATGTGGTAGTTAGATATTTAGATTATAGTTACGAAATTGATGTAGACAAGATAAAAAAGCACGATCCATCTTAGACCATAGCGATTGCTTACCATCAGGCAAAGTATGGTCAAGTGCAAACCAGTTATAGTTAAAAAAAATTGAATAAACGTTCAAATATTTCAATTTAATATTTCTTTATCAGGTACTGGCCAGTAGCCTATCTACACAAGGATCCGCCTCCAAACACAACATACTTCCGCTACAACGAAACTAAACCAACAACAACCACAGAAAAAAACGACAGAACAACAACACTGAACCCTATATCACGAGAACTACCTTCGGAACCTAGAAATTATGAAAAACCTGACGATTTAGATGCGAAAAGCACTAGAGACGACAAAAAGATTAACATAAGTCACACTGATGACGTATACAATACAGATGTAGATAATGATACAATATATGTCAATGTTACTACTACCACTACAACTGAATTTATACCGACGGAGCAAGTAAATGTATCAGAGGCAGAAGCTATGAAAACGGAAAATTATAAAGAATTGGACAGAATAGATGGTATTGATGATAAATTACATGATTTTACTAAGTCAATAGAAGTGTTTGATATAGAAGACGTGAAAGATGATAAGCCAGCTGATTTAAAAATGTTAGAAGCTGAAGAAAGACAAATAGAAGCTATAGGTCGATTGTTAGCTGCAAGACGCGGTACTAAACTCGTTTTAGAGAAAAGATCACAGAAAGATCTGGAAAACAGAAACATAGCACTGGATAAAGATTTAGTAGACTTCAACTTTGGCAATAGATTCCCGACTCAAGAAAGACGCGCAGAAAGACGAGGCGTCATAAAAAGAATAAGCAAAGACGAAATAGAACGAGATAGAAATATAGACAGAAGCCTAGAAGTGAGTGAGACGACATTCGTTAGACCACCAAGAGTATTGAGCACGACAGAAAATATAAGAAAAGCTATAGTCAATGGTAAAGTTTTCTATGACGCCACGATAAATGAACAGAAAGATTCATTCACAAATACAACTAAGAATTTCAAAAATATTAAACGAGAAGAAACTACACCTGCCTCAATTAATACAAACAGTTTCCGCGAACAAAGAGATATTTATTTAAACTCCACAAGAAAACCGAAGCATTTCATACGTTCTAATGATACTTTAACCACAACTAATATACACAATAATAAGATAAATGCAAATATTTCACAAGACAATACACGCAGAGCCAAAAGTATAAATATTGAGCCAAATAAAAACACAAAAAATCTACGCGAAGAAAGAGACATACGACAAAATAGCACAAACACATTGAAATTAAAAAGAAAACAAACCGAAACGCCTACTGCTTTTACAACTACTACAAACATTCGCGAAATATATAACTCTTCCAGAAAATCTAGGCGTTTGGAAGAATCTAATACTCCATCAGTTATTTCTGCCAATAATTTTGGTAAAAGAAAAACTTTGATACCGAGAAATGTAAACCCAGTTAGAAGAGTAAGAAGAGTGTATAGAAAGAGATATAATCCCGAGGAAGTGAGAAAGAGGCTGCTAGAAAGAGAGAAGAATAAAAATAGCACGGATTCTTTGAAGCGCATTTAGATTAGAGTAAAAATTAGTTTAATGTAATGAATAGATAAACTAACCCTTCATTCAAATAAAAGGTTTTCTTTTCTTATTTTATATGTGCTATTTTGTAAACATACATATATATTTTGAATTACATTTTTGGATTGAACGTTTTGGTATAAGTTGTATTTTTTTTACCACAAAGGTATATAATAAAGGTATATTTTTTTGATGTTTGTAATGATTATATATTTTGTATTTTTGATACATGCTTAAGAATTTAAATGAATAACTTTTAATCTTAAATATTTAGTACTGTAAGTTAGAGCTTTTAAATAATTGTCAGTTTGACCAAAATATAATTTTAGTTAATCTGACGATGCAATAAGTATTATTTTTAATTTAAAAATATATAAATTGACATACCTATAATATAAAAATATTTTTTATAATCATAGTTGGTAAGTTAAAATAGTATTATATATAGTTTTTTTAAACGCTTGACAACAATTTATATTGTTTTTGTGATCTTAAAAAGTTACCTACGTAATTGGCATTATTGTATTATGTATTTTTTTAGAATAAATTGCAATTCAACTATTGTATTGTTTTCTTTTCTTTTATATATGTACATATTCTTTAATTATCATTTAGGGCCTTTTTACCAAACGTGTTCTAAATATTAGTCTAGACCAAGTCCGTTTTAGTTGTTTCGAAAATTATCTGTCTACTGTCATAATTATCAAACTGTCAAAATGTACCAATGTTAAATCAAAGTTCCAATTTGAAGATGCCATTTTGATTGCTTGTAAGTGATGTCTGAACAACAAGAACCCACTTTTTATTTTCAAAGTCCTGGACTAATATTTAAACCGCGTTTTGTAATAAGACGGTTAGTGTTTGTTTTATTTCAATTAATTGGATCATGAATAAAAAAGTTATTGCTATTAACACCACACAAGGCGCAACTAAAGCAGAGTTATATTTTACTGGGAGACTAAAGATAGGTTAGGTATACTCTATGGTAAAGCGAGCAACGCTGCGAGCATTCACTAGTATCTACTAAATCTATTTACATGCGTAAGTAAATAAAATGTAAATTGACTGAAGACTTTCGCATGCGAAATACAACCTGCAGTATCTTTATTTTACTTTCTACCATCTGATACGTACTTAGAATTAAGATGGAGTAAATGAGAGTAAGAGGACAAAACGTGGTTTGCTTTAGTGATTATATCCTAAATGTAAATAGGAATAAGGATGTTTGATAGTGGGGAACTCTAGTGTCGAGAGTTTAAGCCACATAAAAGTTTTTCACAAAACTAAAACAAATGTTTTTTTTTATAATATGTTTAAGGCTTTATCGCTGGGTGACATTATCGCCTTATAAACCGAATAATAACAAAAGTTTTTACTGTATAGCACAATAAGTAAATGATGATGATGATGAAAGTAGGCTATGACCATAGATTTAATGTCTATAATACTCTTAATATATCATACTATCTACATACCAAAAATCATGATGATCCGTTCAGCCGTTTTTGCGTTATGAGCGTTTAACCCTTATTAAAATAAAGGTAGAATGCATACCACTTGATTTTTTTTTAAAAAAAGGACTTTTTTTTCACCGAATTTAATCGAATTGAATAGCAAGTAAAACGTTGTGTTTTTTTTATCCAACTACTGGCAACATTTCACTAATAAACGTCACCCGTCCTTATAAGTCAATGTCAAAGAGGGCAAGTCGGCAGTTTAGCGAAAAAAAATTGAAATTTGTGCGTCAAAAATTTGAGTTTTGTTCTACGAAAAATCTGGTAAGTGGTTTTTGCGTCCAGATTTATAAACTAGGCTATATTGTTGTTGTTTTGCATCCATTTGGTTGAAAATTCTGGTAATCTATGCATGGTTTTCGATCATGTGAAGTTATGGGTGATTGTGGTAAATTATCTACCATTGTTCATTCGTGCCTAACTGTTATTGGATTTACTAATATAGAAAACGGTTTAAAACATGACTCGTGATCGCACTTTATCCACTAAGTCTAAAAATAAGTGTCCACTTTTATATAAGTATACCTAATTAATAAAAGTCTTACATAGAAAACGACTATTTTTATTTACCTACTAAGATAGACCATAAAACCATTAGACTCCTTCTATGTCGAATGCTTTAGAAGAAATATAATGTATTGAACAAAAGAAATGTGAATATGTATATGTTTTTTAAATTACCTAAATTAGACAAGCAAACCCAGAGAAAACAACTAGTATAGATTTTTTTCAAACCGGATTGGATAATGGTAAATATTTTATTTACCACAATCGTAAAATTTTACAAGTCGGTAATGGATAATGGTAGGTTATTTACCACACAAAAAACACCCCTTCCCTCCCCCTTTTTATATTTTTTTCATCAAAAATGAAATCAGCGGCCCCTTATTACCCAGAAAACACCCTCGCTTTTTCTTAAACAGCCACAGGGGCTCTTGTTTGTTTAAGGGTTAAATAAACAGAGACACAAAAAACTAGAAATTGTTCGAACGTGTTCCGCTATCAATTCGAAATATCTCCAACAATTTTTTTTTTAAATAAAAATAAATAAATAAATGACATTTATTTCAGACCTTTAGTCAATACACATTTCAAAATATCATAATATCAGAACAAAATTAAACAACACAACACTAAAAAATTAAATAAATAAATAAAAATTAGTATCGTTATCTTTTTTTTTATATGTATGTTTAGATAGATGATAAAATCCTTTTTAGCTTTGCTAAAGTTTTTCTAAGTGTTTATTATTTTGGAGTAGTCAGATTTTGGAGTGTGTTTAGTTATTTCCTGGTTTTTATGCATACAGTAAATCAGTGTTTTTAACTGACAAAGAGAGATACGGCTAGATTCTGATTATTAGATTTTGCACTTAGCCTTTTAGCTATGTACCTCCTGTATAAGGAAGTAAATCTAATGCTATAATTCCAAGCAGGTAACCTTTGCCACCAGGGACAACCACTCTCTCCCACTTTCAACTGCATTGTCTTGACACATCGCACCTTGCGTTTCACTTTCTTTTATATTATACTAGTGGACGCTCGGGGCTTCGCTCGCATTATTTCGGAATAAAAACTTATGTCACTCCCAGAATGTTATACTACCTACTTTCATGATGATCCGTTCAACATGTTATGCGTTTTAATAAAGAGATAAAAAAAAATGCTCTAACATGTTCTGTTATTGCTTCGTTCTCCATAACAGAACACGTTTCGGCTGTTTTTAGAATTTTTGTCTGTTTGTTTGATTGTCAGTTTATTGAAACGTTCATAACTCAAAAACGGCTGAACGGATCATCATGATTTTTGGTATGTAGGTAGTATGAGGTTTTAAAAGTGCCATAGGGTACTTTTTATCCCGAAATAACGTGAGCCAAGCCGCAGGCGTCCACTCGTTATATATAAGTACCCATTGAAAAACTTTCCCTTTTTTTTTATCAATCAATGAGATTTAAATCTACACTTTTAATACTAATCTTACATATAAGCACTAAAACTTTAAAAATAATCAAAGTAAGTATCTAACTAATGTATAGTTCGTGACTGCTTCAAGTGGAATTGCAGAAAAAGCTTAAAGCACTGAACGACTGTTACATGAAAGTATGACTAAATTATAATCTGCTTGGACTTTTGATGTTTGAGACGTGAAATACCACTATTCTATACATATAATAAAGCTAAAGAGGCTCAAATATCTGTACATAGAAGATTAAAAAAAAGTTCGGAAATACTTTAATTCGATAATAGAAAGCGTTTCAGTAGCTATTAGAAATTTTGTCGGTTTGTCTGTTTATTTAAACGCGCATTCCGCAAAATCGGGTGAACGGTTCATCATGATTTTTAGTATGAGGTCTTAAGAATGTCAAAGGCTACTTTTTCTCCTGATATATTGCGAGGGAAGACGTTTGCGTCCACTAGGATATTATAAAGTTACCTACCCCAATTTCTGTTATTAGCAAAGTCTGTGCCGAGGTGTATTGTTTTAAGTTAATTTTAGTGGGTGGTTTATTTGTTTCAGTATAAGTACTAACATTACCTACATAAAAGCCAAAGTATTCGTTACTTTTTGTTCTGTTTGTTTCTCTTATACCCCGCAACGATCTGACAGTAAATAAATGGTAATCGATATTATTGATATCAGGATAATGAAAGAGTGACATATGCTGTTAGCTTAGTTGGTAGTGGCTCTGCCTACTAATCTAGGGGTTGCGGGTTCGATTCCCGCCTGACACAAGTATTTATGCATTTTAATAATGTATAATTTCTTGTGTTGAGTCTGGTTGTTTGTATGTATAATAAGTATGTATTTACAAAAGAAAAGTATATAAGTATTATATCCGTTATCTAGTACCCACGACACAAGCGTTTGCTTAGTGTGGGGCTAGATGGCGTTGTGTGCAATGTCCCGAAATATTTATTATTATTTATTATTATCGTGAAATAACACAAGCGAAGCCATGGGCATCCATTGGTATAATAATAAACATATCGGACAGAGAAACAAAAGAAAAATGTTAACACGTTGATATTCTGTTTACAAAATGTAGTAAAATTAACGTAAAAAAATGACTTTCACATCCAAATCTGTATTCGTCCGCTCTCGGAACGAATTTTTTCATCACATTTGAAAATCTCCGAAGAAAGTTAAATTAACTTAATCATGTTCTAACTTTAGAGAAATGACGTAAACGTAACAACATTACGGCTAAGAAAATGTCTAGAAAGTAAAATGTTATTTAATGTTATTTTATATGGCTGGTTACGTTGTGGTTACTTTAAAAAAATAACTATTGAACTTTCTTGTTTTTTTTTCGTCTTATGTTAATCTTGGTGTTTAGCCAGCTTCGAAGCTTATATTCTTCTACTCGAATGAGAGTGGCCAACTCTGGTGTCGAGAGTTTATCCACGCCCAAGTTTTTCAAGTTTATATTATTTTATCTTAACTAAGCATAAAGAAGCTAATATAAATAAATAAACCGGTAGAGATTTTACATATAAGATAACCAGGTTAATTTAAAAAAATTACTTAAAACATAACATATAGGTATTTGTTTTCCATTCTTTGAAAGTAATTCATGTAATCGAATTATTTACCATAATATTATTAGAAAACATAATATCTTGTAGTTGTTTCTTTGATTGTTATTCAACGCTCTTTTATGTCCATACTAAATTAAATAAAAATCCAAATAGGTCTTGAACAGGAAATTATAATGTACACATGTTTATTAATTTAAATACTTTCGCTGAAAGCTAATAAAATGAAACCATTGTGTCGTATATATTAGTAAAAGGGTTAAATCTTTGTTAATTTTCCTATTTGATTCTATAATATTAAAATTAAAATTAATTTATATCAAGAAAATTCCTATACACCAGTTACATATAACTAAGAAAGTTGTATATCCATAAACCACTTTCCCAAGCATAAATATTTACCTACATTTCAACTTTTCCCTTAAAAATGGGTCCAAAAGGGCCTGTCAAACTGGTTGGAGCTGTCAAATGTCCGTGGAAATGTCAAAAGGGCGTTGACCCCGCGGTAAAGGTCTCAAACTGTGCAAATAACTTTTACTGGACTGTGGATTTAGTGAAAGCAGGGTTGGTACTAAGTACTTTTGTATGAGAGTGGCTGACTTTGGTGTCGGTGATTTTCATACTGCTCTGAGTTTAGAAGTTCTTTTATGTTTGATTTAATAGTAAGTACCTGTGTTTAGTTTTCTCGATATCTAATTTATTTTGATTGTATTTTTTTATCATTAACTAGCGGACCCGACAGACTTCGTCCTGTCTGTTGGTCTTTTTTACTCTTTAGTTACCTAGTTAGAAAACGTTTGTATGGGAAAAAGAAAAGGGTGGTTTTTAGGGACTTTCCGGCATTTTTTCGATTTTTTCTCGCCGTAAAAACCATCCTTGAATTTCAACGAATATTAAAAAAAAAAGAATTGGCTAAATCGGTCCAGGCGTTGTTGAGTTATGCGCTTACCAACACATTTTGCGATTCATTTTTATATATAAGATAAAGGCTTAGTTTTTTTATCACAAAACTTCTGTCTGTTTTTTAAATTTTTCACTCCGCAATATATTTATTATTGTCTGATTATAGTCTGGGATCTCGAGAGTGATATAGACGTATTTTTATCCCAAGCCAATGCTGGCGAAGCCGTGGGGATTGACTAGTGATCAGATGAGAAAATAAGAATATAATTGCTTATTTTAATAGGCCCTGTGGTTATAGACAGTCATTAAAAAACTCTCCGGAGGATCACAGCACATAATTAATTATGTTGGTAAATAATAAACTATTTCATGCATTTAAATAAAAAAAATGCGTTGCTCGACCAAAAATAAAGATAAAAATTAAAAAATTTAATATATGTATCACATTTAAGACACAGCCAGTTAAGACACTAGGCTTAAGTTTTAATATTTTTATGTAAATTTCTGTATTGTGCTGGTGTTTTAATAAAGTGTATATCTATCTATCTATCTATCACATTTAGAAAATTTGATAAAAGATAAAGATAGAGATTTATTTATTTGCAAGGTGTAGTGTTGTTACATGATGGTAGGTGATAACATATCAAATATTAAAATCATACATCTCAACCATTACTGGTGTGCAAATTAGACATAATAGGTATAAAAACTAAACTTTATTAAATTTTAATGATTATTTGTAAAAAGAAAATTTAAGAAATGTCAAAGTTATATACTTAAATTAAATTAATGTCACAAATTAGTTATCTTATCATTTATATATAATTTCACACTATAATAACAATAATATAAGTACCTAAAAATACGTATCATTCCTATTAGATCTATTGTACACTTTAAACACTAATAAAATAGACTCAAAAACATGTTTGTTTCCGATTAGAAATACCTGCCTTTTGACCTACTTACACAATATTTTCTAAAATACACTTTTACTGTAAAATATATTTTATTTATCTTTCATTCAGGAGACAACCCTACAAACCCTACTTTCTCGTAATCCGCGTATCAGTGTTCAATCGACGCCGCCAAGCGATCACAAATTGACTGAGTCAAGTATATTGTATACTTACTACTTTGTAGCACTTTATAGTCAGACTAGGAATGAAAAGGTGCCTGGAAGAGATTGGTCTATGCGATAAGGCCACCCAATGTACCTAGGTTAATTTATGACTCCTTAAATCGTTTTATTTATATATTTTTTGGTGTACAATAAAGTTATGTATATGATACGGCGAATGTATTTCCTACGGGTAAGTTACTGATGCGTCCTCACATGAGTAATATACCCTATTTTAGCGGTGAATGTTCTAGGACAGTAAAAAGTAAATTAGTTATGTATATTATACAGTTAAAAAAAACTTTAGGTACCTACAGTTTAGGTACCTACTACCTAGGACAGTAAAAGTAAATTAGTTATGTATATTATACTTACAGTTAAAAAAAACTTTAGGTACCTACAGTTTAGGTACCTACTACCTAGGACAGTAAAAGTAAATTAGTTATGTATATTATACTTACAGTTAAAAAAAACTTTAGGTACCTACTAATTTATGCATAATTTCATTGGTTACTAAACATTCTTTACTTAAACTTGTATTTAAGGTTTCAAAAATTGTGTAAAATATATTCTTGTTACAACAAACGGCTGTATCTTTATAAATTAAATTTGATACAGCCGGTGCTGCCAACGATCACAAATTGACTGTATCATTTAACTTTGTAACAGTTTGGATTGTGTATGAGAGTGTAGGCAATATAAAGGCGTTTTTAACTTAATTTGAGCTTTTTATAACTACAAAGCTAGGTACTACTACTACTTACTTTTAAAACTTTTTTTAGACGCATTGGCAACAAATGACTAAATGAGTAAGCAAATACATAGATCTAAGTCATAAAAATGTGGTAAAAACTATGTTTTTTTATTTACTATATTTATCATCATTATCTTTAGTCCTTATCGACTCACTGCAGGGTATTTGTTATTTTAATGAAACAAATTTGAAAAATAATAAAAAGGACTAAAGTTGATTATAATACTCTATTACCCACGACACAAGCGTTTGCTATGTGGGGCTAGATGGCGATGTTTGCAATGTCCCGGAATATTTATTTATTTTCGAGATGGATACATAGATATTATTATTACTTCGTATCTCAGAAGTATGGAATTAACGCAGCAGAGCACTAATAATACTTATAATAGAAGATCATTGTATAAAAAGCGAAATTTTTACCAGTTTGTAAGTGTGTATGCATTTTGCTTATTCATACTAAATCAGCTGAACCGAAAGATATGACAAAGCCATATTTAATTTGCACAAGCAAAAGAGTCTTAAAATCACTTGATATATAGCAAACTGTCCCTAAGCATTTCTAAATAGATAAATCCTGTTTAATTTACGCACGTCTCCCAGAATGTGAAGACCTAGCTCCAAACATGGGACCTAGAAAGCACAACTTTCCTCTGACCTTGCCAACTGAGTTTATAGCTTCACTAAGATTACTGCGTGTAGATACTACATTAATAAATCTATTTTTAGTACAACTGTATGTCAAATCCAATCAAAATTCTTTATTGTACTCCAATTATAAAAGTCACAAGTGAAAGGAAACTTAGTGTATAAGATGGGGCAGAGAGCGGCCTTATCACTTAGAGTGCTCTCTTCCAAGCAACCTAGCATGACATTATCGACAGGAAATCAGTAACGCCGTCATACTGAAAAAAAAAACAAAAACAAATTATAATATTTACGTAATAGAAGAACTAAAACCTAATTACATGCTTGCATGTATGTATGTCTTGCATGTATATATTTCTTGCAAGAATCCCATTTCATTAAATGTCACTTGTCACTGTCAAATTAATCAAAAGTTGAGAATGATTCGTATTGTTGTGTTATTATAATAACTTCTTAAGTTCCAATGCATTAATATGACTTTGAATAATTATTTAAATATCGTTTTTCGTTGAGATGCGATAGAGAGAGAGCAGAAATCAGAATTGAATAATCAAGTACATAAGTAATTACAGTTGCTTCTTTTGTCATGCTCTGTAACTTTATTTCCAAAATATAAATAAATAATTGTATATTCCCTAGTTATTATTATTATTTCCGTGGAAGGACCTGGGCGCCCACCACAATGTATCTGCCCAAGAGAACTACCCCAACGAATTCGTTTTGCGGGGGAGTCACGACCTCAATCATGAGGAAATACGACTCAAAGAGAGATTTCTTAGTTACCTTTCATTTTTCTTTAAGCTCCTACGATTTCTTCACAAACATAATTCAGTATCTATCTACAAGTAATCTATGCTTAAAGTTAAACACAGATTGTTAATAAGCATTGTCATCCGAGTGAAAACTTCCCATAGCCTAGAAGTGGCCTAGACTAGAAGCTATCTAGGTCACGTGACTACGTGATCTGATGAGGAATATCTTAATTAACGTATATCTTCTTCTTCTTATCGAATGAGAGTGGCCAATTCTGGTGTCGAGAGTTAATCAAGCTGCCCTAAGGGCCTCTGACATGGCTTAACGACTGCCGGACTAGACAAACAGCCGGGACCTACCTTTTAACGTGTCATCCGACCTACGGAAGCGCCCAGAATGGAATGCCACTTTTCAGTCACCCATCCAAAGACTGACCGCGTCGACCTTAAATAAAAATAGATACATACATACCTTACCTTACCTTACCTTATTAACGTATATTAAGTTTTATTACAATCTGTTGTATAGTAAAACTTGAAAACTAAAACAGATTAATATAAGTACAATGTAGGTACCTACATACTAGTATGCCAAATTGTTGAACTTCCTGCCAGACTCCCGGATCCCTGCGAAAAATAATCTTGCCATCTGCGTAAGAACGCTCCATCTTAGACCGTAATAATCGCTTACCATTATGTGGATTATGGTTAAGTGCAAACCCATTCCGTGAAAAATGAACTATACCACAAATTTTATACATCGAAAAAAATTACACGCCTTTAAAAGACCCCCTTCTTTGAGTCGTATTGCCTTTTGACTGATGGTCGTGACTCCCCCGCAGAATGAATTCGTTAGGGGAGGTCTCTTGGGCAGATACATCGTGGTGAGGACTTTTCTATTGCACATTAATTCAAGATCGATTTTAATACTATTTATCATACATTTTAAGCAGAAGTTCTGAAATTAAGCATTATTACATTTGAACAAATGTTATTAAATAAGCCTTATAAAACATGTTTCGTATTAGGAAACGTCTTTAAAATTACATTAGACAAAAAAAATAAAGAGTCAATGACATATCATTATAAAATAAGTATAATCACACACAAACTGTAAAATAACCAAGCAATTTCATTCACAAACATCAATTCTTTCATTAAAAACCTCTCAACAGAACTTAACTAACAAATAATGACATAAAAACAGTTATTTTCACTCATATCACTTTTACAATGTAATTATATCTATTTACACCTATAAGTAGGTATTTTCTATCAAGTTATCTGATACTTCTCGGATTACTTACCTCTTAAGTATCTAAGACTTAAGTTACCGTGTAAGGACAGCAAATAAACTTAAAGGTCAAGTTATAAAAAAGGTTTTAGATGGACAAAAAAGGTTTGTGTTGTAGAAAAAGTTCTTTTATCAATGAAGCTGTTACAAAAAGGTGGGATAGTCCGTGAAATAAAATAACGTAGCATTGAAAGTTGAATAAAAAAACACAACACTGCTGTATAGAATTAACATCAAATAAAGATTATATTATTTACAGCTATAACATACATTGATTTTCTAGTTTTTTTCCTATTCGTAATGTCGATTCTATATAAGATTATATTTTTGTTGTCACTCGCAAGTGAAACAATAAATACAAATGTTTAAGTTTTTTTCATACTACGTACAAATCTGTTTCAGACTTTTTACAAAGTCTCCTTTTTTACAAATAAAAAAATCCGTTCCTAACACCATCACACGGACATTAACACACAAACTTTTTACAAGGAAATCATAAAACCTCTTTCGCGAGACCGGACCACATTTAACGAGTCAACATAAAAAAAGAAACTGTTTACTTTTTCTGCTGACCGTCGTTCTTCAAATAAACTTTCTATTGTACCTGTTGTGCATACTTGTCGATGATAACTAGTGGTGGGATAGCGTCGATAGTAAACTTATCGATATTATACAGAATATTTTATAGTTTTAGAGCGTTTTGTGTATTTTTTGTAATTATGCTGGTACGTATGCTAGTTTTAAGTATTTAGTATAGAATGTTCGTAAGAGAAAAACTGTTGTGACCATTGACGAAACAATTATTGTAACACCATAATACTGTACAGTTTGTAATATATATACTGCTTTACTTATCTTTAATTACTTTTACTTACATATATATAAACAAACTAAATCAACAAAATATTTAAACCAAAAACTTTTATAAAAAACTTGAAATCCCAGGATGCTGGCTACATTTACTTGTTGTATACATAAACTCAAGTAATAATTATAATAAATAATAAAAAAAAAAAAATTATAAATATTTCGGGACATTGCACACAGCGCCATCTAGCCCCACACTAAGCAAACGCTTGTGTCGTGGGTACTATATAACGGATATAATACCTTTATACTTTTCTTTTGTAAATACATACTTATTAATACATACAAACAACCAGACTCAACACAAGAAATTATACATTTTTAAAATGCATAAATACTTGTGTCAGGCGGGAATCGAACCTGCAACCCCTAGATTAGAAGGCAGAGCCACTACCAACTAAGCTAACAGGCCAGTCGAAGTGTTTTTTTTTGTTTAATAAACATTTATTTATCACGCGTTTAAGTAAACATTAGCCTAAGAGCAATGGAATAACATACAACTATAACTGTGGTTATAATTATGAACAAAATCAAATGTCTTTTATTGCTTGGACAAGAAATTCAAATTCAAAATTCAAAATTCAAAATTATTTAATTTTCATAAAAATGCATACATACAATAATATCTCTAAAGCACCGTACTAGACGCCGGTGCGTCTGTGACACGGTGATTAGCGCCTTCCGGGGTCTTATTTTTGGAAAGTACTTATACATTTTAAATATTTACTCTTACACAATAGAATTTAGAATTTAATTACATTACATTTGAATGCACAAGATCATGGCATAAGGGCTGAAGATGATGATGATGATTTCTTTTAACATATTAATTATTACAGATCAATGGATTAATGTTATAATTGCCCCGTGATAGTTTTAATATTTATAAATAAGTTCTTATAAGAAGCGTGTAAGTTTGTATAGTAAGCGCTTATTAGAAAGTAAGATTGTCGATATAAATTTCTCAATTGATTTGTCCCATCTCTGCTACCTTGACATGACCCTGAGCGAAAGTCCAGAACGGGCCCATCACTAGCCTATCCTTCATTACTAGTGATGTACCTCGGATAATAGCATCCACTTTATCATTTAGAGATCGGATATTTCCTTCTCAAGTTTGTAGTTAAGTTGGTTTTAGATATTAAAATTTTAAGAGTTATGTGAAATTCTTTTATATATGAAAGAAAGATACCATTAATTGTGAAAACCTATTAAATATGTAAAGAAATAAACATAAACAAAAGTTAGTATTATCTTTAAATTTTATTTCTTATTTTACCCCTCCCAAGTAAATTTTTAAGAATATTTGTTCCACGATATGTGAGGCATGATATGAAGAACAAAGTTTATTTTGCGTCTAATTTCATTATACAGAAACAAATACGTGAATGTGTAAGTTACTGTTTCACGCTAAAACGACTGAACCGATTTGGATAAAATTTGTTACGAAGGTAGATTAGACTCTATATTAGCATATAGGGTATTTTTTATCCCACATAAACGCGAGTAACACCGCAGGGCATCGCTAGTATAAAAATAATCCACCTGTATCATATACGAAGGCGTATTGTTCTCACATCAAAAGGTCATTCACCTCTGACACAGATAAAAAATAAGAAATTGAAAGTTTCAACCGATAACACAGATAATGAATTCGTTCTGAATTCGAACTTGACAGGTGTTATCAAAGTTTAAGGTAGTTTTTTATGGAATAAATGATACTGTGTATAGATTTGTGGTTGTAAGCTTTTTGTTAATGATTTTTATAGATTACTTTTAAGCTTTTGATCTTATCTTAAAAGCTTATCAAGGTTGAAGATTAACCTTTCAGAAGGTAAGATTTGAAACAATTAGTGAAAATTTTCTATTAAACTAATTAAAATAAACAAGATTTTTGAGATAAAGATTCTTTTAAATCAATAGGAATGTTATTTGTTCGCGGATACCAAAGATAAGCATCTGCTGTTGCGATCAGTGTTCGGATGGGTGGCCAAATAGTGACATTTATTCAGGCACTACCGTGGGTCGGATGACACGTTAATCGTAACTCGCGGTTATTTGTTTTAGACTTATTTAAACAACGAATATTAAACACATTTTTGAATAGATACTTTTGTCGCAAAATGCGTTTAAGAATTGATATGGAAGTCAACCTGTAGAATACTATGTCAGTCTCTACTACGCTATTTCAGAGGCCTGAAGGTGTCTTAAAAACTCTTGACACCAGAGTTGCCCACTCTCATTCGATGTTAAGTGTACCAAAGTATAAAAAATACCGATAGATAGTGGTAATGTGCAGTACCGTAATATTGACTCATTACACTTCCATGATGCACGAAACCAAAGCAATGTTGCCAGCGATATGTATGTAAAAAACTAAAGTAATACTTATAATTATTGTATATATAAAAATAAAACTTCTAAGAAAAATATAATTATGTATGACTTACAGTATTCAAAATTACAAATAAGAACACAGAATTTGATGAAGTTAAAGTTAATTTTAATCCTAATATTTTGATGTATGCTATTTGTATATAAAATAAGTAAATAAAAGTAAATAAAATAAGTATATAAAAACCATAAAAAAAATTGGATACAAATACTTATATGCCTCAAAAAAGTTAAAAATTAAAACACAGAATTTGATGGAGATAAAGTAATTTTAATTACTTAACGTTTGATGTATACCTACTATTAATGTTTACTATTTTATTATTCAACGTTTTTGGTAAAATTAAAAGTAATTTTAAATCAATTTCATAATCACTTTATACGTAACGTACGTTATATTCTGTCTAATTTCAAAATTAACTATTCTATAAATTTCATAACATAATATTGTTGATTGAACCTACTCTGCGCTGCGACATTCTATGATATAAAAAAAGTTTAAATATCCCGTTTTTTTACAAATTTACCAAATATGTTATGAATGAAATGAATTCTTATAAAACAACTGAAATACTAACAGTAACGTCAATGTACAAACAGCGTTCTGAAGAAATTCTACGTTTAAAATTCTTTACTACCCGTCTCTGTCTTACAAACTTTCTGTCTCTCACAATTTCTCATTTCACCGTTCACTTGTTTAGCTACTAAGCCCTTTATAACGAAAGAGTTCCAAGTTTGCATTCAATCAAACACACGAAAGTCTAAAACCAAAGAGGTTAGGTTCAATTTCGCCTGTCGGAGAAAGCACAGAGCAACTTTCTCGAGAGGAAAATGGAGTTAGTAATATGTACTTATGTTTCTTATTTTACACTGTTAAGTTGGTCACTCGGCTAGTAGGTTCTCCGCCGTGACAGCCAGCGGTCGTCTGACAGCCAATTAAAAAAAAACCACTCGGAAAATTCGCTTTTCAAAAAATGCCGAAGAAACCGTTTCGGTGTCGATAAAAATTAATAAATAAAATGTGAATGTGATTTCGTAAATCGAACGCATACTTTCTTGGAGATTAGTTTTTTTATTTTTGCGCGGGAAACTTAAACGTCAAGATGACGTTTCGAAAGTGGTTCAAATTTGGAAAATTCATGTACCGTAGTGATGTGAAACAGTTAGTTTTATTTTTAGTGCTGTTATCGATATTGGGAAGTGTGCCCTTAAAATGTAGTGGCGAATATAATGAAAGAGGTAAGTTATCAGCATTATATTTTTTCAAATTAAAACTACCTAGATTTTTATGTAAAAAAATGCGTAAAAAGGGTAGAAAATGCGTTGTTATTATTATTTTCTGCGTACTGCGTTTATATCATGCTATAAACTGTATAAAAAAATGGTCTCATCAATGTTTTAGTCAAAGTGCACTGATATAAAAAAAAGCGGTTCCCATTACAAAAAACGAAAAAATAAACCATTAAAATGTGTTTTAAACGTCAGTATAAACCCCTTAATACATATGATTAATACGATAATACTTTAACCACGATTACATAAAGAGGTACATTATGTTTTCACAATTCACCACATACTTAGAATTAAACCACAGGCAATGTTAGAAGATTATCTACATTCACTAACAGCTGCCTGCGGTTTCACTTGTCTCCTTCCGGGTATCCGATATAAATGTGGTTACGAACAACGGAACTGTGTTTCTTTGAATTTTTGTATGGGCACAGTCAGTTACGTTATTTCTATAGTTGTTGGATTTTTTATAAAAAAGTAAGTTTGTATGTGAGTGGCCTACTCTAGTGTCAGGGATTTCAAGCTTCTGTCATGGCTTAACGACAAAAAACAGCCGGGACCTACAATTTAACGTCTCATCCGACCCACGGAAGCGTCCAAAATGGAATGCCACTTTCTGGTCACCCATCCAAGGACTGTTCGTTTTTTTAATGAAATACTAATAAGCTGTCTCACCATGAGATGTAAAAATCTTGCCCTTTCAATTTACTTCAGATACCACGATAAATAAATATCGATAGAAAACTCATCACTGCACTGTTTTTATCATTGCGAGATACCTATAAATTATAACTTTCCCCATGACTGAGGGTCGTGACTCCCCGCAGAATTAGTTTGTTTAGAGAGTTCTTAATATATTACGGGTTTAATAGTTTCTGTCATATGTCGCAATGAAGCGATGTAATATTGTGATTCGGCAGTAGTATAGGGCAAAAACGGCTGAACGGATCATCATGATTTTTGGTATGTAGGTAGTATGAAGTCTTAAGAGTATCATAGGCTACTTTTTATGCTGAAATAATGCGAGCAAAGCCGCGGGAATCCACTAGTAGCGAATGAATACCGAACTCCACCACATCACTTGAGAAGTAGCAGAAATAATAACTTCATTGAAACATAGTAACACTCAGTAATTAATGAATGTGAAACAAAAAAAACCTGTCACACATAATATATACTTACATTCATACATTCACACAAAGATATTAACGATTTCTACTCTCATGCAAAACAATAAAGCAATACACCTAGCTATTAAAAAAACCTAGCTTTTGTATGGATGTATGGCTTTTTGTATGACAATATGATACTTACAAAGTGATGATTATTGAGAAAGTGCGTGGGGTGTTTTTAAGTTTAATGTATTTTATTGTTCATAAAACTCGACTTTTGAAAACCTTTTCAAATTTTATTCGCGGGTATATATAGTTTTCTTAGGTTTTTCTTATATTCTTAAACGTAAACCATATCTAAGGTTTTATTCAATAAACAACAAAAATCATGATAATGACACTTACGAATATATAAATAAATACGTTATATAAACAACTTAATCTAGGTACTGTTTCAAAAAGCAGCGTACCCAAAATGTTGCATTACCCCGCTGAATAGCAAGACTAATATTTTTAATATTTCTTAAATAAATTTTACAAACTTCAATTTTATAAGTCCTACTCACATGAATAAAAAAATACAGTAAAATTAAGGTACTCCTAAAATGTAACGACATAATTCCATACACTATTCGAGTTTTTTTTTTACTCGAATATTTAACACTTAAACATTCTGGTTAAATATTTTAGTCGATAACACTTTGAATTTCGAATATCACACGTTCCATACACATTCCATCTTACTTTTTTCAAATCGATCTAAAAACTGAATATTCGACCTATATTACTAACACATAGACAATCTTGCGTCCGGTCAAATATTATAGTCGATTACATTTGAATATCGAATATTGGTGGCCATAACCAGACTCACTTTCTCCGAACCTACCGGTTCGCCGCCATCTTGGATTTTATGTCAAGTGACCCATGCAATTTTTAATAAGAGTACTTACTTATTTGGTTGCAAATTATTTTTTAATCGAGACTTTTACTTGATAAAAGAATTCGCCAATGAAAGGAATGGAATGTGCTGTTAAAGGATGTCATTTTTGGCTTCGATTTTAACTGACATTATAGAATAGAAGGTGTACAATTTAAAGGAGTTTTTTTTTTTACGTGGGATAGGTTTACGATCTACTACAGCCTGTCTGATGTTAAGCATTGCTGCAGCCTAGGGTGTAACATGTTTACCTAGAAGCTTACCTATTTACTCTAGATTTGGAGGTTTTGGCGTGTAGTTCGTATGTTGCTTTATGATTAATATTTATGATAAAAAAATATAATTTTCTGTACTTCCTTCGTGTGGATCCTTTACCTGCTAGGATAAAAGTAATTCTAATGTGTATGGTCTGATTTCAACAGCAAAGAAGTCTGTTTATTTTTACAAATAATAATTTATCTAATAATTCTCATTCCTTAACCTAACTCTTAAGTTAATAAAATAAATGCCAATAAATCTGTGTAATTGTCTTTCAAATCCGCAATAACCATAGCTTTCAAAGTTTATTGGAATAGTGAAATAGCAGTTAATTTGATTTGCAATTTTGCAGGTAATTTAACACGTTCCCATTGTACAGTTATTAATCTGAGGGAAATGTTTGAAGTATTTTATTGGAGATAGTTGATTAGGTTTTGGAATGCAATCTAATGATAATATTTTATTAAAAACTAGTGGACGGCCGCTGCTTTGCTTGCATGTCAGGATAAAAAGTACCCAATGACACTCCTAAAATTCGTTCAGCCGTTTATGCGTGATAAGCGTTCAAATAAATAGAGAAACAGATACTTAAACAGATAAACGGACAATATTTCTAGAAATTGTTGCAACGTTCTGCTATGAAAGAAAATACTAAAAAGTTTGTCTGTTTGTCTGTCTATTTAAACGCTCATTACGCAAAAAGGGCTAAACGGATCGTCATGACTTTTGGTTTGTAGGTCTTTGGAGGGTCATATGCTACTTTTTATCTCAAAATAATACGAGCGAAGCCGCGGGCGTACACTAGTATATAATAAAAAGTAAAATGCCATTACATTATACGAAGCCTAATAAAAATACTGCGTTCTCCTTAACCGGGTCATTTCCTGGCTCCGAACGCTGGTGAAATATTTTGGAGGTGAAATTTATAGGGTTGGCAGAAATTAATGAATATTTCAATAAAAAAACCGTGCACATTGCTCATACTACCTTCATACAAAAATCATGAAGATCCGTTCAGCCGTTTTTGCGTGATGAGCGTTTAAATGAACAGACAAACAGAGACACAGATAAACAGACAGATCTATAATTATTGGAACGTGTTCTGTTATCAATTCTACTCGTAACTATCTCCAAATTTTTTTTTTAATATATTCAATGTTCAGACTTACGACCCTCTTGAGCTCTATTATAAGTATTATTATGTGTTTGCTAAACTAAACTTGATCAATTTTAATTGTTCATTTTGGTAGATGGAATAAACATTTAAGGTATCACACAAAAAAAAACATTCAATCGAATTGAAAAACTTATCAGTTATTGTAGCCAATTAAAATATAGTTCTTTGTTGTATCTATTACATATATATATATATATATATATATATATATGGGATTTACCCACTTGTCACAAAATATCCCTTGAAACTATAAAAAAAAGCATCCTACGCTACATCCATACCGAAATCATAAAGATCCGTCTAACCGATTGGCATGACAGAGAAATATATAATGGTAAACATTAGCTCAAACATAATTAGGCTTGAATCCTAGGATATAATAAATACCTTTTTTTTATTCAGAATAGGCCAACGCTTGACAGCCTGCCTGATGTTAAGCACCACTGTAGTCTAAGATGTTGCACGTTTGCCTAAACATATTGACATTGCATTTAAAGACCCCTGGGTAATATTTTTCCGGAAAAAGGGCTCCAGGTAGAGAGTTCCATATACTCGCTGTCCTTACTACGGAGGTAAAAGCAAAGCACTATGACCTAAACGATATGAACTCATTCACCAAACCATTTTTACGTCGATTTTCAAACCATAAAAAGCCTTACTTACTTTTGACTACACAGCCCTATAAGTAACCGGTTATCACAGCATGGTCTCTTCCAAATCGAGGTTACCAGATATAAAGCACCGACTCGATTAATTAACAAGCTTCTTATTGAACGACTTTGTAAAGGTTTTATTTTAGTACGTTCTTCTACACATATAACACAGCTGAAAAGTCGAAATATTCTAAAAAAATCTTTAGAGATACTTGAAAACTGTTTTTTTTTAACTGAATTAAAATGGAATAAACTTCCCTAACGAATTAATTCTGCGGGGGAGTCACGACCCTCAGTCATGAGGAATACGACTCAAGAGAGAAAATGGAATGAAAAGGAGGTTCTTAAGTCTACTGAAAGTTTTTTATTTTATTTATACCATCGGATTTAAATTATTAATATGTAATGATTCATGTAAAATTGAGTATGTATTGAGAACTGTTTTTATTGTATATATATAAACTTTGGTTTTACGATAAAATTTGTTGATAAAGTGTTCAAAATCAAAATCAAAAATCAAAATCATTTATTGCACTTATGGGTACAGACAGATGGTATAAAATATAAATATATTAGTAAATAGATCTCCCCAACTATTAAAGTGTTACATCATTTAAAAAATATTATTATTATGTTACACCATAAATATAAATAAATAAATAGTCTCAGAATAACGTGGCAACAATATAACAAACAAAAAAAAACACTAACTGGCAACCCTGGCATAAACTGGTCATCTCAGAACTCCCAAATTGGGGTTACCCGATATAAAGCACTGCTTGATTAATTCCTTAACTGGATTCCTTACTGCGGCTGAGTCATAAACGTTCATGGTAATGTTACTTTTTGATTCGTTGAGAAATGGGAGCTTTTTTATTTGAAGAGCTTTGTTAATCTTCTTTAACAGCTTGAATTAAACTTCATACTAAAATCTGTTACTTTAATAATGGAAAGGGAATAGAAATGTATACTTAAATCTATACAATAGACATGTATATACGTGCTTACTTAAGTAGATTATAAATAAATAATAAAAAAAGTATTATGTAGGAAGATAGGTATGAAAATGCCTAAAAAACATATCTTTTGTTGTATGTTATTTTTATTGTTGTGTTAACTGACTTTATCTTGCTGTATCTGACTCATTACTAACTTACTGATTGTTAAGTAAGATAGGTGAGGAATTTTAATGGTCAGATCATTTTTTTAAAAGGCCTTATGTATAACTTTCTAGTGGACGCCCGTGGCTTTGCTCGCATTATTTTGAGATGAAAAGTAGCCTATGACACTTCTAAGACTTCCTACTACCTTCATACCAAAAATCATGATGATACGTTTAGCCGTTTTGCGTTATTAGAGTTGAAATAAATAGATAATCAGACAAAAGTCTTAAAAACTGCTCAAACATGTTCTATAGAGATATACTCGTAAAGTATACCAAAAAAAAAATTTTGTATAATCTGTAGAAATCAGTCGTATGTTTGAACATGAAGTTGTAATAGTTGCAAAGTTAAGTGTTTTTTTTTTTCACTTGTTTTTTAATTTAATTTAATAAATTAAAAGATTTTTGTAAATTAAGTAAAACCTGAATACACAGAATCAACGGGGATGGAGACCGGGGACAACGCGCACTATTTTTAATATTTTTATTGACTTCCCGTTGTCCCCGGTGACCGGGGACACGGCCACCGGGGACAACGGGCAGGAACGACTATTTCAATACCAACACAAACAGTTATTTGAAAACCGCAGTTATCGCTTGCGTGATTGAATCTTATAAATTAAACAGCATCAGATATACAGATACCGTTTCATTTGCATTCATTAGCACTTGTATGTAGGAACGAAAGGTAGGAAGAGATTTTCCTTGTAAGATGTAATTTGTTTTCCAATTCGTTTGGTGTATATAAAAAATCCTGACACGAAAACAGGTAGGAATAAGAATTTAACTGTCTTTTTATATTGTGCAATGGTATCAATTAGGTTTTCTAAATAGTCCTCGGATAAACATTACATCATCACCATCATCATCATTTTAATAGCCAAAGTTTGTAAGTGAGAGAAGGAACTGCTGAATCAACTGAAATGAAATTAGATTTTTTTTATTTTTATTTCTTTTTGTGGTTAAAATTTTTTCTTGTAATATAAATCTTACATGTTTCTTACAATACGTACTTATTTAAATTACGAATTTCCTTTTTCACTAGTTTAAAATCTATCCGTGCTTATCTGTTAGATTAGTAAACATATTTTAAGTAATTATTATTGTATTTGAATTGATCTAATAAAAAAGTAAAAACCATTAATTCAGCATTGCGAAATATTATAAATTATACACTACTACCCTCACTAATTTCTGATCACCTTTTCCAAAATCGTTTAAAATATCCAAGCGTTTCTAAAGAAGTATTAAAAAAAGGTAACGCGTAAGTTTATCAAGTACTTAGAAAAAGTAAAGTAATCAACACTTTGCCCGTACAATGCCCTATAGAAAGTAAGTGGGCAAGGGTCGACGATAGTGAAACTAGACTGACTGTTACGGTATAGTAGGAAAGTATATACTTGGAGGAAAACCGGTTGTTTGTATATGTATGTACAATTATAAATGGTATATCACTGGTAACTAATACATAACCTTTTCGAGCAGTTTAGATAGAACGAAATCATCTTTTGGAAATTCGTAAAAATATATTTTACAAAAAGGCTCTAAAAACATCATGGAGAACCAAAAATGTATTACATAAAATTTCAAAGGTCATAGAACAAATTGTTGTTGCTTTTGAGGTAGATTTTGGATTTTGTGGTCCATCTACCAAAATGTATAAAGGATACATCACAACCTGGCATGTTTAAGTATCGACTAAAGTGTTTCTTATTGGAAAAGGCATACTACGATGTGAACATGTATTTTAATGACAAGTTTGATAGCTTTTTAAATGAACAATTTTAATTTTAAGTGTAATTTAATAAAAATAATGTATATTGACTGACATTTAATAAGTTTGACCATGCATAATAAGCTTTAAATATTTGACATTGTAATTTTGCTTTTGACGTTTATATTCTCTATGGTCCTTTTATTTACAACTTTTTCAACAATTAATTTTCATTTTCAATATCTAATTTTATGTTTCAAATGCAAGAAATGTGTTTGTTTTTGTTTTGTATTTCTTAAATAACTAACAATGATCAGTTTTGTGTATCATATGTGTAGTAATAATGATGTGAGTAAGCCTACGTTAGTTGCACACCGAAAGGTAAGCTTGTGGCGAATGTTTCTGTATTTTTTATGTATAATATGTATTTACCATCTGCATAGCAACCCATGAGTGCAATAAATGATTTTGAATTTGAATTTGAATTTTGATAAATGTTGGTTTCCTCGCGATGTTTTCATCCTAACATATCACAAAAATAATTCATTAGTGAGAGGCTGAATTAGTGATCTGAATGTAAACAACTGCTTTAACTATCGAACCATAATCGTTTTATTCTATAACTAGTGGGTGCTCGCGGCTTCGCTCGCATTAAGAAGTAAAACTTGCATCCCCTATTTCACCCCTTTAAAAGTGGCATTTCCAAAAATCCTTTCTTAGCGGATGCCTACATGTTAAAATCTACCTTCATTCCAAATTTAAGCCCAATCCGTCCAGTGACTTGGGCTGTGCGTTGATAGATCACGATATCATTCAGCCAGTAAATCAGTCAGTCAGTCACCTTTGAGTTTTATATATATAGATAGACTAGTGGACACACGCGACTTCGCTCGCATTATTTCGGGATAAAAAGTAGCCTATGGCACTTCTAAGACCTCATACTACCTGCATACCAAAAATCATGATGATTCGTTTAGCCGTTTTTGCGTGATGAGCGTTTATAAAAACATACAAACAGAGACACAGATAAACAGACAAAATTTCTAGAAATCGTTGTGTTCTGATATCAATTTGAAGTATCTCCAAACAGTATTTTTAAATAATATCTTCAATGTTCAGACTTCCGACCCTCTTCAGTTTTATTATTTTATAGAATTAAGAATACCAATTACTTTTTAATACAACAATCGAAAAATTGTAAAAAAATCATTCAATCTTTTTATCTTACGACTAGCTGTGCCTGCGACTTCGTCCGCGTGGTATAGATATTTTGGGCATTAATTCCTTGAATTTTGAACCGTTTTCGCAGCGCACGTAGCGGGAGCCCTCAAATATGAATAATTTTCCCTGTTTTTTTTTCACATTTTCCGTTGTTTCTTCGCTCCTATTAGTTGCAGCGTGATGTTATATAGCTTAAAATCTTCCTCAATAAATGGTCTATTCAACACAAAAAGAATTTTTCAATTCGCACCAGTAGTTCCTGAGATTAGCGCGTTCAAACAAACAAACAAACTCTTCAGCTTTATAATATTATAGTATAGATAAAGAAGACTAAACAGTCTTATAAAGGTACGTCTTATGTCATATATATTTATATCTACTATTACACTTCTTACAGTCAGTAAGTGAAATTACGTTAACACCGTACAATAATTTTATTGCCGTAAACACTTTCTCGAGTAATTTTCACGATTACTCAATAGAAAAGCAAGAGTTGATAACGTTTAGTAAAATTGGATTAGATTTCAAATTGCTCGGTGTCGACAGATGGACTTTCACTCGATTTTGTGGCGCGGTTTTAAAACGGCGTGGGTTATGAGAATGTCTTCATTTATAGTAAGTTGAAAATTCTTCTTCCTATCGAATGAGAGTGGCCTACTCTGGTGTCGAGAGTTTATCAAAGCCTCTGACATGGCTTAACGACTGTCGTACTATGACAAAAAGCGGGAACCTACAAATTAACGTGTCATCCGATCCACGGAAGCGCCCATAGAATGCCACTGTTTGATCACCCATCCAAGCACTGGCCGCGTCGACAATTGCTTGATATTGGTAATCGCATGCGACTTCCTCCGCTAGTTAGTTAAAAATTAATATAGTAATAGAATTATTAAAAAGTCCACATTTATCTTGAAAAAGAGAGGACGCTGACACATATAAAAAAAACAATGTAAAATGCAGCGCAAAAAATAGTAGTAGCGTTTTTGAAATCAATAAAACCTCAACTACTGTATTTTAAATTAAAATTATTAAAAACACGCTGTACAACTTTTTATAAATAGGTATGTTCGTTTTTATTTACAAACGTTACTAAATAAAATAAATAAATAAAATAAAAAGCCTTTATTTCTATCACACAATTAACTCTCACATTACTTTCTTATTTAAAACCGTAATTTAGAAAATAAAATCTTACAATTACAAAATATTTAACAATAGTAGGTAGGTAAGGTAGGTAAGTACTTACATATAATTTTGAATTTCACACATCTGATTTATATATTTGATAGAATTGAACACAAACTTTATCTTTATCTTAATAATTAAGACAAACGTTACTAAAACAACTGAAAATACCACTTTTCGAAGGATTTACAAACCGTTTCTCATTTGCGCCGCGCACTTATGTTCGTGAACCTGCGCACGCTCTGTTTTCCACAAATACCTACAAAATGGCATAACTTGGAGTTTTCTCCGCCATTTGCATAAACTGTTCCGGATATATCAAGGTTAACTTGTTTTGAGCGCTTACGTGAGTCGGATGGCAAGTTAATATGTAGGTCCCGTATATTTATCCCGTCTGATTATTATGATAGTGTCGTATGACCAAGTCGGTATAAATAAAAAACTAGGTTACAAAGATTTTAATGACGAAAACTTTTACTCAGGCAATTCATTTTATTTTACCATTAGTGGGCGCCGGTAACTTCGCTCGCATTATTTTAAAATAATTAGTAGCCTACACGTCTAAGACCTCATTCTTACTACCTACATACCAAAAATAATAATGATCCGTTCAGCCGTTTTTGAGATATGAGCTTTTAAATAAACAGTCAAACAGATAAACAGACAAAAATTCTAAAAACTGCTGAAACGTGTTTTGTGATGGATTTAAAGTATACCTAATTTATCTTTAAAAAAAATATAAAAAACTATGTATAGAAGTTATTTATCTGCACATAATACATTTAACATAATATCAAAAATTACAAATATGGTAACACAATTTTGAAATACCACAGAGCGCGTTGAAGTCTTTTATATGAGCATAAATGATAGACTTACAGTACTAGACAAACAGCCAGGACTTACAATGTAACTTGTTATCCGACCCACAGAAGCGCCCAAAATGGAATGCCACTTTTCGACCACCCATCCAAGGACTGACCGTATCGACCTTTGCTTAACATTGGTAATCTCATGCGATGGCCTCCGCTAGATGAGCTACGGGCGCGTCAAAAATTTAAAACATGATAGCGGCAAACTATAAAAATACTTGTATGTAATGCAAATGTAAAATGTTAGCGCGAAACACTAAATTATCAAACTGGAATACGGATCACCAAGATACAGGCAACAGCCTAGTTTGGGATCCACTGATTATTCTGTATTGCACACAGCTTTACTATTTACTTGACAATATTTTAACAGCAATTTTTAAAGCAAGAAGGTATATGTACATATATAAATCTATTGTATTAATTCTGACGTACCCACTTACGATATATGCATGATACAGTTATCTAACATAGTTTACATAATTTGATAATAACTAAAATATGAATTGTATATATATATAGGTTAAGTTTTTTCAAATAGTGAATAAACATATTGTTACTTTACTTTTTAACTTCTAAAATACAAAGTCAAATTCAAATTAAATCATAACAAAAGCATGAGTGTGTCTATAACAAAACCACGAAAGTGGAACGCTAAACATTGCGGTCGCGAACTTGAACTAGTGAGATTGTCTTTGAGATAATTGGTACAGATAACAATTTGGAAGATTAAAATTAATTTTGGTTCGTTAGTTTGGTTTTTTTAGTAATATGGATTGTCCCAGTAAATTTAGATTAAATTACTCACAAAAATAATGTCGACTCTGATTGTAAAGGATTGATGTATGTTTATACAATATACCTATATATATGAAGCGCCCGTAGCTCAGCTGGCGGAGGCAATCGCATGCGATTACCAATGTTTTAAGCAAAGGTCGACGCTGTCAGTCCTTCGATAGGTGACCGAAAAGTGACATTCCATTTTGGGCGCTTTCATGAGTCGGATGACATGTTAAATTGTAGGTTACGGCTGTATGTCTAATACGGCCATGAAGTTGTAGGTAAACTTCATGAGTACGGCAGTCGTTAAGCCATGTCAGAGGCTTGAACTCTCGACACCAGATAGGCCACTCTCACCCGATTCAATAAAAAAAATAGGAGGAAATTGACACTAAAAGCAAATTTTGTGTATGAATTAGTAGGTACTAATTACATGAACTTGAGACAAACGACAGTTAGCTACTCTTATATGAAGAAAATAATATTTGAGGTGTTTTATCAATAACTTGTTTAAACAAATAGGCTACATTTTATCACGAATTAACGCTAGCTACACTTTTTTTGATACATTTGTATTCAAGTTGTAACCACCGGCTAGCACTGAAAGCAAAAATTATTTCGAGATATGTAGGTATTTGTATGTTTCACTTTTCTTTTAAATTAATTTGTAGCTGCCGACTTTTTGTTATAAATAGTACGTCAGTCATTATACCATGAGAGTTCAGTCAGAGGACCCTATGGCGGTTTGAAAACTCTGATACCAGACTGGTCAATCCCATACTAACTTATATACTCTATAGTAAACTTATTCACTACATAGTACATACTTAACTAAGCTAAAATTTGAAATGAAAAATAAGCCTAAAAAAAAGGAAATAAAATTATCTATTTGTACTTTGAACGAATCTTCTTCTTTTCGAATGAGAGTGGCCAACTCTGGTGTCGAGAGTTTATCAAGCCGCCCTAAGGGCCTCTGACATAGCTTAGCGACTGCCCTAGTAGACAAACAGCCATATTGGACAAATAAAATACATTTATATGCTTGTCATGTCCAGATAAATTTCATTTCATTTATTTATATATTCATTTAGGTAAAAACTAAACTTAGTTTTGTTTACTTATGAATGTCAAACAAAATCTAATACATAATAAATATTGCCAGAGGCATACTATAAAAATACTTCCAAATTAAAAATCGAATTCAATTAGAATTTATAAATAAAATAAAAATTAACTTCTTAACCACAATACTAAAATAAATTGATTACAATATAATGTAACTACATGGTTACAGTCAGTAAATAAATTGTCAAATTTGAAAAACCTATTAAAATAAAATACACGTCATTGGTAGTTTGTCAAATTAAATATAAATAAAGATATAGATATAAATAATTTACATAGCTTAACTGATCAAGAATAGCATAACTACTATTTATCAATTCAAGTCATCCGATCGAGTGTGTCTTCTATCTATAGGAACAATTATGTGGCGGTATGCGTTTCTATCATGCTCTGATTGTTATGTGGAGTTTCCGCTACAGAGGCCTGGGTGAAGCCGGGTCGGGATGTATGTACCATAGTCTAGTGTTGGGTTAGCAAAGTTAAGGAACTGTTGACGCGGTCAGTACGCGGATGGGCGGGCAAAAAGTGGCATTCCAAAAATCTTGACATTAGAGTGCGCTACTCCCATACAAATTGACTTATAAATTTTTATCATTTAACTAGTGGACGCACGCGGCTTCGCTCGCATTATTTTGAGATTAAAAAGTGGCCTATGACATTTCCGAGACTTCATGCTAACTACGCCCCAAATATCATAAAGATCCGTTTATCCGTTTTTGCATGATAAGCGTTTAAATAAACAGATAAACAGAGACACAGATAAACAGACCAAAATTCTACATATTGTTGGAACGTATTCTGTTATCAATTCTAAGTAGCTCCAAACATTTCTTTAAATACGTTCATTGTTCTTCGGACTTTCGACCCTCTTCAGCTTTATTATATGTAAGGATATACGTTCGTTAATTACGAAAAATTACCGTATAGTACCATGCTTTCTCTTTATTCCATGTTAATTACTGTTCAACATTGTAAATACACAACAAATCATAAGATAATCTTATTGTATACTTGTCAAGTTAAATACTCGTATAATACATGATCAGTTCTTTTATTTACTACGATACCATTATGTATCCCATAATAGAAGTATGTAAGTTATTATATACGCACAATAAACTACTCAACGACATTCGCAAAATACAAAATACAAGAAAAAAGAAAGCAAAAGTAAGCATCAATCAATCGAAAACTTGTCAACGTCAATTTTTCAAGCCCCATTACCACGTACTGTCTTTTACTATTACCACTTCTAAAAACACTTCAATTACACCTTATTTTAATAAAGCTAAAGTCGAAAATCGACTGTGAAAAGTACGTGTCTAAAATTGACAATGCTGTCTTGACCACTTCTAATCTAACACTTCAACTAAACCTTATTTTAATAAAGTTAGAGTCTAAAATCGATTGTACAAATTGCGTGTCAAAAATTGCAAATGGCCGAAAATTTCCGTGACAATAGAATCATGTTGCAGAACCATTACCGGGTTTACATCAGTTAGAGTTTTAGTTACGTAAAGGAAACGAGCAGTGAAAGCGTGAAGTTCGATATTGCTGTGAAATATGATTTGGGTAGTTTGCTTGGCTTTGCTTTCTTTGCGGTTTGTTTCCTAATCGTATCATCTTTATAGATTTCCGCAACTAGTTTGTTTTTTTTTTGGTTCTGGATTATGTTTTCTCATTAGTCGTGTTCACATTTATAATTTTGTCATGAAAAAATTTGATGATAAATTTCCTCTTTATTTTTAATGTTAGTATTATTATACATACATTGTAAAGTTTTTCTATTAATAATACAGTTTTAACTATTTGTAAAAGATTACGATTACGATACATATTACAAGGGATCAGAACATTTGATAAAACATGTCGCATTTCAATAATAATATAAAACAGATACAAATTTGTTAACTCGTCAAAAATTGTTCGTCTTTTTGATCGAGTTGATAGTAAGCTTTAGAACGCAACAAATGGCGACAACTAGTACACAAAATCAGAAGGAGTCACGGTCCTCAGCAGTCAGGGATACGACTAAGAAGAGAAATACATATCATAAATATTATGTGTATGTGGTTTATAGATCACAAAGCTTAAAGAACTCTTAAAAGCAAACAAAATTGGTACCGAAATGAACCAACCTCAAAATCCATGCATTTCTATGACTCATTCAAAGAAAACATAAGTAACTTTCTCAAAATGTGATGTCATTTATGTTTTAACACATTTTATACAACTTTAAAACCTTTAAACACAAGCTAATATAGTCTCTATAACTTATACATGAGGTAGTAAAATGTTGAAATGAAATACCTAGTAGGTATTTTGAACGATAATACGAGAAAGTGAATTTCAATGCGGGTGATTCAGTATTCACAGAAATGGGTGAGTTTTGAGTTGAAAATTGAACCGTAAAAAACCATTTTGTTTCAGTTACGTAACGGTTAATAAAAGACAGGTATACTTTGAAGTTTGAATACATCTCATATAGTTACAGATTAATTTTTAGACCTCGTTTTACTTATTTCACTCAATTTCAAAGCAACTGTAAACAATTAAAAAATATTTCAGTGCAAGTAAAATTTAAATTGTCTATTTATTTATTTCCCAATTCCTGTGCCTTGTAACGTTTAACAGCTTAACAGAAATATTAATACGGAAAGTGTGTAAAAAGCTGATTTATGTTATTATTAGACATTCTTAGCATCAAATAAAAGTCACCTACATTGAGATATACGATAAATAATAATGGATATCTGCCATTCATATGCATATTTTTGATTCTGAGTGTATACTCTCCTCAGTTAAAATAGCATAGGTCAAGCTCTGTACGTAAATAACAATTGAAATTGTATAATCAATTTTCGAACTAAATCAACGGCTTAAAATATCATTTTTACCCATTTTAAAGTATAGACGGATCTTAGACAACTTAATGAGGTCAACGACCTCACTTGGCCCAAAAATTATCTCTGACCAAGTTAAAAATGCAACTGACTCATCAATGCTTACTTTTATCTCACACAAGGAATTTCTTTGTTTTTACTTGACTCATAGATAACTAACTCGTAAGGCTATTACTAAACTCAAGTGGTGTTAGGCAAAGAAAAGAAACAGAGGTCGCCCACCAATGCGGTGTGTTGACAACAATAACCGCAGGCAGCACCTGGATTCAATCTGCGCAGGACCGGGACGAGTGGCGTACAAGAAGAGAGGCCTATGCTCAGCAATGGGCGATAACAGGCTGATGATATCGATTATAGAAAACCAATAGAAAAAGCACAGACATGGTAATTAAAAGAACCTAGATTGTATGATAATTAACAAAGCCTAGATTTGAAATTTGAGGTGTGTTAATTGGGAACATCTAGACTTTTGAACTTTTAAAGAAAGTGCATAAAAAATGAAAACGTAGGTACACGATAAATTACTTCTTTAATACACAACGCAATACACAGTGGCAATTTTTTTTATTTATTTTTTTATTACATGATATAGGCTTACGTTTGACTACACCTTGCCTGATGTTAAGCAACGTTATTATCTACGATCTAGCGCACTTGCCTAGAAAAAACCGGTTTACTCTCGACTTGAAGATCTTTAGGGAAGCCACGTGTTAGTTCAATCACATATCAATTTTGCGGTATTAGATTAAATATTTTTCTTACTAAAACGAGTTCGCACTTGACCATAGTTTGCCTGATGGTAAGCATTAGCTATAGTCTAAGATACAGCACCCTTACCCAATAAGAACCGGCTCACTCCTGCTTTGAAGATCGCGAGATCATAGTTCGTGGTAGTGAGTATGCCCTTAGGGCGTCTTGATAAACTCTCGACACCATAGTTTGCCACTCTCATTCGATAAGAAGAAGTGAGTGGAAAGAACTATGTATTTTGACAAGTCAATTAAATAATATCTTAAAAGAATATTGTTATAAAAAAAAACATTAAAAACCTCAAAAGAGTTGTGAGCGAAAAATCGTAAAACAAAGTTTCACTCGCGAATCCTCGATTGGAAAGTGCCCTTGATACATGTACGATAAAGCCTAATTAATCGTTTAGTATTCGGCCTCCGTTCGGCATTTGGCCTCAATTCGGGTGCATTCGGTTTGAAGATAGTATACCCTCCCTAATTTGTACTTTCTTCCGGTTTTGTGCGTGAAAGAATGTTTTGATTTGTCTTGTGGGTTATAAATTGAGGAATGTATTTCTTTTTTTCGGGATGAATTAGTGTAGTTTTTTTTTTGTTTAGCTGAGGAAATGTAAACCATAACTATTGACATTATGTTGTTCTGTGTATTTCTTGTTGTTTTTATTATAATGTTGTTCATTGGTTACAATAAATGTTTTTTTCTTTCTTTTTCTCTCTTTTTAAGATGCAAGCTAGGCAAATGAACTTGTATGGATGATTATGTTGAAATATAATTGAAGCGAAATTCATCAAATTGTTTCAAGATTTTGCTTACCTGGCGTCCTGGCGTTTCCAAAATAACGCGGTCTCGAATCCTGCCGGTCGTGATTATTTTTTCCCTTCATTTCCATTTAAGTTTAGAATTCATTTACATTTCTAAATGATTGTGAAGTTGAAAAAAACTCTGGAAAACTTATTGAAGCATAAAATCTACAACATTAGCTTAATTTGCAATTGAAAATAACGCCTTATGGGTGGAAGTATAGAGAGCTCCTATGTAATCCCACTACCATCAATTGTACCTATACTTCGCAATAGCATAAAATATCTTTGACTTTGACTTTGAAAATATTTCTTTCCGAACATATGCGTCAATTATGGTTATATTGTTATACATGCTGATTATGTAGTTATCGGTGTCAGTGATTTTTCTTTCTTGATTTTTTAAGCAATTAGTGAGATCGATAAAATTTTAAATGAATCACTTCTAAACTCAGATTTATATCAATACGGATATGAAGTTACATATATGTATTTTCCTCAAGCAATTATTCTCTTTAAGTCAAAATAAGTAAACATATAACCGTTAGCAACATATATCTTTGCAATTAGTGTTATATTTTGATGTATTATTATAAAAAAATATAATGAACATTATTAATTATAACAGATAGCTTATTTTTGCGCTAAAATCATTTAGCAATTATTTGTGGGTTGTTTTTGTGATTGAGTGGGCATTTTATATATCAGCTTGGATAGTAATTTTATTATGTGTAAGTTTTATTTAGTATTTGTTAAGATTTCGTGTTTATATTTTATGTTTTTTTATCCTTTACTATGCTTAACTGTGTATTCAACAAAATAAGTTCGACCTTCGAGCTTATAAAAAAATATATATTCCGGGACATTGCACACAGCGCCATCTAGCCCCACACTAAGCAAACGCTTGTGTTGTGGGTACTATAATAACAGATATAATACTTATATACTTTTCTTTTAGACTTTCTTTATATTTTAGATTAAAAAAACAAGAGTTACAAGAGTTACGAGTTAGTTCAGTTTTTGGGAATAAATACTATTTTTGTGACTTCTAAGCCCTATACTACCGCCATATCTAAAATCGCGATGATCTGTCGATCAGTTGTAGCTGGAAATATGAACACACTGAACAACCAACTTTATGACAACTTTTTAAGAAAAAATATTTTCTTTGAAATGAAAATAAACACCACTATCATAGTTTTCTAATACCAACCGGGATTTGAATTTCAAAACCCAACTCAGTTAACTATGACTTTGCATATCGATTTCATCGTCACCAATCAAACAGATCACTTGATTAAGTCTGTATGTCAAAGAAACCAAAAGTCTTATAACGGTTCACCTACTTTATATGTGAATTTCATTTAGGCTCGACCACCAGAGAAAGTGAAGATATGTCGTTATCACAATATAAATTGTATTCGTTTATTTGATTTTTTTTTTTAATTTGCTCTCTTTGAGATGTTCTTTATGACTGAGGATCGTGACTCCCCGCGGAATTAATTCGTTCGGGGAGTTCTCTTAGGCAGATACATCGTGGTGGGCGCCCAGGTCCTTACACGGAAACTTTACCATGTTTTTAAAGATTGTGATATAGTAAATTAAAGCAAAACGGCTTAGTTACTTTTTCTTGTCAATTTCTTGCTACAACAGAATAAAAAAAAACACTTAGAAACCCTTCAGAAAAAGCTAAATATGGTCGGAGTGCTCCAGCCCACTGCCAGAAGGCAGCGTGCCCAGCATACTGGCCGCATTACCACGCTGGATGGCAAATATAAAAATGTAAAATTGTGTTATATTAAATTTAGGTAAACATTTAAATAGTAATGTGAATTTTTTAAGAGGTGTGCTATGTCATAAAATTTTATGGATCGAGTAAGAGTTTCGATAAAAGCTTTACATATTATGACTCATTTGAATTAAGTCACACTTTAGCTTTCCTAAAGACCAATCGCGAAATGTGTAGAATCTCTAGTTATGGCTATGCTATGAATTCTATGAACGTACGTACTTGTGTATTTTACAAAGAATAAATCGAAACAGATATGAAAAAAATATCTAAAACTAAAAAAAAAGGTGAAGGAAAACATCGTGAGGAAACCGACATGTTTGAGGACCACAATATCCGAGGACATGTGTCTTCCGTGGAAGGACCTGGGCGCCCACCACGATGTATCTGCACAAGAGAATTCTATTAACGAATTAATTCTGCGAGGGAGTCACGACCCTCAGTCATGAGGAAATACGACTCAAAGAGAGATGAAAAAAGTATTCTTCTGTGACCAGATTTTAGTTATATACTCGTGTTAATATTTCTAAGATATGCATCTTATTTTAATATGGCTTTAAGAGATAGATTTGAATATATTAATAAAACATACAAATAATTAGTACCTACTAGTATCTCGTAATAACCAATAGATTAAAATACAAATCAAATTTGTTATTTAAGTAAAAAAGATGTGTTTTTTGTGTAAGTTATATTTTTTTTTTTCACATATTTTATAAGTTACATACCTATGTTATATTTAAATTATTAAAGTTGCATATTCTTTTCACGTATACCATGATTGTTTCTAAACTAAGTTTATACCACTAACATATAAACAAACTTACAATCGCTGTCTCAACCATTTCCTTTCAAAACCTGTTAAGTTACAAGTAAGTTAATGTAGAACCATGGGGTCACTTTCACTTAAGTAGCTTTATGGTCAGGTCAGTTGTTGGATGGGTTATCGATATAATTAATTGACGAAGGTTTTAAGATAGGTATTGTGTGATATTTCCACGACTAGTTTTTTTAACTTCGGGTTATCAAATTATGATGCTGTCTTTAAGTTGAGAATAAACCGGTTTCTTCTAGGCAGCGCGCCAGATCAGACAACGTTACTTAACTTCAGGCGAGTTGTAGTCAAGCGTGAGCCTATCAAGTGTAAAAAAAAACATTATAAAAACAAAGTACAGTTTTATTTGTCTATTCGATCATTCCTCACGCCGCGCGCCGCTACGAAGCGATGAATCATTGTGAATTCTAGTATAACGATAGTATATGGACCTAAGAGTGTCGTAGACATTTTATTACAATTCCAGTATAATGATGATACAAAAAAATACGTAAGTTCAAATCAAAACATTAATTTTTCGAATAATACGTTGTGTACAATTATTAGATTATAGCAGATGTAACGCTTGTGATAAGTAATAACATATTCTGCCTTACGGCATGCAAAAATTAAATTTAAATTATCATCATCATCAGCCCGCTATCGCCGACTGCTGAGCATAGGCCTCTCTTCTTGTACCGTCACATTTTAAATGCTCACAGCTAAATACTTTCGGTTAAAATCCTTTAGAAAACTGTGATAACTGATTATTTGAGTGATATAATATGTAAGTTAGTGAACTGAAGAAACATTTTTAAATAAATAAATATTCCGAGACATTGCACACAGCGCCATCTAGCCCCACACTAAGCATACACTTGTGTCGTGGGTACTAGATAACGGATATAATACTTATATACTTTTATTTTGTAAATACATACTTATTATACTTACAAACGATCAGACTCAACACAAGTAATTATAAATTTTTAAAGTACATAATACTTGTGTCATGCGGGAATCGAACCCGTGACCTCTAGATTAGAAGGCAGAGCCACTACCAACTAAGCTAACAGGCCATCTCATTTCATTTGCATGCATTTTTTTTTGCATTTTTTTTTTTTAGCATTTGTCGTAATATCATTGAAATATATTAGTACGGCATTTGTTAAGTCATATACAAGAATTTAATCACTTTAACATGCTTTTATCAATTGATGTATGTATAAAATCGAGTAATATTAACCAATGGCCATTCTCATAATAACTTACAAGCTTTTTTTTTAGAAATTCGTACATAATATCGTAAATAAATATATCTCACAGTATGTCACAGGCTTTACAGTAACTTGTCGCCCCCATTGCTTGCGATAATTTGCCAATATACATAACTGCTAATTAACTCTAACCATTCAACCGTCGCCCTGTTACATGTCTGAACGGTAGGTGAAACTGGAGTAGGTTTGAATCAATGTTTCTGGTTTGTAAAAAAAAATTGTAAAAATATGCAAAGAAATATTTTTTCCATAACCTTATTAACTTGATGTCTACCTATTGTGTGTACTACTTTCTACTATAAATAAATTATTGTCTGTACTTTGTACTGCACAAATACGCTACATATAGGTATTTTATTATAGAAGTTTTATAGCTACCTACAGTGTAAACTGATAATTATCAACAACCAATTACCTACCTTACATTATCAATAATAACAACTGTAGGTGCGGCGCTTCCGTGGGTCAGATGACACGTTCATTATAGGTTCCAGAGTGGTTTAATGACTTTAATATTACATGTCAGAGGTTTTAAGAGTGATTTATACTGTCATACGATAAGTAGACTGTATTTAAGTCTGATTGTCTGTTTTTAATGTCCTCTTTAATAGCAGTTTAAAAAGTGCATTTTTGTAAATCTTAAAATTTCCATGTAAAAACGAAACCAATAAACCAGTATAAAAATCATTAATCTACACTAATATTATAAAGCTGAAGAGTTTGTTTGTTTGTTTGAACGCGCTAATCTCAGGAACTACTGGTGCGAATTGAAAAATTCTTTTTGTGTTGAATATGCCGTTTATCGAGGAAGGCTTTAGGCTATACAACATCACGCTGCAACTAATAGTAGCGAAGAAACAATGGAAAATGTGAAAAAAACGGGGAAAATTATTCATCTTTGGGGGCTTCCGTTGCGTGCGCTGCGAAAACGGTTCAAGTCGTGGGTAACACCTATAATTTATAAAGCTGAAGAAGTTGTTTGCAAAAATAAATATGATGGCCAAAATTCCACGCGGACGAAGTCGCTGGCACAGCTAGTAATCCTATAAAACTGTATCATCATTTTCATCGCCCCATCTGATATGTATTGCACAGATTGGTAGCGTGTTAACTTTCTAGATAGTTTAGTTTCACCATGACCAACTGGATGACTGGCGTTTTGTATATTTTCACTTTGAACGGAGAAATCCTGAGAGTTACTCGGGAAAAGTGTAGCAATGTGCGTTTAATTCTTTGCAATGCGTTTTCACATTTACATATTATGGTGTTTCACAAATTCGGAAACGAAACGTCGATAAAAGACGTGTAAACTGACATATTTATATTGGGTACACGAGTTGTGAGTCAAGCGTGAGACTATCTTAAAATAAACCAATCATAGAAATACCACAGGTGAAAACTTTCTGGATTTGTAAAATGTTTTGGAAAAAAATAACACTTTAGAAATAAAAGTACTAAAGGTTTTTTTTATCTTTTATTATCTGTAAATCAGTTCAAATAATTTCATATTTTACGTGGAAGGACCTGGGCGAGGGCCTGAGAGAACTGAACGAATTAATTCTGCGGGGGAGTCACGACCCTTCATCATCATCATCATCAGCCTGCTATCGCCCAATGCTGAGCATATGCCTCTCTTCTTGTACGCCACTTGTCCCGGTCCTGCGCAAATCGACCCTTAGTCATGAGGGAATACGGCTCATAGAGAGAGAATCACATGTTTTACTGAATTAATTAATACAAAATACTAATAATTATTTTATTTTTGTTACAGAATCAAGAAAGTTATTCGGCGGGTATAGAATAACTCCTACTTATTGTAAAGCAGCTCGAGCGGCCAAGTACAACCGGGGGAATACTATATGTATGTTTAACCATGAGTGTGCACAGAGGGGAGGAGAGGTATGTACGAAAAAAATAAATTAAATAAAAAGTTAAGTTAAGCAACGGTAGTCTTTGGATGGGTGACCGTGAGACGCAATGCCATTGCGTTTTTTTACATATGGGCGCTTCCATTGGTTGAATGACTCGGTAAATAGTAATATATTACTGCAGTCGTTAAATATTATGTCATAAATCCTTGACACCAGGGCACCACATGATACTAACATGTTATTTTTTATTACAAGTAAATGTTTGTGACTTTGTCCATATTGATAAGTAGCCTACGTCACTGTGGTCCCTTTTCTGTAACTTTATCAAAAAATCACTATGATCGATCGCTCCGTTGTGGAATTAAAAATAAACGTACACTTTTTTACAGTATAAAATAAATATAAGAGCGTTATCTTTACACACTAAGCAAAACTTGTTTGCATTTTCCAGGTGGTCGGTACCTGTATGGACGGCTTCCTCTTCGGCGCGTGTTGTCAGCTCAAATCCGACAGCCAATCACACATCCCCAAGGGCCCCGGGGTCGTCATGACCAGCTACTTAGACTATCCTGACCCTGAACTGGAGACAGATGACTACGAAGCAGATCAATTAAACTCTTGGCACAACAGCTTCAAGCCTGTCGTAACCCCTGGCTACAAACCTGCTAGCCAATCAACGCTTTCCACCACCAAACCTGATGATTTAAGCACAGAAGCCGAGATAATCAACGAAGGTTTCAATCAAATTACTAATACGTTACTAAGTACGCCACCGAAAGATCCAGAAGTAATCTACATAAAGCCTAAACCAGAATTTCCGCATAGTACAATCAATCATGGCGGACCAGACACAGTTCTAGTACATACAAATGGAAGTATAGTAGATACGGTCATGCGACCTTCAGATTTTAATGTCCAAGTATCCTCGATGCAGACGAAATCTACTGCAGCAACTACCACTACTACTAGTACGCAGAAAACTGTGTCAACTCATAAACCAGTCAAACCAGTGTTTAGGCCGAAACCTACTAAAGCCACAACGGAAGCATATGTAATGGTTTCGACGGTGACTAAAGATACGCAGAAAATAACTGAGTCGTCTCCTATAGATAGTATTATACAGATGCTGAATGAAAGCACGCCAAGTTTGGAAGATGTCACATCTCCTGGGTATCTAGACGTAATGGAGACTAAATCGTCTCCATCCCCAATATCTGCGTCTCCATCGTATACCAGTACATTATTTACTCGCTATCCGTCTACAGGACATTATGTAACTCTAAAACCATTCTCATCGACATCTTATACGAAAACACCATCGACAAAGAAACCTTACATAGACTTTACTCATGTTCACACATCATCAAATAGCATACCAGATTATTCATCGCCAATTCCTAGTCATTCAACTAGTCAAGCTATAGAAGCGTTCAACAAATACCCAACAGATCCCAGCGACTTTGGTGATTTGACAACATTCAGCTATATCAGTTCGAGCACCACTCAAAAACCTTTGACGACGAGAAAACCACCTTCTACAAGTTATGTTACCGGATCTTATTTGACAAGAAGACCAGTGACTCCTCAACCATCAATATCTTCAAGTTACGACGTCGCTCCAGACACATTCTCCAGTGTAACTCCAACTGTAATAGTTCTAAACGGCTTTCAGACAGCCAAACCAGAACCTGTAGAAGAACCACAATTTGTTGAAATATCACAAGAACCGTTCAAGAAACCTGTCAGTTCCATCACAGTCAATAACAATATCGCATCTACTAATAACATTTATATGGGAAAACCACCGCCTACAACAGTCAACAACGAAAGACCGTCTTCACCTACAGTGGTAATAACTCCTAAACCTGCGCCCGTGACCACTCCTTATCCAATAAAATCTACAGCAAAGCCTCAAAGACCACAGTTGCAAACCAGACCAATTCCAACAACCAGTCCTACGCCAATATTCGAATCTTACACAGACTATTCACCAACAACATTGAAGCCAGAACTTCAAACATCGCCTGATGATTCTATCAACTTCCCCCCAGTGAGAAATCCTATGCTTAACGCAACAGGGGTAAACCCGTCTCTTTTTAACTCAAGCGTGTCAATAACTGACAACGAACTAAGTGACATTGACTTAATTCACGAGTTAGAATTTACAACACCCGTATGGCAGGAAGATGAACAGCTGAAACAAAAGATGGGAGTGTTCGTGAACAAGATTGTTGGAAGTCTGCAAGGAACATTTCAAGAGTTACACGACATAGTGATATTAGATAAGAAAGTTAATATAACGACTACGACGCCTAAACCTAAACGAACGTTGGCGACGACTCGAAAACCGACTACGACGACTAAAAGAGTTCCTTTGACGAGGCCGCCGCCGAAGTTGACGACGCCGAAGCGACCTGTGACCGTCAAAACGACGAGGAAACCCGTCAGATTGACGACGCAAGCCAGAAGGACGACCACGACGCCAGTACCGACTACTACGACTACGACTAAGAAACCAGTAAGTATTTTTGATCGATATCTCTAAAAAGGAGGTTATAAATTCAACCTGTATCAATGATCTTTATAGGTTTTCAAAAACGTGTGCCATATATACGACGTACGTGTATCTTTGTGCGATTTTTTCCGGAACTACTGATAACATCGATATTGATTCACTTGTTTTAAATTACCAAGTGCTTAAAATTAATAAGAGACATTAATAATCTGGCGTGTTATGCAAAGATACTAACTACCAAATGATGTTAATGTTTTAACATATAAAAACCAAAGCAATTTTGTCTTAATCGATTCTGCACTCATCTAAATATATAGAACTCAAAGGTGACAGACAGACTGACTGATATAGTAATCTATCAACGCACAGCCCAAACCACTGGACGGATTGGACTGAAATTTGGAATGAAGGTAGAAGTTATGACGTAGGCATCCGCTAAGAAAGGATTTTTGAAAATGCCACTTCTAAAGGGGTGAAATATGCAAGTTTTACTTCTTAATGCGAGCGAAGCTGCGAGCACCCACTAGTTTGGATATATGTAACCATATTTCATGCCAGGAAGCATTATGACAAATGTTTTTGGTATTTTTTACTACCATTTTGCTTCATACATTTTAAAAGTCTGTCCTCTATTCTAGCTTCTCACCACTAAGCGACCCAAGCCCACCAAGAAGGTGACGACAACGCAGGCCCCGACATCCACCACCGAGCTGGATGAAGTCACCACGGAGGGATACTCCGACCAGCCAGTCGATTATAATGATAGGAATTGTGAGTAATTTATATCTACCAATGTTTTTATTTTATGATCTCTCTTGAAAAACAGTTGCTAGTATAATAGTAGTTAGTATAGCTTTCATCGTTATACAAACTATTGTATATTCAAACTAGAGAAATTATTTGTAGGTACTTCAAGTACCTGTATACATTCAAACAAAGCTTGTTCTTCAATATTGTAAGTGTTGTTCGGTGGAATAATTATTATTAGACCTATTGTCAATAGTTACCTAACAATTTTGCATTGTTTTGGCAGCCCACACTACTTATGATTCCAAGAATTTAAACATTTTATTTATGTAAATCTTTAACTCGCTTTATTTCTAAATCCAGTATACACTTCATCTTGTGGAGCTTACTTTTGGGCATTACCTACTTACCCAAAAAACATAAAGTCACAAGACACATTTTTTCAAATTTTTTTTTTCTGAATCCTGCTTACGTTGCGGAGGCCCTTTGTTAGGGTTGTTTCTTGTATGTTGTTTAAATTTTAATAAGTGACCTTAATGGTCATGCGTTTGAATTCGTAGTGTATTTTCATGTTATTAGACGTGTCTTTTGTTGTAAGCTTTTAGATATTCTTGCCCAATTCCTATTGTTTTTTTTATTCAACGATTTTATCAACATGTGTACATCAAGACACATTACTGCTATAGTGGAAATTTTACAACTTCAATAATATAGGTAATCGGTTCCACTCCCTTTCTAACCACATCTTATTGCATAATTCCAGTATGCGGAGTCCGTCCCCTTGTCAAATCGGGTCGCATCGTCGGAGGCAAGAACGCGCGCTTCGGCGAGTGGCCTTGGCAGGTCCTTGTACGGGAGTCAACCTGGCTCGGCCTCTTTGTGAAGAACAAGTGCGGTGGAGTCCTCATCACTAATAGATTCGTCACCACCGCTGCGCATTGTCAACCTGGGTTCGTATACTTACCAGATTGAAAAAGAAAATTATGGTCTTACTACAATGTTTAATTTATCTATGGAGGTCTCCGAAAAAAGTCATATCATATCCTCAAGGGCAGAGATATTAGAGTCGTAGTGGTCCAAACTACACTTAGCAACAAAAGAACCTCAACAATCCAATGGGGTCATCAGGACTCTAAAAGAACAGACCCATTTATAACCTGATCTTGCCATATGGTACAAATCTCTTCAACTTTGATGGTCTTAACTGTTGCTTCCTTCGGCGAGTGGTCTTGGCAAGTCTTTGTCCGGTACTCGACCTGGCTCGGCCTCTTTGTGAAGAACAAGTGCGGTGGAGTCCTCATCACTAATAGATTCGTTACCACCGCTGCGCATTGTCAACCTGGGTTAGTATATAAGGGTAGTAGTAGTAGGCTGTAGCCAAACGTAAACCTATCCCACGTAAAAAAAATATATACATATTTAAACCAGAATATAAGAGAGAGAGAGTTTGGATACTTTTATTCCAATACTCGTATTTGAAGACTTTTTTGAAGATTTTGTAGCCTTAAAGACAGACTTGATAGTAATACGCACATACACTAAGGTACGGTAGGACTGTATAGTTTTCTTTTTACTGCACTGCTTGTATCTAATCTATCTAGTTATGTAAGTAACCCGTTATTTCCCTTGACACGAGCGTTTACTTAGTGTGGGGCTAGATGGCGCTGTGTGAAATATCCTAGAATAATTTATATACTTATTTAATTGACGTATCTTTTTTTCTCTCATTTCAGTTTCCTCGCCTCCCTCCTCGCAGTATTTGGCGAGAACGACGTCTCAAACGACAAGGAACCCAAGCTGCCTGTATCAAGGAATGTAAGGCGAGTGATTGTGCATAGAGAATACAATGCGGCTACTTTCGAAAACGATCTGGCGCTGTTGGAACTCGAGTCGCCAATCAAGTTTGATGCTCATATTGGTAAGATTTATTGTAATAATCACTTTTAGATGTTAAGGTTAACACGACGCGGGATAAAAATATAGAACGTAAAACGTAACGCGGTAGAAAAAAAACAGCAAACTGGCCAATTCAAGATAGGCAAAGAGACAACCTATAGTTAGTATGAGATTTTAAAACCCTATCATCCGCGATCTAGACGTAGATATTTGTGGTCAGTAACATTATTTCCTATCCGATGTCAAGCTCCTAAGTATACGCAAACAAATTTGTTTAAGATGCCAAGATAAGATTGTGATTGTTTTAACCACGTAGTCTTGTGTTTTGAAAATTACCTGCAGACAAGAGGCGTATTTTAGTGAGCGTACTGACGCATACTTATGGAATAGAAAGATTAATGTATGAGATTGACATCACGATGTGCTCTGCGGGGGGATTTCTCTTTCTCCTTTTATTCCATAAGTACGCGTCAGGACGCTTACTGAAATACGCCTCTTGTCTAAGGAAGTTGACCATCAAGTGTGGTGTGTGTGTTTATTTGTTTATTGTATATGTGTGTGTGTGTGTATATATATTTGGTATCTGTCTCAATAAATGTTTTTCTATTTCTATTTATATAACCCATCGTGTAACGCTAAATCAAGTACGTCTTAAATAAGATTATTTTTTCATCATATGCAGACATTAACATCAACCGTTTCTTTATTCCAGTACCAATCTGCATGCCGTTCGACGACGATGGTATCGAGTTGACAGGACGGATGGCCACCGTCACCGGCTGGGGACGACTCAAGTATGGAGGTGGAGTGCCTGCTGTTCTACAGGAGGTCGAGGTACGTATAGCACACGTACTACACTAAAGAATACTTTGGGGATATAAGTCTGTAATTTGAAAAGTCTTGCACTGTGTACTTTTAATGATCTATCATTATATTGGAGCTGAGTTCAGGGTAAGTAATAACAAGAAACACTATGAATTCTGCCACTTATCTCTTTTTCGCAAGAACTGGTTGATATAGATGACTTAAGTATGACGGTGAAGTGCAAGGTATTCTTTAGAAAAACGTATCTCCCGGGAGATCTCCATAAGGTCCAGTTCCAAATTTTTTTAACTTCATCTTTTGCGAGGTAATCAAAAAACTCCCTACCTATTCCAGGTCCCAGTGATAGAAAACAGCGCCTGTCAAGAGATGTTCAACACAGCAGGACAGCCCAAGAAGATTCTGGACTCATTCATCTGCGCTGGATATGCTAACGGCAGGAAGGATTCTTGTGAAGTAAGTTACTGTCCTTCTTAGTCTTATTTCTCGTTGCTGAGGGTCGGGATTCCTCCGCAGAATTAATTTGTTGTGGGAGTTTTCTTAGACAGATACATTATGACAGCGATAGGCGTTAAGGTTCCACGAAAGAAATACATATTCTTGTATATTGTGTTCCCGAACATCGTTTTTTTAAAAAATTTCCTTCATCGGTAAGCTGGTGCAAATCCACACATAACTTGAATAAAATCATTGCAATACTGTTTGGGTGCCATTGGTTTCGGTAATTTGAAAAAAGGGTCAGTCGTCACAAATAAAAATATTCAGGATTTTTATTAATTATTATTTTTTTGCCGATTTAAGAAAATCGGCAAAAAAATTTGGAAGGTATTTTTATTATGTTTTATTTCTCATTTTAGTACTTTCCACAAATAATTGTAATACAAACCTTTTTCCAGGGTGACAGCGGAGGTCCCCTAGTACTACAGCGAGACGACGGTAGATGGCAGCTCATAGGAACAGTTTCCCACGGAGTCAAGTGCGCGGCGCCACTGCTGCCCGGTGTTTACATGCGGACTACGTACTACAAGCCGTGGTTGAAGAGCGTTACTGGGTTGAAATAACGCCATTTTGAGGTGTAAATGAGGGTAGAAGAAGAATAAATTAAGTTTATGGGAAAATGTTGAGTTAAAATTTTAGTTTTATTGAATTTCCGGCCGTGATAAGCATAAAAATGCCTCAAAATATTACACCATGAAAGAGCATTTATTTTTTTAAATTTTGTACAGCCATAACACAAGCGTTTGCTTAGTATGTGCCTTTGAGTCTAGATGGCGCTATGCTAAATACGTAATCAAGAAAATGACAAATTTTTAAAGTTCATTTAGAGTTTTTAAGGTTTTTTTTATTTAAAGGACTTTCCGGCAATTCCTAATTTGATAAAATTTCTTCCAGGGCACAGTAAGTTATAAAATGATTTTGTAAAAATTTATTGTTAAAAAAATGGTGTTAATTTGTCGTAATAACTTACATATAAAATCAAGGACTGTTAATTTGAAATATTCACTTTGAAAAGTGTATTCTCAGAGGAAAGTTACATTTTACTTAATATGTTTACATTCTGTTACAAAGCCATTTTTACCGACTCAATTTTATTTTTATATGTCTGTTTGTTTTATAATACATCTCATTTAATTTTGTTTAAATACCTTTACTAATAAGTTACGAGCTTTTATGGTGTGTTCTTAAATAAATAGCACTTTGTTTTTTTGCACCCTTTACTAAAATGTTAAATAGGAAACAATCTTAGAAAAAAGCTCTCTATTTAAATAATACATTTAGAGCTTGTATCTCTTAAATCGTATTTCCTCATGACTGAGGGTCGTGACTCTCCGGCAGAATTAATTTGTTAGGAGAGTTCTCTTGTGCAGATACATCGTGGTGGGCGCCCAGGTCCTTCCACGGTAGGTATTTCTTGCTTCCGGAGCTTGTATGTAATACCTTAAAAAATAAAATAATGTAGATATGTACTAAAAATATGTTTTAGTCTCATTTGTAAAGAAAGTGCATTTATATTTATAATATTGTTACTGTAACTTTATTTTAGCTTTAAGACTGAATATAAAATTATAATATAACGTTGTTCTATTTATTTTTAAATTAAAGTGAATATCTAAATTTAGAAAATTTATTTGCAATTATTTTCTAATTAAAAATGTTTACCATGAAATAATATTGTTGTATAGACGCTCAAAATGTTAATTATTAATTTAAGTAGCTAATTCTATTTGTTAATAAAGTGAATGTTTTGAATTATGCATTTATTAAATGAATTTAATTTAATTTTTTTATTTTAGTTTATCTTTCATTTTAAAATACACACTGACAGGTTGATTACATATTATAATCATAATATTTTTTTTCTGAGTCATTTGATTTGCTCATGACCATAGTTTTGTCTCATGGTAAGCAATAGCTATGGCCTAAGATGGATTGTGCTTACCCTATAAGTCTTATTACAAAACGTGGTTTAACTTACATATAAGTTATTTAGTATATTAGTCTAGAACTTAGAAAATATGCAGACCGTTTTTGGTTGTTCGAAATTTGTCTGTTTACTGTCATTTTAATCAAAGTGTCAAAATGTTACCAATGATAAATTAACTTCCCAATTTGAAGTTAACATTTGATTGTTTGTATGTGATGTTTGAACAACAAGAAACTGCTTTTTATTGTCAAAGTCCTGGACTAATATTTAGACTGCGTTTTGTAATAAGACGGAATAAGAAAAGGTTGACTCTCGCTTTGAAGTTCTCTAAAATTATAAGACTTTTAACTTGAATGAATGTAGCAAGTATTAAATGAATTTAGTACTTATTACGTTGGTCCCTGCTGTTAGTAATAGTACGGCAGTCGTTAAGTCATGTCAGAGGCCCTTAGGGCGGTTTGAAAACTCTGAGACCAGAGATTGCTACTCTTATACGAACATACCTACTTATAATAGGTATAATGTATATTAATTAAAACCCACAAATCCATGCCTCATAACAATTTATTTATTGTTCACATTAAAACTACATTTAAAGAGAAATTTATACAGTTTACGCATAATAAGAGTAAGAATCTAACAACAAAAACATTTTATTCTTGTCAAAATAATTAAAGTATATTTTTTTCTTTAGATACACATTATTTTCTAAGTAAATATTTTTAGTATTTAATCCTTTTAACATGTTTTTTTTTATATCTATACTTTTCTACATTCCTAAATATTTGGTTATATTTTGTTGTAATAGTTTTTATTTATAATATTCAATAAACATTTATTGATAGCACAGCAGTTTTATATAATGATAGAAGATACAATAATGTAAATACAAAACATATAACTATATGAAAACTACAATATTTTTCATAAATAAATTTAAACAAATCAACCAAATTTTTTTTGTATATTTTTTTTTTGGTATTTTTTTAATCACGAGAAATTAGTATTTTTTTTGTTAAGTTATATGTGCATTAATATAATACTAAATTAATCGTTACATACATTCTAAATTCCAATACAGTAAGCAAAATAGAACTAAAACGAAAATGAGATTATCAATCTTAGATTTATACTAAGCAAAATTTTTTTTACATTATTTTCTTAAATATTTGCACGTGAAGCTATAACATTACAACTTTTAACATTACTTATACATTTTTTTTACTTGATTTAAGTAAAGGTATTATATTTCATAACAACATATCCGTGATTCGATGCGTAGTCGTCATTACAAGATCCGTCATTTTTTTATATTATTATTGCTCAAATACACTTACTTAGAGACATTCCCTTTATAATGGAAGCATTTTTTACAGATAGCATCAGCTTTATCCTTAATACTTTGTGTAGACATTGCTCTTTCCGATTCTGGTTTAGCGTCTTCCGTATCAAAAGGACCTTCACTAAATTGCTGAATAAGTTTCTTTATATAGCTCCCCGGTCCTCGGATAGTCAGTTTTGTGTCGTCATCTCTATCATCTTTGATTTCAACCTTATCATCAGCTGCATTAGATCGATATTCGTTTAGCATTTGGAGTCCGTCTTGGAAGTTTTCGAACGCTTGCGTTATTTTGTCTCCTATATTCAATTTGTCTTCCAAATCGCTGAAATGAACTGTTTTCTCTTGTTCAACTGTTTTGTCAGTGAAAGTTTTAGATCCTGTGGGTGTTATGAGTATTTCATTGTTTTTCATATCAATGGTTATTTTAGCATCATCTAAGAGGCATAAGCCAGTTAAAGCGACATCTACCGATCTTGATCTGAATTGCCGTGAAGGAGTAGCAGGAACAAGTAATTGGTTAAAATCTGTGTTTTCTTGTTTGATGGTTGCTGTAGAAATTACTGGGGAAGCTGACAGAGATGACCTTTCGCCGGGACTCGAACCTGCTGTATGGAAAAAAGAATATAAAGTTGTTATAATGATTAAGTTAGAAGATTCCATAAGCTTGAAGTTTCGTGCTTTAGACGTGAAAAGCGATCAGACAATAATATAAGATACAGTTTTTAAATCTGCATCCGAAGCAAGTTGTGTTGAAAATGCAAGAAGGGTTAGACAATTATTTTGATGTACGAAATATTTTTATGTGATTTAGAAAAGGCCCATCACCCTATATTATCAAATGTTTTACCTTACAATTGGGCACCGATTGCTTCGTTTTTCTTCCCTAGAATAGACCAAACTTAATTAGTGTTGCATTTTGTTTTAATCAAAATAGTTTTGAAAATTCCAACACCATCTTATTGGAATTATGTTAAATGAAATATGGAAGCAAGTTATTTACACAATAAATTGATTTATCTGATGGCAGAGAATGTTTTTACAACCTATTTCTTTAACCGTAGCCTTTTTATAGAATAGTATGTATGTATTAATAATAATGTCTAGTACGAAAACTTTTTAAATTGACTGTTTTTAATGAATGATAGTACTGAAAACAGCATACAAGTCGTAAGATTAAAATCATCCCATTCGTTTGTTACAAAAGATAATATAAGCAACGACGATCCAAATGTTGACCTTAAAAACCTACATCGCGAAAACAGGGTATCTCATTTCACTATTTCATAATATTCATTATTATAATAATAATAATAAAAAAACATTGCCAACACATCCCCCACCCCCTTTCTCTTCACCCACCATTAGAACCGTCTTCAGCGTCCTCTCGACACTGCGGTAGTGCCTCCGCCATCAACCCCTGCACCATATCCATGCAGGAGTCCAGGGAGAACATCTTCCCGCACGTCTTGATGCCACGGATACGTCTGCGCATCTCTAGAGTTAGTAAGAAGCTTTGTTAAACCATCACCTTCAAGCAAGCAAGTAATAACAGCGCCATCTGTCTTAGAAGTTCGTAAACTGACGCTAAATAAAATGAGTGGATCCAAAAATAAAAAAAAGTGTGAAGCAACCACCTTTTAAATGTAAAAAATGAAGTAAAGCGTAGTGAACATTTATCATGTCAAAATTCTCATTATATTGTCAATGTCATGAATTTACAATGAACTATAGCGCCATCTAGTGAAAGTGCTCGTAAATTCTATCAACACTGCGGCAGCAACATAAACCATCACCTTCAAGCATTGTATAGCACCATCTGTGGTAGAAACTTATTAACTACCCGTTCACCCGTTCGTTACCCGAGAACTCATGTACTTCTATGGATAAGCTATGGAATGCGGGATTGATATTGATGGGTTTGCTGAATGGCAAGGCATGTAGGTATGTAATAAACATTTTTGTTCAAATTTAACATTAATTACTGAAAATGGACCAGATTTCTAACCAGCAGAAGCTAACGTCTGAGTTGATACATAAAATGAGAATGTATTTAAACCTATTATTATTTAGTTATTACATACCAGGGCTGTCCTTATGCTCCATCTTCAGCTGCGCAAATGTCTGAGCGCAAGATGTCAGCACCTGTACATAAAAAATAAGCACATTCCGTGTGTTACAATGGAAATAGCACAGTATCAGGAAAGTTATACAGGTCTTTAAATATCGCGTAAAAAGTAACGGAAATCGACCAATAAAAACTATTACTTTGGTAACCAGATATCAATCATCAACCTAAAGTTCTCTGAACCTAGGTTTATCCTGAGGCAAACCACTTAACCCGATGTTCTTTTGGTTTCAATTCATTTTTGCTACCATCATTGTGTCCTTGGTCCACCTAAAGGCAGATCGTTACACTCTCTATAGCTAATATTGTTTCTCTTTAATTGGTTTTCTTCACTACAGAGTGTCATGACTCCCCTGCAGAATTAATTTATCGGGGGATAGGATCAAACCGGCGTGCGGTTAGTTTGTAGGGCAGACACTTCACTACCGACCACCACGTTTGTTTTACGTCGTTAATTCTTAAATATGTTTTCTACTAACTAACCTGTTCATAATCGCATATCGCAGCATGAGTGCCATTTACGATCTTCGGCGACATCGGACTGTTGGCGAGCAGGAGACTCGTTCCGAACGTAGCGTTCAGCTCACGGGTCTCTGAAATTTAGTAGTAATATAACTATCATAAGAAACTTGTTATTTTAGAAAATAATGAGTTATTTTGTTAAGTGCTAAACCTGTGCTATGGTTGTTTAACTTAAATTACTTATTTTAGAAGATCATTTAATTCGAAGACTATGTCAAGCATGGCATGATTATAAGTAGTTAGTAGCTCAACGTTATTGAGTCTAAAAATATCTTTGTGTCTTGGCATCTTTGACATCTGTGGAAGAGAAGATAAATCTATAAAAACCCCAGAGAACTTTTTCCAAACCTTAGTCCATGACACATATGTTTGCTGTAATATGTCCGGGAATCTTTATTTTAATTTAATCTTAATTTTTGCTCTTTAAACCAGATTTCAGAAGATATGATAACTAACCTTTCAGAGTTACCCTGTGTTTCTTGGGCACGTCAACGTTTCCGTACTCCGAACCAAATACCTCCAGTAGGATCTCGGAGGCGACTTTCTTGATCTCATTCCAATCGTCTGAAAAGAAAATAATATCATCATAATAAATGGAAGCTAACGTGTCAGGTGTCCTTTTTATTGCCTTTCGGATTTCATTTCACGCCGTAACTTAGCGACGTATTTATATTGATTTTTAGTATGCTCTTAAAATTTGCACTCAATCTAGTTTACAAGAATTGGCTCAGTTTATGATAGTTATATTGACTTATCTGATTTCGGTGGCTACGAGAGACACATTCTAAGTATGGATGTGAATGTTTTAGAAATAAAAATACCTAAAATATCCTGATTGGTGGTCCTGGGCGAGGTGATAGTGAACCTAATGACGTATATTCCCTTGAAGCAAGCTGGTACTGCGTGGATGTTGCCGCGAGCGTTGAGGCGCTTTAGGAGACGCTCAGTGAGGGCGTTGTCGCCTCGGAGACGGAATGGGACCAAACCTGGAAATTAAAAGGATATTCAATAAAAAAAAAACTAAAAATATGTGCAAAGAGCTTTAAAGCCCTTTGGTCTCATTAGGCTGATGATGATGATAGATAGATAGATAGATAGATAAAACTCTTTATTGTAACACACATTGAAAAAAAAAATAAAGACAAACAAAAACACAAACGACTTAAAAAATAGTGCCACAACTGGCGGCCTTATCGCTAATAGCGATTTCTTCCAGGCATGATATGCAAAGAGCAGTTAATAAAAAAATAATTGCCCTTCTTTGCTTGGCGACTTCTTTATTTGTCAACAACATTTCATATAAACATTAACATATTGTAATACTCGTACTTATACTACTTATACACAATTACTGACTAAACGATACATATTTATTTAGTTTAAAGCCCGATTCATAAAGTAACAATTGGTTTTAATTTTCTGAAATATCCTTACCAAGGTTACGTGGTTGAGGAATCTCAAACCGCTGATCTGCCAACACCAACGCCTCGAACTTCTGGGCCAGACGAACACTCTGAAATAAAATTAATAGTTAATAAATAAAATAGGTGTCGTTACGTATACGTTAGTTTAGACCACAAAACCAAAAATGTTGACAGAAACAAGTTTTAATTAAAAAAATTGACCCACCTCTCGAATATGTTTCTGAATGCCAGCAATACCATAGTTACGAAGAACGAACCATAGTTTGAGCGCCCTGAAGCGACGGGATAGAGGGATCTGCCAGTGCTGGAAAGTAATGCAATTATGTATTACAAAAGAATTCACTTTTTTTAGGCTAGGTACAGAAGAAATTTTAAGATATATGTAGTCATTATAGTGTACCACAACCATTAAATTTCAAACATAACACTGAAATTAATTAAGCACCGTCACCAAAAGTAAAATTGCTCGACATTACTCAAGTTCATCAAATCCATCACCAAGTTAATATCACTTACATCTGAAAAACTTGTATCTAGCAATAAATAGAAAGCCATTGATCAGTAAATTGAGGCTTAAGAATAATATTTTTCCGTCACCAAAAACCCGCCACCAAATTCCAAATCTCTTACGAGCAATTCCTTTTTATTAGGATCTTCCAATTGAAGCTTTTGACCACATCCCGGCGCCATCTTGTTATATCCATGAAGATTTGATTCATCTTCTTCAATATTAGCTTTCTCAGTTTTGTAGTTTTCTTTGACACTATTTTGTAGAAGCACATTATCTTTCTCAATTTTGAAGTTATCTTGGATACCATTTTGTAGAATTATGTTGTCTTTTTCGATTATGTAATTCCCATTTACACCATTTAGCGGTTTACTATTTGGGATTATTGTCTCGTTTTCAGAGTCTTTCTTGATTTCTTCTTTATCTCCATTTATATAGATATCAATCATCGTGTCATGTCCATTTTTATTAATGTTACCAGTATTTTTAATCCCGTTAATTGCTTTGATTTTTCCGTTTATCGGGAATCCATTCGATTTAATACCATTCTTAGGATTTGGGTTGTGTTTGGTTTTAATTTGGCGAAGATTTTTCTCAACGTACGAATCTTGAGGACCCATCTAAATAAAAATCGTGTTTAGTAAGTTTTACACATATTTAAAAAGCCTTCTATATTTTTTTCCCAAATATTGTCGGATAGAAAGACAGCATTCAGAGCTACTTCCCTTCTAAAAGGGATCTTTTTAGATGAATGCTTTAAGAATCGTTGCGTTGCATAAGTAGTTGCTCAGTAAAACAGTGTCAAACTAAGCAATTATTAAAAAAAAAAAATTTAAGTATTGAATTTAAAATCGTTTTACTTACCATGTAGTCAATAGCTTTTCCTGAAATAAACAAAAAATGTTATTAGAAATACAGTTTCAAATATAAGATTAATATAACTAAAGCTTTTATATCAGAAAAATGAAGTTCTTTTTATCGAATGAAAGTGGTCTTATCTTGTGTCGAGAGTTTTTCAAGCCTCTAAGGAACTCTAACATGCCTTGACTGATTAGTACAAGAAATTATACAATGATTCTTACCAGAGTTTTCGTGCCTCAAGTAGATAGGATTCACGTTGAAAGTCCTGTGTAAGGCTGTGCTGTCTGTCACCCTGAAAAAAGATGATTGTCATAAGTGTGGTCAAATCAAGTGTTTGGAAACATTCGTAGAAGTCTCTCACATAGTTCAATGATTGCTTTTCTATCAAAAATAAACGGCAAGAACCCAAGAGTAGGTACTTAGATTTGAAATTGTCGAATAAGAAAGTTCGTATGAAAATGTCCAACTCTGGTATCGAATGTTTTCGATCCGCCCTAAGAGAGATGTCTTAGGAACCTTAATTATTTACAATTAATTGTATCCTCTGATCCAAGGATATGGCCAAATCTCAGGTCACCCATCCGACTGATCACGTCGGTAGCTGCTTAACTAGGTAGCTAACTGAGCTTATTAATTGATTTATTATTCACATATGTATTAATTACTAATAAAAGGAATGGATGGGTGACCGAAAAGTGACGTTCCATTTTGGGCGTTTCCGTGAGTCGGATGACACGTTTAATTGTAGGTCCCGGCTTTTTGTCAGATACGGCAGTCGTTAAGCCATGACAGAGGCCCTTAGGGCGGTATGAAAACTCTCGCTACTAGAGTTGGCCACTCCCATTCGATAAGAAGAAGAAGAAGAAGAAGAATACTAAGAAAAAGAGAACTTCCCTGAAGAATTGATGCTAATGGAGAGTCGCGACCTAATAAGGAATGCAATTAATGAGGAAGAAATGTGTTCTTACCACATAGCAGTGCAGTCGAAGTTAACCATCAACCACTTTGAAGGGTTGAAAGCGAACGAATCAGCCATTTCGATGCCATCCAGCCAATGTCTGGAAATAAACAACAATTAGTTAATAAAGAGGCCTGTACTCAGCAGTGGGTTCAAACCTATGTGTTGATGAAATAAGATTATTGTACGACGTTTTTCAATGCATTGCGAAAACATTATATCTACTTTATGGTGACTTCTTAAGTAATAAAAACACGTTATCAATTTTTGTTGTTTAGAAAAGTTATATCGTATTTTATGACTATTTTTATGTAATAACTCACCTGTGGCGCAAAGATCTGGTGGACTTCCATTACAAATAGAAGGAGGATAGTATATGAAAGGAAAGTATTGGGGGAGACCTATGTCGTACCAGTGGGACAATAATAAAAGATGAAATAAAATAAACTTACCTATACTCCGGACATACAAAAGCACTCCCCGCGTAGGCGGCGTCCACATGAAGCCAGGCGGAGTGGTCCCGACACACCGCGCCTATCTCACGCAGGTTGTCGAATGCGACACTGCCTGTTGTTCCCAGGGTCGCACAAACCTGGAATAATAGATGGTAGAAAATGGAAATACTTAATTGCCAGAAAAATAAACCTTAACTAAGTATTTACACTTCTACTCGATGCCTTACTAGGCATAGGCCCGTATCTATGCCTCCTAAATGAAAACTATAATTACTTAATTAAACTACTTAAATATTTAACTACTTAACAAGAATAACATAATAGTCTTCCTTTTTAAAAAAAAACTTGCAAATGTATAGTTTTATTATTTGCACCAACCCGTCTTATTCCTATACGGGATTTAAATATTAGTTTAGAACAATTCAATTCGTTAGGGGAGTTCTCTTATGCAGATACAGTGGGGGGCGCCCAGGTCATTCCGCGGAAGACACTTGTCCTCATATTTTGAGGTCCTCAAACATGTCGGTTTCCTCACGATGTTATCCTTCGCCGTTAAACGAGTGCAATTTCACGCATAACTTGAAAAACAAGTAATTGGTGTAGAACTGGATTCGAACCAGGGTGTGTCAGGATGAAAAGCAGACGCTTAAACCACCAAGCCATACTTGCTTATTGAAACCAATCACTCTTAAACACCATCAGAGGATCCTTTGAAAAACAAATTTATTAAGTCTACAAGAATAATAATGCTCATTAAAATAAGATGAAAATATTGTTGAAACGTTTTAAAATAATAAAACTGCTGCTTTCACTTCATTGGTAGGTATATTCCACTTGAGGACCGACGGTGTAATATATACGAGACTCCTATTAAGAAGGGAAAATCCATTACACGTTTCTCAAGATTGAACAAATATGTTAGTGCGCTAATAGGTTTTGATTCGTTTGTGTAAAATTTTAGATTAGTATAAATAAAATATTATCAGTTCCTTGTACAAAAATGATAACAATATAATGTATAATATTTCTATGAGAAATAGTAAACTATAAAATATGTTGTGATTTCAAACGTTGTTTTCATGTTACCCAGCCCTTTACAAGCAATATAAAGTAGAATCAACTTTAGGTCTCATTTGACACATATTATTTTTTTACATTTTATGTCAAATTTGACGGAAAATGTACTATAATGAAATGATAGATGCCAGATAAGACCTATAAAATTTATTCTACTAATAGATTAATAAAAATATCTAAAACTAACTCATGACAATCCCTGTGAATCTATTGTGAAACGTTGGAGTAGTAATGAAGAATAAACATTACTATTAGGTGTCTTTCATTTATTTTGTCTATGAGTCCGTTTTAAAACACAAGCGCTAAGCGGGCTCCCTCTGGGACCAATTTGTAGTATTGAAGATTAGAAGAGAAAAGCGGATTTGTCATTTGTTGTTGGGTATTGGGGACAAGCGGACAGCGATTTATATATATGGAGTACAAAATGTAGTTTCACTGTTACATTTTAAAAGAGATTCGTATGGAAGTGATAAACTCTGGTTTTATGAGTTTTCATACCGAATAATAGAAGCAATTTTATGTCTTGATTTTATATAGTAATTTTGTTCTAATTTTCTTGTTGACATATGTACTATTTCTTTTATTCTTGTTTTAATTTAGTTTTTGTTTATATTCTTGTAATTGTTGTTTTTAATTTTTAATTTTATGCGTGTAATCATCGATATGAGTCTAAGTTACTCGTAATAAAATTATTTTGATTTTGGCTTTAGGAGTCATATCGCATGGTATAGCCTGGATTTGTCTACAACTTAACAGAGTAAGTTCGTATGTGAGTGGCGAACTCTGGTGTTGTCAGTATTTAAACTGCTCTAGGAGGTCATTTAACGACTGCATCACACTAAAGTATAAACTGAATTTGCATAAAGCCTGCTATACAAAATAAAGTTGATCGGTAATCCAAATCTCCCTTTTTGATCACCCATCCAAACCTGATGAAGTTAACAGTTGCTTAACCTTAGAAAAAACAATAATATAATGAGCTTGCTTTTAATTATCATCATTATCAGCCTTAAATGGTTCAAATATAAGTACAAACTATAGGTGAAATCTTTATCAGTAAGTGACTTTCAATTTGACACATTATAAATAATTAAAATCATGCCTCATTTTGCTGTTATTTCTTTCAATTGACGAATCTTTTCTAAGGTTGCCTGGAAGAGATCACTCAAGGTGATAAGGCCGCCCACTTGTACATTATTTTTAGTTTAAGTCCTTTTATTTTAATTCATTTATTTTGGTGTGCAATAAAGATATATTGTATTGTATTGTATTGAATCTTTCCCTCCAAAATATATATTAAATGAAAATATATATGATAATCTTGAATGTGAAAACTGTTTATATTCCGCTTTAACACCGTAAATAATTCTTGGATCATTCTGATTTTTGGGACGGTCATATAATTATGGTTCCGAAAGTGACACTTCTTTTTATCCTAAAACTACGCAAGCGAAGCCACAGACATCTACTAGTCTAATATAAAAATAAAAAAGCCAGGAGACCTATCATTGATAGTAATAAATCCACGTCACATAATACGGTATTAGCTTAGATTTTAATAGGATTGAAGCGACATCGTATCGACTATCAAGGTAGCTATTCAATTTCAATGTTAGACGCAGCCGATAAACTGTTTAGTTCACACTATGGAAGACTCAGGGCTTTCTTCAAGGCATACTTACACATATATATATATATATATATAATATTGTGTATGCCTTGTAAGTATATTAATATGCATACATGAAACCATGCATTTATAAACAGAATTTTTAAATCTAAATTTGAAGGGTTATAAAAATCGACGTATTAGAAAGTTGTATTAGAAAGAATACAATATAAATTGTGTATCATGAGTTATTTATGCTTTTCAATATGTGTGCTGAATTTCAAAGTCAAAGTCAAATCGTTTATTGTATTATTGTGTTTTCAATTATATTACATACTAGCTGGTGCCCGCGACTTCGTCCGCATGGAATAGTTATTACCATAAAAACGGTTCTAGTGAGTTAACCTTAAAAGATAGACATATATTGTTGAAGACATTTTGTTAGATTATTTTAAGAGAAATAATTCTTTCATACATATTTTTGTGATATCTTGAACCGTTTTCGCAGCGCACGCAACGGAAGCCCTCAAAGATGAATAATTTTCCCCGTTTTTTCCACATTTTCCATTATTTCTTCGCTCCTATTAGTTGCAGCGTGATGTTATATAGCCTAAAGCCTTCCTCGATAGATGGTCTATTCAACACAAAAATAATTTTTCAATTCGGACCAGTAGTTCCTGAGATTAGCGCGTTCAAACAAACAAACAAACAAACTCTTCAGCTTTATAATATTAGTATAGATTATATTACGTTGCAGATCTTATGCATAAGTACACGTATAACACTATATACCCTCAAAGGGTGTTTACTAAGAATTTTAATTGTGTGCGGGCCGGTCTGTTTGATTTTTTATTATGTTGTGTTTGTGTAGGTAATTTTTTGATTGTATGAGGCACTATGTTATGGATCTTGGAAGAACCCGGTGTTTTAAAAATAACTACTTTTGGTTAACAAAGGAGAATTCATTCATTAAGTAGAATTTTATCCACGTCCACCGTCCCAGGACTGCGCAGATTGAAAAAAAGATTTAATATTATTTTTACTACTTACCCTTTACCCTTAGGGCGGTTTGATAAACTCTCGACACCAGAGTTGGCCACTCGCATTCGATAAGATGAAGATTTACTTACCCAGAACGGCACAAGTCCCTTCTCCTTATCGCTCCTGATGGCCTCTTCCAGCTTGTCTCCTCTCATGCTCTGGTTCTCGTCTGTTTCTATGTAGCGCATTCTCACTAGACCTGGACAAGCAAAATTACACAGTTTATGAAACATCCTCCTCCTCCTTGAGTCGTATTTCCTCTTTACTGAGGGTCGTGACTCCCCAGCTGAATTGATATTGGTTTTTCTAAAGACTTTGATCATGTCATAAAAATGTAGTGGTAAAAATATTAAACTTACTTAAAACAAGCCAAATCATCCTGACTTAACGCCCTCAAAAAAATGCAGGCCGTATTTCCGCGCTGGATGGCAAGGAAAACTTTTTGAAGAAAATACCGTGACGTAACTTTCAAATAAATGTATAGCAGTTCTGCAGATTTATTTTAAAATTTGACTGAACCATAAGAGCATGCTTCTAGTTGTTTTTTTGAAGATGTTTTTTTTTTTGAGTCTTTAGACGAGACCTTTTTTATACGTAGGTTACTTACCTGGTTTCTTCTTTGGTTGATATTTTCCACCCTACTAAGGAGCTTTACTAGGAGTTTTTTGGCTGGTCTTTATTTCTGGAAAATCTTACTAGGGGTGTTGTTAGGTTAGTCTTTCAGGAGCCTTGCTAGGAATATTTTGGTTGGTCTTTCGTGAGTTTGAAAAGAGTTTTAATATGGCATTCTTTTAATGTATTTAACATTTAAATTACTAGGAAATTCTTCCTGCCAGTCCTTCCTGGTCTTTTAGAAATTTTAACTTACCAATAAGTCCAGCCTGAACGACGGAAGAATGAGCCTGATCAGAGCAGAAGCAGACCAGGTGACTGAGCAGTTCTGCAGACTGCATCTCTGGGTTCATGAGAGCCCTGGTGCGAGCTGCTAGGTATACTTTACAAGTGTCTATTTTCGATGGTCTTTTGTCTGTGGTATTTGGTTTTCTTGGGATAACTTGCTAGGGGTCTTGTAAGGATAGTCTTTCCACTCTATGTAGAAAACTTACTAGAGGTCTTCTAACTGGTCTTTTACAATACAATACAATACAATATATCTTTATTGCACACCAAAATAAATGAATTAAAATAAAAGGACTTAAACTAAAAATAATGTACAAGTGGGCGGCCTTATCACCTTGAGTGATCTCTTCCAGGCAACCTTAGCAAGAAAGCGGTGAAAGAGATCAGTTTGGTCGGTGGCGTACAAATAAAAAGTACTTAAAAATAAAACCTATAACGAAAACAGAGAAAATAAAAGAAAATCAAACTAATTTACATGTTACAAATAATAATATTAATAAACTATGAACACACACATTTAACACCAATAAACGCGATTGATAGTTTACAACGTAGAGATGTAATGGCTGTACACCATACTCTGGAAAATCGACAGAGTTTTAGCCTGCCTGATATTTAAAGGCAGGTCATTCCAGAGTAAGAGAGCTTTAATTGTGAAGGAGGATTGATAGAACAGATTGGAGTGGTTGAATTTAGGATATTGTAGGATGAGAGTACGTGAAAGACGAAGGGATGAAGAGTGAGTTTCACTCACAAAGGAGAAACGTTCCTTTAAGTATAAAGGAGTGGAAGGAATAAATAGCACTTTTAGTCTTTTGTAAGTTTGAAAGGAGTTTAAAAATGACATTCTTCTAGTGTCTTATATCACTTGAAGTAACTGACTTGGGAATTATTCCTGCTAGACTTTTCTGGTATTTTAGAAGGTTTAACTTACCAATAAGTCCAGCCTTCTCCACGGAAGAGTGAGCCTGATCAGAGCAGTAGCAGACCAGGTGACCGAGCAGTTCCGCAGACTGCATCTCAGGGTTCAGCTCAGCCAGTTCTATCAAAGCCCTAGTACGAGCGGCTAGCAGACTCACCAGCGTTGCTTCGCTTGCTGTTGTCTGGAGGATAGAAGAGTCAATTTGAAAAATATAGAGTAGGTACTGGTATAGTGAAACTTAAGCGGCCATTGCATAAGTGACTTGGTAGTTGAATGCCTCGTTCTTTAAGTGATATTAACAAATCCCTCTCAAAGAGGATTTTGGTTACAGTTACTTACATGTTTTAGTTTGAGCTACTTTAAGCGACAATAATTGATAAAACAGCAGTGATAAGGCATAATATAATAAGATAAGGCATATAATATTTTCTAAGTAAATTTTCATCATCATCATCATGTCAGCCCATGTTCACCCACGGCTGAGTATAGGCCTCCTCTCCAACGTGCCACATAGTACGGTCTCCAGCCTGTTGAATCCATCTCCTACCTACTTGTTAAGAAATGTCATCCGACCATCGGGCTGGTGGTCTGCCTCTGGGTCGGATGAGTAAATTTTAGCACAGGTTTTACGCAGGATGTTCTAAGTTATATGTCAAGCATGCCATATCTTTGCACGCTTATTGTTTTCTTCATGTACATGATATATTTATTTTAGTAAGCTTATTTATTTTCATGTTTAGTACGCTGCCTAAAATAAAGGAGTAAAAATGATGGTACCTGTATAACCCCACCACCCGGAGCGTGATCCTTCTCGTTGAGAAAGCATTCCGGCAGGCCGAGAGCCTTGCCCAGCCAGTTCATGGAGATGGTCTCCAACTCCGTACCAGCGGGGGATGACGCCTGGTGAGAGAAAATATTTGTTAATATGAAGTACTGAAATCAGATTAGTTTTTTTTTTACAAGGAATGGGTTTGCACCTGCCGTAATTCGCCTGATGGTAAGCAGTCCTTACGGTCTATAATGGAACGTGCTTACCCAGTAAGAACCGAATCACTCTCGCCTTGAAGATCGCAAGGTTATATTCCGCGGGGAACAGGGAGTCAGGCAGAGAGTTCCACAATTTAGCAGTTCGCACAATAAAAGTGGAAGCATAACGCTTAGTGCTAGTCTTCGGAACTTAGGAAGTTATGAAGAAAAATACAAAAAAACCAACTTAGGAAGTTTTATGTCAGCAGCTTCAGATAGGAATAAATATCAATAGATTGCAAAGAAATGTTTTTTGGTTTATTTTTCCAAAATATCTATACATACTTTTACTGTCATGTTTTTGTTATGCCACTTGGGAAACAGAAATATCTCGTCCGGGTGACAACTCACTGTTATAAGAAATTACTAACTTATTTATGTACTTAGGTATGTATTAATAGTGAAACTAGATGTAAGTTTTTTTTAACCCAATAAACGTTTTTGTATTGTATTGTATTATAAATGCAAATAAAATCTTTTTTTACATGAGAATAGGAAACTTAACCGGTCCTTGTCTGATTAAGAGAGTATAGTATAGTGCGTTTGTACGGCACCACCTTCGCTTTTTCACTATTATTTTTTACGGATTAACGTGTCCGTTTTAAATCTGATTTTGAGCAATTGTGATGAAAACACAGGCTTAGAAACTGCTAGGTTAGTAAATAAACGCATTTGCACCGACATCAACAAGGGTTGAAAATGATGAGGAACAGAAAATAGAGAACAAGGGTTTGGTTCCTAAAATTATAATTATTAAAGGATTTGTTGTCTTTCCTTTTTTCAAATCGGATGAAATATCAGAAAGATTCCACTCATTGCCAGATTGCTATGAATCTTTTTATATTATGTGCAGTAGGTGTAGGTTCAAACACTACCCCGTAATTATTTTTGCCCTTAAAATAATCTACCTTTATTCTTCTACCTTTATTATATGTACCGCAAAGTTGTGACTCCCTGGTCCCTTCAAACTATAATCCAACTATCTTCAAAGCAAGATATAAACGGTTCTTATTGGATAAGCACACTCCATTTAAGACTATAGCTTACCATCAGGCAAATTAAAAAACTTACCCAAGTAAAACACAGCACGTTGAGAGAGCTGGATAGTATTTCTCCCAATATGGATGGGTAGGAAGTCAGCGCCGGGAAGTAAGCGTGCATGTGCGGAGACTGCCAGTGCACAATCTGTTGAGAAAAAAAACGTAGGTTTAGTCATCAGTTAAAAAAAAACAGAAAAATATGAGTATTTGAGTATTATATCCGTTATCTAGTACTTCATAACATAAGCGTTTGCTTAGTGTGGGGCTAGATGGCGCTGTGTGCAATATCCTGAAATGTTTATTTACTTCTATCATACTCTTATCATATGGAAATGCGAAAGTGTGTTTGTTGGTCTGTTAGTTCAGCTCTCACGCGTTAACGTAGTGACGGATCATCATGATTTTAATTCACAGAAAAGGTTTTTATAAATTCAATTACAAAACAGAAAAAACAAGGAGGAAACAAACTTAACATACTCCTTACTACTACAAATTCTGCGGGGGACCCTCATTCATGAGGAATTCGACTCAAGAGAGAGAGAGAGAGAGAGAGACAGAGACTACTACAAAAGAATAAAAAAGAGGGTAGTCAGATTCTTTAGGCAAAGATTTTTTAACTCTTAAAAATTTCATTGATTTCTCTACATTTTTATACAGTAGTACTTGGATTTTTTAAGAAAAGATTGGGACTTTATTTCTTAACAATTTGATATTTTTCACCTTACAAGTTTCACGTGGTTATAGGTTTGCGTTTGACTACAGCCTGCCTTAATGTTAAGCATTGCTGCAGCATAGGGTGTAACAGGCTTACCTAGAAGGTACCTCTTAAATCTAATTTAATACATACCCCTGGCATAATATGTTCATCAACATCCTTGAAGATGTCGTCCCACTTCTCCGGGCTCTGCGGTGCCTCGGAGGGCAGCCGTTTGTGTAGGTACCCGGGCTGCACGCTGGGATACACGCGGCGGTCTCGAATGTTCTCCAAATAATCCGCCACGTAGTCGATCATCTCTTTAGCTGGAAATATAGAATAAATTAATATTTTTGCTCAATAACACAATATAGAAAAAACTGGCCAAGTGCGAGTCAGACTCGCGCAAGAAGGGTTCCGTACTATTATCTATTTTATGTATGTATTAATTTAGGTACTATCTTAATAGTTAATATATTTCTAAATATTTACTAACAAATATTAAAGTTTCTATCTTTTTATTAAGATCGAGTAAAAATTGCTTAAATATGACGTTTGTTGTATGGGAACCCCCTTTAATATTTACTTTATTGTTATTTAATTTATTTATATTGAAGGTAATATACAAGTAAATATTATGTGAAAATTTGAAGCGTCTACCTGTTACCGTTTTTAATATTGAGCAAAAAAAAACGAAAAAACACGTTTATTGAATGGGCGGGGTGCCCATTCAATAATAAATTAATATTTAATTTTTAGTATTTGTTGTTATAGCGGCAACGGAAATGCATCATTTGTGAAAATTTCAGCTTTCTAGCTATCACGGTTTATACTGATACAGCCTGGAGACAGACATACAGACAGACAGCGGAGGCTTAGTAGTAGGGTCCCGTTTTACCCTTTGGGTACGGAACCCTAAAAAGCTTAATCAATATGTTTGCTAATTTTGTTACATAGGTATTAGTTTTTAGATTTATGTACGTAGTCTTAAAATATGTATTGTAAGATGTTGTGAATAACCAGATCACAAAATAATAATCAATAAATAAAAGTTTTTTTTTTAATATTTCAAAAATAAAAGAAATGTCACAAAGGCTTATTTAAATTTCGATTCTAAAACACATTTAGTGTATACTTTCCAAAAATCAATTTCATTTCATTTTCGACAAATCTTAGTGACGAAATTATGAAATCATTTCGGTAACTCCCTAATTAATTAAATAAGGGAAAAAACTAAACTTCTAACTACCACAAAATGAAAACAACTCAGCAAAACTTTAGAAAAGCCCATAGTCTAACAAAACAGTTATATTATTATACCATGGAAAAACCTAATGATAGTCTAAGTGCTCCAGCTCACTGCCAAAAACTAAAAAAATATCCCAAAAATGTACAACACAAGCTTCCACCATTTTTAAAAGAGATAAAAGTCTTCAGTTCCTAAACAAAGTTAGTTGCAAAAGCTAAAATATGGCAAAATATATTAATAGGTCAAGGCCTTGCAAAATCCCTTGTCTCAGCATAATCTTCGATATTACTTCCCTCATTATTTTACTACGTATCTATTAATTAATCGGATCCCACTATCAATACACATAATAAAGCTAAAGAGAGTCAAAAATCTGTACATTGAAGATATTAGAAAAAAAAATATTGAGTACACTTTTAATGAGGCTTTTTCCGGGAGCCAATTAAAAAAAAAATAGTTTAAAATAGGTTCAATGGATGTCGCTGTATACTGTTAATGTACACCAAAGAGCAAGTAAAATTTATGGTTTTTGTTTTTCGGACGACATAGTTTAACTAAATGAACTCTGAACTTGTAGGTTGGTGTAACAAAAACAACTCAATATTTCAGTTTTTCTTCATTTTACTTCGAAAACACAGACAATACATACACAAAACAAAATGTATACAACACAAACACAAATCATGGATGGTGGGATGCCAAAATATATGTCATGTCAGATGAAAACGTTCCTTTTTGTAAATTAATTACAAGAATAAATTAATTTTACCAAAAACTAGTCTCACTCATACTGAATATAAATAAAATTGCATTGTAAAGTTTATGTAACGTTCCGTTTCACGTATTATGAAGAACTCGCTTGTACAGGGGCAACATACAACGCCATCTGTTGAGCATTTTTTACACCATTTTTTATTTTTTAATTCATCTGTCAGAAAAAGCCTCATAGATAATACGAGTAAAACACGTTTCTGCAGTTTTATAATTTATGTCTGTATTTGTCTGTTTATTTACACGCTCATCACACAAAAACGGTTGAACGGATCATCATAATTTTTGGTGAGTAGGTAGTCTTTAGAGTGTCATAGGCAACTTTTTATCCTGAAATAATGTGGGCGAAGCCGCAGTCGTCCACTAGTTTACTATACTTGCACAGGACCGTGACTACTGGCGTACTAGAAGAGAGGCCTATACTAACCGGCTGATGATGATGATCCCATTATTTCTAAATTATTCTTATATGTTTTCTTGTAAGACACAAATAAATTAAAAATCATGTATGTAAAATTTCCTTGTACTTGTGTTCTTTTGTTATTGGTGTACAATAAAGTATTTTGAATTGAATTGAATTGAAATGGCAAAATTTTATTGCGCAAATTTTCAAAAGTTTCAGAACAGTTGATATTGTTAAGTGCTGAATCAAAAGCCTCCCATAAAGTGTTACTTATGCGTTCGTTTCTAATTCGTATTCTGGTAACCTTTTTTTACACGGAATAGGCCATCGTTTGACTACAGCCTGCCTGATGATGTTAAGCACCACTGTAGTCTAAGATGACTGTGGTCTTTGACCTTGTATATATAGATAGTACATTATACATGTACTTATGTTAGAACATATGTACTAACATACGTTAGAAGTAAATACAACTACAGTTTCTTTTCACCCCAAGATGCCATTAAAGCACAAGTGCGTACAAAGCTTCTTTGTCTGTTTGTTACTCTCTTGTGCTAAATCGTTTCTTTTATATACAGACTTAATTGAAATGCATTGGAAAACTTCAATCCAGTACAATTGATTAATTTATTTATTTTTGATTTAATTGAGCATGAGCGTCGCTAATTTAAATATCAGCTGAAATAATTATAATATGGTGTGCTGGAGAGGAGGCCTATACTCAGCAGTGGGTAGAAACAGGCTGACATTATGATTATGATGAAAATCATAAAGAATCTTAGTAATACCTATATGTTGAAACTCTTAAACCAGACCAGTTAGCAGACCAGTGTTGAGAGTTTTCAAACCGCTCCTAGGGCCTCTGGCAAGTCTTAGTAACCACTGCAATGACTAAGAATTTAACTTGCCATTCCATCTCACTGAAGACCCAAATGAAATTTCAGTTTCTGCCCATCCAAAGACTGTCCGTGTCGACAGTTGCTTAATATTGGAAATCGCATGAGGATATCTCTGATGAGCACTTCCCTAGATAATATTATTTCCATGCATTTCGTCACTAACTAAGCCGTGTTTCCTGCGAACTACAATCCAGGGGTCTTTAAATCTAGAGTTAATAGGTATCTTCTAGGTAAGTGTGATACACCCTAGGCTGCAGCAATGCTTAACATCAGACAGGCTGTAGTCAAACGTAAACACTATCCCACGTAAAAAAAAAAAAACTAGTCAATTTTGTTAAACTAACTTGCCTCAAACTAAAGTTACTTTTACTAAACAACTACACATTCACACACACACATCAAATAAAACACTGCGTCCAATAAACGCCCGATCAGACCATAAAAGGGCTTACTAGATCCGGATAAAACCAGCGTGAACCGGATATATCCGGCGTAAACTGGTAAACGATTCAATATAGACAGCGACAAATCCTATTGATTTGGATCCATTTCGTTTGTGTTTGGTATTGACTTGTAATAATACTTGTAGGCTATGGCTGAATACACTGTTAGATTCTATATTCTGACCAACTTTTTGAATAAAGAGGTTCTTATCAATTCGGTTGGTATATTTTTTTTTCCGTACAGTGGGCAAAAGGACTTAGATCATCTTTATGCATTTCTGAAGATGTTCTACATGCTTTTTATTTTTTTATAGTTGTGTGTTAAGGTTTTTTCCGGCTTGTTTTTCTGTAATTATTATTGCATATAATGACGAGTGGAGGACTAGAAGAGAGGCCTATGCTCAGCAGTGGGTGATAACTGGCTTATGATGTATACTAGTGGCCACCCATGGCTTCGCTCGCATTATTCAGTATAAAAGTAGCCAATGACACTTCTAAGACCTCATACTACCTACATACCAAAAATCATGAAGATTAGTTCAGCCATTTTTGCGTGATGAGCGTTTATATACTCAGATAGACTGAAAAAACTGCTGTAACGTGTTTTATTATCGACTAGTGGGTGCTCGCGGCTTCGCTCGCATTAAGAAGTAAAACTTGCATCACCTATTTCACCCCTTTACCGGTGGTATTTCCAAAAATCCTTTCTTAGCGGATGCCTACGTCATAACATCTACCTTAATTCCAAATTTCAGCCGGATCCGTCCAGTGGTTTGGGCTGTGCGTTGAAAGATCACTATATCAGTCAGTCAGTCAATCAGTCACCTTTGAGTTTTATATATATAGATTTGAAGTTTACCCTAACACTTTGTTTACTACTATCTTCTATGTTCAGATTTTTAACCCTCTTCAGCGTTATTATGTGTTAGATAAAATATGTACTATAGATTACACGAGTAAATCCGTGGGTCAATACAAGTGTTCAACATTAATATTCCGTAAACGTAACAGTGTTATTTTTATTTGTATTGCAATAGTCAATTAATTATTTTATTATCGATGTAGATGACAATTAAGAGTATCCTTGGTAACACCACAGACTGATCTATACTAATATTATAAAGCTGAAGAGTTTGTTTGTTTGTTTGTTTGAACGCACTAATCTCAGGAAGTACTGGTGCGAATTGAAAAATTCTTTTTGTGTTGAATAGACCATTTATCGAGGAAGGCTTTAGGCTATATAACATTACGCTGCAACTAATAAGAGCGAAGAAACAATGGAAAATGTGGAAAAAACGGGGAAAATTATTCATCTTTGAGGGCTCCCGTTGCGAGCGCTGCGAAAACGGTTGTAGATATCAAAATAATATTTATGTAAGAATTATTCCTCTTGAGATGATCTAACAAAATGTCCGCAACAGTATATGTCTATCTTTTAAGGTTAACTCACTAGTACCGTTTTTATGGTAGTAGGTAATTATTATTCCACGCGGACGAAGTCGCAGGCACCAGCTAGTCCTTAATAATAATGTAGATCAAAATAATAGTGGTACGAATGCTTGTGAGGTGAAAGGTCGTATTCGTGACATTGTGATCTATTTGAAATATAATTTTTCCATAGTGACATTTAATAACACTAATATTTGTAAAAGGTTTTGAAAATATCATTGATGCGACTTGGTGTTTATGTGATTGTGTTTGAATCTTCTTTACGCTCAAACTACTGAGCTGATTAGGATAAAATTTGGTATGGACATAGATTAAATCATGTATTAACATAAGCTAAATATAAATATTAGTGACCTAATTTTAAACTCACCTTTTACTCGAAATTCTTCGTGCTCCATATTTGTGGAAGTACCTGAAAATCAAAGCAAATTCGTTAACATTAATAATATACACTGTTGTTAACGCTAAATAACTCGTACTTCGCGGGTCGCTTTAGTACTAAACAAACAATTTTTGCCCTACATTTTTTTTTACAGGGTATAGGCTCACGTTTGACTACAACTTGCCTGATGTTAAGCAACGTTATAATCTACGACCTAGTGCGAATGCTAGTTTTCTACATAATATATATAGAATACTAGCTTTTGCCCTCGGCTTTGCACGAGTTATTGTATAAACCTTCCTGAATCATTTATATCTGTTAAAAAAATTGCATCAAAATCCGTTGTGTAGTTTTAAAGATCTAAGCATACATACATATGTATGTACATACGTCTGTATGTATGCGTATGTACATACATATGTAGACGCGGGAAGCGACTTTACTTTATACTATGTACTGATAGTGATATAGGGTTCTTAACGCCAAATAGTTTCATGGGTCACTTTAGAACTAAACAAAGAATTTTTGTCCAACAAATGAAACTACTGCGTAGCGATAGCTGTAGACTATTATTATAAACGGCTTAGCCATAAAACCATCATGTCGACTTAAAGTTAAGCGATTACCGCAAAGTATATTACCATACGGTACATAATCCATGCTTCGAATGTTAAAGTGTAAATTGTATGAGTAGGTGAACTTTTTTTAGTTAAGTACGTATTTTTTAATTGTTTTGATAATGACTATAACATAAGTTAAGCAAGTGAGACTAGGTGGTGTAGGAATCTACTTTTCAACCAGACGCACCTCGGTTCGAATCCGGCCCTACACCAATAACTTGTTTTTCATGTTATGCGTGGATAAGCTCCCTTAAAAGCATCGTGAGAAAACTGATATGTTTGAGGACCACAAAATCCACCGCAATGTATCTGCCCAAGAAAACTCCTCCAACGAGTTGATTCTGAGGGGGAGTCACTACCCTCAGTGATGAGGAATACGACTGAGTAAGGAAACAATAAAGCTATTTTTAGCATCAAAAAAGATCCAGAACGCTGAGTCAACAGTAAATCTAAATATATAAAACTCAAAGGTGACTGACTGACTGACTGACATAATGATCAACGCAACGCGGATCAGGCTGAAATTTGGCATGCAGGTAGATGTTATGATGTAGGCATCCGCTAAGAAAGGATTTTTGGAAATGCCGCTTTTTAAAGGGTGAAATAGGAGATGCAAGTTTTACTTCTTAATGCGAGTGAAGCCACAACCACCCACTAATTGTACATATTCACAAAATAAATAATTTTATATGATTTAGGTTTCGATTAAAAATTACATTTAAAAAATCATCCAATCAAAGTCAACAAGTTGTTTTGTTTCACCACACACTAGTATTCTACTCTGTATCAGTCATTTCAATTATCTATATATATAAAACTCAAAGGTCTGACTGATTGACTGACTGACTGACTGATATCGTGATTTATCAACGCACAGCACAAACCACTGGACGGATTGGGCTGAAATTTGGAATGAAGGTAGATGTTATGACGTAGGCATCCGCTAAGAAAGGATTTTTGGAAATGCCACTTTTAAAGGGGTGAAATAGGGGATGCAAGTTTTACTTCTTAATGCGAGCGAAGCCGCGAGCACCCACTAGTTTAATAATATCTTTCTTAATACGAGCGAAGCTGCAAGCACTCACTAGTTCTCCATAAGTAAATTCTTGACATTTAACATCATTCTGTGGCAGTGTGGATGTAGCCTGACTTTACTAAGGCTTCTCAGGCGTCTATTCATATTACAGGATCATGTAACCTTATCCGAAAAGTTTTCATTCAGATACTGTTGGTTTTCAGTGGAAACCTACTATTTTTAAACTTACGGCTACGGTTTAAAGACGAAGGCTTAAGTGTCAATTACTTTTTATATATTTTATCTACTTTTTTATATATATATTGACTGGCCTGTTAGCTTAGTTGGTAGTGGCTCTGCCTTCTAATCTAGGGGTTGGGGGTTCGATTCCCGCCTGACACAAGTATTTATGAATTTTAAAATTTATAATTACTTGTGTTGAGTCTGGTCGTTTGTATGTATAATAAGTATGTATTTACAAAAAGAAAAGTATATATAAGTAAGTATTATATCCGTTATCTAGGTTCCACGACACAAGCGTTAGTTTAGTGTGGGGCTAGATGGCGCTGTGTGCAATGTCCCGGAATATTTATTTATTATTATTATTATTTATATCCAGCATCCTAAAAATAGGAGTCTTTAGAAGTTCCGAGTGATGATATCATTTATCTTTTTTTACAAAATATGTTAACCTTTGTACTGTAAAAAAAATCTTTCAATATTTCGATAAAGAGTTCAATTAAATCTAATTTTTTTTGCCCAAGAGAATTCCCCTAACGAATGAAATCTGCGGGGAGTCACGACCCTCAGTCATGAGGAAACACGACTCAAAAAAGAGAGAGAGAGAGAGAGAGAAACTTCTTTTAAACAAATACGCTTACAATTTGAAGGTTCTATTATTTAATGTTTTGGTATCCATATCAATATCGAAAACACCTTAAAAATAAATATGGCCCACATTTAAGATCAAAGTTAAGTTATTTCTAAGCATTCTCTGTACCGATACTTCACTTAACGACATAATACAATAAAGAACAATTAAGAATTAGCCGCCACGCTAGTCTGAACGACATCATTCGCCGGGCTTTTTCCACTGCCAATGTTGCAGCTATGCTCGAACCGAGCGGCCTAGCACGTGACGATGGAAAAAGACCTGACGGTATGACTCTTGTGCCCTGGAAGTTGGGTCGGCCCCCTGTGTGGGACGCAACTTGCGTCGACACATTGGCGCCGTCTCATCTGTCTTTGACACGGTGTCGGGCTGGAGCGGCGGCTATTATTGCCGAGCATCACAAGAGACGCAAATATGCTAACCTCGGCCGAGGTTACATATTTGAGCCTTTTGGAGTCGAGACTTTGGGGCCGTGGGGTCCGGGAGCCCATACTATTTTCCAAAACCTCTCGGAGCGCTTGGTTGACGCGACGCATGACCAAAATGCTGGCCTTTTTCTGGCTCAACGTATCAGCATTGCCATCCAGCGTGGTAATGCGGCCAGTATGCTGGGCACGCTGCCCTCTGGTAGTGGGCTGGAGCACTTAGATTATCTTTAGGCTTTTCTAAAGATTTTCTAAGTGCCCCTATTTGTAGTAGTTAGAAGTAGTATGTTTAGTTTTTCTTCCCTTGTTTTTATAAAGAACAGAACTTGGCAATACATTTCTTCAAACAAAGTCAATTAATTTAGCACTATCGGAAGACGAGTACGGAACAAAGCTTGTATTTTGTTCTTAACTTAGTTTATTTAAATAAATAAATTTGAAATTATTATTCAATATTTATCAATGATTAAAAACGGTAGAATTTTAAATGTTTTTTTTTAATATCGTTAATATATTGGCAACTGTTTTATATAAATGATTGACTATTATAACCACATCTTATAAAATTACATACGTTACAAGCAAATGTTTTGTGAGTATGCGTAATGTGACTGTGTTTTAAATTTAAACGGCTGAAACAATTTGAATAAAATTTAGTATATAGACCATTATAGATGCATTTTGTTTTCAACGCACAGTAACGCTAGTGGACAACGTAAGTTTTTTTTAGTAAGACGTTGACGTATCTGCCCCGTTCACTTACAAAATGATATACTTAGAAAAGTCTATAAGCATTCTATGTCACCGATTGCACACAAAGAAATAGGTAAACACACTTCATAAGAGAGCCTTTGACAGAATGTGATTCATTGTATTTGTACATTGAAATTGATTTTATAAAGGTTAGCTTGTTTCTAGTGTATTCTCATAATATTGTTGTAGTTAATCCGGGGCAAAAATAACTTATTGGATTAAAACATCATAGTATTATAGTTCCCGTAAGGTATGATTTTATTTTAGTTGTAATAACCGGCTAGCACTTACGTTAATAATTACGTCGAAAAATTAGCTCGACATCATAAATACATATTAAATCAAGAGAAACGCTGGCCTTTTTCTGGTTCAACGTATCAGCATTGCCATCCAGCGTGGTAATGCGGCCAGTATGCTGGGCACGCTGCCCTCTGGTAGTGGGCTGGAGCACTTAGATTATCTTTAGGCTTTTCTAAAGATTTTCTAAGTGCCCCTTTTTGTAGTAGTTAGAAGTAGTATGTTTAGTTTTTCTTCCCTTGTTTTTATATTTTATTATTGTAAATAAAGTATATTTTTAGAGAAACGCTACACCAATGACTTGTACTATCAAGTTATGTGTGGATTTGCACTCGGTTAGCGGTGAAGGAAAACATTGTGAGGAAACCGACATGTTTGAGGAACACAATATCCGTGAACATGTGCGTGGAAGGACCTGGGCGCCCACCACGGAAGGAAGATCTACTGTATTCATTTATTATTAATTTTAAACTTAAATACCACTTTTTCTAAACACTTACCCTGTATAAGCTGAAAATTTACTGTTAAGTAATGACTGCTACTTTTATATTTTCTTTGCAAGTTAGATAATTCTGGGTCAGTAAGCAACTTTGAAAGGGCTAGCGGAAGGTTAGATTGAAATCTGATATAAATTTATAAATTTTCTCATTTTTTTGGCCTAATTTAGTATTTTTTTTATTTAACCTTATGAATTTGTAGAATACTTATAGAATAGAATATAACTTTATTGTACACCAGAAAAAAAACCAGAAACAATTAAGAGACATAACTTAACCTAGGTACTTTTGGCGGCCTTATCGAATAGAGCAATCTGTTCCAGGTAGTGACGTTACTAAAGCATGAGCATGATGCTCATATTTTATCAAATTTTAGTTTAATACGTATACAAAACATACGGGTTGAATTAATAATCTTTTTTTTTTAACTTTTAACTTAAAATATTTTTTAGTTGAAAAAAAGATTCGAATCAAATTTTCTCAATAACATGTAATTGACTGATTTCAATTCGTTTTATCAATTTCGTCTTATCAGTTGCAGATTCTATAGGAAAATAAGGCCATTGTTTTTCAGAGTGTGTACTTGAAATCTGTATTTTTCACAAAGTGAACATGTGATAAATTTATGCAGTTGAAGTTATGAAAAATATCTATGTCTGGCACCAGAAAAATCAAACCTATTTTTGAGTTTTTAGCAGTTGAATGTGAAATCCGTTAAATCTTTTTTCTTAAAAAATATATTTTTTTTACAGAAAAACAAACGTTTTTTAGTTTTTGCCCTAGATTTTGATTAAAATGATGAACAAAATGTTTATTTGAAAATCGTAAAATTCCTGAAAATCGAGGTTTTTTTTCGATTTATATAAAACTTGCTTAGTAAAACGTATAAAATTATCAAAAAACAAAACTTAAACTGGGTAAAAATAAGTAAAGAGCAAAATACTTACAAATACCCGCAACTGCACGCACAAGTCAAAACTCGAGTCCGACTTTTAAAACTCAAATTTAGAACTGCAAATAAAGATGGTAGCCGGAAGTGGTTGCGATACCGGGTGTAGTCGAACTGTCGCACGGTTACTTAGTTTAACGCTTATATAGGGGGTGAATACAGGGGCGGGGTAATGTCATGAGCGGAGCGATTTCGGTATAAGCGGAGCGAGAGTTTTACCGTCATTGGTATGCCATTATTATGCTGTGTAAATTCACTTGCGTTGTTTCCAGACAAAACTGACATGTACACGTATACTGCATGTATACATTAAATAAAATAAATAAATATTTCAGGACATATCACACAGCGCCATCTAGCCCCATACTAAGCTTACGCTTGAATCATGAGTACTAGATAACGGATATAATACATTATATACTTTTTTTTTGTAAATACATACTTATTATACATAGAAACGACCAGACTTAACACAAGTAATTACAAATTTTAATATTCATAATTACTTGTGCTATGCGGGAATCGAACCCGCACCCCTAGATTAGAAGGCAAAGCCACTACCAACTAAGCTAACGGAGCAGTCAACATTGAGATATTACTACTACGTATAGAGAAGCCAACGCGTTGCATGATTTTGACATTTAAACGTTGAAAACTCTTTGATTTAAAGTTTTTCGCGATGTAACAATGCTCACAAGAATCGGGCTGCCGGGCGCCGCCATTTTGCAAATATACGGCGCTTAAGTCGTTTTGGTCGCGAGTAAACTGTACTCTGTACGCTTTTAAGCGCTGCATATTTTAATAGTTTGGTTAGACGACATAACTATGTTTTCGCGCTGCAGCGAATTTTAGTTCAATCTCTTTCCAAAATGAAGCAAAGCTTTGGTTCGGGGTGTCTGTTCTATACGCTAGTAATATAGTTCAATGCATGTATATCACTATACCTCTGTCACAGTCTTGAGCCGTTATCGTACCAATAACCAAGATAATTTGATTTCGTTTCGGCTTGAAAGCTCATTTAACAGACCAAAAAAATAATAAATACAGTTCTACCTAATAACAAAAGAGTTTTTTTTTTTACACTAAATAGGCTTACGTTTGACTACAGCCTACCTGATGTTAAGCACCACTTTAGTCTAAAATTTAGCACGCTTGCCTAGAAGAAACCTATTAACTCTAAATTTAAAGACCCCTGGGTTATAATTTGAGTGGATGGGCCATTATTGACAACAAATCAAATTTCCTTCATCATCATTGATTGACAGTTAAAAGCCCGTGCACTGTCATATTGTTCGTAGAGCATAGTGTAGAAGTTCTGTTTACCAAGCGTGAGAATGGGGTATAAATGTAACCGCATTGCCTGGTTTTTTGTATTTGTATCTATATCTTTCCCAATCTTTTGTATTTGATGTTTTTTTTAATAATGAAGGCGCCATTTAAAACAGTGACGGTTTTTGGACATAGTACACTATTGTTAAACGACGTCTTAACCCTAAACACCCTTACGGCGGTGAGAAAATCTCTTGATAGCAGAGTTGATTAATCCTATATGCACCTACTGTCTTTTATATTAAAACCAATTTAATTTAAAAGAAAAATTACTTCCATTCCTAGACAATATTGCTATCGTATATATTATTTTTCCAATGCACTATTCTCGCTCCCGCTACCGCTTATGCACTAAGTCCACAAATAGCTTAAGGACAGTTCGCGGACTAGAAAAATGTTCGCATCTCTTTAATAGTGATATTTACTAGTTTTAATAGTTTTTCCGGGTACAGTACGGAGATCTTTATCGCTATGTATTTATTATATCCATCATACATATATAATAAAGCTTAGCGGGGCAAAAATCTGTACATAGGAGATAGTCGAAAAAAAATATGTTTGGGTATACTTTAAGTCGATAGTAAAACACGTTTCAGCAGTTTTTAGAATTATTGTTTTTTTGTCTGTTTCTTTAAACGCACAACACGCAAAAGTGGCTAAACGGATCATTATAATTATTGTTATGTAGGTAGTATGAGGTCTTAGGAGTGTCATAGGCTATAGCGAGCGAAGCCGCGGGCGTCCACTAGTTTTGCATGAATAAGTACTTATTTTTAGTTTACTAGACAATTTTATTAGTTCAGACAGTACGAGAACTAATTTTAGATGTTTTTTTTTATAATTGTAAACATATTTAAACGGGTAAGGTTGTTGACCGAGTGATTGAAGTGTCTAGGCATACACACTAAATCATGAATTTAATACAGATGTAGATTTTTTTAATAATGGAATTCCGTCTCTTTGTATTTCTCATCATCTCATCAAGCCCTTGTAGGCCCACTGCTGGGTATAGACCTCCTCCTGTGCCATTAGTGTCAGTCTTTTGCCTGTCTTGTTATCTTATTCACATTCCCAATTTATAGGATCGACTCCCAATCCTCCTGATTTGGCAATATACCTACAAGTTATTACACAGATAGATTAACATCAGATCTCTGAAGAGATAACCAACGTATGATTGTTCCTCCTCCTCCTCCTCCTCGCGTCGCATTCCTCATTACTGAGGAACGTGAGTACACCGCAGATATTACTCATTGAGAAAGTTTTCTTAGGCAAGTTGGTGGGCGCCCGGATTCCACGGAATTTGATTGGTAGTACGATTTTTTTTTAGATGATTGACTATTTTATAATTTGAATCGACAAGGGAAAGATAGTACCTACGATGAAACTATTGCCCTATTCAAATACAGCCAAATGCAGTAGTGCATTCATTCAACTGTTTTGCCGTTCAAAAAAGCCAAGTAAGAAGCTACAAAACAGGTTCGCACTTGATCATAGTTTGCCTGATGGTAAGCAATAGCTATGGTCTAAGATGGATCGTGCTTACCCAACAAGAACTGTCGCTTTAAATAAATATATTTATTACGGGTTACTGGGACCCAAAGGTTTTCACTTTTTTTTTTATGACCTTTTTTAGGTTTCTTACATGTACCTAATAATTAATGTAATAAATTTATTAAAACGTTTTTTTTTTACGCAATTCCATCTTTTATTTTCACAGCTATGATGATTCTTAGTTTGGATACAATTTTCTAAAAGGTTTTCACTTTATCGAATAAGAGTGGCCAATATGGTAAAAAATATATATTTAAAAAAGGTATTTGTCATAAAAATTACGCACATCACAAATACTCAGCCTGAACAAACATTAACATAATCTACGAAGGCCATCTTTCTTTACCACCATTAATAAACGTAATAATTTTATTAATAATTGATATATTTTATTACTTCTCGAAATAATTGATCCTGTTTTGTATGATTTGTTTGTTTTTAGTTTTTGTCGACTTGCGTATGTATATATCCTATATTATATATCCTTGTGGTGTTATATAATAATTATTTTAGTATTACATTTTGATTATAATGTTGGTCTATATTATTGTGACTCAATCGGGAAAATAGACGGTAAGACTTTTAATATGATATGTCTAGACTAGGTCATGTAATATATATGTACGTATTACGTAAATTATGTATGTAATTGATGTATTAACCATTTTTAATATACTTACTTAGTTCACTTTAGTTTATACGTTTTTTACGTGGGATAGGTTTACGTTTGACTACAGCCTGCCTGATGTTAAGCATTGCTGCAGCCTATGGTGTAACACGCTTACCTAGAAGATACCTATTAACTCTAGATTTGAAGACCCCTGGATTGTATTTCGCAGGAAACACACCTAAGAAGAAGTAGTCTTAATTTATTAACAAAATTAGTGATACATACAGTAAGTAGATTTTATTTTAATTTCAAAATTGTTATTAAATATATATCCAATTTACTATTGTTTTTAATTCTGCTCTAACACGTTACTGTGACAAACAGCCGGGACCTAAAAACGGCCACCCATCCAAGTACTGACCGCACCGACCATTACTTAACCTTGACTTAACGTTGTAACTTATTATCGACTGGACAAATGTGACATATTTTAGTAATCAAAAACGAGATTAAACCTAGCTTCTAGGCAAGCACGCTAGATCGTAGATTACAACGTTGCTTAACATCAAACGAGTTGTAGTCAAGCGTGAGCCTATCAAGGGAAAAAAGTTTAATTAACAAATAAAGAAAACACATAAGTTTCTTTTAATAAATTAACCAAAAGATGATTGAGTGTAAAAAAACACATTGATTGTATAATTACAATAATTTGTAGTTTCGGAAGGAAAAACCAATTAGTATGTGGAAATGGTTTTAATCTAGTTTCCACAAAAAAAAGCAATGAAGATGTTTGTAAATCCCCATTTTGATTAATGACTTGCAAAAATACAACAAATTGTTTTCATTTAAATGTTATACAATGCTGTATATACAACTTTAAATGTTTTTTACGTGGAATAGGTTTGTTTTTCACTAAAGCCGGTCTAATTAATTATTTTCAAATTAAGTACAAAAAAACCATGAACATTATTTTGAGGTTAATGTTTCTATCTAAATATACAAAACTCAAAGGTGACTGACTGACTGACTGATATAGAGATCTATCAACGCACAGCCCAAACCACTGGACGGATTGGGCTGAAATTTGGAATAAAGGTAGATGTTATGACGTAGGCATCCGCTAAGAAAGGATTTTTTGGAAATGCCACTTTTAAAAGGGTGAAATAGGGGATCCAAATTTTACTTCTTAATGCGAGCGAAGCCGCGAGCACCCACTAGCTCAATATATTTCTTCAAATTTTTTTCATTTGAGTGTTAGTGTTTACCTTAACTATATCAGTTTTTCAGTAAGTATTTGATTTTTTACGTGGGATAAGTACGTATTTGACTAAAACCCGCCTGATTGGTTGTTTTTACAATCAACTACTGAAACTCGTGAAAGTCATTTGGGGTTAATGTTTTTATTTGTTTCGCCTTGAAGTAAAAAATGTTTTCAGTACCTACAGCCAAGTGGCACTCCATTTTAGGCGCTTTCGCAGGTCGGATGACACGTTCAATAGTAGATCGCGGCTGTTCGTTATAGTACGTCATTCGTTAAGCCATGTCAGAGGTCTTTAGGACGGCTTGATGACCTCTCGACATCAGAGTTGGCCACTCTCATTCGATAAGAAAAAGACTAACATTATATTGAGAAAATTATCGTATCCATGCCAATGGTATTATGCGATTTACAATTTTATACAAATTACGTTTCCTAATCGATTATTTATATTCAATCTGATTTGTAACACAAGTGTAACAATATCCAATATTACAATACAATAGGTATACAATATTTCAATATACTATTTCTGTGTACTTACTTATCTATTATACATATTATTTTCTATATGATATAATCGCGCGAAAGTGACTGACTGACTGATCTATCAACGAACAGCCCAAACCACTGAACGGATTGGGCTGAAATTTGTAATGAAGGTAGATGTTATGACGTAGGCATCCGCTAAGAAAGGATTTTTTGAAATACCAATTGTAAAGGGGAAAAATTTACTTCTTAACGCGAGCGTAGCCGCGTGCACTCACTCGTTTTATGTATAAAACGCAAAGGTCTAACTGATTGACTGACTGATATATTAACGCACAGCCCAAACCGCTGGACCGATAGAGATATAATTTGGCATGCAGTTAGTTATTGTGATGTAAAAATTATTAAATAAAAGATTTTTGCAAATTTCGCTTTTAAGGTGGTGAAAAAGAGGGTGAGTTGTTTTACTTTAAATTTAAATTAATAATAATACTTCTTAATGCGAGCGAAGTCACGGACCCCCACTACTATTATTATATTTTACATGGTATTGGAACTCTTTATTATATTTCAATAACTTTTTCATAGGCTATCATTAAAATCATATGCTTATCGAAAATAATAGAAACCTTAGCTCAGCTATTTAGGTATTCACATACGAGTACCAATGTTAAGCAACTATCGACGCGGTCATTGCTCGGATGGGTGACCAAAGAGTAGAATTACAACTAGTGCGGCGCTTCCGTGGGTCGGATACTTCTCGAAATGTAGATTAGGGTTGTTAGTCATAGTACGACAGTTGTCACGCTTAATTAGAAGCCCTAAATCCCTGCGAATATTTCGTAAAAAATGTCATCTAAATCGATTCAGTCGCTTGAGCGTGAAAAAGTAACAAAAAAACTTACATACATAAATTTTGCTTGTATAAATAGATCATTCAATTTTATTTATTTAACTAATGATATTCAAAATATTCAGGAAACTAGTACTTACTAATATTAATTGGTTTTAGACTACCTAGTTAGTAAAATAACTGATAATTTCCGGTCAATAACCTTAGATTAAACTTGTTTTGAAAATAATTATATACGTCGTACTTGAAAAATCTTTTTATGGAAAGATTTGATTGTGTCGAAAATAGTGTTTATTAATCTTTCTAATCAATAAAATCATTCAAAAGACAAAATTCACAACTCTCAATAATTGGTAAGAGGACTAAAGAGAAAGATTTACCCACCCATAATAACGTGAAAAAACGCATACGCCATCTTAATTTTTCCGCCGTAATCTTGAACCTACGCGCGAAAGAGGTGAGTATTTATAGTTCAGAAACCATAAATACTCACCTCTTTCGCGCGTAGGTAAAATGCTTGGAAAATAAAATACAAGCGTTGTAGTTCCACAGGAAATGCATAGATGGCAGTGAGCATCAATACTAAATGCGTTTTATAATGGTTTTATAACATTTTGCTTGCTTTACTCGTTATTATAATTAAAAGTACTTGAAAATTGGCACAATACATAATTTATAGCAAAAAAAAATGAAAATTAACATAACTAGGATCACGCTTGACTACTGTTTGTATTATATTATAATTAAATAACGTTTGTTTGTTTTTTTATTTATTTTATTTATTTATTTTATAATCATATACCTTCCAAAAGCATGAAAAATTGTATAGTACTTACAAGCACAAACGAACAAACATAGTTTTCTTTTAGATTAATATTAGATTTAGATACATGTTAGATTTGTATAAAAATCAATTAATTATTATAGTTTTTCGCTCTTGAGTTAACTGTATATAAGTAAATATGTACTTACCTATGTAATTATTTGACACAATTCCATGCTTCGCCTACTCCCTTGACCCTATACATACAGGGTTACAAATATCTAAGCGCCCGTAGCTCATCTAGTGGAGATAATCGCATGCGATTACCAATGTAAAGCAACTGTCGACGCTGTTAGTCCTTGGATGGGTGATCAAAGTGTCATTACTTAGGGCGTTTAAATGTTAAATTGTAGGTAGTAATAGACATATCCTATTAACCAACAACGAAGAGATTAACACAAATTAGATAAATGTTTTGTATGCCATAGTAAACGGATAAATAAATATCGACTAATTTACACCATTCTCCCTTGAGTCGTATTTCCTCATAACTGAAGGTCGTGACTCCCCCGCAGAATTAATTCATTAGGGGAGTTCTCTTGGGCAGATACATCGTGGTTCTTCCACGGAATCTTTCATTGCCCAGGTCCTTCCACGGAAGACACATGTCCTAGGCGGATATTGTGGTGCTCAAACATGTCGGTTTCCTCACGATGATTTTCTTCACCGATAAACGAGTGCAAATCCACACATAACTTGAAAATACAAGTTACTGGTGTGGGGCTGGATTCGAACCATGGTACGTCTGGATGAAAAGCAGACACTGGAACCGCTAAACCATAGTCGCAATTTACACCTACTAGGTATGTACATTTCGCTCGGTGTTAATCTAAGTACAAATAATATACAGCCTATGACAATTTAATCCATACAGCGGTTTTTTTAAATAATGCTCAAAATCAAATAAAGTCGTTTCTATGTATAATAAGTATGTATGTACTTACGAAAGAAAAGTATATAAGTATTATATCCGTCATCTAATACCCACGACACAAGCGTTTGCTTAGTGTGGGGTTAGATGGCGCTGTGTGCAATGTCCCGGAACATTTATTTATATAATTTTGTTAAGATCTAGATTGAAATTCTTATACACATAATACTACTATGTTGGTATTTTTTTAGGTAACCTTGTATAACTATATACAATTACATAAGACCTATGTATTTGTATCCACTATGGTGATAATTGGAAGACCTTGCTACCAAGCGTAACTATATAATCATATACCTAATAACATATAACAATATGATCATATTACTTTTGTATAGTTCGATCTTTTAAACAATGGATCTTATTACAAAACGTGGTTTAACTATTAGTCCAGAACTTTGAAAATATGCAGTCCGTTTTTGTTGTTCGAAAGTTGTCTGTTTACTGTCATTATAATCAAACTGTCAAAATGTTACCAATGATAAATCAACGTTCCAATTTGAAGTTGAAATTTGATTGTTTGTATGTGATGTTTGAACAACAAGAACAGACTTTTTATTTTCAAAGTCCTAGACTAATATTTAAACCGCGTTTTTTAATAAGACGGACAGTGTTTGAATATAAATAAAGAACGTAAAAAAAATATACGGGGTATTTCAACACCATCATCATCAGCTCCTTTTAGTCTGCTGCCGGGCATAAGCCTCCTCTCTTGTACGCCAATAATGGATATTTCATACAATAATATTATGTATTTAGAAAACCACTTTTCGCAATATGCAAAATATTCTTTATTTGAATAACATTTATTGTAGGTATGATATATTATAGTTTATTTAATGACACAATAAAGATTTTTACCTAATTCATTAAGGAATACAATAAAAATAAATTATAATCAAATTCATAATAAAATGTTCCTAACATAAAACGTATACTAGGCTTATACCTATATCTAAATACGAGTTAGACAAATATTACAAATAGATGTCGAATATATCCTAATTTACAAATAATCGGACAACAAAAAAAACACATCACATGCAAACATCGAATGATACTGACTTTATTTAGTTCTGTAAATAGTATCCATAAAAGTAGACATAGACGGATATAATACTGAAAAGATTATGTAAAGTTACCTACAATCTTTATTACATTATCTAAAAAATGTCTTAGTAGAACCTGTGGTAGAACTATCTTTTACGGTGCGATCTCCGAAATGAGACATTTCTTACACTTCACAAGCATTCAGAAGAAAGAAAATCTAAAATAACACCTTCATTCTTTTTACCAAATACTGTTAAACAAATGACAATCCAAGAAGTGTTAATCAACTTCTAAATGATGTCAAACTACTAACAAACAAATGACAATCTAAAGAGTATGTAAGTATAAACTTCTCAAACAATTTTAATGCCGTTCTAAAAAGTATTGATCAACTTCTTAATCATATCAACAGATTCATTCTGTCCTATACTTTCAATATAAGCAGTCGCTTTCTTTGCATGGTCTTCATATAACATCTTTGTCTTATCAACCGCATCAGTTTTCAGAATATTGAACTTCAAGTCCTCGTAATCGACGTCTTTAACGTCGTTTTTCGCTTGATCTATAATCTTGTATAAATCCGGGTTGTTTTCCAAGGCAAACAAAACTGGAGCACTTGCCAAGCAAAACTGGTCTTTGCTCTCTGAAGTTAGCTTCTGTAATTCCGTAGCAGCTTGCCAAGCCAAGCCGACGTGACAGCCGAAATGATAAGCATAGTTTTGTGTGTCTCTATTCTGATTTTCTAATACCATAGCTGACTGACATCCTCTTCCCAACAAACTTACTCCATTAAAAACAGTTCTAGCGGTCCATTCTTTAATGGCCTTACCAAGAACTTTATCAACAGTTATTGACGTTGTATCAAAAGTGATTTCGAAATCGTCGTTTACAATTTTAGGTTTGCCAGGTAAAGGCATATTTTGTTCGTCTCTTTCTCCGAAAAATTCTCCTTCAGACAAATCTTTTAACGCCGTAGATATAATATAAGATACGTCAGAATTTCTAAGTCCGGCTAGCATAGCATTTGCTGTAACTAGCAGATAATCTCCAAGCAAAATAGCAATCTTGTTACCGAAAATAGCAGATTCCGTATCTTTAGATCTTTTTGCAAATGGTACGTTAACTATCCCTTTGTGGATGAGATGTCCAGTTCTGATCATTTCGGTAAGTTCCGCTAGTATTCTAGTTTTTTCTTCGGCTTTCTTTGCCTGAGCTGATTTTGGTGGTGTTGTGGTGGTTTTGACGGATTTAGATAGGAGTAGGATGATGAGACCCCATGGTTGGAGGTTTTTTGAGTCGCCGTAGAGGACGTTTTTGGCTGTCTGCATTACTAGGTGGTTACTGCCAACCTGAGGATATAAAAATAGTTATAAGATATGTATAATATATTTGATATAACTTATGTAATAATAGTAAAATAAAATTCTAGGAAATAATAGAAAGATCATACAATAAATTTTTTTTTTATGAAACTCTCGCAGTTTAATCAGATTTTTCAAAAAAATTAAGTACTTAGTAAATATATTATTGAAATTTTTGCTTCAGACAAAATCCGCCGTTCCTTATAAAAATAAATCATTGACCAAAAACTGACAATATTTTGGGCGCTTCCGTGTATCGGATGACACGTTAAACTGTAAATCCCGGCTGTTTGTCTAGTACGGCAGTCGTTAAGCCATGTCAGAGGCCCTTAGAGCGGCTTGATAAACTCTCGACACCAGAATTGGCCACTCTCATTCGATAAGAAGAAGAAGACTTACTACGGTGAACGGCTAATTCTGTATATCCAAACTAACATACGGGCAAAAAAGATTCATGATTCATTCAAAGCTGTCAATATGTTCACTTGATTGACTGAATGTACATCTATTTATACATATAATTAATCTGAAGATATTCGAAAGTCTAAAAATTGATGATATTTAAACATTTTTTTTGGAAATACTTCGAATTGATAGCATTGCAACAATTTCTAGAAATTATGTCTGTTTCTGTTTATTTTTGTCTCTGTTTATCTGTTTATTTAAACGCTTATAACGCAAAAACGGCCTAACGGCCTAACGGATCGTCATGATTGTTGGTATGTACTCGTAGTTAGTATGAGTTCTTAGAAGTGTTATAGGCTACTTTCCATCTCAATATAATGCGAGCGAAGCCGCGGGCGTCCACTAGTCTAAATATATAAAATTCAAAGGTGGCTGACGGACTGATCTATCAACGCACAGCCCAAACCACTAGACGGATTGGGCTCAAATTTGGAATGAAGGTAGATGTTATGACGTAAGCATCCGCTAAGAAAGGATTTTTGGAAATGCCATTTTAAAGGGGTGAAATAGGGGATGCAAGTTTTACTTCTTAATGCGAGCGAAGTCGCGAGCACCCACTAGAATATAATATGAATATATCGAGTACATTGTGTTTATATGTACCTAGTGTACCTACATACATCGCTGGTCCATTTTTCATTATAACGGAAGCTTTAAGTGCTTAGTGAGTAATGCAGTAGAATGTAGAAAGCATGCTTTCTATTGCTCAAGTAATGATACTTGACAAAGTGAGCTTTTAAAGACGACTTTTGAAGGAAAAGGGACGTAAGTGTTGAACTTACCGGTTTCTTTCGATCGTATACAAAAGTTTTGTATAGAATGAATTAAAAACAAAGAATGATTTATTTATATATCATCTCAAATAGTAGTTAAATGAATAAAAAGCGCAACTCTGGTGTCGAATGTTTATCAAGCCCTAAGGGCCTCTAACATGGCTTAATGACTGCCGTACTAGACAAACAGCTTTATGATATAAAATTTGGTTTACGAGAAAAATCTTTTTGTATGTATATTGATAAAACTGTAGGTAAGTAAAACATAAATTTACTCAAGCGATTATATTAGTAGTACTAGAATGCAAAATTTAAGTAGATAGATACATAGATAAATTCTTTATTAAAACACCACATATAAAAAACAATACAAAAAACATAGAAATTAAAATATTATGGCGGCCTTATCGCTAAAAGCGATCTCTTCCAGGCAACCAATCTGGCAGGGATATTATCTTCAAATTAAATGAGTAGGACGAGGTGTTTAAGATATTAAATAAAATAATAAAAAAGAGGAAATGTAAAGTAATACATTTTTAAAATATTATGACCTTATTCAGGTTTGAAAACAAAATTAATTTTAATCAATTATTATTAATCTATTCAGATCTTAACTTTTAACTGACATGCTGAACTAAATTTAGGTACCTAGATTTCTGCCACGATTTACAAAGCAAACAACAACTCGACCACATAACAAATTAGCACAATCTATTAACGTAGATAATATGTTGAGAACTGGCACATTACATGGTTATAACCAACAAAAAATAAGATAATACGTGATTTTCTACTCACCAATTTTCTCAAATAAAGCGCCATATTAGCAAACTCATCACTAAGAAGACATCTTAAATTCATAAAAGAGGTCGGATATCCAACTACTTTCTCTGCATCTCTTATTATATCGCTCCAATTTGTAAAAGGAGGCCGCAACAGTAATAGGATCTCGTCTTTGGTAAAACTCGCGACCGTCGACTCGAATCTTTTTTGAAAAAAGAACGGGGACGCGCGACGGAAGACGCGGGAAACTGTATAGGAGACCGCCATTTTAATTTATTATTTAAATTTGTGTTTGTAGAAATATTGATTATTTTATTCCTCGCGTTGGATTTTGGGTTTGATTTTCGAGAGCGTATTCCTTTATTTAAAATTTAAACCGGACAGTCCGCGGCGGTGACTGTGGGTGAAATGTTTCTAATGAGAGTTAGGTGTTGCCACATGAATGTTGTTTTCCCGAATGTTATATTTGTGCGTATTATGCATGACTGTGCATAACTTAAGATGGTTTTGATTAGAAATATAATGCTAATTGTTAACTATGGACATGACAAGGCTAAGGACTAGGTCAAAAATTATGGTTTGGGTGTATATTAGTGTAGCCTTATAGTAACTTAGTTTAAACTTTAACAGTATTTTTTATATATTTTTAGTCTATAGTCATATTAGTTCTAATAGATCCAAGAACTTAAGAACCAATTTCAAAGAATCAAATTTTTTATTATCAAATTAACGGAGTTACCTAGTAAGTTATTACAAATTATATAGGTATTAGTAAGAAACTATAAGGTATATTGAGAACTTTTTTCACTATTAAGAAAATACTTTTTTTAATTTCAATTCTATAGCTATACCTAACCTACCTACTAACTTAAATGTTACATTCTAAAACAGTGTATCAATCTTAGATATTTTCCCATTATTTGTGGTAAAATTCCACACTTGCAACACAAATGCTCTTGACCGTGAAGTGGAAAGCTGTTCGAACTAGTATCACGGAAAACCAATTTATGGCTTTTCCTATTTCCATTCACTTTTCTAACATTTTCAACCATATGCTAATACAAATAAGGACACAAATACCTATCCCAGTTGCATTTCATAAGATGGTTCATCAGTCATATCACCAGCTTGTGTAGACCTTTGACAAGTTTTATGATTGGTAATAAAAGTTAGAAATAAAGAGGCCAAGTTAACCTGGACGTCAACGGAGTTGGTTTTTTAGACTTTTTTCTTTTTACATTATTAGAACATTTCCTATGAGGCTGTGATTGTTGTGATCGAGAGAATCAACCGTTTCATTTTAGAACACTTTTGAATTAAGATTGTTTTGTTTTTAAATTACGGCGTTATTATTAGTTATTTTACCAGCGATACAATATATTGCTTTAGTATTCAAAGCTAATAACAAATACATACGATAATATGTACTAAAAATACAATAATAATCGAAATATTTTTTTATTTATATTTATTCCAAATTAAATAAATAATAAATAAATAAAAGTCATTTATTTCAGGCTTGTACCCATAAACTTAAACTTAAATTGAAACACTGTATAGGGGTGATACACTGTATAGGGGTGTCAAGTTACAATAAAATAAAATGCACATATGCGTAGATATGTGCGGTCACTTTTTGTTTCGGTCCATGTGAACAGATATCCAGCGCCTAAACACTGGATTCCGGACATCGTCAGAGACAGCCACAAGTATACTGTTGCCGGAACGGCGCATTCTTTGCCAGAAAGAGGCCACACGAGATCTAGTTACGGCATAGAAATCAGGGACCCCCGCATCAGCGAACATGCCCGACGCGCTGCAGCACCGCGGGAGCCGCATAAGAGCCCGGAACGCGTCATTGTACTGGACTCTTATTCTACTCATAGTTTTCTGCGTGTACGTTATTCACAACTGGGAGGTGTACATGCCTAAGCAGTACGCCTTAAAGAGTGTGGTCTTTACGTCATCACTGCACTTCGCGAATCGCCGAGCAAGCATGTTGCCTCTGATAGCGAGAGCCCTCCGCTCGCGTTCTATGTCGTCATTATCATGCAGCCGTTCCGTCAACAGATGTCCCAAATATTTGAACTGCTTAACAACATTAAATTAAAGTTAAGATAAGGTTAAGATAAGATACTTAAGCTTGTTTTTTCTCCTTAATGCTTTTAGGAAACAAAAATCAAGTAAAAAAAATTACATGTATTTCTTAAAAGCGTGAAACATGTAAGTACCTACATCATAAAGGTTTTGAATAAAAAAAAACACAAAAGCAATTGATCCAAAAATTTATTAGACCCAAAAAATCAACAATATAATTTTTAATTTCTGCAAGCCCTACAGAACCTCTGTCCAATCTTCTGTCTCACTCTCAAAACCACGTCGCTAATACAATATTGTCCATAGTAAAGGAAAGATAGATAAAGACCGGAAAAGCCGAGGACAGCTACTAGTCCATATGGACATTTGTTTAATTTGGCAAAAAGAGGGTAGATCCATATTCCAGTGGTGCTGTGGATGTAAAACATTCTGAAACAAAAAATAATTATTATGCATATTAGTAAATAAGTTCTTATGAAAGTGGTTCTCTCTTGAGTCGTATTTCCTCATGACTGAGGGTCGTGACTCCCCCGCAAAATTATTCGTTAAGGGAGTTCTCTTGGGCAGATACATCGTGGTGGGCGCCCAGGTCCTTCCACGGAAGATACATGACCTCGGATATTGTGGTCCTCAAACATGTCGGTTTCCTCACGATGTTTTCCTTCACCTCTAAGCGAGTGCAAATCCACACATTACTTGAAAATACAAGTCATTGGTGTAGGGCAGGATTCGAACCAGGGTGCGTCTGGATGAAAAGCAGACACTGGAACCGGTGAGCCATATTCGCTTCATGCATTGTAATAATGAACATTTGAAAACTGTTGGCACTAGAGATAGCCAATACGCATACGAGAAGAAGACAAAAATACCTACTTCCTAGACTTCAAAAATCTTTACCATAGTCTGTTACTCGTTTGTACAACTATGTACGTAGTTTTAAGCAACGAGTCCTCTTGATTTTTGGCATGAAAATAGTTTATTATTTAAGAAATAATCAAGGCTAATTTGTAATAGTAAAAAGATTATACTTACGTCAGAACATAGACAAGTTCGAGTCCCAAAATAGCCAGAATCCTTGCCGCATGACTTTCTGGTTTTTTTCTAGGATATAGAATTAACTCAACCACAGCTATAGGTAGTATCAAGGTATGTATGATGTGGTTGCTAAGGGGTGTTACTACGAGATCGAAGGCTTTTGGGTACAGGAGTTCTCGATCGTAGAAGTAGAAAGACCAGAAATAGGTGGTTACCATCTGTGGAAGGAAAATAGGTAAGTCTTTTTTTTCTTAAATGATTCCAGTTATTTATTATTTTATTTATTTTAAATGCAATTACATACTATGCTAACAGCTTATACCAAAACGCACAGTATGTTATAACTTATATACTTATATTTTACAATACCGAGCTTTATAGAAGCTTGGATCACTACGTTATATTATACGAGTGAAAAAAACAAGAATTTTTGCGTGTGTGAGTGTGTGTATTTGTTAATTTATTACGCTATAATACCTGAACAAATTTTGATGAATTTTGATATGTTTTTTTCTTACAAGGAACGGGTTTGCACTTAAATGCGATCGTAATTTGTCTGATGGTAAGCGATAATTATGGTCTAGGGTGGATGTGTTATTGTTTTTTTTTCTCTCTGAACTTTTTTGCATACCAAATCTCATCAAAAATGGTTCACACATATTCAATTTTTCTTTCATATGGACAAGCCATTCTTAAAGATTCGCCGATAAACTTATTTATCCCAGATAAAAGTGAGTACAGTCATTTACAATAAAAAAAAATAAAAAAACATATTCATAAACAAAACAATTCAAAAAACTATAGCAAAAATAAACGACCTTAGATAAGTTACGAAACTCTAAAACAAAAGACATCAACGCGTTGTTTCTTCAACCAAGCATTATTCCGTCAAGGCAAAGTTTAAAAATGGTCATTAAAATCTCATTATGGTTACCAACATTAGCCCTTTTTATAAATTACTGCTTTTGATCATAAGAGGCCCTTTTTGATGTAATATTATTATAATATACCTAGTTTTCCTTTCGTATGCCGCAATAACGCAACTAATGAGTGTATTTTTTTCGTGTGTCGGATGACACGTTAAGTTGTAGGTCCCGGCTAGTTGTCTAATTCGGCAGACGTTAAGCCATGTCAGAGGCCCTTAGGGCGGTTTGAAAACTCTCGACACTCTCATACGATAAGAGGAAGATCTAATGTTTTCATGTCCATTGAAAGTAAGAGTATTTCTATAATATACGTTTATAAATTGTTTGAAATTAATGTCTCCATAAAACTCTCATAAGTATTTTTAATCAATAATTTTAGTGAATTAATTTGCTTACCAAAGTGCCTGGCCAAACGATGACAGTAAACAATCTGTCACGTAACTTGCTAACACATTCCGGTAAGGCGCTTTTCTTCTCGACCACATATTCGTCTCTGGTGTCTGCTAGACTCGCCCAGTCACAGAATAGAGCGAAGGCTGCGTAGAATGTTTGGAAAGCCTGAAAAATATGTTGTTAGAATGAAATATGCTCCTTAATTCGTATTCATTTCTTCATTACCCACTGAAAGACGTGACTTCCCGCAGAATGTAATTAGTTTTTTTTAGTAGAACTTTGGCGTTGATTTTGAAATCACTCGTGTCACGGAAAAAAAGACATCTTCTATAACTTATCTATTTACCAACGGTAGGTAATGTGACGTTTCTTTTATTTATATGTAGAGAGTCCTAAATATTTTCATGTTCTTACGTCGGATGACACGTTAAATTGTAGGTCCCGGCAGTCGTTAAGCCATGTCAGAGACCTTTCGGGTGGCTTGATATCTCTCGACACCAGATTTAACCACTGTCATTCGATAAGAAGAAGAAAATAAAAAAAATACTTACAAAATTCCAACAAGTGAAGAAAAAGAATTGCGTTTTATAGAAATTCTTCACAGTTTCGTTTTTCATATTTTCTTCATTGAAGCTTGATAGCATTGAGTAGGCGTTTATACCATGTATTGATATTATAGCCAGATAGAACAACATTCGAGTGTAGATTAGACATTTGTAGTGACAACCCATTGTAAGCTGAAATACCAAAAGAAAAACTATCAAACATCTATGTACCATGTATTTACAAAAGAAAAGTAAAGATGTAAATTTATCTATGACACAAGCAGTTGCTTAGTGTAGGGCTAGATGGTGTTGTGGATAATGTCCATGAGTATTAATTTAATTATCAATAAATGCCAATAAATATTTGTAACTACATAAATCTCGTCATTAAATATACCGTGGTTTCTGTGACACAGGATTTTCTTATGCAAAACCCAACTCACAGGCAATTCAATGTTATCACCATACCAAAAACATGATGATCCGTCGCTCCATCAGTCGTGAAACACGGACTACCTAACAATATGAATACCACCAACAAAAAAGCTTACTCGCAACGGTTTTTTTTTTTATTGATTAGAAACTGTTTATAGTAAATATGGTGTACTTACTGACTTTTCTCTCTTTAATAATACATATGTATATAAAAAAATGTATTCTGTATATAAAAACTTACTTCGTTAATCAACAGAATGATCTAGAAACTTTTACACACTTAGAAATTCTTGATTGTATACAAGTGCTTGCTGAAAGCAAATAGTGACTGTCATCATTTACCATTACAGCTATATGCAAACACATGTACATCCGGGAATGATTAATGGCATATCGAAAGAAAAATGTATAATTTTCGTGCGCTAAGTATAAACATATAAAAAACATACTCATTCTGTATTTCCTACATAACACAGTTATTGAATATCTATTAAATAAATAAAAATAAATAAATATTTCAGGACATATTACACAGCGCCATCTAGCCCCATACTAAGCTTACGCTTGTATCATGGGTACTGGATAACGGATATAATACATGTATAGGTACTTTTCTTTTGTAAATACATACTTATTATACATAGAAACGACCAGACTCAACACAAGTAATTACAAATTTTAATATTCATAATTACTTGTGTTATGCGGGAATCAAACCCGCACCCCTAGATTAGAAGGCAGAGCCACTACCAACTAAGCTAACGGAGCAACTATTAATATATAACCAAGTGAATTTTATACTAAGTTTTTAATATAATTTTTAAAGATTGCCAAAACGAATTGGCAAATCAAATAGAATAATAAAAGTTAATATGTACTTTTTTATAGTTTAATCTCTAGAATTTATTTTTATATTTTTTTCTACGATATTCAATAAATTTGTTATGGATTAAAAAGTGCTTCTATGTTCAAAAATCTTTGAGTGTTGTAAAAAAAAATCGTCTATTAATTATTAAAAGACGAATATAGTTTTTTTTACAACTAGACGAATAGGGTATAAGAGGTGCTATATTTTGTTCTAATCACTGTATACATTGAAATACATATGTATAAGGGATCAAAGTAACCTAATTCATTTGCAATTCACAATAATTACAGTGTAATACAAAGAGTAGGTACATACAGCATATTATCATAGTTATCGTAGGTTTTTATTTTTATCCATATGAGTCCAATGTACCTACCCATAAGAACTAAAGTTATTACGTCTGACTAAAGCCGCTCTCAAAAGGTTATACGTTTATAATATACAAGCTGGTGCCCGCGACTTCGTCCGCGTGGAATAGTTATTACCATAAAAACGGTTCTAGTGAGTTAACCTTAAAAGATAGACATATACTGTTGCGGACTGTTGTTGAAGATCATTTCAAGAGAAATAATTCTTTCATACATATTTTTTTGATATCTTGAACCGTTTTCGCAGCGCACGCAACGGAAGCCCTCAAAGATGAATAATTTTCCCCGTTTTCTCCACATTTTCCATTGTTTCTTTGCTCCTATTAGCTGCAGCGTGATGTTATATAGCCTAAAGCCTTCCTCAATAAATGGTCTATTCAACACAAAAATAATTTTTCAATTCGTTTCAGTAGTGAGATTAGCGCGTTCAAACAAACAAACAAACAAACTCTTCAGCTTTATAACATTATTATAGTAAAGATTTCGTTACTCACAATGAATCATTATTTTCGTAAACAAAAAATTTCATTGGCGTATGGTGTAGAAGAAAAACTTAAAAATTTTCATCCAGATGCAGCCTGGTTCAATTCCGGCGCTACACCAGAGACTTGCTTTCAAGCTATGTGTTGATTTGCACTCACTTAATGGTGAAGGAAGGTTTCAAACCTTCAAAGATTCAAAGATTCCTTTCCTAAAACTTCTAATTCCTTCCTAAAACTGACCACAATATCCGAGGACATGCGTCTTCCGTGGAAGGACCTGGGCGCCCACCGCGATGTATCTGCACAAGAGAACTCCCCTAGCGAATTAGTGCTGTGGGGGAGTCACGACCCTCAGTCATGAAATACGACTCAAGAGGAGAGAGAGATATGGTGTAGAACGCATTAATAATTATAGGCAAAGTAAACATATTACCTATCACATTATTTCTTCGGATGAAATAAATAAGGCTTGCCTTATTGATTATGGGATTCAAAGGGCTGTGGAAGATAATATCGGTTTCAACCCTTTAAATCCCTCTGCTGAGCATAGGCCTCTCTTCTAGTACGCCACTCGTCCCGGTCCTGCACAGATTGAATCCAGGTGCTCCCTGCGGGTTTTCTAATGTCGTCGATCCACCACATAAAAATCTCAACCAGTTACTAAATAATTATATTTCGTTTTTTTAATTATTTTCGGAACCAGTTTATTAAACATATATTTAGCTCAGGCAGTTAAATCTTTACTTATCAAGTTTAGTCTACAACGACGGGAACCACGTGAGAAAATGAAATACATTTTAACTTTATACTTTTTTATTACGCCTCCTTGGAGTATCCCAGGGAATCTCGGGAATCTTTTCTAATATTAGAGATCCCCCCTTTTGTAACACCTTCCTTCGCGGGGCCCTTGAGCCCCGCGTATAATTATACGGAGTACCAACTAGTTTATATATTATATATTATTTAAGTTTATACGTCTGCCAATTCTTCTCCTTCCCCCAGAATATAGTTTTCAGAGGCCACTGTATGTAATACATACAGAAAGCGACACCTAGTATATATGTATGTAATATAACGTTCCAGATGGTTCCATACAACATTGCCATTAGAGGGTAAGGCCAGAGACCGCGCTGGTGATAGGTGAAGAAGAGGCTGAAACAAACAAATATATACATAAATACATAATTAAATATTTCTTTCCCTTTAAGTTATCAAGACATTTTTATGTTCATTTAGTTGTAATAACCAAATAATATTGAAATAAAATAAAAGCATTGTTTGTGTAACCTAGCTCATAAGACGTAACTATAATTAAACTAGATATATACTGGGAGATGACTCTGGCCTCGTAACACAGCCTAACGGCTACCACGAGGTCAGAGGATTCCAAACATTTTGTGACATAATTTCTTTGGCAAAAAACCAGCTAGCACTTACGTCAATAATTATGTCGAAAATTAGCGCGACAAGTTTCGGAAAACTGAGGTTTCCTTCATCAGGTTATATATGATTATTGACGTAAGTGCTAGCCGGTTATTACAACTAAATTTAATCATGCCTTACGGGAACTATAACACAGTGATTTTTATGTACATAGGTACTAATATGAACTTATAAAGTAATCAACTTCAATTCAAGAATACAAATCTAAATAGGTACACACACAGAAATCGAATTTATTTATATAATATTTAAAAAAAGCTAATTTTTCTATCGACTCATCTCCATCCTACGGTTGCCTGGAAGAAATCGCTGTTAGCGATAAGGCCGCCAGTGGTAGCACTAGTCTTTCGTATTTCTGTTCGCACTTTTTTCTATTTGTGCGTTACAATATATATTTTAGATTATAAAGTTACTCTTAATTCCCTGTGTTTTGTTGTTTTTTATAATAGACTAGCTGTGCCAGCGACTTCGGCCGCGTGGAATAGTTATTATTATAAAAACGGTTCTAGTGAGTTAATCTTAAAAAGATAGACATATACTGTCACGGACATTTTGTTAGATCATTTCAAGAGGAATTATTCTTTATACATATTTTTTTGATATCTTGAACCGTTTTCGCAGCGCACGCAACGGAAGCCCTCAATTATGAAAAAAAAATCCTCGTTTTTTTTCACATTTTCCATTGTTTCTTCGCTCGATAGAAAATTCTTTATTATAACACATGAAATAAAATAAAAAATACAAAGAAAGAGATTAAAAAATAACTAATAAGAGCCACAAGTGGCAACCTTATCGCTGGAAGCGATCTCTCCCAGGCAACCTTTGGATGAATAAAGAGTATATCTATCTATCTATAAAATATAGCCTACTACCCGACAGACTTCGTCCTGTCTGTTGACTCTTTTACTCTTTAGTTAGTTAGAAAACGTTTGTATGGGAATAAGAAAAGGGCGGTTTTTACGGATTAACCGGCATTTTTTCGATTTTTTCTCGCCGTAAAAACCATCCTTGAACTTCAACGAATATTAAAAAAAAGAACTGGCCAAATCGGTCCAGGCGTTGTTGAGTTATGCGCTTACCAACACATTTTGCCATTCATTTTTATATATAAAAGAAAGATAAGAAGAAGAATATAAAGGTATGTTATGATACTTACAATCCAGTATAGACTGCATAGTACAGAGCCACGACAGTTATATAAGGTGCATGTGATTTGGGCTGGTCTCGGGGTTGAAACGCGAGCTCCCATAACACCACTGGTACTATTGCTGGAATAGATCAAAGAAAACCATTAATAAATAAATAAATAAAATCATTGAACACAGCGCCATCTAGCCCCACACTAAGCAAACGCTTAACGGATATTATACTCATATACTTTTCTTTTGTAAACTCATACTTATTATACTCGTACATACAAACGACCAGACTCAACACAAGTAATTATATTTTTTTAAACGCGTAAATACTTGTGTTATGCGGGATTCGAACCCGCAACTCCTAGATTAGAAGGCAGAGCCACTACCAACTAAGCTAACAGGGCAGTCAAAAAAAAACTCTTCTTCTGCTTCTTAACGAATGAGCCTGGCCAACTCTGGTGTCGAGAGTTTATCAAGCCGTCCTAAGCGGGCCTCTGATATGGCTTATCAACTGACGTACTCAATAATTAGGTGGGGCCTACAATTTAAAGTGTCATCCGATCCACGGAATCTAATTAAAAGCTCTAATATAAAAGGATCGTGGCTCTCAGAATTAATTCGTTAGGGTTAGGGGAGTTCTCTTGAGCAGATACATCGTGGTGGGCGCCCAGGTCCTTCCACGGAAGACACAACATGTTCTCGGATTTTGTAGAAAAAGCTTTTCATCCCATAGTTTTTTTTGCCTTATTTCTTTTTATCTTTTGTTTTTAAAGAACTTTAAGGTTAAGTATGCGTTACCAGTAAACCAGTGTTTTATGTTTATTCCTATTTTTGTGTCATTATTAACTCATGGGCTAGTCACGTTTCTTTTTTGTAATTTTCATTTTTAGTTTTATGTCAGATGTATTTAGAAAAAAAACATAAATTATAATAAAGTAAGAAAACATTTACTGTGGCAGATTTATGAGAGAATGAGAGTACATACATAATAAACAAACAAACATAAATCTGCCACAACACAGCCCCGACTCAGCACAATGCTGGTTGTGTGGAAGCAACCAGCGCTGGTCTTCCGTTGGGGCTGTGACGTTACGCACGTACAAGAAGGCAGGCAAACAAACAGACAAGATGAGACGTATACAAAGAGGAGCAAAATTTAAAAACAGACATATATGACATTACTAAATACATACCTATATGCATAACCACGTTAGATTTCTGTGAAAACACCTTATCGATGAATTCTGGGAAGATTATACTTCTGTCGTAAAGATAGAAGGGCCAGAATATTACGAACACCAACTGAAAAGAGAGAGATAAAAAACTTTAGAAACAATATAACATGAGAGTAAATAAATAAATATTTCAAGATATTTCATACAGCGCCATCTAGTTCCATACTAAGCAAATGCTTATATCATGGGTATTTTGGTACTAGATAACGGTACGAACGATACATAATACTTATATACGTTTTCCTAAAGACGTAGAAACGACCTGACTGAACACAAAAGTCATTTACTTGATTTAAATTTTTTAATTTTGGAGTTGGAGTTATTTTAGACTACTAACGCCCTGCAGTTTTACTTGCGTTACAAGATATAATGAAGCTTATATCTGTTGATTCAAGATTTAACCTACGCACTCGTATATATCAAGTTTCATTCGCATTAGTACAAATAATTTTGAAAAAAATATAATATTTATGTTTTTGTTATGTAAGTTCTGTTTTAAAGTATTGTCTAAAATTTATTTTAGAGCATGTAAGTCTCTCACATTAATAACCATTGTTAGAATATATCTAACACTAGGGGACGCCCGTGACTTCGCTCGCATTATTTCAGGACGAAAGTAGCCTATGCCACTACTAGGACCTCATACTATCTACAATCTACATACCAAAAATCATGAAAATTGGTTCAGCCGTTTTTGCGTGATGAGCGTTTAAATAAACAGATAAACAGAAGCATAGACAAAAAGACTACAAATTATTGGAAAGAGTTCTGCTATCAATTCTATCTACAAACATTTTTTCTTTAAATAACTTCAATGTTCAAACTTTCGAACCTCTTCAGCTTTATTATATGTATAGAATAACCGACCTTGGCGCTTAACATTATGTAATCTATGTTTTTGGCAGTCATATATATTTGTATGATAAAAAGTTGTAAATTACCGTCATTATAAACTGGATGTTTGCTTAGTGTGTGATTTATTTTTAGTTTAATGTGTTTTGCTGTATCGTTTTATACATTGTGCTACATAATAAAAGTAAAGTAACTATGTGTTTCTAGATTTTTAAACTTATTTTTAACATAAACTATACAATATTATTATTATAACAAAGCTGAAAAGGGTCGAAATTCTGAACAGTGAAGATTTATAAAAAATAGCTTGGAGATAGTAGAACACGTTTCAACAATATATTTTCTGTTTATCTGTGTCTCTGTTTGTCTGTTTATCAAAACGCTCATCACGCAAAAACGGCTGAACGGATCATCATGATTTTTGGTATGTAGGGAGAATAAGGTCTTAGGAGTGTCATAGGCTACTTTTTTCCTTAAATAATGCGAGCAAAGTCGCGAACGTTCACTAGTAATATAATATAACATGTCTTTTGTAAACGAGGTTGAAAATAGCATTCCATGAATATTTCTGTTCAATGCAGTTTTTTCTTGAAATCCTTATAACCTAAATTAAGAACTGCTTTGTATGGTAACATATTGCTATTTTTATGGAACCCTTTTAATGGCTCAATAACTACTTTAAAAAGATACTACTTTTATTAAATAAAAGGTTAAAATCATAGGAGTTTCTGGAAGAGATCGCTCTTACCAATCAGGCCGTGACTTGTGGTACTTTAATAAGTTTTCTGTAGTTTATTTTCTTTTTTTTTTTAGTGAGTTGCAATAAATTTTTAATCAATTATCATCTATCTATATATATATGTATTTCTTTTACACATTTGCTGTTAAATGTTACCAATGTAATATTCAATTATTTTATAATGGCAACTTTAAGATGTAGTTAAGATGGCGTTCTACTTCACCTCTGTCTGCGTGTAAGAATTATAGCTATGAAATAAATTCAGTGTCAAGTTAAAACCCGCTTGTTATTTCATCACAATATAACATTTGCAGATAATTTTCTTAGCGAAGTAAAATGACAAAGCATTCTAAGTAAAAACTATTATTTCCGAGATAATATTAGTAATTATTATGTATTTATATATTATATTTACACCTATTTGCGATAATGAAACATGACGCTTGGAACAATTTCATTTGAAAATCATTTTTGCATAATTTATATATCTTAAGAATGCATATTTTTGCTGCTATTTATTGAAGAAGATGTAATTTTATGGTGTGAATGATATTTTATATTAAAAAACCCGCTCTTTGTTGTAGTAAAGCAGTCATTAAAGGCCTTCCAGGCGGTTTTAAAACACCCGATATTATATTATAAGAGAAATTGTTGTCAGTCGTTATTTATAAAATTAGGTAAATCAGGAACCGACCCTATAAATTTAGGAATATAGCTTAGAGGAACAGCAACAACTTATATAAGAGTATGCTTACTTCTTGTTCTTATCGAATGAGAGTGGCCAACCCTGGTGTCGAGAGTTTATCAAGCCGCCCTAAGGGCCTCTGACATGGCTCAACGACTGCCGTACTTACAATTTTACGTGTCATCCGACCCACGGAAGCGTCCAAAATGGGATGCCACTTTTCGGTCACCCATTCAAGGATTGATCACATCAACAATTGCTTCACATTGGTAATCGCATGCGATTGCCTCCGCTAGCTGACCTACGTTACCAACTTAAACGGCTTTATTTTAAAACATTTATACCTGCATGTTTTTATTAACAGAACTAGGGTATTTTAATCATAGAAATTGGGTTTTTTGTTGCAAAGTCAATCTTAAAAACGAACAAGTTATTGTGCATAAATCTATACTAATATTATAAAGCTGAAGAGTTTGTTTGTTTGAACGCGCTAATCTCAGGAACTACTGGTGCAAATTGAAAAATTATTTTTGTGTTGGATAGACCGTTTATCGAGGAAGGCTATATAACATCACGCTGCAACTAATAGGAGCGAAGAAACAATGGAAAATGTGGAAAAAAACGGGGAAAATTAGTCATCTTTGAGGGCTTCCGTTGCGTGTGCTGCGAAAACGGTTCAAGATATCAAAAAATATGTATGAAAAAATTATTCCTCTTGAAATTATCTAACAAAATGTCAGCAACAGTATATGTCTATCTTGTAAGATTAACTCACTAGAACCGTTATTATGGCAATAACTATTCCATGCGGACGAAGTCGCTAGCACAGCTAGTGTTAAGATATGCATCAACCAGTTTCAGGCTTGTGTAACAAAAACTAAGTATCCTTGTGAATGCAGTGATACCTAACTAATTATCTATGCATGTAATAAAATTAAGCTGAAGAGGATCGGAACTCTGAATATTGAAGATATTAAAAAAAAGTTTGGAAATTGTACTTCAAATTGATAACAGAACACGTTCCAACAATTTCTAGAATTTTTGTCTGTTTATCTGTGTCTCTGTATGTCTGTTTAATTTTAAAATCACTTTTTTTTCACAATACAACAACAAAAAACAGATACCCAACACTTGTATGACGATTAAAATATTTATGAATGTACTTACCAAAGTGCCAGGAAAAAGAACAGAAGAGAAGAAAAAGTCTCTGAACTTCTTTACAAACTTGGGTAAGAGGTGATCTCTATTCGTCAGAGTCAGAACATCACAGGTAAGTGCTAGAGAGGCGTAGGCTAGCTGGAAACCCTGGAAAAGAAAATAAATGTAAATAAATGCAGTGCAATAAATGTTTTCTTTCTTTCTTAAAAAGAGGAAAAAATACTTTTAATTCTGTCATGGGGTCTACTTAGTGTGGGCGTGATTTATAACCAAAACCGAAACGTTTCGAGGCTTCTGGCTTTTATTCAAACAAAACATAACTAAGTTACAAATACTCCTAAAATTCTAGTTTGCGTGATTTAAACTAACAAGTGGCGCCATCTAGTATTGATGGGCCGAACTAAATTTAATTACAATTTAAACGTTAATTCTTTGTAACTTGACAGTGACAACTGCACAGCATCTCTGTAGTCCAAGCAAGTAATTACATGGAACTACCAAACAAATGCAGAACACAAAATTCATGAAACAATAGATTTTATATAATATTTGTTCCCCATTTTGTAATGCTTCGTATATCTCGATTTTCCCTTGAGTCGTATATTTTCTTATGACTGAGGGTCGTGACTCCCCAGCAGAATTAATTTGTTAGGGAGTTCTCTTGGGCATCGTGGTGGGCGCCCAGGTCCTTCCACAGAAGACACATGTCCTCGGATATTGTGGTCCTCGAACATGGCGGCTTCCTCTCGATGTTTTCCGTCACCGTTAAGTGAGTGCACATCCACACATAACTTGAAAAGACAAGTCATTGGTGAAGGGCCGGATTCGAACCAGGGTGCGTCTGGATGAAAAGCAGACACTGGAGCAGAACACTCGCTTTCTTAACTCTATCTCTGTTAACATGTAATAATAAATGTATTTTATTCTTATTCTTATTTCGTAACCATATACAAAACCTTTTATTGATACCTTTGTCGCGTAATATTTAATTACATTAGTGAAACTATGCAAAATAATAACTAACAACTGAGATTCAAACCCAGACGGATCCGAACAAACTAGTACCGCTCAGAGAACGCGCAGCACACCTCTCGACACCCTAAGCCACTCACACCAATGTTGCCCTTCCGGCGTCATCTTAGGCTGCCTTTTGTGGAGGGCCCATTTAGTGAGTGGCAAGTCATCACCCGCTATAATTTTTATGAATGAGGCATAACTGGCGGGTGCCGTTCCTCGTACAATAGACCAGTTTAATTAAGTCAATGAACAACTCAACACAATAGCCTGTAACATTAATACCATGTCTGCAATAGTTACTTTATATACCTAACATCCTCTATCTGTAATTTTTACTTAATTTTAAGTATAATATTGTAAAAGGCCTCTCAGTGTTGGCTACGGCCCCACTGATGCCTTAAAAATACCGGGCGTAAGTCCCGTGAATCTGTGAAGAGAAATAAATAATAATAATAAAAACGTTTATTTGATCTTATTAGAAAGAAACAGGTAAGTATAGCAGTAGTGAACATAAAATTTTACTATGAGATAGGGCTTATGACTATACAATAGTTGGTGAACCCTGGACATCAAACTAGGTCATCACCTGTGTGATGATGTCCAGTTATTTCTAATAAACAACAACAAAGCTAGTTGTTATATTAAGGAGGAAAGTTATGAGTTAGTGTGGTTTTACATTGAGCAAACTTTGCCCAACACAGCAACAATCTTTCAAAACGAAAACTTTTTAAACTACAGAATGATTGTGTGCTTAAAACTAAGTACCTACCTGTAGTGCCTTGATTTCAATCCAGTAGACACTATAGTTAGACACAGTTGTTAATTGTTCAATCACAAACAACTTTTAGTAAAACAAGGTTTGGTTTGGCCTGATGCCTTAGTTTTACATGTGATCCTTCGGCAACACAAACTAATAACATAATGTTTAGCAAGGACACAGGCATAGTTTTTAGTAAGTAGGTAACTATTTACATGATTAATTTTAGTGAAAAACATAAAAACAACACATTCATTGAATTTCTTATAAGGTTACAAGTTTTGTCGGTACTTGCATAAAAAAGTGAGCGAATTAAGATGACAAGTTAAATGTTGCCAGAAGGCTGTTTATACCCTGCCTACTTCAGAAATTGAGTAAATTTGTGAGTATAAACTTCTGTTTGTATTATCACGTACTTAATTACTAACATTATAGACATTATTATTTGAAAGCTGGTATTAATATAATTAATTGCTAGGGTACATATAGATAGTGTTTGTTTATATAAATATTATTAGGTAGTAAAAAAATATGTAATATATTATTTATTGATAAGATAAATGTTGGTTCAAGTGACTGTACCTTAGAATAAAAAAGTTATCTATAAGTTTAATTACTAATTTAATACATTCTTTATTCACAATTATAACACATAAAGACAAAGGAAGAAAAACTAAACATACTACTTCTAACTACATCATAAAAACGGGGATAAAAAAGTTATCTTTAAGTACTTACAATATTCCAAACAGTCAAGAACCTTCCTTGCATAGAAGCTAGCGTCTTCAACTGCGGATCCCTCATGAGGATGTCATCTTGTATAGAACTCAGCATTATGCCAGAGTTGATACCATGCATGGCTATGGTGAAGGCATGGCCGAAGATACGATAGTATATGTGGGGTAGCATTGCTGGAAAACAAAGTAATATTTAATTAGGTGTAGTAATTTATTATTTAGAATTTAATAGATAGATAGAATCTATCTATTAAAAATATTATAATATATAAAAGAAAGTGGTGTTAGTTACCACATTTATAACTCAAGAACGGCTGAACGGATTTAGCTGAAAATTGGTGGGGAGGTAGCTTAGAACCAGGAGACGGACATAGGATTTTAACCCGTTTTTTTTCTTATTAATTGAATTGTATAAAATCCAAAATCTGCTTATTTATTGCCTCTAAGCCGGAACAGAGTTCGCCGGGTCAGCTAGTATAATAATAAAACATTGTTTATTGTGACCACATCAGATCACTAACTGGTCAGTAAAGTTTCTAAAGTCTAAGGTTAGTATTGGTCTAAAATAAGGAACATTCAATAATAATAAACATGTACATATAATAAAGCTGAAGAGGGTCGAAAGTCTGAACATTGAAGATATTTAAAAAAATGTTTGGAGATACTTCGAATTGATAGTAGAACACGTTCAAACAATCTTTGTCTGTTTATCTGTTTATTAAAACGCTCATCACGCAAGAACAACTGAACGGATCATAATGATTTTTGGTATGTAGGTAGTATGAGGTGTAAGAAGTGTCAAAGGCTACTTATTATCCTGAAATAATGCGAGCGAAGCCACGGGCGTACACTAGTAGAAAATATATGTTTAATAAAAAGAGATAAAAAAATATTTACAATAATAAAAGATAAAAACAAGGGAAGAAAAACTAAACATACTACTTCTAACTACTACAAAAAGGGGCACTTAGAATATCTTTAGAAAAGCCTAAAGATAATCTAAGTGCTCCAGCCGATAAAAAATAGCTATAACAATACACTTTGAAGCAAAGGAAAAATAAGTTTATCAAGAAAATACACTATTGAACTAATAAAATAAATTAAACTATGAAATGAAGGTATATATGTATGTACCTATATTGTTTTGTTGGAAAAAAGACAAACCCTTAAGAACCAAAAAATTGCTATATATAGTTAGACAGTAAAAAAACCTACCGTTTTAAGTTTCGATATCACAAGCAATAATAACACAAAATTTTAATTATAACACTTTTCGTAATAACTTAGAAGACAGCACTTTACACCATATAATTATTTTCTACACATCCTAGCATAATGATATTATAAACAACTATATAAAATTGTAAAAATTAGTACACACTAATCTTTAGAATAATAATTCAATATTTATCTAATCTCAATCGTTAGATTAGAAACCTTATCTGTCATAGACGGCCTATTACGCAATTTATTAAAAACAAGTAGGTGCTCGCGGCTTCGCTCGCATTAAGAAGTAAAACTTGCATCTCCTATTTCACCCCTTTAAAAGTGGCATTTCCAAAAATCCTTTCTTACCGGATGCATACGTCATAACATCTACCTTCATTCCAAATTTCAGCCCAATCCGTCCAGTGGTTTGGGATGTGCGTTGATAGATCACTATATCAGTCAGTCAGTCAATCAGTCAGTCACCTTTGAGTTAGAAGATAGAAGATAGATAAAACATACCATAATATTTTTGAGTGTGTAAACTGTTTGTCGACGCGACGGATCATATAATTTTATGATGATAGATATAATATGGTCCTGACAGTTGATATAGGCTACATTTTATCATGTTTAATGTACATGCAAGTAAGTAGTAGAGTTAATAATAATATTTTTAGTCTATGAGTCTACATTATATCCGTTATCTAGTACTGCTAGTACCCGCAACACAAGCGTTTGCTTAAGTATGGCGCTAGATGGCGCTGTGTGCAATGTCACGGAATATTTATCTATTTATTCCAATTTGCATAAACAAATAAATTTCACTAAGTACCTGCATAATTAATAAATAAATAAATATTCAAAATCAAAAACCCGTAACAACTTTTCAGCAAAAATAAGAATAGTATGGAATTTAGACTTAGGTAAAAAAAAACTTAGGTACTTGAAAAAACGTAAATGCATCAGTTTTTATGCAAACCAATGTTTTTTTTAAGTTCATTAAAAAAAGATAATTAAACACGATTAGGTGTATATGTTTAACTTTTACATTTAGATATAGCTAAATTATTTTACTGGACATATGTTGGTAAAATAACAAGATATTGAATCAGGCGTTACCTTGCGAAAATCCATTGTAAGTGAAACTCTGGAGAAATATAAATAATGTTTTTCATCACTCATACTCTGAAAGTAGGTGTGAAGTTGCCTGAGGAGCGGGTTTTTCGCGCTTTCAACTGACAGCTGTCACATTATAAAAATAATAGTTCATTTTCACATATCTATTGAACCATGTTCCAACTTTCTATACAGCCACGATGTAAAATTGAAATAACTTAAAGGTAAGTATTGATTACAGAATATATATTTTATAAATAACTTTATTATAATTTAGTTTCAACAATTTATTTAAAATAACTTAGATTTCGGTAAAATATTTACCATTTTTTCAATGATGAAAATAAAAAATAATGGCTAAAAAAATGAATAGCTGGCCGGCCACAGAAAAAAAACAAAATAGGCGGGAAAGCGGTAGTTCGATGTTTTTTTCTTTGGCCATAACTTTGTATTGTGCCAGTTCTCAAGTAAAAAGGTAATTCGATCTTCATTTATTTTTTCGATTTGAAGACTTTTGTTTATACGTATAGCAGAGATTTGTACCTATAAAATGAGTTCATCTGATTCTGATATAAATTTAACGCTTGATTTTATAAGAGAAGAGGCTAAGGCGGCAGTGGAAAATCGTCATTCGATTTAAGGTATATTTGTTTTGATTTGGGTGGTAAAATAAAATTTACTCATATTTTCTTTAGCTAATTCATTTTTTTATTTTTACTTTCCTCGTATTTGTAATGAAAAGCACAGTGTTTACCTCGGGTTAAAGACTTATTTAGTCCCTCGAACTATTGGCGCCCTCACTTCGTTCGGGCGCTAAACCCCGTCTCGGGACTTAATAAGTTACTTTCACCCCTAGGGTAACAATGTACTATTTCCGCTGCCCTTTTAGTCACAGCTGAATAACACCACATATGTATTTCTCCAGAGTTTTATTTGTATGTTGTTAGTTAGATTTAAGGCACAATTTATTTTATGTATTATATGTTTTTTTTCAAATTCAAGCGATGGGACAATTATTTATTTACATACAATTAAATAATTGTTTAATAATCGCTTGAATTTGAAAAAAACAATCGCTTTACATTTTTTCTACTTAAGTACATAATATTTATCCATAGATAACTAACAACAATATATACTCAAAATAAATTTGAAACAAAACCACTAAGCAAATGTTAGATTTTATACACGCTAGTATTTTTTTTTATTAATAGTCATAGCAATATATTAGTATCAAACATTGGATTCACGTCACTAACAAAACAATCAATAATCGAAAATTGATAAAAGTTAATAGATAAATTCTCATTTGTTTATTGCAAAAATAACTAACTAATATTTATTAATACCAAGATACAGGCTAACGCCTAGTTTGGGGTCTACTGTTAACACTATTATTGTATTGTAAATTAACTAAAATAGGTATGAATATTGTAATAAGTAGGTTAAGTTTTCAATTGGCAAATAAACATATTTAAAAAAAAAAAAAAAAAAAAAAAATTACATTTATTCCACAAGTATATACAAAAATGTCTTACACATACAGAAAAACTTATAAAAAACAGATATTTGCAAAAAGTTCAGCACACCGTTCACGTTGTCGCTATGCGGCAGGATCCCAGGATGCTGGCAGTATTTCCTCTTTGAATGGAAAGTCTCAATCGTTGAGAAAAATAGCTGCCAGCCCTGAGATCTCCTGTGGCAAGGACCAAACGTTATTTAACTTTTTATAGATAAACTAATTAGCTTTATTATATCATACCAATTGAATAATTGAAAATGAAATACTTATGACTCACAATAAAAAAATGAGATAATATTTTATTCGATTAATAAATAATCGCCTTTGAATGACATTTCATGACATATATTTCATGAATGAATGCCGTATTGAATAATACACGATTCTTTCAATCATTCATCATCAGCCTGTTATCGCCCACTGCTGAGCATATGCCTCTCTTCTAGTATTCCCACCGCTCCTTCTGGTAGTCCTACGGCTTTTCTTATTTCGTCATCAAATTTGTACAAATGGTTTGTATGTTTGCTCATATAATTTCACAAGTTAATGTTATATGCACCAATTGCACATTGCAAAAACAATTATCATTCAAACCAAACATAAAATACGTACGAGTCCTAAACCGCAAAATTGAGTTTTATGTAGTTTTACTGCTTGGAAAGTTTTTTTCTTAATAAAGTATGTACCTATTCATATTTATAAATACGAAATTAATATCCTTAAATACAGCATACTTACTTTTCCATGTATGTTCATCTAATTATTTTTTACTAAAAATTGTGTTTGTTAAAAGTATTTCGTCCTAAGTTACTACAAAACTACATAATTAATTATCTCATTAATGAATAATGTATTTATATTGTAGCTATATGAATGTATAAAATTTGACGTACAAATATTTTTTTATGAATAAATGAACATTGAACATTGAACAAAATCGGTTTAGCTGTTTGAAATTTCTTAGGTTCTTATCTTCCAAGCCTAGTTCATAGACTACGTCGATTTGTTGTGAGCATGTAACTTAAAAACAATCCTATTTAAACCTTATCCTTTTTTAAATCGGTTGAATTTCATCATTAATCTGCCGTTGTTGCTATATCCTAAATTTATATATAGTTTTTATCATTATTTTCTGATATTGGCAATTTGAAACACCTAACCAAACAAAATTGACAAATATTAAAATATGAATTAAAACTAAAAGAAATAGCCAAATCAATACGTAACTTACCTTTTTCTTCAACTCTTTCAATCAATCACTAATCAAATTTTTTCCACAAACGAAATTTCACGTTCTATTGTTTCACCATATTCAAAACAAAACGTTCTTATTTCAAATTTATTGGAAACACCACCTTCAACTTTTATTGCAAATATTTTGAAAATGGAATCAAAATCATTTAAATTTAAAATAAGAACGTGTAAAGACGATTTTTTAAATTGGAATATGTACGTTCTCTCGTGACGGTTGGTTGAATACTGGCTGGTGACTTGTAATTTACTTTTTTTACTAGACACGCTACTTAAGACCGGTTAACGGTTATTTATGCGTCACAGAATCAATTCATAGTTGATTTTAGTAATCTTAAGAATGCTTGAGATTTTTCTTTAGGTTTGTTTGATTACTAGTGGACGCCCGCGGCTTCGCGCGCATTAGTTTGAGATAAAAAGTAGCCTATGACACTCCTAAGACCTCATACTACCTACGAGTATATACCAAAAATCATGATGATCCGTTCAGCCGTTTTTGTGCGACGTTTAAATATACATATAAACACACAGACACAGATAAACCCACACAAAATTTAAAAAAACTGCTTTTTATTATCGATTTAAAGTATACCAAATTAAGAAATTAACAAATTCGCAGATATATTGTTATATATTGGTTTAGTTTTTTTCCTTATAGCTTTGTGTGATTAGCAAAATCAACTTATTACTAGTTTTACAAGGACTTGTATAGGTTGACTAGCTGTGCCCGCGACTTCGTCCGCGTGGAATAGTTATTTTGGACATCACATTTATTTTGCAAACAACCTCATCAGCTTTATAAATTACAGTTGTTACCCACGACTTGAACCGTTTTCGCAGCGCACGCAACGGAAGCCCTCAAAGATAAATATTTTTCCCCGTTTTTTCCACATTTTCCATTGTTTCTTCGCTTCTATTAGTTGCAGCGTGATGTTATAATGCCTAAAGCCTTCCTCGATAAATGGTCTATTCAACACAAAAATATTTTTTCAATTCGCATTAGTAGTTCCTGAGATTAGCGCGTTCAAACAAACAAACAAACTCTTCAGCTTTATAATATTAGTATAGATTAGCATTGAGAGGCACTGTGGTCTTAGGAATTGTTAATCAAATAATTAAACAATAAATTTGTTGGATATATTTATTGTGTTATTTTTTAATACTACTCATACCGTCTCATTACATAACGTGGTAGTGGATAGTCTAGAACTTTGAAAATAAAAAGTCGGTTCTTGTTGTTCAAACATCACATAAAAACAATCAAATGTCAACTTCAAATTCGGACGTTGACATTTTGACAGTTTGATTATTTAAGACCCTTTGGGCCTTATTACAAAATGTGATTTAACTATTAGTCCAGAACTTTGAAAATATGCAGTGCGTTTTTACTGTTCGAAATTTGTCTGTCTACAGCTGTCATAATGAGACTGTCAAAATGTAACCAATAATAATTCAACGTCCCTATTTGAACTTGACATTTGATTGCTTGTATGTAATGTTTGAACAACAAGAACCGACTTTTTGTTTTCAAAGTCCTGGACTAATATTTAAATTTATTAATTATCCGCCTTATTACAAACCATAGAATTCAAAAAAATATAATACTTGTATAATAGTTAAGTATATTTTTGTGCATGTTCGATAAGTTTATCTATCTATTTTAGCAGTCTTTCTTAACATGATCTCTCCAAAACAATTTATTTAAACTCCACTGCCCAAAATAATAAAATGGCAACCAAAAGAGTACTAAAAACATACATATCACAAATAGTACAGATCCATATAGAGATGTCATCAAAGGATACGGGAAATGTCCTGTCTCGAAGAAGTTTTTAAATATTCTGTAACCAAAAGAAAATATGATTAAATTTAGGTTTTGAAATTTGTTACCATAAAAATTTACGATACCGTAAAGTATGTGTATTGGGTACCCACTTCATGTTATAACTGCAAATTTTTTTTGCTAACTGCAAATGCATAATCGATTTTAAAGAAATTTCTGATCCAGGTAGATTTTAAGGTAGTTATCTTTTGTAAACGAGTGTGGCTTAGCGGTTCCAGTGTCTGCTTTTCATTCAGATGTACTCTGGTTCGAATCCGGCCCTACACCAAAAACTTGCATTTTCATGTTATGAGTGGATTTGCACTCGCTTAACGGTGAAGGAAAACATCGTTATGAAACCGCCATCTTTGAGGACCACAATATCCGAGGACATGTGTCTTCCGTGGAAAGACTTGGGCGCCCACCACGATGTATCTACCCAAGAGAAGTCCCCAACGGATTCATTCTGCGGGGGAGTCACGACCCCGTCATGAGGAATAAGACTCAAGAGAGAGAGATTATTTGTTTACGAATTGCAGGCTTACGCTTAGTTTTAGATACCTATACTAGTACTATACCCTGCGCAAGAGTAGTTCTTTGAACCATAATATAAATTTCTATTTTTTTTTATGTTAGACGCATGCAACATTTTGTGTTAAAAAAGTAGAGCATTGAGAACCTTTTGAGGCAATAGGGTGGGTCGTCCGGATGAGAGCTGGATCGAAGGCATTATTATCAATCTTGTGATCAAATGGAGCAAACATAGGGAGGCCTATGCCTAGCAGTAGGATTCAAAGGGCTGTGGATAATGATGATGGCTAAAAACCAGTAATGGAAACAAATTGTATCTTCTTCTTCTTATCAAATGAGAGTGGCCAACTCTGGTGTCGAGAGTTTATCAAGCCGCCCTGAGGGCCTCGTGGCTTAACGACTGCCATGCTAGACAAACAGCTGGGACCTACAATTTACGTGTCGTCTGACCCACGGAAGCGCCCAAAATGGAATGCCACTTGTCAGTTACCCATCCAAGGACTGACCGCGTCAACCTTTGCTTAACGTTGGTAATCGCATGCGATTGCCTCCGCTAACTGAGCTACGAAATTGCTTAAACTTACATGACAAGATAAGAAGCAGCAAACGCAGACATTATAGTGAGGTTGAGTTTATGTGACAACGGCGCTTGTCGTGGTTGGAAAGCCATCTCCCATAATGTAGCTGCAATGAGAAAAAAATAATTACATTCTAATATATGTATGCTCAAAGTATCAGCATTGCCATCCAGCGTGGTAATGCGGCCAGTATGCAGGGCACGCTGCCCTCTGGCAGTCTGGCTGGAGCACTAAGACTATCTTTAGGCTTTTCTATAGATTTTCTAAGTACCCCCCCTTTTTTATTTTGTAGTTAGAAGTTGTATATTTAGTTTTTCTTCCCTTGTTTTTATGTATTATTATTGTAAATTAAGTTTTGATGACATATTGTATTTTCATTGTACATTGAGAATAAATTCAAATTTTTTACATGATGTAGGCTCACGCTTGACTTGCCTGATGTTATGCAACGTTATAATCTACGATCTAGTGCGCTTGCCTAGAAAAAACCGGTTTGCTCTCGACTTGAAGACCGACAAAGTATAGTTCAATTGTAGTTTTCATTTTAACTCCTTGAACATCCAAAGCTTTATAGCTGATATGTTTTAGAAATTTAATTTAGATTAAAAAATGTATCAGGTATCAAAAGAGAGTTAAGTTTTAATTTAAGTAAGTATTTATCAGTGATTATACGTGAAGGATAAAAACAAAATTATTTTTCATCTATGAATGGACCTGCCCGATGTATCTGCCCACTATAACTCCCCTAATGAATCTATTCTAGGGGGACTCACGATCCTCAGCCATGAGGAATTCAACTCCATAAGAAACGTACCTGGTATAACAGCTGTATGCATTACATGGTTAGACAAGCTATTGATGATCTTGGTAGTGTAGTATGGCAGGATCAATTCCCGGTCGTAGAGGAATAGCGGCCAAAAACAGGTTGGGATCATCTGAAATAAAACAATCAGTTTTTTCTTGATTATAAATAAATAAATGAAATAAATAAATAAAAGTCATTTATTTCAGGCATATTCAACCCAGAACTTAATATAATACTAATAGAAAATTGTAAAGGGGTGTTGTCAATTTCAAATAATGAACTACCTAGTGGATATCTGCGGCTGTGCTCACGATTTCCGGTTATAATGTACATTTAGTTCACTCTTAAGACTTTACAGCATCACCAAACCAAAGATTACGAGAATCTATTTATCTGTTGCACTGTAAAAACTAAAAACGGTACAAACTGACTAACGAAGCAAAAACACACTCTCACCATACCACGATGATCTCTCGCTTGAACTACCTAGTGGATATCTGCGGCTGTGCTCACGATTTCCGGTTATAATGTACATTTAGTTCACTCTTAAGACTTTACAGCATCACCAAACCAAAGATTACGAGAATCTATTTATCTGTTGCACTGTAAAAACTAAAAACGGTACAAACTGACTAACGAAGCAAAAACACACTCTCACCATACCACGATGATCTCTCGCTTGAACTACCTAGTGGATATCTGCGGCTGTGCTCACGATTTCCGGTTATAATGTACATTTAGTTCACTCTTAAGACTTTACAGCATCACCAAACCAAAGATTACGAGAATCTATTTATCTGTTGCACTGTAAAAACTAAAAATGGTACAAACTGACTAACGAAGCAAAAACACACTCTCACCATACCACGATGATCTCTCCCTCCATTGCAATGTTTTTTTTTTTACGTGGGATAGGTTAACGTTTGACTACAGCCTGCCTGATGTTTAGCATTGCTGCAGCCTAGGGTGTAACACGCTCGCAATGTAAAAGTGGAACAAAGTGACCAACAATACAGCACAATTTTGATTTTCCATTATGAAATTTGATATTAGTTTATTTCATATTATTTTTCAGAAGAAGATAAAAAAGATTTGATCAAATGCTGTGGTAATTGTGAGGTGTAATTGCTTAGAAAGACTTTAAACTTTTTATAATATACATACGTAGGTACATATTATGTCATTTAAGCGAGTGTGGCTTAGCGGAAGCTAGTTTGGCTCAGTGGTCCCAGTGTCTGCTTTTCATCTAGACGCACCCTGGTTCGAATCCGGCCCTACACCAATGACTTGTATTTTCAGGTTATGTGGGGATTTGTACTCGTTTAACGGTGAAGGAAAACATTTTGAGAAAACCGATATGTTTGAAGACCACAATATCCAGGAACATGTGTCTTCCGTGGAAGGACCTATGCGCCCACCACGCTGTATCTGCCCAAGAGAAATCCCCTAACGAATTAATTCTGCGGGAGAGTCACGACCTTTAATCACGAGGTAATAAGTACCTACTAATTCAGTTAGTCAGTCACATCTCAACCCAATAAAATCGAAAAACTTACCATAGTAAAAGGAACCACGATGCTAGCAAAGAATATCTCCCGGATTTCCTTCATGTGTCTCAAGAATTTATGATCTCCTATTGTAAAAGTGAGAAGCTCGCAGGATAGACCTATAGTTGCATAAGCGGTTTGGGCTGCCTGAAAAAAAAAAAAATTTTTTTTACAACTAAAATAAAAAAAAAAACATTTTTTCCGTGGGATAGGTTTACGTTTGACTACAGCCTGCCTGAAGTTAAGCATTGCTGCAGCCTAGGGTGTAACACGATTACCTAATTTAACGTGTCATCCGACCCACGGATTAATTAAATTAAGCCATTCATTTCACAATTCTAATTTAACAGTGACAGTTTTTGTTAATTTAGCCAAAAGTGTCAGTTTTCGTTTTTACTATAAAATCTTAATCTTAACTCATTCGCAATAGATAACGAACCAAATTTGTTAGTAATCCCATAATGATTGTAATCTAAATATATAAAACTCAAAGGTGACTGACTGACTGATTGACTGACTGACTTATATAGTGATCTATCAACGCACAGCCCAAACCACTGGACGGATTGGGCTGAAATTTAAAATGAAGATAGATGTTATGACGCAGGCATCCGCTAAGAAAGGATTTTTGGAAATGTCACTTTTAAAGGGGTGAAATAGGGGATGAAAGTTTTACTTCTTAATGCGAGCGAAGCCGCAAGCACTTACTAGTACTTAATAAAATTTTAATTATTTTGATAGAATGTAAAAATTTAAATCATAAATAAACGCAATTATTTGAGAAAAAGATTATTAAATTCAATTTGACGAGACATTGTAATTTGTGTAGCATATTCTATGATTACTTAAATTTCAATATTATTATGTGTTGCAACTTTACAGTCTCAATTAGGATTCTTTATTCTAAAACAACTTTAAAAAATTATATGCATCAGTAGCCAACAGCCTTGTTAACTGTTACCTAACCATAATAATAGCATTAAAATTACACTATTTCAATAATTAGATGGCGTGAGAAATTATAATGTTTTTAATTTATCCTATTGTTAGTAAGCGTACCTATTATACTGAGTTGCAACTATTTGTTAAAGGCAGTTTTAAAATAATTCTTCCTGTTATCGAATGAGAGTGGCCAACTCTGGTGTCGACAGTTTATCAAGCCCTTAGGGTCTCTGACATGGCTAAGCGACACTAATATGAATGGTAAAATGATAACTTATATGACTTTTAGTCACCCATCAAAGGTCTTGCCGCAACGTTGGTTTGCAAACTTCCACTAGCTCTCTATACATACTCGTAATACCTATAATAAAGCTGAAGAGGGTCGATACTCTGAACTGTGATATTTTTAAAAAAATGCTTAGAGCTCTTTAAAATTGACAACAGAACACGTAATAACAATTTATAGAATTTTTGTCTGTTTATTTAATCACTCATCACGCAAAAACGGCTAAATCGATCATCATGATTTTTGGTATGTAAGTAGTATGAGGTCTTAGGAGTGTCATAAGCTAATTTATATCCTGAAATAATGCGAACAAAGCCGCGAGCGTCGTCTAGTTCATAAATAAAATCTGGATGAAAACTTCTATGACAATAAAGATCCCAATATAAATTTAAAACCTACAAGATGCCAAAATAAACAAATTTTAAAAATGCATTTACTTGGTAAAATATACTAAAATACTTACAAAAGTCCAGCAAGTGATAAACATATACATAAAGGAGTGAAAAAGCTGTATGTTTGGGTCTTCCATGACGTCACCTCGAAAACCTCTTAGCAATACATATACATTCGCTGAATGCGTTGCTATGGTAACCATGTAACCAGCTATACGGTAGTAAGATAGCCTGAAAAAAAATCAAACTTATTACACCCATCCAGCCCTCTCTCTGTGAGTTGTATTTCTTCATGGCTGAGGGTCGTGACTCCCCCGCAGAATTGATTCGTTAGGGGGAGTATTATTTATTTTATTTATTTATTTACTTCTCTTGGGCAGAAACATCGTGGTGGGCGCCCAGGTCCATTGTCATCCAGCCCAACACCACTTGTTTTTCAAGTTATGTGTAGATTTGCTGTCGCTAAACGGTGAAGGAAAATATCGTGAGGAAACCGACATGTTTGAGGACCACAATATCCGAGGACATGTGTCTTCCGTGGAAGGACCTGGGTGCCCACCACGATGTGTCTGCCCAAGAGAACTCCCTTAACGAATCAAACTTGACAAAACAAAATGCAATATAGAAATATAGTGCTGCTAATCTATATTTCTTAACCGAAAACGAAATAGAAGATACATGTCGCTTTAGTAAAAAAAAACAAACAAAGTTAGGGCCAAAGAATAAAAAAAGTCAATCAACAGTGACACTGATTGAATCTTATTAATATTTACTTTTTGTTCATTACACCCGAAACGCGTAAACAACATAGGTATGCGAATTACACGTGAGTGAAAACCGTTTTAGTTAAGTAAATAAAGATTATTAATGTTTTTATTATCTCCGCCAAATCAAGTGAAGTCCTTGAAGTAACAGGAAAGCTTTTTAAAGACAAAACTAGACCAATTTGCATGGAATTTACAACCATAATTTGCAATCATTAAGCATATGGGTTCATTGTAAATTTAAATTCACGGACACCATTGTTTTGATGATTTGAATTATTATTTTAATATGCATATGGCTTTTGGCCATGAATTTTTTAGTTATGAAGCTATTAAACGCAATATATAAGCAATACGGTAAAATGTGTTTTATGTCTTATGGTAAATTTATGGGTTGCGCATTTAAAGCGACTAATAAAACTTAACATTAACACTGTTTTTTGTGACACTGAACTTTTTTAATTACTTTCACTAACAAAAAGCGTGATTTACTTTTTAGCAGTCTATCTCTTGAGTCGTATTTCCGCATGACTGAGGATCGTGACTCCCCCGCAGAACTAGTTCGTTAGGGGAGTTCTCTTGTGCAGATACATCGTGGTGGGCGCCCAGGTCTTTCCACGGAAGACACATGTCCTCGGATATTGTTGTCTACAAACATGTTAGTTTCCTCACGACGTTTTCCTTCACCGTTAAGCGAGTGCAAATCCACACGTAACTTAAAAATACAAGACATAGTATAGTAGGGCCGGATTCGAACCGAGGTGCGTCTGGATAAAAAGCAGACATTGGAACCGCTGAGCCATACTCGCTTAAGGCTTAATATTTATATCTCAAAACTACTGAATCGATTTTGATGAAACTTACATTGTTCTCTAAGTTGAAACACACCTAATATAATACATACAAAGAAACATACCAATATTATATATAGTTTGTGTTATTTTAATGGACAAACATAATGTATATTTACTATATAGCATACTAATAGAAAGGTTATATATAGATTTATTCATTTATGTGCATTATGTGCATAATAAAACCAGTTTTGAATGTATACTTAGCTTATTTGGGAGCACATTCTGTTTTATGTACCATTATAAATAAATAAATAACATTTTAAACACATATAATGTGAACTCTTACTGTTTTACATGAAAGTAATTTAAATTCACTGAGTACTTTAACACTATTTCTGTAGGTAGTCGTTTAATAAGTATGTACGTAGATTAAATGTAAAGAAGCCACATCAAAATTTCAAAAAATACAAAATACAAATACCTATTTTTATTTTTTCAAAGAACAGTGACAGTACATATGTAAGTTATTATGTTTTTAAAATATAGCTGACTTTCTATATTTTGGCGAACGTTCGATATAAGCCCTGCGGTGCAAGTGCGAAAGTTTTATCCTATCGACGTCGATTAGTTTAATTCGATAACTTTATCTATATTTTGCAAGTGCCGAAGTATGTTTAGAGGTAGATAAATTGATCGATAAGCCTCGGTAAGCTTTAGTACAGATAATAAAAAAAGATTGAAGTCTTTCACTCTGGTAAATTAATATTTCAAAATGATATGATGAGTCAATGTCAAAAACACGAAATAGCTTATATCAATGTCAAATATATTTCTCACTACTCTGGCAAAATTGCGGCAATACCGCAGAAGCCATTAAGATAGTTGGAATTTTAACAAAATTGCTCAAATTCTTCTCCTATAATTCTTCCACGAGCTTTAGACAGAGTTTATCAGTATAAAAAGACGGAACCTCCGAGGTAAGTAAAATAAAACTAAACTATTATTATTATCTTCTTCCTCCTCTAGCGCCAACGCAATCACAAAATCCATTTTTTATTAAATGAGTAAACAGCAAGAATGTTTATTATCTAAGAAAACCAAACATTGTAGTTATCGAGGCCTATCGTCGTCAATTTAAAACCTGATAAAATTAACCGATTTAAACAACTTCAAATGTCAGTGTATCGATTTCATTCGGTCTTTGACGGTAAATTTATCATAGTTACCGAACCATAGACAAGGTGTAGATAAGAAAAGACAGCGTCGATAATATTCGTCAAAATCGAGTATTATCGAATTTAGCGACACGATAAAACTTCCGCACTTGCACTGCTGAGCTTCATACTAAATCCCATGTGAGACTTGTGTTTGTAATATTAAAAATGACAAAATTGAAAAAAAGCCGTACCTGTTTTCACTTATCTGCAACGGCGTCATTTTAATATACACTAAACTTTACTAATTTAATTACTATAATTAGTTAAATTATCTCTTTTATAACACTTATTAAGTAAGTACACCTTTAATCATTTATAATAATTTAAAAAAATTAAGAAAAAAAATATTTTGTAAAAGGACTCTTAATGTTGACTACAGCCTCTTAAGCCAAAAACCTGGACAAAAGTATGTAACGAAAAATAAAAATACAAGGAAAACCACTGCTCTTATGTATTTTACATATGTGAATGGCAAATCTAGCGAATTATTGTTGAAATAAAAATGAATGCAAAATATCTATACGAGTAGATCAGGAAATAAAGATTGTAACAACCTACGTAAAATGACGCACACTAACTGGTTCCTTTGGTTTCGTTCGCTTCCATTCTCTTTATATTATTATTTCTATTTATTCTTCTCGGGACCACGTCCTCTGTTATAATCCTGTATTAGGTAATTTCTTTCCTGCCAATGGCGGGAAGAGATCGCTTTTAACAATAAGGCCGCTACTTGTGGCACTTGTACCTATTAGCTATTTTTAATCTCTATCTTTTTTTTTCATGTGTACAATAAGCTTTTTTTATCTATCTATCTATCTCGTGACTCCCCCGCAGAATTAATTCGTTAGGGGAGTTCTCTTGGGCAGATACATCGTGGTGGGCGCCCAGGTGGCAGGTGGGGACAAGGAACCGACATGTTTGGGGATATGTCATGTCCTCAAACATGTCGGTTCCTTCGAGCTTTTGATTTGGGGTAACAAGTAGTCTATGATAAATAAAAAATACGTACCATCTCCATAGCATTAATTATGATGATCCATCGCTAAGATGCGGATTTAAAGAGAATTAATTAATTATTAGCTAGCGGAGTTCATCCGCAAATCCGAAATAAAAATAGCTCATAAATTAAAGTACTATTAAATGTAATACCAATTATCTTACTCTTTACCAAATTTCATCCAAATCAATCCAGCCGTTTACGCCTGAATAAAGAATAAACATACATACATAATCACAAACTTTCGCTGTAACAATATTAGTGTATATGTACCTAATTAACAACTCTGTTAATCTTTTGGTCAAGATATATATATATAGGTAATTTGACCATAGATAATAAGTTTTTTTTGACTTCACATAAACGTGTTATAAGATATAATAGTTTAGGTATGGTAGGTTTATTATATTAGAGGGGTATCTAATAAATCTATACTAATATTATAAAACTGAAGAGCTTGTTTGTTTGTTTGAACGCGCTAATCTCAGGAACTACTGGTGCGAATTGAAAAATTATTTTTGTGTTTAGTATCTAGACCATTTGTCGAGGAAGGCTTTAGGCTATATAACATCACGCTGCAACTAATAGGAGCGAAGAAACAATGGAAAATATGAAAAAAACGGGGAAATTATTCATCTTTGAGGGCTTCCGTTGCGTGCGCAGCGAAAACGGTTCAAGATATCAAAAATATATGTACTTAAGAATTATTTCTTTTGAAATGATCTAACAAAATGTCTGCAACAGTATATGTCTATCTTTTAAGGTTAACTCAATAGACCCGTTTTTATGGTAATAACTATTCCACGCGGACGAAGTCGCGGGAACCAGCTAGTGTTTAAATAATTATGTAGTTGATAATATTTTGTAGTCTACAGCTATAGAACCATAGAAGAGTAAAAGAGCTCTCCTTTTCTCTCTCTCTCTCTCTCTTTCTATTTCTTCCGGGACATTACACACAGCGCCATCTAGCCCCAACTAAGCAAACGCTTGTGTCTTATTCCTTGACATTGTGTATAACAAGGTGTTATATATAAGTATATGGTAACATATTTTGAACAATGTTGTATTGCAAATAATGGTAATTGTATTTTTAGTTAGTTGTTTTCCTAATTTTAATATTTTACAATTATAATGTTCTCTTTTATGACGTTTACTTAGTAACTGGACTTGTTATAATTATTTATTTTATTATTGTTTTCTAGTGGGTGCTCGTGGCTTCGCTCGCATTAAGAAGTAAAACTTGCATTCCCCTATTTCACCCCTTTAAAAGTGACACTAAATGTTAAATGGGCTGAAAATTATAAACGGATTTTTAGAAATTTTCTAAAAATCCTTTCTTTATTTACAGCCTGATTCGTCCAGTGGTTTGGGCTGTGCGTTGATAGATCACTATATCAGTCAGTCTGTCAGTCAGTCACCTTTGAATTTAAATATAGGTATTCAGATAAACTACAATGTATTGCGACATTTATTATTTCCTTGATTATCTACCTTACACTATGTTTTTTTTCTAATCCTAATAGTGATTGTAACTATTTATATTGTAAGTTATTTAATCAGATTAGGTCCAACCGATATAATATCCTTTCTAGCCTGATCACGCTCATTTGTATTTTTTCTCTCGTATTAGTTGCTGCACTATGCGTTTGTAGATATTTTATAAAAACACGTTTGTGACATAAGCGCCATCTAACGCCTAAGAAACGAATCATGTCAGGTTGCTTGCCGTTCTTCACTCGGAGCGAACTGAGCAAGCGTTATTTGGTTTCTGAAATAGTTTTAATTTTTTAACTAGATGGCGCTTTATGCCACTAGACTAGTTGTTTTAGGAAATATATTACATCATAAAAAAAAATTACCTTTATTTAGATTTATTTATTTTTATAGATACGATAGCTATATGTAAACAACGCTATTATTATTGTAATGTAACAAAATAAAATTCATTTATTTCTGGTTACTGGGACCCATATTTGAAATTTACATTTCAATCAATATTGAAAATGAATATGAATATCGATAATGAATATGTATTAGTAAAAAGTTCATATGTATCCATTAAAACTACTTAAACGGGCGTTCAGGAAAACTGGAAACGCGTTGATGTCTTTTGTATTGATGATGTTTTTCTGACATGAAAAGTGGCCTATGACACTCCAAAGACCTCATACTACCTACATACAAAAATCATGATGATCCGCTTAGCTGTTTTTGCATGTTAAGTGTTCAAATAAACAGACAAACAGATAAACAGACAAAATTTATTAAAAAATCTGCTGAAACACTCATATTACCTACATACAAAAATCATGATGATCCGTTCAGTCGTTTTTGCATGTTGAGCGTTCAAATAAACAGACAAACATATAAACAGAAAAAAAAATATAAAAAACTGCTGAAACGTGTTATATTATCAATTTAAAGTAAACCCAAACAATGGTTTTTCTCATTTTACGTGCGAGAGGTTTGCGTTTGACTACAGCCTGCCTGATATTAAGCATTGCTGTAGCCACAAAAGAAAAAAAATACATATAAAATATTTAAGACCTCATAAATACAGTCCAAGCTTCAAACAAACAAAATGCAGTTTGCTAAAGGTGACCTTGCATTGATTTCTTACGGCAATAAGACCGCCACAACTGACTCAACTGCACGCATACTTCTATATCTAAATCTATAATACATATATATATACAAAGGCGACTGACTGACTGTCATAGTGATCTATCAACGCACAGCCCAAACCACTGGACGGATCGGGCTGAAATTTGGCATGCAGGTAGATGTTATGACGTAGGCATCCACTAAAAAACGATTTTTGAAAATGCCACTTTTAAAGGGGTGAAATAGGGGGTGCAAGTCTTACTTCTTAATGCGAGCGAAGCCGCGAGCACCCACTAGTATATAATAAAGCTGAAGTGGGTCAATAATCTATACATAGAGGATATTAGAAAAAAAATGTTTGGGTATACTATCGATAACAGAACATGTTTCAGCAGTTTTTCGAATTATCGTCTGTTTGTCTGTTTATTTAAACGTTCATAACGCAAAAACATCATCATGATTTTTGGTATGTAGGTAGTATGAGTTCTTAGAAGTGTCATAGGCTACTTTTTATTTCAAAATAATACGAGCCAAGCCGCGGGAATTCACTAGTAATTTAATAAATGTATGTTAAAACACCTTCATTATGAAATAGGATTTCTAGTTTTTGCTTGTGGCACCATCGCACGCGTTATACGCTATGTCCCTGCACTTTTAAATCTGTAATATCTTCAAAAATATTTCTTTAAATTACATTATTTCCATATTAAATACAAATTGTTTTCAAGTAAGCACTTGATTAGTTAGGGATTAATGCTGTATATTACATGTCATAAAATATTTAGTAGGTACGTGTTTTTTCAATAATTTTACAAACATATTTTGACTGTTCATTTTGTCATTGCTATTTTTATCAATATTATAATATCAGCTAGCCAATTGGAATCCAGCAAGAAAAAAACAGCCTACAGTAAAAACTATCATAAAATACCATAAACTGCATAGCGATGTATTATTACATCCATAAAAACTTTATAATTATTACATACAACCTCCATACCCAAGTTATGGTTAAGTTATTCCCGTTAAGGCGAAACAAGTTTAAAAATCCTTCTGACATCATCTCTGTATCCATTCGATTATAATGTTGTTAAAGTCGATTCTGGCTCGATTATATCGATTATACAACCTTTCAGAAGTGAGGTGGCGAAACGAATCCGCTCCATGCGCCCGCGCAACCTGCGGCCAGTACTGAGTGAGCGAGAGAGCGCGCGGCCGCTCGCGACATGCGAGCAACGAAAACAAATTCAAAAAACGAAAACGAAACCATTCCAAACTCAAACTAACTCGATTCCAATCAAAATTGAAACAAAATTTTCAAACGAACGTGTGATTCGGATATTTTTGAATATTCGTTAATTTTTTCCAAAGCCATATGGGTCCAAGGATGTGAACTTTTTTAATCTGTTTGTGTTCATAGGAATGTGATATTAGTGCCGGTGGGAATAAGAGCGAGTGTTGTGTGACCGTTTTTTAGTTTATTTTTGATGTGTCCGCGGAGGTGCAGACCTCTAAGTGTCCACTGAGTCAGATTGTAAAATAAGGATAATAAAAAAGGTAAGTGACATTTTGTTAAACTGGTTTGGGAATCGGGAATCTTTTGTTTTATTGTGCGTTTATTCACACAAGTTAAGAAAACAGTTTTTTGCAAAAAAGGGCAAAAATAAATTTAAGTTAAGTTTTGAACCTTTCCCGGTACATTTAAAATACAAATACTAATCAAAGTTCAAGTTTCCGTGGGTTGGATAACACGTTAAATCGTAGGTCCCGGCTGTTTGTCTATAGTACGGCCGTCGTAAAGCCATGTCAGAGGCCCTTAGGGCGGCTTGATAAACTCTCGACACCAGAGTTGGCCACTCTCATTAGATAAGAAGAAGATCAAAGTTGAATATTTGATGAGATATTGTAATTAGTGTAGCATATTCTATGATTAATTCAATATTACATCAGTGTGTTGCAACTTTACAATATCAATAAAGATTATTTAGCTTTAATAAGGTTTGACATGATTTTACTAACAAAAATTGAAATTATTTAGATAATGAAACTTGACATTGTAACCATGTAGAATTACATTAAAACTAAATATTAAGTAAATTCAATTTGACGAGATATTGGAATTTGTGTACATATTCTATGATATAAAGAATTATAATAATGTATGTTGCAATTTCTCAATACTTCTTTTTGTATAAACATTAGTTCGATAGTAATATTTACGATTTCACGGTTCTATAAAGGTTATGTATGAATAATAAAAACCAAATCAATTTGGCGAATAAAACTCTTCGACGGCTTTTAAAAAGTTTTGTTTGGTGTTCGTAATAACTATAACTTTTTGGATATTAAACTATGCAGACCCCATAAGTTAAATGAAACAGCTGTTTAGCTAAACATAATTACTCTTTATTACATTCTGTTCTATTTTGAGCGCTTCTGTGGGTCGGAACTAACACGTTAAATGGTACGATTATTTGTCATAGTACGGTAGTAGTCAAACCATGTCATAAGCCCTCAGCCCTCGGTTTGAAAACTCTTACACCAGAGTTGGCCACTCTCATACGAAATTACTTACTTTAACTTATAGCCTTTTTTTGTTTGAATTCTAATTTAGGATAATTTTGTGTTACAGAGTGTATATTCTTCTTTAGGCTAATTATTTATATTAACCTTAGAGTAGTTAGTATAAATGACATACCAAAACAAACTAAACTTGCACGAAGCGCTTTGTTACCTTCATAGGAAGGACAGCAAAACTCAAAAAATATTTTATTTACAGGACGGCAAAACTTAAAAAATATATTATGCTAGTTCGGAAGCCAGAGACATAGAAACTTCTTGTGTCTTATAATTTTTTGTCAATAAAGAACTGATTGATTGATTGATTTAAGACCCTGTTTCCTAAGAATTACAATCCAGACATCTACAAATCCAGATTATTGATACCTATTAAATTTTTATTTTAATGACATGACATAGAAAAATTATGAACACATCCAAGTGTTTATGAATACATGCATTATTAATATTAATTATTGTCACTTGTTTTCGTGTTATGAGGTTATAATCGAAATTTTTAGGGTTGTTACAAACTAAATAGTAATAAGGTTCTGTTACATAGTTTTCGTAGGTTTAGTTAGTATAGTATAATTATCTTCTCTATATTTTTTAGGCACTACTGTATTTATAATAACACTATTAATATTACAATGCTACTTATAATAAATACAGTAGCCTTCTTGCCATTTTGTCGAATAAAGTAATTATTATAATTAATTTATTAGGATTTCATCATTTGAATTGACAAAACTCAACTATTATTTGCCAAAATTGTCTAACGCAGTAACATTTGCAAATTTAATTTCGTTGTCCATTTTTACAACATAAAAACGTAATTTTACGTAATTTCTGTTTCTGGCCATTCATAATTACGGTAAAAACCTCTAAATCAGTGGCAAAGGTCATGTACGCTCGAGTGATCACCAGCTTTTTGTAAAATGCTCAATGAAGTTACTTAATGTAAATAAATATTGGCTTTTTACTACTTTTAACTGGAAAATGTAAATAGAAATAAGATTTACATGCTGTTGTTGTTGGTAAGCGAGTGTGGCTCGGCGGTTACAGCGTCTGTTTTTCATCCTGACGCACCTTGGTTCGAATCCGGCCCTACACCAATGACTTGTATTTTCAAGTTATGTGTGGGATTGCACTCGCATAACGGTGAAGAAAAACATGGTGAGGAAACTGACATGTTTGAGGACCACAATATCCGAGGACATGTGTCTTCCGTGGAAGGACCTGGGCGCCCACCACGATATATCTGCAAAAGAGAACTGCCCTAACGAATTAATTCTACGGGGGAGTCACGACCCTCAGTCATGAATGATGATTTCCTTCGCCGCTAAGCGATTGCTCCACACATAACTTGAAAATATAAGTCATTGGTGTAGGGCTGGATTCGAACCAGGGTGCGTCTGGAGAAAAGCAGATACTGGAACCGCTGAGCCACACTCGCTTTTTTACTTTCGCTCGCTCGGTCGGATTAACACATACTTAAGACTACTTTTTATCCTGGATAAATGCGCATAACCGCGGGGCGCTGCGAGTGATTCTATTATGATACTTCAAATACGGTTTTTACACAAACATCTTATTTTTAAAAACTATTGTCTTACATAACACATCTAAGGCCTTGGGCACACAATAGAAAGATACGTTCGTAGACAACCATTTCCTGATTGTAATAAATTAATTTAGATTTTAGATTCCATTGTGTAATGTTTACTCACTGGGTTTTTTGTTTGGCTTCGGGAAAATCATTTGTGGTGTTGTGAAGATGAGTTCATAGTTCAATTTTAACAAAAAACGTAGCATGTTCTTAATTCGAAGCATATATACCTACATATATTTATAATTAAGTAGGTACATTATTCTTGGTTTAGTACTTTTTGCATGATATTTTTTTATGAGTACGATTAGGTAAGTTTCTTTTTCTTCATATTTTGTGTGTATCTGAAAATAACCTACTTTGATGGTTGTTAACTTTAGTCCATACTAAAGTTATAAATACATGAGCAATTGGCAACTGTTAACTCCAACATAAAAAATCAATATGTCAAAATTAAGTAAATACTATAATGCTGGCCTTTTTCTGGCTCAACGCATCAGTAATCATCCAGCGTGGTAATGCGGACAGTATGCTGGCGCGCTGCCCTCTGGCAGTGGGCTGGATCACTTAGACTATCTTTTGGCTTGAAAAGAACTTCTAAGTGCTTTTTAATCATTAATGGTTGGAAGGACCTGGGCGCCCACCACTATGCATCTGCCCAAGAGAACTTCCCTTACGAATTAATTCTGCGGGGGAGTCACGATCCTCAGGCATGAGGAAATACGAGAACACAAAAATCCCATCCACGGTGTCCAAGATTACAATTACTTTAAGCTTCATTTGCCATATTTATTTAGAAAGAGTGGTTAGAGGTAAAAACCAACTAATCATTTTTGAATTCTTAGGTTTACAAGGAGGTATTTAGATAGCAAATAGACCTGATAGTTCCGTGTTCTCTTACGTCACCCATCGTAGGCGAGCATTCATCTGTAGGAGGTAACCTTGTACTGTGCTTTGCTGTGACGCATCGTCAACCAAGTAGCTAGTAAGGACATAAGCATTCATATTTCAAACATTTTCAATATCACAAATAATCCATTTACACTATTCAACATTGTACTACACTTATAATAATATACTACTGGACGCCCGCAGCTTCGCTCGTATTATTTCAGGATAAAAAGTAGCCTTTGACACTCCTAAGACTTCATACTACCTACAAACTAAAAATCATGATGATTCGTTCAGCCGTTTATGCGTCATGAGCGTTTAAATAAACAGAGACACAGATTCAAATCCAGCGAAATTGATCAGAAATTAAAAAAAAAAACGAAATTCCTTAAGTCATTCGAGACCAACGGTCTTATTTATAAAAAATGCCTATAGTATGCTTTAAGCATACTATAGTTAAAGTGTTCAATAAGCATTTAAAGTGTTCTATAAAGTTTACTATTTATAAACGTTCTATAAGCCTTCTATAACTATAGTTCCCACGTGGTACCGACAATAAGCCAAATCATTGCCAGTCTAAAGAAAAAGTCAAAGAAGAACGAAATTAACCACAGATAATACGTATCTTAGTGCCAAATATATGCTAACTGCGTCAAAAACACAAAATTTTGTCTATGCTCGGACACAAACAAATGTCAAAGTCGTTGATATTCAGGCGCGCAAATATCATAGTTTACGCAAAAGTTTGAATAAAAATAAAATAAAATGAATACGGAATTTAGAAAAAGGCAACGTAGTGAAAATTGGCTGGAGGAAGATAAGGCCCATATGGCCAACGAGCAACAAAAATTAAAGAAAATAAAATTAAAAGAAGAGCTTTTGAAATTAAAAATAATTTATTATTTAGCACGTGACGATGGAAAAAGACCTGACGGTATGACTCTTGTGCCCTGGAAGTTGGGTCGGCCCCTTGTGTGGGACGCAACTTGCGTCGACACATTGGCGCCGTCTCATCTGTCTTTGACACGGTGTCGGGCTGGAGCGGCGGCTATTATTGCCGAGCATCATAAGAGACGCAAATATGCTAACTTCAGCCGAGGTTACATATTTGAGCCTCTTGGAGTCGAGACTTTGTGGCCGTGGGGTCCGGGAGCCCATACTATTTTCCAAAACCTCTCGGAGCGCTTGGTTGACGCGACGCATGACCAAAATGCTGGCCTTTTTCTGGCTCAACGTATCAGCATTGCCATCCAGCGTGGTAATGCGGCCAGTATGCTGGGCACGCTGCCCTCTGGTAGTGGGCTGGAGCACTTAGATTATCTTTAGGCTTTTCTAAAGATTTTCTAAGTGCCCCTTTTTGTAGTAGTTAGAAGTAGTTTGTTTAGTTTTTCTTGCCTTGTTTTTATATTTTATTATTGTAAATAAAGTAAATGATTTATTATAAAAGTAAAACAGAATGAAATACATAGAAAGACTTTTATTAACATGTTTATCACTAATCACACATACTAAGATACTTTCATTTAGCATTATCACATGTCTGTACTATTAATTTATTTATTACAAGAGCAGCAGTGTCATTGTGTATGTACAATAAGGGCTAATCTTTATATATAATTCTGAGTGGAGACACATAATGTCACCGGATCTGGTTTTACAATTCCACATTTTTTCTTGTTTTAGTTTTGGCTTAACAGTAAAATCATAGTACATGCTCCAAAGCATAATTTTTCATGTTATGTTCATAAAGATTATCACTTCTAGGTATATGTAAATCTGTCACCAAGCACCTAACAGTATGTTCTGTCAATTAGTAAATTTGTTACCAAACACCTAGCGGTATGTTCTTGCAGCCTCCTTTGAGAGCCAGTACCATTACAGTACAGTTATATGCCAACTTCAACCACAGTATCACAAATTTTACTACTCACTAAAATGTGACCTAATAAATGATTGCAAGATGGCATTTGAGCGTTCACTTGCAACTTGTCCTGGCTCCTCTTGGACTACTGGATTTGCCTGGTGAGCATCTGAGTTACTTGCACACACAGCATCCCCCTGGTCAATGGCAATATTATGTAATACTGCAAGTGCTACTATTGTAGGCTTTACATTCTCCAATTTGCAAGTGATTCCAAACAAAAGGCACTGAAAACGCTGTTTTAAAACCCCAAAACATCGTTCCACAGTGTTTCTTGTTGCTATATGTGCCTCATTATATTTTTCTTCACACCTATTCTGGGGGCTTGATATTGCTGTGAAGAGATATGGTTCCAATTTATAGCCGGAATCTCCTAGGAGTCTTCCTCTAAAAGGCCCCATCTCAAAGCGCTCTTTGAGTGACGACTCATTAAAAATTCTTGCATCATGGGTGCTTCCCCTCCACCTGGCCACAATGTCTCTGATGCGGAGACGTGCATCACAGGTTACCTGTAACAATATATTTTTTTAACAAATACTATTCTACATTGGATAACTGATATAATTAATTCATGAAGTCTTTAAAAACATATTAGGTACATACTTGCACATTCAGCGAATAAAATCCCTTTCTATCCGCATCGTCGTTTCTTGTTCAGTGAAAGTGTCAGGCATCTTTATAAAAGATGCTGAAAGCCTTGCCAGTGCATGGGCTACTCGTGCTCAAACCATGCTTGTGGTCGGCTGCGACAATCTGTGGTGGTCGCCAGCATCTTCTTGTACCTAAAATAAAAACAGATGACTTGTAAAAAGGGATTTTGAGACGAACAACAGAAACCGACTCCGTAAACAGAAGGTATATATACCTCACGTCGACCCCAACACCTAATTGCAGTCAATACTTGCAGCTCTGGTGAAATGCTCGATCCTCTTCGGTCTTGTTGTATCTCTTGCCTGACCAAGGCGATGACAAAATGTGCCGTAGATTTATAATGCGATACCGTTTTCTAAAATCTTCATCGTCCAGAGAAAACGGATCAAATCTTTCTCTATAATGTTTTTGCCGACACTGCTGTGTATTCATTTCGCCAGTTCTTCAATTGCTTCGATAGCAGCCAAACTTTGTAAAGCTTGCATAGATGCCGAAAACTCACAAGTTCACAAGAAATTTTACAATTGAAATATATTACCCTAGGGCCTAGTCACAATCAAAGACAGCCGCTACAAAATTCGATTGATTGTTTTTATTTTACTCCAAAGACAGCAAATCAGCTGATGACAGGATAGTCGGCCATCTTGGATCTTATAGCACCGCTATAGTACGGTTAAAGTGGGGTCCTCGCTACTATAACTTTACAACAGACTTATAGAACTGTTTAGCGCTATAGTGCGTTTATAAATACCGATTATGGTCATTTTTCTTATAGTGATGTTATAGAACACTTTAACTCTTCTATAACTTTTTATAAATAAGACCGCAAGTATATTGGTTTGTAATAAACAAGTTTGTGACGTTTAACATTTTACGAATCAGAATATTTTTACGTGAGGAATCCAATTACTTTACAGTATTCAATACCTACAATTTACAATTCTAACTATGTTGAAATAAATATTTTACAACGTCAATCATCAAATCATTTGACCTATAGTTACATAAACTGTCTTAGAATCTCTTGCCGTTCAGTATAATTTGCGATTGGTAATGCTTCAAGATTAAATGCTAGATGTAATGAACCTAGGTTTACTAGACATTCTAATCTATTTGATTTGTCATAAAATTTATTTCTCTTGACAATATCATCGTATCAAGTTTATCCCAAATAATATGTGTCTAAAAATGTTTATAAGAAAATTTTAAACAAAATAATGATATAAAAATGCAGCAAAAGCTGTTAAATATTTTAGTTTTATTATAATAAAGCTTGCGCCACTTAAACCGCATTGTCACTGGTGTCGTTTTATGTGATCTAGCGGCCAAATATTAGATTATCATATAAGCTCGCAAACAATGTTTTGTTAACAAAACATAGTATAAAACATATTATAAATATTATAATCAATTAACAAAGGTTTTTGTTGGTTTTTCTTCTTCGTATTCTTTAGTTGGTTGCTGTGCTAATAACAATATAATAATGTTAAGCAAAAAAACATTTAATTCGTTGGTTTCAAAGTTCAAACATACAAATAAGTAAATTCATGTCCATCACACTGTCACGATTTTGAATTTAATTATAATGATAATATAATTAACATAATTTTTCATGAATCTCATTAAAATTTTGATATCATACCTAATTTTAACGTGGGGTCAATGTCTGAAGTTCAGTGTACCAAAGCAAATTAACAAACGAAGGAAATTACGAAACCTACCAACGTCTATATTTGGGTGTTAAAAGTAATAAATCTACCAAAATCTGGAACTTTGATTAATCATCTAATCAACTATAACCTTAATATGGGTAATATCTATTTCATATGCTTCGTTATTTCTTAAGAAACTGTAATAAAATGTCGACGATGATATTCATGGATTTCGTCTAATGGATACAGCGCTTAGGTGCTAAAATAAGAATCAGATAGTATCAAGGGCTAATATTAAAATATTAATTAATGATTGGTAGAAAAAATCAGTCATATACACAAAAAGTTAAAATTTTTACTAAAGGTTTCGCTCATTCTACAAAACCTAGGTTTCCATGAAAAATACAGATATTCTTCTTGTATAAAGTAAGTGTCTAATACCTAAACAAGTCGCAAATAATAATAATAATTTTATTGGTCATCAAAAGCCTTATAACAAAGTTACAACATTTGTTTGTTGGTACTATATTTATATTACTATGTTAGGATCGATTACAAATGACTTGATCTATGTTCCCCACACTAGGTTCCCCTGTGTCGTGGGGAACGCGCTCATCCTTCTGGATTACAAATAACTATCTATGTACATTTAAACAAAACAAAACGATTTTAAAAGAAAAGTGTGAACAGACTTAATATTGCAAAATGCAAACACACCCATCAAACCTACTTTGAGTTCAACTTTGAAAGTCACTTTCTAACACAAACTAAAAAAAACTATTTAATATCAAAATACTCGTGAATCATAAAACCTGGATCATGAGCGGCGCCACCGTCGTTTTAATTCCATTTTTTTTTACAGATATCAAGCTAGAATCCAAAACCAATGTAATTTGCTATTAAATGTGTCTATATTTAGCACCCTTGGCTCTATTAACTTATGTATATTTTCATCACAACCCCTGACTGATATATATACATACATATGTATATACTGAAACTGATTCAAAACGGACTTTCTATCCGTTTGAATGATTGTGATGAATATATAGCAAACGACGGTGGCGCCATGCAAACACACATACCCTCTTAGATAAATAAGTTAATAAGTATAACAGTGGTGAACTCCAGTGTCAGAGTTTTCAAAGGCCTCGTACATGGTTAAAAACAACCATAAAGTAATGCGTAATCTACAACCAAGTAATCTGTGCACATATCCTTAGCAGATATCTCGTGGGTTGTAAGGCTATCCACTCCCACGGATTTTGCGAAAAATCCACCTTCAAGTGGTTTCCTTTTCTGGGGCCTTAATGCAATGTTGGTTTGGTGACTCAAGAGTTTTAAGTTGGAGCTGAATTTTAATATGGATTTTATATAATGGTATTATTCATCTAAGTATATTTTTTTCCCTTGGATCACTAACTCACTCCTCTTGTGAAGAAGATATGATAAACATAGTATACTTATACATAATCTTCGCATGAAATTTACAAAATATAATAATATACTTTATTTTTTTTTACGTGGGATAGGTTTACGTTTGACTACAGCCTGCCTGATGTTAAGCATTGCTGCAGCCTAGGGTGTAACACGTTTACCTAGAAGATACCTATTAACTCTAGATTTGAAAACCCCTGGATTGTTGTTCGCAGGAAACACAGCTTCTGGTAAAGTGTTCCAAAGCTTTGCCGTCCGTACAATAAACGTTGAAGCAAAGCGCTGTGTTCGATACTTCTACTTATAAACATAATTAAACGAAATTATAAACTGAAGTCCGATAAATATTATAAGAGTAAGTTTCGTGCGAATTTATCCTATGTTTATTGCATCTTCTTCATCAAAATTTACGAAATATAATCTATACATATAATAAAGCTAAAGAAGATTGAAAGTCTGAATATTAAAGACATTTAATAAAAAAAAAGTTTGGAGATACTTAGAGTTTATAACAGAACACGTTTCAATAATTTATAGAATTTTTATTTGTTTATCTTATCTCTTTTTGTATGTATATTTAAACGCTCATCACGCAAAAACGGCTGAACGGATCTTCATGATTTTTGGTATGTAGGTAGTATGAAGTCTTAGAAGTGTCATAGGCTACTTATCATCCTGCAATAATGCGAGTGAAGCCGCGGGCGTCCACTAGTAATTGATATGTGTGATATACTTATCGTGATGATATACCTCAACCTATTTGGTAGTCAGTCCATACCCACGCTATTGGTATTTCAACAGACGCCCCCTGGCGGCCTTGTATACAACATACAGGTGTAGTGACCTCTGGAGCATCTTCGGTAAATGTTGGGCAATGTTTATAATACTAAGTAATGGTGACATAAACTTATTTGGAAACTAGCACATATTATTACGAGTTATTTTACAAATAAACCTTTCTCTTGATCATTCTATCTATTTAAAACCTGGATCAAAATCCGTTGTGTAATTTTAAAGATCTAAGCATACTCGTACATACAGTTATAGGACCGGACGCGGAAAGCGTCTCTGCTTTGTGCACAGCCCAAACCACTGGACAGATTGGGCTGAAATTTGGAATGAAGGTAGATGTTATGACGTAGGCATCCGCTAAGAAAGGATTTTTGGAAATGCCACTTTAAAAAGGGGTGAAAAAGGCGATGAAAGTTTTACTTCTTAATGCGAGCACACCGCGAACGTCTACAAGTTTATGACTAAAAGACAATACTATTACGATTTAATTTTGGGTTCTTCCGTGGGTCGTATGACACGTTAAATTTTAGGTCCCGGATGTTTGTCTGTAGTCTGTAGTACGGCAGTCTTTAAGCCATGTCAGAGGCCCTTAGGGCGGCTTGATAAACTCTCGACACCAGAGTGGATCACTCTCATTTGATAAGAAGAACATTTTCCCTAATACGAAACGGCATCTATTTCAAAGAAATCCCGCACTCCATTCACGGTGAGATTACCACAAAGCCACAAACTAATAAAATCTTCGTTACATCACCTTTTGAATATTAAACCATATGACAAATCGCACCCAACGCGAATAAACTTTCATTCGAAAGCCAACCTTATATCTTTGTAATACAGATGTTTTCAACTGCAAGAAATGGTTTGCATTTTCCTAGAATCACACAAATATATTTTTCTAAAAATTATACAAAAGTAGTCTCTATTCTTTACGCGTTAAAGATGAATTTAACTGCATTTTCACCTTTGTAAATCCTGGCTCATCCTTGCGTGACAAAGTTAAACTTGATCGTGAATTGATCGAAATTGAATCTTATTGTTAATGTATTAAGGTTGCTTTTAAGTGTATGTTAAGGTGGTTATTGTTGGCCTCCTACCGAGGTCGAATAATCACCTGCAGCTCTGCCTTAAATAACTGTGACGTGATTGATCTGTACAGATTTACTATACCACCTATTATTGTAGATATATAGGTGTATTGCATGTTTATTTTTAACTAGTTGACGCCCGCGGCTTCGGTCGCAATATTTCAGGATAAAAAGTGGCCTATGACACTCCTGAGACCTCAAACTACCTACGTAGGAAAAATCATGAAGATCCGTTCAGTCGTTTTTGCGTGATGAGCGTTTAAATAAACAGAGACACAGATAAACGACAAAATTAATAAAACTGCTGAATGTATTTTAGTATCGATTTAAGGTGATTTACCCAAACGATTTTTTTCTAATATCTTTAATGTACAGATTTTTTACCTTCTTCAGCTTTACCTTTATATTGATAGATAGATATTATTAGCATCACCACTTCAAAGTAACTTTTGCCGGTTTTCCCTAAAATTAATTATACATAAACACATCTATACGTTAAACGCTAATTACCTAGCAGTAGGAAGCAAGGTTGATATTACAAAGAATATTGACTTTACATCGTTACGTACCAAGTAAAATATGAGAGTGTGGGCATTTGCAAGGATACTGTGATACACCTTCAAGATATATGTTTATCTAAACATATAATAAAACTGAAGAGGGGCGAAAGTCTGAACAATGAAGATATTTAAAAAAATGTTTGGAGATACCTAGAATTGATAACAAAGCACGTTCCAACTTGTGTGTTTCTCTGTTTATTTAAACGCTCGTCTCGCAAAAACGTCTGAACGGATCATCATGATTTTTGCTATGTAGGTTTTTTTTTTTTTTACAAGATATGGGTTTGCACTTGACCGTAATTTGCCTGATGGTAAGCAATCATTACGGTCTAGGATGGAACGTGCTTACCCAGTAAGAACCGATTCACTCTCGCTTTGAAGATCGCAAGGTAGTACAATGTCTTAGGTGTGTCATAGCATAGGCTACTTTTTATCCTGAAATAATGCGAGCGAAGCCGCGAGCGTCCACTTGTCATTCATGTTATAATACCATGGCAGTTCTGTTTAAATTCAACTTCTACGTTAACAATGCAACTGTCTGCCAAAATAAGCTACATTGAAAATTCACTTACGATTAATATTTCATTTCACTGTCACTGACTCGACACAAATAGTAAGAACATACAATATTACATAATTAAGTAATATTCCGGGACATTGCACACAGCGCCATCTAACCCCACACTAAGCAAACGCTTGTGTCGTGGGTACTAGATAACGGATATAGTACTTAATGGAAGTATATATACTTAGTTCAATAGCAGTAGCACACTATAACAAATTAAAGTCTATCTATCTGTCTAGAATCACCTTCAGTTTCAGTACAACCCACGCAAAACTAAGATGACACTAATAATAAGCAAAAGTATTTAAGTATGTATGTTTGTTTTGTCTTCACCTTCTAATTGCTAAATCGATATGAATGAAATTCAGTATAGAGATAGAATAGACATGGCGTTAGCTTCTTTTCGTGTCCAAATCTATTTCCGAACTCCAAATCGGTTCAGCTGTTTGAGCGCGATCAATGGTCAAACAGACAGAATGACAATATTGCACAGACTCATAAACTTTCATTTGATTTCAACTAAGACAATATATAACTAAACGACGCCCGCGGCTTTGATCACATTATTTCAGATTCACTTCCATTACACCTCTATATATATTACCCGTTTTTTGCGTGATGCGCGATTAAATAAACAGATAAACAAACAAATACTTTTAAGACTGCTTCACAAATGTCGTTTCCTCACGATGTTTTCCTTCACCGCTAAGCAAGTGCAAATCCACGCATAACTTGTAATACAAATCAGTTGTGTAGGGCCAGATTCAAACCAGCGTGCGTCAGGACGCTTCTAAAACCGCTGAGCCACACTCGCTATAAAATATACCCAAACAATATTATTCGAATATCTTCTTGCACAGACTTGTTTGACCTTCCTTAGGTTTAGTGTACGTGTAGATATAGATAATTAACCTCTGAAAGTATACCACAAGTTCAATGGCACTTGTAAACTATAACAAATCACAGTCCATCTATCTGTCTATCTGTCTAGAATCACCTTCAGTTTCAACAACCCACGCAAACAAAACTACAAAGATGACACAAATTTTATGTTTCTATTGTTTTCAGGTACGAAATGGCTGAAAGATTTGGATGAAAATTTGTGAAGAGATCTACAATCCAGGGGTCTTCAAAAAGAGTTAATATGTATCTTCTGGGTAAGCGTATTACACCCTAGGCTGCAGCAATGCCTAACATCAGGCAGGCTGTAGTCAAAGGTAAACCTATCACACGTAAAAAAAAGATAGAAAATACATTTCGATTAGCAGGTAAGCAAATTAATTTATATTAATTATTTGAATATTGGTCAATATAATGGTGAAAAAAGGACATGCATTGAGACTGTATATGTTTTACTGATATTATAATATAAATCTAATTTAACTTATGAAAGTATATCAATAGTTCAAATAGCACTGACAAACTTTAACAAATTACAGTCTATTCATCTGTCTAGACTCACCTTCAGTATCATTACAGCCCACACAGTCTACAAGTTTACAAAGAACTTATTTACTGACGTCTGTACTAAAAAAAAAGTAATTAATTGGTAAGCGAAATGGGGTATGTAACTATCTATATTTACTATCTCTCAAACTCATGCTTTTATAATAATACTGGAATAATAGCTAATGAAACTATGAAAGGCAAAACTAAACTATACATTACTCTATGCTTTTTTTTCATAATATGAATAATTAAATGCACACTACTAAAAAAACTTTAAAATATGTCTGTCTAGCATCACATTCAGTTTTAATACAGCCTACACAGTCTACTAGTTTACAAAGAACTATGTACAACAGCCTAATTACTGATGTCTGAAATAAAAAAGTATTTAGTTGGTAAGCAGAATATTGTAGGTTTTGCTGTCAAAATAATTGGTAAGCTGTAAAAACAGTTATTAACATTGGTGGCAAATAGTATTCGAACATCCTATTTAACATTACATACCGTCTTCTTTACTAAATATTTCAAATTCTTAACGTGATCAGGACCACAGAGGCACCCAATTTTAGAATAAATAAAATAAATTAATATTTCAGGACATCATCTAGTGCCCATAATTCCTATCACATCGTTCAGATACTATTTAAAAATAAATAAAAAATCAACTCTTTCGTTTGATTAGATTCTCGTCATTAACTTCCTGATGTATGTATTTCTAGTCAGTTCCAAAATTAAAATAACTGACCAAAAAACACTTCTCTTAAAAACTTACAATAGAAACGATATGCTGACCGAAAAATCTTCCATATTTAAGAACTAACTTTACATAACGTCTAATTTTAGAACACTTTCATTTTCTAGACCCACTTAGGTTCCATTGAATCATTGCCAATACCAAGTACTTAGAAGTTAGAGTTAAGTAGTTACTTAGATGTAGCTTAGAATGCGAATGCCTATGTAATAGATTACTTATAACATTAGGCGAGTTTTGACTAAGCGTGAGGCTATCTTTGTTAAAAATTATGCTTTAGTAGGTAGTCTTGAGAAAATCTTCTTATCAAATGAGAGTGGCCAACTCTCGTGTCAAAAGTTTTCAAGCCACTATTGTGGTACTTCTACTTCTTCTTATCGAATGAGAGTGGCCAACTCTGGTGTCGAGAGTTTATCAAGCCTCTGAATTTATTATTGTGGTACTAAATAAGTAAACATGTAAGAATACCTCTTAAAAAATTATTTTGTATAAGAGTAGCTAAGTTTAGTGTCAAAAGATATCAAACCATGATATGACATGGTTTAACAAATGTGTCAAAATCCGACGTACATATTTTTTTAACACGGAATAAGCTTACTTTTGACTACAGCCTGCTTGATGTTAAGCACCACTGTAGTCTAAAATGTAGCACGCTTGCCTAGCGGAAACCTATTTACTCTCGATTTGAAGACACATGCGATAAAAATTAATTTAAAACATTATTTTATTATTTGACATAAAAAAGAAGCTAGATAGGTACTGAATTCTTTCTCGCTATTCTTTCTCTCTCTCTCTCTCTTGAGTCGTATTTCCTCATGTCTGAGGGTCGAGATTCCCCCGCAGAATTAATTCGTTAGGGGAAATCACGTGGGCATATGCATATGCATCGTGGTGGGCGCCCAGGTCCTTCCACGGAAGACACATGTCCTCGGATATTGTGGTCCTCAAACATGTCGGTTTCCTCACGATGTTTTCCTAGACCTAGAGTTTTTAAAACGAGGTTTAAAAACAACTGACTTATAAATATTTGACATGAATCACACCAATATCCTTCAAAGATGTCAAAATTATCGTCAATATATCAATTTATTTAACTTCCCATTTTTAAGTTCCTGTCTTAAATCATACTCGTACCTAAGTTCGTATGTTCTTGTTAAATGTTACATAAGAAAACAACAATTTACACCTATCTACTTATTTTATCAATCAACTAGTGAATGCTTGCGGGTTTTACTCGTTTTTTTCTGGCATAAAGGGCTATTATATTTTGGGATTCATATAAATCGAAGTACTAACTGTATTTATTCTGGCATATAATAAATTTGTATTTTATTTGCATAATATACTACCTCCACACAAAAAACCACGATGATCCGTTACTTAATAAAACTTGGCATTCTGTTAGAACGATTCCATCCACATGTTAAATTGAAGGTTTCTGTTGTATGTCAAACATAATATAGTCAAGTCGTACTAGAGGCCTTAGGGGTGGCTTAGAAACTCTCGACACTAGAGTAGGCCACTTACATATGAAGTCACTTTGCTTTTCCTCTCAATTTCGTTGTGTCTAGTTCTTATGTACTCGTTATATGTTACATAAGAGAACAACAGTCATATGAAAGGTCGACATGTTTTTAAGGTCACAACTTAGACCAGTGTTGTTTGACCTGTCTGGCTTAAGTTATTTCCAAGAAAATTGTTGTTTTGAAAAATAAAACTTGGATATAATTTGACATATAATTGCGAAAATACTTTAGTTGTGTTTTTCATTTTGACGTTTTTACACATAGGTAAATATTGGATTGTAAATTTAGTATAAATAAATGCATTATGTATTTTTTTTTAAACTAGATTTTTATAAATAAATATTTCGGGACATTGCACACAGCGCCATCTAGCCCCACACTAAGCAAAATTATAAAACATTTTATTGTGTAGTTACCTACTGAATAGTTGTTATTACTGATTGTGTATAAATTTTCCACTATTATTACAAAAAAACAAAAGTATATACTTACTTACTTTAGTTTTATACAATTTATGCTCAAATTCCTAAACATGTCTGGGTAAAATTCAGTGTTGGGATAGTTTGGCTGTATTAACTCGAAACTCAGCGTAGCGTGTCATTTAGATATCTATACCAAACAATTAAAAAATAAACAACCCCAATGGCATTTGTGCAAAAATCGGTTCAGTTAACCTAATAGTTAAAAATCTTCTGCTAGGTTAAAAAAAACTATGCTAAAGACCTTCTTTTATCGGTGGGTATCTGAACAAAACCAGTGCAAAAGACCTGTCGTTTTAAACCATCCCAGTTAAACATTCTATGAATGAAAGGGTCTAGGTATATTGGCAAAGAAGATCAGTTTAAAAGACCTGTCATCTTGAACCATGTCAATCAAGCAATGTATGAGAGAAGGTGTCTTGATATTTTGGCAGCATTGAACTTATTTCCTTGTGGGTGGTGAATTTTGCGTAACTTGTTTAGTGACTTTTACACTTACGTCATAGGTATTTGGTTAAATTAAATTATGTTTATTTGTATAGGTGTCTAAATATCTAAACAGTAGTATGTATTTGTCTAAATAATTAAGTTATTATATTATTAATAATTAATCATAATAAATTTTTACTTTCCTTATTCTGAAAATATCAAATGAACTTATACAAATCAATATAATATGATATAATTTTTTTCAAGTCGGTTAAGTAATTTTAACTGTAACCGGCTAGCACTTACATACGTTAAAAAATAATTAAGGTTAAGTAACTTTCATCATTATCATCATCCACAGCCGGTTTCGTCCCACTGCTGGGTATATGCCTCTCTCATAATATTTCATTGGCTTCGATCTTTATCCAGCCTCAACCAGATGTTACTCTTTTCATTAATTGCATTTATAATACGTATTTTCATTTTTCATTATACGAGACTTAAAATCACAGGTTAATTAAACTGCGTTTGCAAATTTCGTCAAAGCTGTGTGAAGCTATAAATGCAATTACGATGTAGAAGATAGAACGCAACGTTTGTAACAAAGGCAGTTGCATAAAATGAGATTGTGTCGCACACACTAGTGATAAAGAATAACTTAGTGCAAGTTAAGAAAACAGGATAAATATTCACATTATTAGGATATAAATCTTCTAGGCAAGCGTGTTACGTCTTATAGAACTGTAGTGAAAAGTAAAACAATGACGTACTTTTTAGATGCAACTTACATTTAGACTAATGGACGTCCGCGACTTCGCTCGCATTATGTCAGGATAAAAAGCCAAACCAATAAAACATTTATCTAAAAAAATCAAAAACCGACTTCGATTCTACTGCCACTAAAGATATACTAAATAATTTATTTGCATTTTTGCGACTTAAAAATTCAGAGTTGGAAGTAAAGAATCTATCAAATTATCTGTAGTCTGTGCAAATTGTTGAAATTTACGATTCTATAAGTAGTCTTATTGAAATCTGTGTTGAAATCCGTAATATTTTGAGTCGGTGCCAGTCACTGTCAAACGAGATCGACGCTTGTCGAAGTCACAGTTCCAGTTGGTTTTGGATGTGTTCCTAACTTATCCTGATAGGTATTGTTACGACTGGCACCGACTCCCAATATTACGGATTTTAATAAGACTACTTACTGAAAGATATCTACTACTTGGCTACTTGTAGATTCCCATGGGGATAAAATTAAAGTTTTCACTTTCCAAGTTCTACAAATCCTTGTTTACATAAACCATGTTACAAGCTATATTTAACACCACAATAGATCAGTTGCCAAGGTTCCCAGAACACAATGAAGAATTGAGAAATGTGTATGGTATAGTGTAGTAAATTTATGTGTTTTAGTGTTGATAAGTGTTTATGTGTTGTGTTTATGGTATTGTATTGAGTTGTGTTATAAAACTAAGCTAAGTAACTAAAAATGGGACCCATAAGGTTTTTATTTTCTTCATAAAATCACATCCATCATAAAATCGTATTTATATCCAAGACCAAAAAAGATGGCGCTGCACTCAGCGCCATATATCCTGAAGTTTTTATTTTATTTATTTAACTGTAATTGTTTACAATTTTTTTTTTGTTTTACTAACTTCTACAAAATAATTTACAGGTATAATTTATAAACTTTTTAGCAGTTTTTAGATTTTTTGTCTGTTTATCTGTTTATTACGCGCATCGCGCAAAAACGGCTGAACTTTATTAATTGATTTTTGTTATGTAGGTAGTATGAGGTCTTGGGAAAGACATAGGCTACTTTTTATTCTGAAATAATGTGGGCAAAGCAGCGGGCGTCCATTAATGTATAATATTAGTGGTACATCCATTAATGTATAAAACTAGGGGACGCCCGTGGCTTCACTCGTATTATTTTAGGATAAAAAAGTAACATATTACACTCCTTAGACTTCATACTACCTACATACCAAAAATCATGATGATCCGTGTAGCTGTTTTTACGTGATGAGCGTTTAAATAATCAGACAAAATTTCTAGTAATTGTTGGAATTTCTTCTGCTATCAATTCGGAGTATCTCGAAACATTTCTTTTAAATATCTTCAATGTTCAGACTTTCGACCCTCTTCAGCTTTATTATATGTATAGATAAATATGTGAGTATGTATACCAGTGAAACAATACCAGTTTACGTCTCGCTTCAACCAATAAAGGACATGCTGAGGACATACTGCAAGGTCACCAAGGTCATATCATGTCATGCGTGACACACTTCAATGAATGACCTGTGCTCTTAAGCAGTTTCATTATCAACGCGTGATTCATAAGTTAATCACCATATTAAATCCACTAGATACTCTTTTCTCTTAAGTCTTAATTCTTCATGACTGAGGGTCGTGACTCCCCCGCAGAATTGATTCGTTAGGGGAGTTCTTTGGGCAGATACTCTTAAAGTTTTGTATATCTTTAAAACCTTCTTTACTAAGAAGTTATGTCCAAAAGAATACAACACCTGATCTTACCAATCAAATATTGACTTTTCCGTTGGACTGGCCAAGGTCTGATGACATCGCTCCGTGTAAAAACTGGTATTCTGGAGAGGCACAACAACGAGATTCATTAATATACAGCAATTGGATTTTACTAAAGCTGAAGAGGGTCGAAAGTCTGAACATTGAAGTTTAAAAAAAAAGTTTGGACATATTTCGAATTGATAGCAGAACACAATTTCTTTCCAGTTCCAACAATTTCTAGATTTTTTTTTCTGTTTATCTGTTTATCTGTCTCTGTTTATTTATACGTTTACCACGCAAAAACGGCTGAACGGATCATCATAATTTCTGTATGTAGGTAATTATGAGGTCTTGGGAAATAATGCAGACGAAGCTGCGAGCGTCCTATAGTATTAATTTTAAGTCTAGATTTTAGACCACTTTTTGTTGCAAAATGGTATCCGCTCCAAATCTAGTAGCGGTTCTTATAAGGCTTACCCGTTATTCAGTTAGTGCTTTGCATTACAAACTGTACCAAACCTTTTTCTTTAACATTGTTAAATGGATGAACGAATGGAGTAAGTATCCATAATATTATAATATGAAATTATTGTTCTTCTATTGCTACTTTTTGAAAGAAACATATTTTAAGTGACTCTCTCTTGAGTCGTATTCCTCATGACTGAGGGTCGTGACTCCCTCACAGAATTAATTCGTTAGGGGAGTTTTCTTGGGCAAATACCTCGTGGTGGGCGCCCAGGTCCTTCCACGGAAGACACCATGTCCTCGGATATTGTGGTCTTTACACATTGGCTATTTTATTACGATGTTTTCCTTCACATAGTTTCTTTCGTATGTTCATTGCTATATCCCCACCTATATTTCCTTATTTATATTTTATTCATCTTAAACGTAATTTTAGGTTTCATATCTGGGGATTGACCCCTTGCCTTGTAACACAGTCTCACGATTAGCACAAGGCCAGAGGAACCACAAAATGTAATTAGCGTAAAATTGTTACGTTAGTAAAAATAATTTGTATCTGTATTTTGTACATATTTTGCCACCAAGCCACCTTTTAGCATGCTAAAACAAAGCCTCTCCACTCCACGTTATAATTCAAGTCTCGCTGTATATAAGTCAAGATACGACCAAGATAACTCGCTAGACTGGTCTGGCGAGCGCAGACAGGCAGAATGTGTTAGTATTTTATGTATAGATATGTTTTGGCCTGGGGATCGCAGACAGGCAGAATCTGTTTTTTCATATACGTGTTTTGGCTGGTTGAAATGAAGCAAAGATGCAATTTGTGATGTGTCAGATCGCTTCGTAACTTAATTTCGTATAATCATTCATCAAATTTATGCTTAGCTTACTTGTCAGCTAGGTAACTTAATTGTTAAAAATAAGACATACAATACGTACATAAAGATAAAAAAGGGAATTTTGAGATCAAATGGATTTGCACTAGATCAATATTTGCCTTGAAAAAGTTTTATGTTAAGATAATAAAGATAAAATCCCTTCATTTTTCTTTCCTTATTAGTATAATTATTTGCATTAATTATAAGCCCTTCAGGTGGCTTTAAATTCTCCCCACCAGAGTATCCCGCTCTCATAACGGAGTTACTTTTACCTGTTCCCTACCCTATAAGCCCTTGTAATCGCTTTTTACATAATTTTAAATCTAAGTATATCTTATTTAACACAAACAACATCTTAACAACACAATCTATATCTTATTTTTAAATCTATATCTTATTTCATAACATTATAAGACATACCTTGTGTTTGACTGTCGTTTACTTTTTACCTTTCTATTTTAGTTTAGATTGTACTAGTGGATGCCCTCGGCTTCGCTCGCATTATTTCATGATAAAAAGGAGCCTATGACGCTCCTAAGACCTAATACTACCTACATACCAAAAACCATTATGATCCGTTTAGCCTTTATTGCGTTATGAGCGTTACAGATAAACAGACAAAACTTCTAGTAATAGTTGGAACGTGTAATACATCTACTTTGCTAATATATACTTACTTACACGTTTTGCAAACAAATCATTTGCATGAAGATCTTTTATTGTGTGATTTGAACACGGAAACAGATTGTCAAGAGAAACAAATAAAAAACAAAATGCATGTTAATATGTATTATTGAATATTCTTATGACAATACCAACGTTGGACCAATGTCGGTAAATAATGAATGACAAACAGACAGACAGCCTTACACGCTCTGTATTTATTTGTAGAACGAGTAAGTACAGATGGGAAGAAATAGTGTTTCTGGTGAATTATTTTATATTGGTGCATTAACAACATTAAAACCTATTATATGTAAACAAAGTCTTAATGTTAAGTCAGAGGGCTTAAGAGTGCTTAAAATACTCTCGATACTGAAAAAAGACATTCTCATACCTTAAGTAGTTTTTTTTTATTCTGAACCGATTTATAATAAAAAGACGTGATTAAACAAAACTGAAACTAAAAAATCTTAATATCAATCCATACATCAAAAACAACTACCTGTGCCGTTTTTGATGAAACTCAACCTGCTGATTAAATTAAAACAAAATATTAATACAAAATATTGATCAATAACATTGTAGTATCAGATAAAATTATAGACAAACTTTACGTAAAAACTTTTCCTTTTTAACTTTTTCTTAAATTTTCTGGGCAAATCATCCAAATTTTGCACAATCTTACAAGATATACAAAAAAACAGAGCTTCTTCTTATTCAATAGAATAAGAATCAAAGTCGCATAATATATAAAATTATTTATTTATTTAAAATGTAAGTATATGATTTCGCTAAATATTACTTTGTTTCTTTCTTTCTTTCACATAATATGACTTCTTTTAAAAGCATCCACTTCTGTATCAACTTATACCTGTACAAGTTGCACAAGGTTGTATTGTATGTGTACGTATAGTTACGTCATCGAACATTTTAGGCTGCATTCAACTGTATTCGGGCTTAAAGCAAACTAAAGTAGTAAAACCTGGAGAAAAGCTTTTTAACCGACTTTAAAAAAGGTGATTATCAAGTCTTCTGAAAGTTTTTTTTGTGGGTATGTTACGCGATTTCTCAGTTGTTGATAAACCGATTTAAATTATTATAATTTTAAATTTTACAATGAGGCAATATTCTGTATTCGATTTATGGTTATTTTATTTTAAAAAAAGAAAGGGATATCTTATTAAAAAAAAATATAAGGTGTGTCATTGTACAGCAGTTATTTAGCCATATCGCAGGCCATTTGAAAACTCCGACACCAGAGTTGGCCAATCTCATAACGATTATTACTTTTATAGCGTCGTAAAAAAATCACAGGCATTCCAATATGTAGGGTGTATGGTGGCTTATCACCGACACAGATAAAACTCGTCCTTGTTACGTCATTGCCCTGCCATGACTGACATAGCTACTTGTACATAATATATATATAGAGTGACATACAAACCTGTTAAATATTGCAACGACTTTTGATGCAAGTGGTAATCGAACTTAACTGGGTTTTCTTGATCACTTTTAAGGGTTAAAATGCTGTAATGACTTGTGCTAGTTTTGAGAAAAAAATATCGATTTGGAAATTTCTGACTTGAAAAGGTAATCAAAAGACTTTTATGGATTAATCTTCAAAACTCATCATAATTAAACTTATGTATTAGATTTTAATGCGATATGTTATTGAAATTAATCCAAAATTCAACAAAAAACTTTCCATACATAAAAATAGGTCATTAAATAATAGACAAGTCATTCCTAACCCATTAACCCCTAACCCTGAAAAGTAGGACTTTAATTATTGTTCTTATACTAGTGGGTGCTCGCGGTTTCACTCGCATTAAGAAGTAAAGTACTATCTCACCCCTTTAAAAATGGCATTTCCAAAAATCCTCTCTTAACGGATGCCTACGTCATAACATCTACCTGCATGCCAAATTTCAGCCCAATCCGTCCAGTGGTTTGGGCTGTGCGTTGATAGATCACTATGTCAGTCAGTTAGTCACCTTTGAGTTTCATATATTTAGATTTTACTCATTTTGTTTTAGCACAGAATACAGAAAAATGTTAAAAGAACTCAACAATGTAACAATATGGTACAAAATGCCTTTTGTAAAAAAAAACTGATAAGTACCCCATTAATCTTTCGCATAAACCTACAACTTAATGTAAGCTTTTGTCTCTCTACATAGCATAGTTATTAGCCAATCACAACAGAGCAAATAGGCAAGTCATAGACAATGCTGTTACATAAACAACATTGTCTATGACTTGGTGACATAACGTGGTAGATAAAGCAATAAATAAAGGAAGTATATGAGTGGCTTACTCTGGTGTCAAGATGAATCAATATTTGTCCAACAACATATATGTACATATGTATGTATGTAGGTATGTTTTTCCATCTTATCTAGATACATAAAAACGAGGAATACAACGCTGTTCCGCATTTCTGGGGGTCGTGACTTCTCTAAATTCTAAGATTATTTCTTGGTTTTGAATTTGAAAAGCTGGATAGTAGTGTAGATACCTAGCAACGCCATGCCGCCGCCGGTTTTACTCGTTAAGTAACCTATAAAAAAATCCAGAGTCAGCAGTACTATGACAGACAGTCGCTAAATCAATTATCATTATATATTTTATTATTATATCATTATCATAGAAGCGGTTAAAAAATTGGGGTTTAACAGCTTACTTCAATCTGAGCCTGGGCCGGTCGACAGGAAACGTGGCCTTTGCTGTCGATAAATCGATAAATAAGGAGTGGAAGAGGCTTAAAAAGTCCTATGTCACTTGACACACGGGTGCATTTAAAAAAAAAGAAAGCAAGAGTGGCTTCGGCGAGTTCCCACCGGAGTACCTGGAGCCCTACTCCTTCTTCTTTTTTAATGAGGCTGGCCACCGAGAGGATTTTAGTGGGTATAAATCCCACATAACCCGACTACACCCCATTGTGGTCGAGTATCTTGCTGAAGATTTCCCCCACGAAACAAAAAAAAGGCCCTTAGGGCGGTTAGCAAACTCACAACACTAGTTTATCCACTAAACTTACTAACTTTTACCTTTATATAATACTTACATAATATATATGTTCCTGAAACATTTATTTCCTATATCCATAGACAATAATATAAACCTCATTTACAATAATAATACATAAAATTAAGGGAAATAATAAAGGACATACCTACAGGAATGAATACATAATAATAATATTTTTAAAATGATGTAACGAACTATTTACTAATATATTTATATTTTATACTATCTGTCTGTACCCATAAGTGCAATAAATGATTTTGATTTTGATTTTGAAGGGAAGTAAACTAAACATACTACTTCAAACTACAACATAAAAAGGGGCACTTAGAAAATCTTTAGAAAAGTCCAATGATAGTCTAAGTGCTCCAGCCCACTACCAGAGGGCAGCGTGCCCAGCATACTGGCCGCATTACCACGCTGGATGGCAATGCTGATACATTGAGCCAGAAGGCCAGCATTTTGGTATATATATATATATAGACAATAGTATTACATAAGCAACATGCCATTACGAGGTACATTAAGCAATGTCTGGTGATAGTGTGGCCTAGATACGCTGTATTGGTGGTGATAAAACTATGCCAAGTAGATAATATTAGTATATAATAGTAGTATATTTGGTATTTTCTACCTAACATAAGACCTTTTTTTTAAACCAACATTGGCCAATATTAAGGTAGATAGATATAACTTTTTTTGCAACACATACACTTTAATAAAGAAAAACACATTTTATCATTACTTTTGTAAAGAAAACCTAGTAAGTTCTTGTTTTTGAGTTGAAAAATAATTTGTACATGCCACAATATGTTGATGTTGAACATCTAAATCTAAATTAAAAATTGTCTTAATTTTAATTAGATCACAAACAAACAGTAATTAAGTCTTAAAACAAGCATTCTATGTAAACATTTCACAATTTCTGTGTACACATATTTAAAAAAAAACATTTCACAATCTCAGATCCTTGGGACAATTTGCTTTCGATTAAGTTAATATTTGCACAGTTTTAAATATATTCTGAACGCGTTTGCTACAGTTTGGAATAAGTAGAGCACGCACGATTGAAATGTTTAAACAGATTGGATAGAAAAACGCAATTTTGTGGCTAGATAGACTAAGCACCGAAATAAAGTACCAAAAATATTAAATAGTACCTAGTCGTATTAAATAGTTTAATTATTTATCTCATTTCTTAACCTTCTAGCTACCTCAAAATATCTTAAAAAGAAATGATAATATAATAAACTATGTACAACTAATATACACACAATATGACTTCTTTAAAACAATCTTTTAAAACAATCTTATTTGAAAACTACCTATAGGTAAGTTTACCATTTTCATTTTACCATAGTTTTATAACAATAGCGATTTGACTCGTATTAAAAATCTTCTATATTATAAAGCTGAAGAGTTTGTTTGTTTGTTTGAACGCGCTAATCTCAGGAACTACTGATGCGAATTGAAAAATTCTTTTTGTGTTGAATAGACCGTTTATCGAGGAAGGCTTTAGGTTATATAACATCACGCTGCAACTACTAGGAACGAAGAAGCAATGGAAAATGTGAAAAAAACGGGGAAAATTATTCATCTTTGAGAGCTTCCGTTGCGTGCGCTGCGAAAACGGTTCAAGATATCAAAAAAATATGTATGAAAGAATTAATACTCTTGAAATGATCTAACAAAAAGTTCACGACAGTATATATCTATCTTTTAAGATTTAACTCACTACAACCGTTTTTATGATAATAACTATTCCACGCGGACGAAGTCGCTGGCACAGCTAGTAAAATATAAAAGATTTAAATAATTAAATATGGAGATTAATTTTTGTATATATCCATCATCTAACCTATCTGGTTACCAAATTTCATCTAAATCGCTTCAGCTGTTTGAGCGTGTCAAAATTAGAAACATACATATTATACAAACTTTTGCCATTTTATAACATATGTATGTATGTACTTATGTAAAACGACATTGCATTCAAACCATTCATAGCAAAGACTGACCTTGTGATTAGCAATGCCTCGTTTGCTCTCTATTGGTCGGATTCGTGACATCTCTAGTCGATGACGTCATATCCTGGTGGATGTGATGTCATAACTTCGTAGATGTGTTGCTTACTTGTTTATATTATATTTCTCTATCCTCCTCCGTGAATAGTATTAATTTGTAATTATAAAATAAGATACAAAATATTTATACAAATCTTTTGAAATGAAGCGTATAAACAAATTTATGTAACAAAAAAGAGGCAGACGTTTTGGGGCAGGGAAACTGTATATCATAATACAGAGTCAAAAATTGTACAGGAAACCCTCAGCGTACAACATTAATTGCAGCAATACAAATTTTAATAGAAATTGAAAAGTACGCACACCTTGAAAGGATAAATAAAGAAATTTTAATTATTATTAAATTCCTCACTATGCATACCAAATTAATATACGTCATAACATCTATCTTCATTCCAAATTCCAGCCCGATCCGTCCAGTGGTTTGGGCTATGCGTTGGTAGATCACTATATCAGTCAGTCAGTCACCTTATCTAATTGCATTTACTAGAACAACACGAATCACTTATATTCTATGTACATATGTTTCTTCAAGGTAAGCGTGCTACATCTTAGACTACAGTGGTGCTTAGCATCAGGCAGGCTGTAGTCAAACGTAAGCATAACATTATCACGAAATATCGTGATAAAATAAAACAAAAATATAGTAGCTAGTCAGTTTTTGTGTGGGTTAGCTGATTTTGTTTCGCGGTTTTCTTAAACCTGTAAAACGTTGTTGGTACTATTTATAGGTATATTGAGTACGTCAATATTTTTTAGTTACTTTAATATTAATTTACAAAATATAAATTAGTTTTAGCTCCGCTGAGGTAAAAAAAGAATTATTTTGGTATTTCGGTATTTCCTAATTAGAGAGCTTACAAAATAATTGATGAAATATGAAATATATGCACGCAATGTTATCATTCCATGAAGAATTTTATAATTATGTACGTAGTCTAATTAGATATTAAATACAACACTAGGTTCTTTATTTACAATAATAAAAGATAAAAACAAGGGAAGAAAAACTAAACATACTACTTCTAACTACTACAAAAAGGGGCACTTAGAAAATCTTTAGAAAAGCCTAAAGATGATCTAAGTGCTCCAGCCCACCACCATAGGGCAGCGTGCCCAGCATACTGGCCGCATTACCACGGTGGATGGCAATGCTGATACGTTGAGCCAGAACAAGGCCAGCATTTTGGTCATGCGTCGCGTCAACCAAGCGCTCCGAGAGGTTTTGAAAAATAGTATGGGCTCCCGGACCCCACGGCCCCAAAGTCTCGACTCCAAAAGGCTCAAATATGTAACCTCAGCCGAGGTTACATATTTGCGTCTCTCTTTCATTACTAGGTTCTGATCAAACAACAAAAGATTAATTTTAATAGCAAAAGTGGCTAAAAATATTCAAGAAATCCGTGGTTTGCAATTAATCTAACCTTTGTTGAATATGGTTTATAAGTAAGGGTCTTACGCGTATTATAAAACGTGGTTTAACTATTAGTCCAGAACTTTAAAATAAGTCCGTTTCCGTTGTTTGAAATTTGTCTGTCTACTATGATAATAATTAAACTGTCAAAATGTTACCAATGATAATCAAAAATCCAATTTGAAGTTAACTTTTTGATTGTTTGTATGTGATGTTTGAACAACAAGAACCGTCTTGATTTTCAAAGTTCTAGTCTAATATTTAAACCACGTTTTGTAATAAGACAGTAAATGATTGAATCAAAGACGGTCTATCCGCTACTTGTCCTAAAAGAAAACTGAAAGTGTCTAGCCAAGACTCTCAAGGGAGACAATACGGTATTAATGTCTACCTATCTATACACATATGTATAACTGTATTATGTTAGTAAGTTGCTATATGTGCTGGAACTTCTCCAAGCCTTTGTAACGAAGAAATGAATTAACATACAGATCAAAAGTTTGACTTATTTTAATAGGTACATTTATTTATTATAATAAAAAATTTAAAAAAAATTAAGGTATACCCCATTAAAATTTATTATACGAGTAATTGTATGGTTGTATTAAGTGGATTTGATTTGCACATAGAAGGTAAAAAAAAAATTTTGGATAAAAAATGGTTGGGTATCCAGAACAGAACACGTTTCAGCAGTTTTTGAATTTTGTCTGTTTATAATAAACTCTCATTACGCAAAAACGGCTGAACGAATCATGATGATTTTTAGTATGTAGGTAGTATGAGGCCTATGGAATGTCATGGGCTACTTTTTTTCCCGAAATAAAGCGTACGAAGCCGCGGGCGTCTACTAGTAAGAAAATAAACGTTTAAATTTAGATTGCTTACGTCTTTCATTAATTATTTCTATTATCATTTTATTGAATCATGTATACATTGTAATATTATGAATTGACAGGAAATTTTGTAAATACGTAATGTGTTTGCCTTTTCTATCTTAATTTTGTTCGCATCTACTTTCTTGTTCCAAAATAAACCATTTTCATTTTTTCATTATCATCTATGCAATGATACACTAGCTTGTATCGTAACGTAGCGGAAATGCATTGACTTCCGTTACGTTGCAGGTGACTGGGGAGTAATGTAACTAATGATGTAACTATTATCTTGTGACGCATCGCCTATCTCTTGTTTTCTGGTATTGAACTGTAGAAAAAAATATATTCTTATTATTTATAACATACTTGTACAAACGGTTCATCACACATCAAGCCATATTTCTTCTAAATGTGTCTTCTTCGTACTCGTGGGCTAGAAAGTCAAAATTTCCTTATAATGTTTTATTCCACAAGTAATTATATTTTATTAGTGGGTGCTCGCGGCTTCGCTCATATTAAAAAGTTAAACTTGCATCCACTGTTTCACCCCTTTAAAATGGCATTTCCATAAATCCTTTCTAAGCGGATGCCTACGTCGTAACATCTACCTGCATGACAAATTTCAGCCCGTTCCAGTGGTTTGGGCTGTGCGTTGATAGATCACTATATCAGTCAGTCAGTCCTTTGAGTTTTATATATTTAGATTAGTACCTTACGATAATAAATACAAATAAAATTCCGTGCAGCGCGGCGGTTTGTTAAATTTAAGATTTGGATTATTATCGCAGCTGGATTACTTCTTGAAAATAAATTGGGCTTGCGTATTGATTTTAAAACAATCACAAAATTATTTGTCTTTGTTACGCTGATACACAATATTGGCACTACGCTTAAAATTCTTTCTACTTCGCGATGGAACTTTATAAGGGGCCGTCCATTAATCACGTGAGGCTCGAAAGGGGAGGGGTCTATAAAAAAGTCACGAAATATCACAAGAGGGGGGGTGTAGTAACATATAACGCGTGATATTCAACCGAAAAGCAAAAACAACCAGCAAGTCCTGTAACCTTTCTGTTTACCGCTAGGCATTCTTTTAATATTAAATTTGAATAAAAGTAGAAAATTAAGATTCTTTATAGGTCTAAAAATACACGTGATATATGGGGGGGGGGGGGCAGTTAATCATAAACCTCACCATGTATCACCACGGGGGAGGGGGGGTTAAAAAATGCAAAAAAAAAAACATCACGTGATTAATGGACGGCCCCTAACCTGCTGCGTAAGTTGATTCCTGACACCTGTCATCAAACGGAAGGGACCGATATCCGTTAGTTTTTATACGACAGGTGAGTCAGGTCGGATATCGAGTATATAAGGTACGTATTAGTAGGCTAACCATGTCTATTTTACTGTGATATAAACGTAGAAATAACAGTTTTTTTTACATATAATTTGAATATTATATTCAATCAATCAAACAAAAATGCTTTATTGTACACCAATACCACTTAAAGTGATATCTTCTTCTCAATTATATTTAAGAAATAGAACAACACAATACAATAAAATAGTGTAATGCCCCAATACAGCCACAACTCAGCCTAATGCTGATGGCACAGGGCCACCAGCGCTGATATTCTGTTGCTGGCTATATTATCATATTGAATACCTAATAAAAAACTTTTTAATAGTTAATACGAGCTAACGCAAGCACAGGACATATACTACTTTATACATCAATTAAAACAGTTGTTATATTAAGATATTGAATCAGGCGTTACTTTGCGGAAATCCATTGTAAATAAAACTCTGGAGAAATATGTAGTGTTTTACAGCTGCGACTGTTCTTTAACCGGCTTGGTGGTTTTTATGTAGTAATAATGTTAATTTTAGTCATGTTTTTTTACATTTTGAAAAAAGTAACACAGAACTTAAATCCGTTACTTTTTACACACTGATTCCGCCAAGTTATTGTAAGTAAACCTTATAGTTATAAGCTCATCTTATTAAAATAATGCTAATTAACATGTAACGTACTTGATATAAGCCCGTTTTCTTCAAATTGCTTACAATTTGAAGAGGTATCTTCAATTCATGCTTCACAGACCTTGACCATTGTTTCCGGGGGGAGAATACATACACATTGGCTGCAATAAGTACTTTGTTGAAGTCACGGCGATGCTTAACATCAGGCGAGTTGTGGGCAACCGTGAGCTTATCTATACATATCTATATCTATCTATCTATCTATACATATAATAAAGCTGAAGAGGGTCGAAACTCTGAACATTAAAGATATAAAAAACAAAATGTTTGGAGATACTTCGACTTGATAACAGAACACGTTCCAACAATTTCTAGAAATTTTGACTGTTTCTCTGTTTATCAGTGTCTCTTTTTATCTATTTATTCAAAAACTCGTCACGCAAAAACGGCTCTACGGATCATCATGGTTTTTAGTATGTAGGTAGTATGAAGTTTTAGGAGTGTCGTAGGCTACTTTTTATCCTGAAATAATTCGGGAAAAGCCGCGGGCGTCGACCAATCGATAATAGTTTATTTTCAGACGCTCTAACGAAACTATTTAAATAAAATTTCTTCTCTAAATTGTGAACTAGGTACATTTACATACACTAGTTTATCAATTTCCCATAGTTCCAAACACACTCTATTGTCAACTTGATAATAAAGCTGAACGTGAAATTGTACATTCAGCCATTATTTGCAGATGAACAAAAACTTCAGTTTTTGTTCTGCAATGATACATAGCTTTGTTGCTAATGGTTCTAAGTCACGAAATACAAAATATGTACACAAAAAAGCACTATATTTAGACAAACGGCGGTTTTTATATAGTCATGGTTGGTTACTTACCTGTGTTTTTTAGAATTTCAAAGTATTACTTAAAACATAACTTTAACTCTTTCAAAGTTAGTGTTTTAATATTATGAATTTTAAAATTCACTTGTCAATTACATTGTATTGTTGACTTTAGGAGTATAACCAATCAAATGTAAATATTAAAATGTAATAATATTAATATTTAATGCATTTAATGTACTCTTTTTTAGTTTAGTGTATATATGTGTTATATATTGTTTATTATTATTGAATAAATTATTTCCTTTTTACCAATCAAATTATTGTTGTAATTTACATAAAACATATAAATAAGCAATTTCTTCATTGAAAAGAGTTCAACGCGCGATCGGGATTTTCTTAGGAACTTGTGATTTAAGTCACGCAAGCAATGTGTCTTATAACGCCACAATGTATGCAAGGCTATTTTTAAATATCAGAACACTACCTTTTTTTTAATTTTTATTTTAGTAGTTCCTATCTAAATGTTAAATCCGACTTAGCTGTTAGCACAGAATTCTAGATAAGCGCATTCTCTACTTTTTAATTCCGGATTATATGTAACTCTGTAAATGATAGTGTTTACCTTGTTAGGAATAAGTTACAAACAAAGGTGCGAAACAAAAACGATTACGATTAATGTTGCTTATGTCTGTCGATTTAGATAAAATTTAGTAAGTAAAGTATGTTTGATTCCGGGATATACTGGTAATATAGATAGATTAGACTCCGGATTATATATTATTGTAAAATATAAATCTGCAATTCTATAAATAAATAATTTTCTTTCTTTCTTTCTTTTCTTATAACATATCTTTCATCCCTGATTAACACGGGTAAAACCACGGGTTAGTACTAGCAGACTATCCAAAACGGACTGCAATTTAGCAAACTGCCAATCCACATTGACTGCGCTGTTGTGAAATAATTAATGCATTTAATGAGGTTGCAGAAAGTATGTCGCGAAGGGAGGTTACGTCATCAAGGAGGTTTTACTGCCTGCTATAGGCTTTTACCACAGGTCTTACTAGGTCAGTTATGTAGGGTTTTTGAGTGTGGAAACTTTGTCGAAAAAAAATACAAAAAGTACTTACTTAAATGTAATAACAGTTCTTGTAAGTTGAAGATAATTTTGAAAACTACAAAAGTAATATAAAAGTCAAAAAGTTTTTCTTTTTTTTATAAATAACTAGTAGGTTCTCGCGGCTTCGCTCGCATTAAGAAGTAAAACTTGCATCCCCTATTTCACCGCTTTAAAAGTGACATTTCCAAAAATCCTTTTTCTAGCGGATGCCTACGTCATAACATCTACCTTCATCCCAAATTTCAGCCCAATCCGTCCAGTGGTTTAGGCTGTGCGTTGATAGATCACTATATCAGTCAGCCAGTCACCTTTTAGTGTTATATATTTAAATTTACATACTGGCCCCGTGATGTTACTAGCGACAAAAAATAATTTAAGATTAAATACTGTATGTATGTCATAAGTAGTTTGACGGGCGTCATGTCGCATAAAGAGGTCAAGGAGTTGGCAGAAGATCGGGAAGGACGGCGCATACTCCACAGACAAGGGCCTCGCCCTTAAATTTGTGATGATGATGATGATAAATGTATGTCACATCGAAGGAAGGTTACGTCACCAAGGAGGCTTTACCGCCATTTAGAGGCTTTTAATGGGGCCGCTATGCAGACTTTCAAGCTCCGAGATCTTGTAAATGTATAGTAATTTTTGTATCTTAAAACATACATGGTATTTTACCATATACTAGCGGTGCAATTTGGTGGTATTTGCGATACAATTAATTTAAGATTAAAATAGATTATTTCGCGGCTCAAGTGAGCTTTGAAATCCAAAGGCTTTACTGATTTTTAGAGGCTTTTACTACTCTTTTTACGGTTAAGGAAAACATCGTGAGGAAAACATCGTGAGGAAACCGACATGTTAGAGGATCACAATATCCGAGGACATGTGTCTTCCGTGGAAGGACCTGGGCGCCCACCACGATGTATCTGCCCAAGAGAACTCCCCTACGAATTAATTCTGTGGGGGAAACACGACCCTCAGTCATGAGTAAATACGACTCATAGAGAGAGACTTTTCTTTTACTGGGGCAGTTATGTGAGATTAAAGTGTAGAAATTTTGGTAGAAAAGTAAAGTATTATTAGTGCGGTATGCGGTAATATATTAGAAAAATAAGTTGAAATTATTTAAGTCGTTGGGTTCAACGAATTAAATCACAAGTTTCGTGTCACAACCCGGCTGCAACTCAGCATGTGCTGGATACAAGCATCCAGCGCTGGTCTTTCCATAAGAGGAATCCTATATACAAAATTCTTGAAGTCTACTTGAACAATACTTTTAGCTGGCCGATCGCCAATATTACGACTATGCCTTGTAATACCTTTCACTTAGTTTCGTGACCGGTGGCTAAGGGCGGACAACCTTGAGATGTTTTATCTTGCTAATATACGCTTGAAAGTTATTGTATATCGTTTTAATATAATTCAAGGTTTTGGTTTGCTTGAATTTCTTTCAAATTAGTTCAGTCGTGTAGTGCGATAGAAAAAATAACTTTCATCCTTATTAAAAATGTAAGGTTAAAAAAAAGAATTTTAATTTGATTTGATTTTATTAGTGCGTTAAGAGAGTGTGGCTCGGCGATTCCAGTGTCTGCTTTTCATCCAGTCGCACCCTGGTTCGAATCCGGTCCTACCACAATGACTTGTATTTTCAAGTTAAGTGTGGATTTACACTCGCCTAACGGTGAATGAAAATATCCTGAGAAAACCGACATGTTTGAGAACCACAATATCCGAGGACATGTGTCTTCCGTGGAAGGACCTACGATGCCAACTACGATGTATCTGCACAAGAGAACTCCTCTAACGAATTAATTATGCGGGGGAGTCACGACCCTCAGTCATGAGGATATACGACCCAAGGGAGATGACACGTACCTATACATAAAACTTTCTAAATATTGTAGCTTCAAGTGATGTTATGATAAAAATAATGTGTTTTTAATCTATTTAATCACACATTTGTATTGTTTCAGACTGAAAATGTGGCGCTTACTATTAGTGTCAGCGCTGCTCGCGACCGCGCGTTCCAAGCAACTGCCTCCTAGCACAGGTAATTATACTAAAAAAATGGCTACAGGTATATCATATATATGTAGGTTTATCAATTAAAACAAACGTTCCATATTTTACAACTTCATTTTAGAGATTTATTTTAAAGGTTTTATTATTTTATTTTACACTTCGCTTCGCTCGCATTAAGAAGTAAAACTTGCATCTCCTATATCACCTCATTAAAAGTGGCATTTCTAAAAATCCTTAGCAGATGCCTACGGCATAACATCTACCCGCATGCCAAATTTCAGCCCGATCCGTCCAGTGGTTTGGGCTGTGCGTTGAGAGATCACTATGTCAGTCAGTCACCTTTGAGTTTTATACATTTAGATACTAAAAATACATTATAATCACCTACGTTTAAACATTAACAAGTTTAAACATAACCGTTGTCACGACAAAATCAACTGAAATCTAAAGTAGTTCTGCTTTTGTTGTGTCAAAACCTAAGGAGAAAAAGTCCCGTAAGGCTACCGCTTTGAAGAGATCCTTTGCAGAATCCCAAGACGTTACGAAATCTGAAGTATTAGAGATGTTCAATAAAATAAATGAAAGACAAGAATCTAAATTTAATGAGTTGTTGCAGTCTAATAGAGACATTAAGGCTAGTCTAGACTATGTGACACAGAAATATGATGAAATCCTCACCAAAGTTTCTAGCGTGGAAGAAGAAAATAAGAAATTAGTAAAACGGGTTTCTTTTTTGGAGGAGCAACTGGAAATTCAAAATAGGAATGCTCGGTGCACTAGCATCGAGATAAGAAATGTACCGCAAGCAGAAAAAGAGACAAAAAATGAGTTAAAAGAAGTAATTCAAAAGACTGCTGATTTCCTAAGTATCTCTAGTTCAAATATAGAAATTAAGGACGTTTACCGGATTAATACAAAGGCTGCTGTGAAGCCCATCGTTGCTGACTTCACTACAGTATCGGCGAGAGACTCCTTCATCGCCTCGTTCAAGAAATACAACAAGGAGCATCGTGGAGCCCAGATGAATACCGGGAATATAAAAATAGCCGGACCAACAAAGCCTATATACATCTCCGAAAACTTGACACAGAGAGACCGGCGGCTTAATTATATGGCTCGAGAATTTGCGACCGCACATGGCTACAAATTCTGCTGGATATCTTACGGTAAAATATATTTAAGGAAGACCGAGGGTGCGCCCGCTATAAGAGTCACAACCGAGGCAGACCTTGAAAAGTTACGTAGAGATTGACTACTATTGCTCATTATCGTACTCATTAGCTTGTCCTTAAGACTATCCATCAAATTTACTAGAATTTTGTCATTTAAGTATATTCACATATATTGTTCTTATTGCTTTTCTACAGTAACAAATACTTACTTTTATCTACAACATACAATTAATATTTACATGTCTTTTCTTACAAACAATTTGAAATTATTTAATGTTGTTTTCGAAGTTAATCGAATGATGTCCGCCGTTTTATCATGCCTAAAAATCGCAATACATACAATACATACAATACATACAATACATACAATACATACAATACATACAATACATACAATACATACAATACATACAATACATACAATACATACAATACATACAATACATACAATACATACAATACATACAATACATACAGTACATACAGTACATACAGTACATACAATACATACAATACATACAATACATACAATACATACAATACATACAATACATACAATACATACAATACATACAATACATACAATACATACAATACATACAATACATACAATACATACAATACATACAATACATACAATACATACAATACATACAATACATACAATACATACAATACATACAATACATACAATACATACAATACATACAATACATACAATACATACAATACATACAATACATACAATACATACAATACATACAATACATACAATACATACAATACATACAATACATACAATACATACAATACATACAATACATACAATACATACAATACATACAATACATACAATACATACAATACATACAATACATACAATACATACAATACATACAATACATACAATACATACAATACATACAATACACACAATACATACAATACATACAACCCATACAATACACACTACACAATCTACAATATACTTTCTCCGCACTTTTACAATACACAACTATTACTCGTACATACTCATAACAGTGAGTTTCCCCTATCACTACGAATACATAGATCTAAATAATTGTATTTGTTCCAAACTTCATAGTGTACATATTAAACGTAAACTATCCTGCACTAATTCTGTTCTGAACCGTCTTGCCATTATCAATTTCTATTATGAATAAAGTCCCTAACAATATTATTAACGATATCGACGAAACAGGTAACATCTTATGTAGACACTGTGATGATCCCTCTAAATGCACTGATATACTAAAATTTGACACAAATTACCAACATAACAAGTTGACAATAATATCTTTGAACATACGTAGCTTACAGAAAAACCTAGACGAGTTTATTGTGTTTCTAAGCAATTGTGATGTTCATGTTGACATCATAGTACTTAGTGAGTGCTGGACTATAAATTATACTCCACCGCCGTTACAAAATTACAACTTATTCTATACCAAAAAACATTTTAACCAAAACGACGGTGTTGTAGTATACGTTAGAGATCATCTTGCTGTCAACACATATGAACCAGAAATGATTGAAGGTAACTGTTTGATTTTAGAACTTAACAATACCCATTCCGTTGTGTGTTCCTATCGCCCACCTTGCTTCACCAATCCAAACAAATACTTAGATTCCTTAGATCACATATTATCAAATCTAAAGCTAAAGTCAAATATTATTTTGACTGGCGACATTAATATTAATATTTTACCGGGTATTGAATGTAATAAATACGCTTCTAATTATTTAAACTTATTAGCAACGCATTGCCTTGTACAAGCCGTTAACTTACCAACTAGACACAAAACTTGCCTTGACCATTTTATGGTGAAGTCTATTCACAGTTTTCAGACCCTAACCTTTAACCGCATTACAGATCATCAACCCATTTTGTTATCTATTGACATCAAAGGGCTTAAGAGGAATATACGAACTAATTATAAAACTGTCACAAACACGGATGCGGTCAGAGAGTCACTTGCAGTAGAAAATTGGGATGAATACTATAGTTTAGAGAATGTTAATGATGCTGCAAATTTTTTGACATCCACTATTAAAAGAGCTATTGATAATAACAGTCTCACCAAAAAAATACCTAATAAATTCAAAGCTTTAAAACCTTGGATAACTTATGGTCTAATTAAAAGTATACGCAGAAGAAACCAGATGCAGAAACGGTGTAAAGTTTTTCCAAATGATACTGAATTGTTAGTAAAATATAAAAAATATAGAAATTTATGTAACCACCTTATTAAAACTGAAAAACAAAATTATTATAAAACCCAACTAAATAACTCTAAAGGTAATATTAAAAGCACTTGGAACATTATAAAAGAAATCTCTAACTACTCTGCAAATAAAGTACCCTCTAACGCATTACTTGATATAAAAAAAGATCCAATCGAATCGTTAAATGAGGTAAATAGCTTCTTTACTTGTATTGGTAACGACTTAGCTAACTTAACTCTCCGTAAGCTTAACAAAACCGATGAACAATTGGCAAATAATGTATCAAGATGTTCTAATGTACCTATAAGCTCGTTATCATTATTCCTGACAGATGCCAAGGAAATTGCTAGTGTCATTAGTTGCCTCAAAACACATAGTGCCCCGGGTCATGACCGAATATCCACTTCTATTTTTAAGACTTGCTTAAAAGAACTGTCTGAACCAATAGCCCATCTGTGCAATCTGAGTTTCTCTACGGGATCTTTTCCAGCTATATTCAAACAGGCTATTGTGTCTCCAATATTTAAAGCTGGTAGCAAGATACAGCCGTCAAATTATAGACCAATTTCCTTGCTACCAGTTTTATCAAAAATTTTGGAAAAAATTGCAAACAAGAGGTTAATGTCGTATCTGGAAAAGAATGCCCTATTAGCGATTAACCAGTATGGCTTCAGAAGTAGGAGATCCACTGATGACGCCGTACTTGAGCTAACTACCCTCATTTCATCTTATTTAGATAGTGGGAAAAAAATTGTGGGTATCTTTCTGGACCTCCAGAAAGCTTTTGACACGGTATCAATTCCAATACTGTTAGAGCGGCTTAATAACATAGGAGTTCGGGGAATTGCCCACAGTTGGTTTTCTGACTATCTAACTAATCGGACCCAGAAAGTAAAAGTAGAGAATAACCTTAGTGATAGCGCTCCGTGTAAATATGGTGTTCCACAAGGTTCCACTCTAGGGCCTACCCTCTTTTTAATTTATATTAATGAGCTATGTACCCTCAAGTCTATAGAGGCCGATACACTAATGTTCGCTGATGACACAGTTCTCCTGTTCAATGATAACCGAAGCTGGGAAAAGGTTTTCAACAAGGCAGAGTTTGGTCTTTCAAAGGTTATAGCCTGGCTAGAAAACCACTTACTTTCACTCAATATCTCGAAAACTAAATATCTGTCCTTTAGTAAAACTAAGGCATCCAGACCGCCACATACTCTTAACATTAAAGCCCATTCCTACCCTTGTAATGTCACATCTCTTCCACGCACCTGTGCCTGTAGCACACTAGCTAGTGTGGACACAGTAAGATACTTAGGTGTTATGATAGATCATCATCTAAAATGGGGTGCACATATACACACAGTTTCTCAGCGTACGAGGAAGTTAATTCATGTTTTTAAAACACTTAGACATGTTGCCGACAAGAAACTACTCATACAAACTTACAAAGCACTGGCTGAGTGTGCAATTAGCTATTGCATATGTTCGTGGGGAGGTGCTGGTAAAACTAACATGAAAACCATAGAAAGAGCACAAAGGGCACTACTCAAAGTTACATTTTTGTTGCCCTTCCGGTACCCTACTTATCAGTTATACAAACTATGTAATGTACTTACCGTACGTAAACTTTTTATCCTTCAATGTTTGCGTAAATACCACCGAGAAGTAGTACCTCACCTGTCTACGACTGATAAACGCATAGTTAAATGTCCAGTTCCAAAGTATCACTGTGATGTATCCTGGAATCACTATTTGCATCTTGCACCAATGTTCTACAATGAATTAAGCACTATTCAGGTAACTAGACAATTGACACAACATAAACTAAAAATTGTAATTTACAAATGGCTAGACACACTAAAGTATGATGATACAGAACAACTGCTTCAAAAACCTCCTGATTAATATAATTAACTTTTTTTTTATTGTTATTATTTTTGTTTCTTATTAATGGGTTCTACTGTACAGCATTAATTATTTCGACGGTATTGACTATTCAGTAATACTCAATATATACCAACTCACTCACATACACACACGCACACTTACACACATTCACACACACACATATATATACACACACATACACATACACATACACACACACACACACATACACACACACACACACATACACACACAACGGCGTAATTTTAATTTTAATTTTAATTTAAATTATTATCTAAACTTAGTTGATACACTGTATATTTAGGCTAAGTTAGTTTAAGAATAGCCACATGTTTTTGTAAAGTATATTATTATCTAGTATAACATAATTTAATTGTAAACAAATTGTCCCCCTGGAAGATCCTGCCTTCTACAACACAGTCAACACTACAGTAGAAGGCAGAGCAACACTAAATTGTACCACATGTACCTGTTTACAAATAAAAATCTTTTAATCTTTTAATCTTTTTAATCTTTAATCTTTTCTTATTTTGTAGAAGTTAATAGGTGTATAGTTTTTTCTTCATATGTAAACCAATAATTTCGCCGTTCGTTCATCACATTCATAGCAGTGAAATGACCACTATTACCTATCAACAAGTTCCATGTCACAGGCCCTTAGGGCGGCTTGATAAACTCTCGACACCAGAGTTGGCCACTCTCATTCGATAAGAAGAAGTTGGTAAAGTCTACTTTTGAATTCGATTTTTATACTTGTAAGACAGGGTCAGTCCACGGCGGAACCTGTCTGTACTAATATGAAACAGGGAAAAATATATTTCGAGATTTATGGTAATTTAGTAGATATTATAATGAGTATATGTATTAGACGAACAACGCCATGAACAATTCATCATATTCAATTCAATTTCAATTATCTTTATTTAAACAGATTCTCCATCAGTTAAAACAACAATGGAATCTGCATGATCGCAGACAGGCAAGAAAGCAATACAAAATATTTACAAAACCACATTCAAAACGTTGAATTCTATTTTTAAAACCAGCCTGAAGCGTTTTTTGCATACTTTGCATCTGCAAAAGAGGTTTTACTGTGGGGTGTCCAATAAGAGCTGCAAGTCACGAGACAAAGCGAGCAGACGGGCGATGCGTCGACGCAGGTCAACGACCGGGTCGTCTACCCGCCGGACCGACACCTTCCAGGTAGGGGGGATATGGGTTATGGCTGTAGGGAGACATTTATATAATTTCTATTATCTTTTGCCACCTGGGTAACAGAAATATCTCGTCCGGGTGATAGCACCCTGTTTTAAAAAAATACTAACTTATTTTTGTATGTATTAATATAGTGAACCTAGATGTAAGTTTTTGAACCCAATATACGTTTTTGTATTGTATTTGTATTGTATTGAACCATTTACACATTATAATATGTATTACGTATATTGTGACAGGAAATTTTGTATGTACGTAATGTTTTTGTAATTTTTTCTATATTTTATAACTAAGATTTTGTTCGCACCTAATTACTTGTTCAAAAATATATCATTTTCATTTTTATTTATTATATAAATGAATAAATAAATACTTATATTTATTTATTTATCTACTTGTGTCATGCGGGAATCGAATAGAAGGCAGATTCACTACCAACTAAGCTAACAGGCCAGTTGTGTAGTATATTCTATGATATAAGTATTTATATGTATGTATCAACTTTACAGTATCAAAAAAGATTCTTTATCATGGTCACCCTATATCTTCGGCAAAGCATGGGTATTCCAAGCTTACACTATAACATATTCTGTGGCTCGGTACCGTATACTATAGATATAGGTAGGTGTATCTCTTTGTTTGCCCCAAAAATGCTGTCAAGTTGGTGATTTGACCTTTGGTGACGGTAAATAAGGTGATCTTATGATATGTAAAGTTTATCAAGATTATATTTGTTTGGATTTACTGTTAAATATCTATGATAGAGTAAATTATCGCTATACATACTATAAAATAAACGCTATACATTCTTCTTCTTCTTATCGAATGATAGTAGAGTTTATCAAGCCGCCCTAAGGGCTATACATTTTAACTTACATACTCGACGTGCGTCCCTGAATTCCGACGTGAAAAAAAATGTAAGTTTCGATAAGTCGATCGTGTACCGACACAGTTGAATTTATTGAAAATGTCTTATATAATGAGTTGCTTAAAGCGCCTGTAGCTCAGCTAGCAGAATTATTCGTTTGTGATTATCGACGCGGTCAGTCCGTGGATGGGTGACCAATATTTTGTAATCATTCTTACAGTCCTTAATTAAGTCCTTAGATCTCAACGATAAAAAAAGATTAACATTATTTTATTAATTGAAAATGAAGTAGCTTACAAGCAAGAAAAATACTGTTCCAATAATACCCCAAGTTTTACATAACCAGAAAGACAGCTCATCATTTCTAAACAAAAGTTCGTAGAATGACTTACAATACTATTTTATAAACGCACCCTCGTAATTTTACGATTTTACCCACAAATTATGGGAAAAATTACCAACTTATTTCATCCGTGAAATAATACAATTTACTCTTCAAAACGTCACAAGTCTACTCTAGTTTTCGATTCTGTTTTGATCTCTATCTGGTTAAGTTTTAGGTTGAATTTTGTGTGTTATTTGTGGTGTATATCAATTATGATAGTTCGTAATTATGAGGTAAGAAGTAAGAAAGCATTATGAAGTGCAGTTTGTAACTGATACCATATATATACAATTATACATATATGAATACTTGGAAGAGGGAAATTTTAGATAGAGCTAACTGTTTTACGACTGCAATGAAAAATAATGTAGTTGTGGTTATTAATTCTTTATATCATGCCATATTTTGTGTAAAATATAATTAAAAATAAGAATAATAACAATAATTTATTTACCTTAACAATTAACATAATAAACATAATTGACGTATCTAACTAAGAATACTGCGTTTTTACATGCATTGTAATGAATAAATGATATACAAAAAAAATAAGTTTAACTAACTTATTTTTGTGTATTTCATTTATTTATTAGTCATTCATTTTTTATGTAACCAAAAAGGTGGGCAGCATTTTTTTACGCTTGTATCGTGGGTACTAGATAACGGATAGTAAATAATAATAACTTTATTGCACACCAAACATAAGTAAACATAACAAAAAGGAGTTTAACTATGCGTACAAATACCAGCCTTATCCCTGATCTCTTCCAGGCTCATAAATGTATTATCTCTTATCGACTTCAATTTCATACCACACGCTATCCGTATTTTTCTATCTTCATTCCCATCTAGCACCATATTAAGGTGAAGTGTATCTAATTGTAGAAAGTACATAAACAACAATTCAAAATCCACGGCAGCGGAACAAAAAACGTTATTTTTGCGTGTTTCTGTTTAATATCGCGGAACTAATATTGGGTTTATATTATTTATTAGATAACAGTTTTATGTCAGGGAGGTACAAGTTTGATAGAAATAGGAACATATCTAAAGTACATTATGTACATTTATTTACAAAATGTTAATTATGTCTGTAGCTATACATACATATAATAAAGCTGAACAGGGTCGAAAATGTGTACATAGAAAATATTAGAATAAAAATTGTTTGGGTATATATTTAATTAATAACAGAACACATTTCAGCAGTTTTAAGATTTTTTGTCTGTTTATCTGTTTATCTGTTTATTTAAACGCTCATAACGCAAAAACGGCTGAACGGATCATCATGATTTTTTATATTTAGGTAATATGAGGTCCTCAGAGAGTCATAGGCTACTTTTTATCCTGAAATAATGCGAGCGAAGCCGCGGGAGTCCGGGTCGTGTTTAAATAAATAAATATTCCGGGACATTGCACACAGCGCCATCTAGCCCCACACTAAGCAATCGCTTGTGTCGTGGGTACTAGATAATAATATAATAATAGACAGTCCCTAGTATTTTTTTCTTATTTCCAGAACTAGCAGTAACAACAGTATCGAGTATATCCTCAAGCGACGCGACTCCCTGGCCCACAGAGGTGGCGCCACTGGACACTTTGACTGTCGCGTGTGAGAGGGACAGCATGCAAGTCACCATTTCTCTCGCTCGCACCTCGCTCAATAGTATAGACAGGTGAGATATTTGATAGAAATATCATAATAATCATTTATGTTAAGAAATAATTTATTTACCTTAACGACAATATTTACATACATACAAAAATTACTTGAACATACATACAGAAAAACTAAAAAAAAAAAAACAGATATTTACTAAAGACTCAACACACCGTCCATACTGTCGCTAAGATAATATGTAAACTTCGTTAATTAGTAAAATCGTAGACTTTATTTATAGTGCAGGAAAAGTAGGGGATTTTGCGACAAAATCTGTACATTAATGAAACTTTTTTTACTACCTTAATTTTGGTGGGAGAGACGAAAATCCGATGAGTCCTGCCAAAATTTTGACACCATGGAGGGCAAACAAAAGGGCGGCATTTTTTAAATACTTATGTCAAATGGGGTGTACATTTTGATGTAGGTACTTATGTACGCTGAATACATAAGTACCTAATATATGTACCTAGTAATATATATGTATATACATATATATTATGACTCGATTCGATTAGATTGAGTTTGAACTCAATGTAATCGAATTTTTCCATAAATCAGAATTTATTTAAAAAGCATCACATTTTACTGATCAAAGTCTATCATTTGATACCCATCGTAGGTAGGTAATTGTGAAAAAATATGCTATCCGCCATTTAGTTGTGGCAGCCATCTTGAATGTACATTACTTCTAAGGACATATATTATTTTTGACGTTATTATAACTTAAGAAAGCTCAGTTACAATCCAAAAGGAAAATTTTTTTTAGCCCTTCTCCCTCTCATATACCTACTCACCCAATTTGACTGCTCTGTTAGTTTAGTTGGTAGTCCCTGCCTTCTAATCTAGGGCTGTGGGCTCGATTCCTGCATAATAAATATTTAAATTTGTAATTAATGGTGTTGAGTCTGGTCGTTTTTATGTAAAATAAGTATGTATGTATAAAAGAAAAATATATATTATATCCGTTATGTAGTAACCATGATACAAGCGTAAGCTTAGTATGGGGCTAGATGGCGCTGAGTGACATGTCCTGAAATATTTATTCTAATCTCCCATCTCTGTTCCAGTGACTTCCCGATCTTCAACGGCATAGTGTATCCAGCGGGTCTGGGCTCCAACTCATCCTGTCTCCGTGAATATGTATCTGAGCGTGGCGACCTGCACTACTCCCTGCCTCTGAAGGGCTGCAACACGATGCCCACTGAGAATGTGAGTATTACTGTTTTGTATGGGGACTAAATATTTAGATAGAATATTCTTAATTGTAACACACGAAATGAAAATAAAATACAAAGAAATAGATTAAAAATAACTTATACTAGTGCCACAAGTGGCGGCCTTATCGCTAAAAGCGATCTCTTCCAGGCAACCATTGGATGGAGAGAAATGAATAAAGGATTACAAAATAAAATAAAATATAATAATTAAATATTTGTCCAGGACTTTGAAAATAAAACGTCAGTTCTTGTTGTTCAAGCATTACATACAAACAATCAAAATGTCAACTTCAAATTGGGACGTTGACTTATCATTGGTAACATTTTGACAGTTTGATTATTATGACAGTAGACCAACGACATTAATATTTAGGTATTATCATGGAGATAATAAGAAAGAGAGGGATGAAAATCCTTGGGTATTATTAATGTCGTTGCAGTAGACAGACAAATTTCGAACAACAAGAACGGACTGCGAATTATCAAAGTTCTGGACTAATAGATAAACCACGTTTTGTAATAAGACCCATAGGCTCTTAAATCTACAAAAGAGTCTCTTTAACATATAAAAAGTTTCATGAACCTACAAGAGTCTCCACGAGGCGTTATCAGGACGTTTGACTTCATAAAGGTAGAAGCTTAGGTTTATCTGTGATAAAACCTGCAGGTTTCTACTTCTCCTGGGGGGCACTTAAGAAACCTCAAATAAATTAAAGAGTAAAAGTCGTTGAATACGCCACTGATGTCCAAGACAATGTTTTTGTCACTCGAATATTTAGAAGCAAAACCGTGTCTAATTCAAAAGTCATAATCTCAAAAGATCATAAAACGAAAGAAAGTAATAGTTCAATGTTTGCGAACCCACCAAAACAAATCCAAAGGGCAACCCAAGTAATATATGAGAAAAGAACTTAGTTCAATATCAACATATCGTGACTTGGCTCGACGCCTCTGGCGCTAACAGCCTATGTGTATAATTTAACTTAAAATGTGTGAAGCGCTCTTAGCTTAGCTAGCGGAGGCAATCGCATGCGATTACCAATGTCGACGCGGTCAGTCCTTGGATGGGTGACCAAAACGTGGCATTCCATTTTGGGCGCTTCCGTGGGCCAGATGACACGTTAAATTGTAGGTCCCGGCTGTTTGTCTAGTACGGCAGTCGTTAAGCCATATTAGAGGCCCTTAGGGCGGCTTGATAAACTCGCGACACCAGAGTAGGCCACTCACATTCGGTAAGAAGAAGAAGACTTAAAATGTGTTGAGAAGTATAAGGCCAAGCAAGTTTTTTATTCAAGCTTCAAATAACTTTGACTTACTTAAATAATGCAACTTTTATTTTTATTGACCTAAATAAAAAGAGTAGGCGAGGCAAATCTGAAAACACGAAAAATCTATATCGTAAAATTACTTTCAAATGACCAATGAAGTAAGTTATACCTAAGTTAGATCATTTCTCAGTAAGATGCAAAGTGCATTACACAATACACCGGGAAGCGTGGGCGCCGGACGAGCTTTGCATATTGAAGTAGGAAGGGATTGGTGTGGAATAACATACATACACTCACACACATACATACATACATACATGCGTGAGTGAATGTCATGTTTCTATTTAACCGACTAATAGCCATCCAGCGTGGTAATGCGGCCAGTTTGCTGGGCACGCTGCCCACTGGTAGTGGGCTGGAGCACTAGATTATCTTTAGGCTTTTCTAAAGATTTTCTAAGTGCCCCTTTTAGTAGTAGTTAGAAGTAGTATGTTTAGTTTTTCTTCCCTTGTTTTTATATTTTATTATTGTAAATAAAGTTATTTTTTACCGACTAAGAAAACGAAAAACAGACAAACCATTTTATGGTAGAAGTGCCGAAGTGTCGAACACAGCGCTTTACCTCTACGTTTATTGAACGGACAGCAAAGCTTTGGAACACTTTACCAGAAGCTGTAATGTGTTTCCCGGGAACTACAATCCAGGGGTTATCAAATCTAGAGTTAATAGGTATCTTCTAGGTAAACGTGTTACATCCTAGGCTGCAGCAATGCTTAACATCAGGCAGGCTGAAACAAATGAGGCAGGCCAGACGTAAACCTATCCCACGTAAAAAAAACCGAGACACAGAGAAACAGATAAACAAACAAAAAAACTAAAAACGTCTGAAACGTGTTTCATTATATCGATATCTTCTATGTTATCTTCACATTTTTGACCCTCTTCAGCTTTATTATATGACGTATAGATAGAAGATTTAGGGATTAACAAAATTATATTGAAATCCAAAGCCTTCCGAACCAGTTTGCACTGTGTCTCAGGACCCGATAGCTTCTCCCTGATTATGATATCTATTAACACAAATAAACAAACAGAGTGTACAATATATTACTGAACAAATGATAGCATTTAAACAAAACCTTATACAACTTTTATATCAATTTTATCCTAGTTGTTTTTTAACTAATACGGGTTTGCACATGGCCATATTTTGTCTGATGGTAAGCAAAGGCTATGGCCTAAGATGGAGCGTGCTACCCAATAAGAATCGATTCACTCTCGCTTTGAAGATCGCTGGGTTAATAGTGCGTGGGGAACAGGGAGTCAGGGAGTACCACAACTTGGCGGTACGAACAATACAAGTTTGAACTTAAAATACCATATAAAACTAGAATGCCATATAATATGGCTACAAATTTACTATTCTGCTAATCAATTTAAGCTAGCTAGCTTAGTCATCCTTACATTTTTTTCCTAATTTACGCAGTTATTATTTTTCTTAGCAAAAAACTACAAAACACATCATCACCTTTGAATAATAAGATGAGCTAACCGGAAATTCACAATCACTATAATGGCTGAAGGAAAAACGTGTGTACGTTTTATATAGGGTTATATGATGATTATAATTTTACGTGGGTCGGATGACACGTTATATTGTAGGTCCCGGCTGTTTGTCTAGTACGACAGTCGTTAAGCCATGTCAGAGGCCCTTAGGGCGGTTTGAAAACACTCGACACCAGAGTTAGCCACTCTCATTCGAATCGAGGACAGAGTTATATAACCTTTTAAAAGGCAACTTAAGTGCAACAAAACTTGTTCTAAATCATCATCTGTATTAGCCTGTTATCGCCCACTGCTGATCATAGGCCTCTCTCGCGGATGCCTACGTCATAACATCTATCTGCATGCCAAATTTCAGCCCGATCTGTCCAGTGGTTCGAGCTGTGCGTTGATAGATAGATGATATGACGTAGGCGTCCGATAAGAAAGGATTTTTGGAAATGCCACTTTTAAAGGGGTGAAATAGGGAATGCAAGTTTTACTTCTTAATGCGAGCAAAACCGCGAGCACCCATTAGTCAAAGAAATAAACATAATAATTTAATTGGATACATTTATTGTGTATTTTTTTAATGCAAGTTTTACTTCTTAATGCGAGCGAAGCCGCGATCCACTAGTTTAAATAAATAAAAATGAATGAATAAAATTAAAAAAAACAGGAGTCAGTTATCAGTAACCCTGTATACATTAGTCTGTCACGAATGATGTGGTAAATAACTATGTGTTTATCTGTAAGTACATATGGAGTCGTGACTTTACAATTCACTGACTGACCATGCCTAGTTATTATTAGGAAGTATTTTGATTTGGAATAAAATTGATAGTTAAAAGTGGAAGAATCATTTTTATTACTTTTAAAAAGTAAAACTTAAAACATAATATACAAAGCTATTCTTTTACAAAAGATTTATTATGATCTAATGCTTCCACCACGTTTCGTCAAGTTTTAATAATCTTATACGTCGTTAAGCCATGTCAGAGGCCCTTAGGGCGGCTTGATAAGCTCTCGACACCAGAGATCGCTACTCTCAAGATATACCTTTACTGTATACATGTAAATTAATAAGAGTTATTATTTTTAATATTTCATACTTTCTTTATGTAGTTCAATATGCATCCTCCAGATTGATGAAAATACGCAACCTGCCAATCCTGATTATTTTAGCCCATTTCCAAACAAATTTATAAATTTAGAAACATTGTTTACAGATTTATAAACAAACAAAAGAAAAGTATATAAGTATTATATCCGTTATCTAGTACCCACGACACAAGCGTTAGCTTAATGTGGGACTAGATGGCGCTGTGTGTAATGCCCTTTAATGTTTTTTTTTATATATTTTATGAACGTGGAACAATATTCTCTTTTACATTGTTATTCTATAACAACTTGTACAAGAAATGCAGAAGATTTCAAGCTACCCAAGGCTAACCGGCCGCCATCTTTATGACTAAGACAAATTACAATTTATAATTTCTGCTCGTAAATTCTTATGAAGTTGATGCAACAGAGCGACTGCTTTATTATGATTAACTTATAAATGGTAAAAGAGACAAGTGTTTATGAAATACGTAAAATTTTTTCGTATAAAAGAGGCCCTGGAGTCGGGAGTTTTCAAAACGCCCTATGGGCCACGACCAACAGCCGGCACCTACAATTTAACATATCGGCCGACCCATGGAAACACCCAAACACGTACTACGTTTACACTTAATACAAAATACGATTGATTTAATTGTTTCAGTAAAACAATAACACAAATCATTGCAAACTCTCTGGACCTTATTACAAAACGTGGTTTAATTATTAGTCTAGACCAAGTCCGTTTTATTTGTTCAAAAATTGTCTGTCTACTGTCAAATTATCAAACTGTCAAAATGTACCAATGTTAAATCAATGTTCCAATTTCAAGTTCACATTTTGATTGCTTGTATGTGATGTCTGAACAACAAGAACCCACTTTTTTTTTTAAAGTTCTAGACTAATTTATAAACCACGTTTTGTAATAAGACGGTCTTTGTCTTTGTAAGACTTTATTTACAATAATAAAATATAAAAACAAGGGAAGAAAAACTAAACATACTACTTCTAACTACTACAAATAGGGGCACTTAGAAAATCTTTAGAAAAGCCTAAAGATAATCTAAGTGCTCCAGCCCACTACCAGAGGGCAGCGTGCCCAGCATACTGGCCGCATTACCACGCTGGATGGCAATGCTGATACGTTGAGCCAGAAAACGGCCAGCATTTTGGTCATGCGTCGCGTCAACCAAGCGCTCCGAGAGGTTTTGGAAAATAGTATGGGCTCCCGGACCCCACGGCCCCAAAGTCTCGACTCCAAAAGGCTCAAATATGTAACCTCGGCCGAGGTTAGCATATTTGCGTCTCTTGTGATGCTCGGCAATAATAGCCGCCGCTCCAGCCCGACACCGTGTCAAAGACAGATGAGACGGCGCCAATGTGTCGACGCAAGTTGCGTCCCACACAAGGGGCCGACCCAACTTCCAGGGCACAAGAGTCATACCGTCAGGTCTTTTTCCATCGTCACGTGCTAGGCCGCTCGGTTCGAGCATAGCTGCAACATTGGCAGTGGAAAAAGCCCGGCGAATGATGTCGTTCAGACTAGCGTGGCGGCTAATTCTACCAGCACTCCTCGAACATGAGAGGCCGTGGTGCCCGAGCTGGTCGACATCAGTACCACACTGGCAGCGATGCGGCTCACAGCTCCTCGCACCCAAACGCAAACTAACCGCGAGTCGAAAAGCTGTCGGGTCTAAAAGGTTTCCTGTATTAAAAGAAGGCATGGCCTGCAACCAAAGACCGGATTCCCACACACTGACCGCAAGGATACGGGCGCGATCCGCGAAACTAGTACACGTATCGAGAAGTGATTTCCGTGCTAGTTCGCTGATCGGCCGATCCCACAGTCTCTGGGAACGAGGTGTTGTAGGGAAATCGGTGTTCGGACAGGCCAGGCGCCAAGCATTTTTAGCTTCGTCCGTATGCGCAACTACAACTACGCCAGACGGGCCTAAAGCGGGTGCGAGGATTTTTTGGACCAATTCGTAAGTACCGTGGACAGAAGCCAAAAATGCTGGTAAAGCAACACTTGAAATTTTGCGGACACCCAAACCTCCTAACCGTACAGGTAAGGAAGCTTGCGACCATGTCCTGTCATCCATGTCCACATTCAAAACCGAAACTAGTGTGTCCTTTACGATGTTGTCTAAGCTCGAAAGGAGCCCATTGTGTTGCCACAATGGACAACATCGTAAATAGTAGGTGAATTTTGGAACAAACAAACAATATTTGATAATGGTAAAAGCCATATGGGCGTTTATTTTGAGCAGACGGCCTGAAGTGTCCCTGAAATTTTGAATTTTGTCCTCTACGAAAGGAGAAAACGACTCATCTAGAATCGGTGAACCAAGAAGGCGAAGTAAACTTTTGTCTAGAATAGAAATACCCGGTGCCAAATCATTGAATTTAGATATGACTGAATCCTTGTCCGAACATGAATCGCAAACAAATAGTTCGCACTTATTTGAATTTAATTCGAGACCAACATGACGAAATTCGTCTACCAAAATTTTGAAATCATCGAGGACGGTGTTCACGTCACCTCCCAAAGTTCCGTCATCCAAGTACCAAACATTAAGTTTGGACTTGAGACGTCTTTGTTAATTTCAACGTTCTTTACGCAAAAACGGCTGAACAGATCTTTATGATTTTTAGTATGTAGGTAGTATGAGGTCCCGAAAGTGTCAACTTTTATCTCTAATAACGCGAACGGAGATGCGAACGTCTACTAGTAATATTTAAAAATATAATTAGGTAACATTTCCGCACAAAATAAATCTAGCCCTACGAAAGTTTTTTGACGTTAAAAAACACAAAGGTGTTATTTCTAAATATTTACCCAAGCGTTTTGTTAATTCTTGTGTACTGTGAGATTAATCTTTGTTATCTTAGGATGTAGTACATGTTTGATGTTTACCTTTGATAAGATATTTGTACAAAGGCGAGAATTTCGTGAAAACGAATAATAGGAATGTGGCAAAAACTGAAAACAAAGAGAACATTTTGCTAAAGTTGTATAGAAAATTTGTTCCAGTTTGGTTTTTTTATTGGTGTATTTGTTACCCGTCTTAAATAGACGAATACATTGCAATCCCAATTTAACTATCAACATGCTGATTCATTTCATCTAACGCCCGTAGCTTAACTAGCGGAGGCAATTGCATGCGATTACCAATGTTAAGCAAAGGTCGACGCGGTCAGATCTTGGATGGGTGACCGAAAAGTGGCATTCCATTTCAGGCGCATTCGTGAGCTGGATGACACGTTAAATTGTCAGTCCAAGGGCTGTTTGTCTAGAACAGCAGTCGTTAAGCCATGCCAAAGGCCATTAGGGCGGCTTTCAACTCGACACCAGAGTTGACCGCTCTCATTCGATAAGAAGAATATTTCATTTATAGGGATTTTCAGAGCTAACAGACATTTTATAGAGGATGCATCAAACTTGCCACAACTTATGTAAGATAACATAACGCACCTTGGGCGCAGAACAGGGAAAACAGATGCAAAACTCAACTTTACAAGGTATGAAATTATGGAACAAAAGATATCTTTACGACATCTTTGAGACATATCATGACATCTCGAATATTCTATATGATAACGTTAATCGTTTATAACTATTAAATGAATTATATGTAAATAATAATAATAATAAAATAAATATTTCAGGACATCACACAGCGCCATCTAGCCCCATACTAAGCTTCCGCTTGTATCATGGGTACTTGGTAACGGATATAATACATATATACTTTTCTTTTGTAAATACATACTTATTATTCATAGAAACGACCAGACTCAATTCAAATAATTACAAATTAAAATATTCATAACTATTTGTGTCATGCGGGAATCGAACCCGCACCGCTAGATTAGAAGGCAGAGCCACTACCAACTAAGCTAACAGAGCAGTCATGTGCCGAGTTGTTAACTAGAGCTTAAGAAATTTGAGAAGTTTTATGTCATAGAAACAGGAAAAGCCACAATGATGAAAAGATGAACGCAATGATTACTTATCTCATAAATTATATGCATGTGACAGTATACTTTTTATTTGATACTGTCATAAAAATAATACCATAGTATAAATTAATAAAAATAAATAATGCAACGTGTTGTATTGAAATACGGTCTACGGTCTTTGGCACCTATTATTTGTACTTTTACGTACCTAAAGTTTGTCATCTGCGTAATTTTCATCTGTAACCTCGAAGGTTGTATTCATTTTCGACACCACGTAGTTGTTTGTTTATATTATGTATGTATGTTTTTTTGTTACATAAGTAACGTAACAGTTTCCTCAGTTCCGTCTCATAGAAAAACGCGGCTATTAGGAAATAATTTGCTTAAAGTAGTCAAAGTATTGAATATTCACGAAATATTACGTAGAATTTTGCCAAGTTTAACTAGTGAAAATACTTATGTAAAAATTATGTTATTTTGTATTTCGAAGTAAAAACGTACACCTAATTTTTCTTAAAATTGTTGGTAAACTACAAATTTTAAGCAACATCCTAATTGAATGGAGATCAAATGTCACAACAACAAGGCAAAGTTTGTGTGAGTCTTTGTTGTTACTTCATGCAAATGAACCGATTTATGTACAATTAGGTAAAATGGTAGATTGGTGCTAAGCTAGTGTACACCCGCGGCTTCGCCCTCATAATTGTCGAATACAAAGTAGCCTATGACACTTCCGGGATCTCATACCTACCGACATACCAAGTGAAGATTCGTGAAGATCCGTTCAGCCGTTTCTGCGTGATGATCGTTTATATAAACAGATAAACAGACAAACAATCTAAAAACTGCTGAAACAAGTTCTGTTATTGATTTAAAGTAACCCAAACAACGAATATCTTCTATGTACAGGTTTTTGACCCTCTTGAGCTTTATTATGTGTAAAGATGGAAATCCATTCGCGAGTCTGAACACAATATCTCATCGGCAAAATGTCAAAAAAATCTAATCTAAATCTATTTATATCAGATAATAATAATCCATATACATCACACTACAATTGAAGTTGTTGTATTCAAACTTGATTTCCAAACGACGCTTTATTTAACACAATCAAAATCAAAATCATTTATTGCACTAATGGGTACAGACAGATGGTATAAAATATAAATAAATTAGTAAATAGTTCTCCACAAGTCTACATTTCGGTGTGCAATGCGTTACTTTGCCTGCCATGTTTATTAAATTTGACATCTTGTACATTGTAATTTAAAGAGCATGTAGGCGTTCAAGAGTTTATTACCGTTTTTATTACAAAGCATATAATCTGTCTATTAGTTTAGTGTGAACGTAAACATTGATATAAAATAATTGACATTTCGTATTTGGTTAAGTTTACGAAATTATTTTATCCATTTGCATTTGAACGTGGGTTTCGACGCCTACAATGTCTGAAAAAGATTTTAAAACGAATGTAAGGATAATACATTAATAACTGTCATACAATCAATGACGAATTCAGTCGGTTTGATCTGAATACATATTAATATAGTTTGAAATCAACTGACATTTTGGGGAAATTTAGGCAAATTAAAGTGGAATCGATCAGTTTTAGGAATGCCAAAATCTCTGACTTATTTATTTAGTTTTTATATGTATAAATTACTTTTAAATATAATATAAACATAATAACACAACACAAGCGTTTGTTCTTTGGTCTGTTTGTGTGTGTGCTTTATTTTTGTATTGTGTAAAATTGTGACTTGTGAATTGTGTTAATTTGACATATACATACTTATATAATGTTTGACATATTGTTAATATTGATGAATGTTATTAATAATTACCGGGAAACAAGTTTTAGTCAAGGATTAAAAATAAACTTCTTGAATAAGTATAAACATTATTTTAAACAAAATTAAAGTTTTAAAATGTGTGAAAAACGGTTTTTATAAACAGTGGTGATGGAAATTTAATCAATGAAATACATCGTAGCTTAGACCTAAGGAAACCTTTGTCAATAAAAAGGTAAATGATATAGAAAGAGAAAAGTTAAGTTTCTAATCGTCATTGCACGAAACATGGTTGTTTCAAAATGTTTGACACCAAAGTTTACCTCCCTCATACAAACTAATAAGACACGTAAAAACACTTGCTCAAAATTTTATTTTTACATTGAACTTGCATATTATTTTTATTCTCGTTCAATTTTGTTTCATCACGCCATCGCGCCATGCTATTTCACACGTCCAAATTCAATTGTTATTTCTGTTTGTAATAGTACTATAAATTTATATCTCCGAGATTTGCATGATTTTAACTAATCTAGCGAAGGTTATGAATAATACTAGTTTGTAAGCTAGCACGCAATGTTTTGTTTACCGGAAGTAACGTTTTGTTGTTAACTATTTTATGAGTAGGTAACAATAAATTTAATAAACTTATTGGGAAGTGAAAATAATCACGACTAGTTTATAAAACTATACATACTCTATGATATCGCATGGTATGGTGATATAGTTTTGTGTTGCAGATTTTACAGGTTTTAGAGACTTCCATAGATTTCATTTTTTCTAGTTCTCTTTAATTTGGTGTTCATTTAATTAAAATTTAAATAATAACTTTAAAAGTCTTTAAATTTACTTTTGATCGCGTGGCGCGTTTTTGTTTAAAGTTAGATTCCCCTGGCCGTGTCATCCGACCTACGGAAGCGCCCAAAATGGAATGCCACTCTTTGGTCACCCATCCAAGAATAGACCACATCGACCTTTGCTTAACATTGGTGCACGCATGCGATTGCCTCCGCTAGCTGAGCTACGTGCGCTACATGTAAACTCATCTCAGAAGAGAATAAATAAAATAAAATAAAAATAGCCTATATTTTCTACTACTCAGTAAATTATGACACAGATATACTTCACTTTACTATTTTTAACCTCATTTAATGAAGAGAATAGCCTACATTAAATACTTCGTATATAAAGGCTCGTATATAGCCTGCTTACATAATCATATTTACATATCGAGGTCGATTCCGCAACCTCGCTCCGTCTCGGATGTTCGCATCTATATGAGATGAGAGATATTTGTCTTACCAACCTCGATTTTATTTGGTGTATTGGTTAGGTAGAAAAAATGATAGATGGTAGATTTTGTAACGACGCTTTGATTGGATTAATCGTGTACTTTTTATAACTTTAATAATAAAATGATTGAGACTTCAATTAATTAATGAGGCTCTCGTTGGAAGGTTGGGTTAAGGGCCAGATACAGAAGGCAGTGATCCTTGACACGGCGCGTATTGTCCGGAGGTTCCTGTCTTTGTAGCCTCTACCACCGGTAGCTTGGGTCCTGCCCCATTGCCGGCGGCATTACTAGTTTTAAGTTTTTTATGATATTTGTTTTTTTTATACATACGTATATTGTAAAAAAAAATAAAAACAGTTGTAAATATGAAAAATGAATACGAATACAAGAAATGATTGAGCTTAATGATTGAGATTAGCTTTATTAGCTACACATATTTTGGAAGTAACACACGCAACAGATAAGTGCTAGCCGGTGGTTGTAGTTAAATTTGTTATACAATTAATCAAATTTAAATCAATTCCATTTTAATTCTTATTATACAGGGTGTTCTGTCGAGGGTCCGACAAACCAAGTGAGCGTGTTCAGGTACATATTTAGAGAATACAAGTTGGCCAAAAAAAATCCCTGACCTCCTATTTTTTTTTAAAGATTTTTTTCGTTTTCACCGAAATTGTACCTATTCACTTAACTAAATAACATTTCTAAAATCCGTTTTAGACCGGATGTTTTCATGTAATTATAATCTCAAATGCATGCTTAAGCCACGAAAAGCAAAATTACAAACAATCTGAACTATTTAACTGATGTAGAACTCATAAAGTGAAAAAATAAGTTTAAGCTTGACGTCTAAGTTCAACTTTCACAATGATTAAAAAAAAACACTAGCGCTTCCGGAGGAAGTATGCATTAAAAAAGATCTCCATTTATCACTTATTACAACGACATAAAAAAATGCTATAATACTTACCAGCAAAGAATATACAGAGAGTCGTACCCCGGCAGACGTGTGCCTCATCACACCACATTTTCAAACACTTTTCGGAGACTGCGGGAAACTGGTACCCTACACTTTAGGGAACCATGCCTGAACAATAGACAGCATCGCGTCGTTGTAGATGAAAACATTCTACAAGAGTTCGATGCAGATCCCACCACCAGCTTCAGAAAAGTGGCCCGTAACTTGGGAGTTGCTTACTATCTGGTAGGTGCATCATACAAATTAAAACCGCTGTTTACACTCCATCCCACAGCAACCGACGTATAATTTATCAGGTATTCTTAACCTTCAATACTAGTAACATTTAATGTACACGCCATTGCTCATACTTATAAATAACTATAATTATATAGCTCGAGATCTTTCAACAAACGTCTGAGATAATGTTATCAAACATCGCGATGGACTTTCAAGGGAACTTGTATTGCGTATTGTTTTCTGATTACTTTTATGGAAGAAGTTTTTATTTTTAGCTTCTGTAGCGGAGATGGTAGGATAGGTTGGAAATAGATTAAAAGGTACAGCGAAGAGTTTACAGTGTATAGTTTGATTATTCGCTAATAATACAAAAATGAGACAGACAAAGGGATGAGGGAAAGTAAACTCCATCTTATTGTTTTATACATCTCTAAATAGTATTGAAATTATTCTTTTACTAGCGTCCACTTCTTTCAGGAAAACAGGATCTTTTATGATTCAAATTCAAAATCATTTATTGCACTCATGGGTTGCTATGCAGATGGTAAATACATAAAAAATACAGAAACATTCGCCACAAGCTTACCTTTCGGTGTATTTGTATTTGTATATAGTAATTGGACCACCAAGATACAGGCTAACGCCTAGTTTGGGGTCGGGATTTGGGATTGTATTGTAAATCAACGAAAATAGGTATGAATATTGTAATATGTAGGTTATGTTTTCAATTGGCAAATAAACATATTTTTACTTTTTTTACTTTATCTTTTTTATTTAGATAGATAGATAGATGTCACTTATTAACATACAGAATTAAAACAAACTTATTACAATAATAATAAGAGTTGACATCAATCATGTCTCGACAAACATTAATACAATTTTTAGTTTAAAAAATCTTATTCCTAATTATAAGTAATTACATTAAAATAAAGTTATAATTATTTTTGCTGTATAGGGGCTAGATTAGATAGTCAATTTATACAAATTATTTGATAAACCAGTAACACTTTTTATAAAGTCACCATGCTCAAATGTTGAATCTGTCGTAAAATGTGCTCCGGATTGATTGATGATAAAAAGTACGTAGTTTATACCAATAAAGTCAAAAGGAAGACCAGCACTTGCTGGGTTGGGGCCGGGTTGTGATACGAAACTTTTACTTGATTCATGTCTTGTATTTCTATATTTTTGCTGTTTCATATATAATTTCTCAACACCAGAGTTAGCCACACGCATTCGATAAGAAGACGTATAATTTAATGTTTCATGTGACAATACATGTTAATTGTTCTATTTTTTTTTATAATCTTGCTATATATTCAGTCATTTACCACGTACAAGTACATAATATCTTTCACACCGGCCTTACCTGTTCTTGTTATAGAAAGACTGGCGACCTTTCGAACGGCCTTGAGACCGCAATGTGGACTGCGTGTGCGAATCAGTGGGTTTCACTTTTTAACTTTTAGACCACCGCCTTTTTGAGCACGTACTTTAAGTACGTAGTTAAGTAGTGATGTAGTTAAATAGTGGTTAAGTTGACAAACACCTGTAGGTATTGTAGCGGAGTCACTTTAAGATTTCTCTGATACATTTCATTAGGACAATCTTGAAACCTATGTACACAGCTTCATTTCTGTACTCTTAAGTATGTCTACATTCTCCCAGAAAAAACATTATGAGATGAGTAAGTTATTCAAGGTCAAAGGTAAAATTCAAATTCAATTCAAATTCAAATTCATTTATGTATTTGCAAAGATGTAGTGAGAATCATGGTACAAAAACATTTATGGATGTGAGGTAACAAAAATCAGACGAAAAATCTTTAAATGATGTCAAAAGATTTCAACGGGCTCTTTTGGAAACGAGTGTTTGTTTATATCACAAATACAAGAAAATGACGAACAAAATATCGTAACATAAATTTAGTAGTTTCAGCTTAGTCAGGAATTCTAAATGAATTTTTAACGTTATTACTTAGGCATTTACCGTTTATATTTGTAACTAGTGGACGCCCGCGGCTTTTCTCGCATAATTTCAGGTTAAAAAGTAGCCTATGACACACCTAAGACATACATACCAAAAATCATGATGATCCGTTTAGTAGTTTTTGCGTGATGAGCGTTTAAATAAACAGACAAACAGAGACACAGACGAACAGAGAAACAAGACTTTCGTGACTCTTCAGCTTTATTATACATATGTATAGATAAGAAGTACATAATTCATTACAAAACATCTAGTAGTATTTTCACTAATCGGCTTAAAGGCCCTTTGTGGCAACAATAACAGAAAAACTACAAATTTTCCATTTTTTTCTCATTAATTACCTAATTAACGCATTACCTTGTCATTTCGGTCAAGAACTTTTCTATCTTCAAGCGTTACTTAAGTCGACTTTAAGTAATCCTTAAACTGACAGTTTGACATGTAATTACTGCCTAATTAATTGCAATTTTGGGATGATTAAGGTCAATGCAAAGAATTTTTAAAGTTCATTTGACTTTTATAATTGAAGTAAGTTTAAATCTGACGTCGAGAGTTTTGTAACCGCCAAACAGATGAGACCTTAAATGCAACGTTTCATCCGACTCACGAAAGCGCCAAACTTGAATGCCACTTTTTTTATTCAAAGTTAGTAAACGTATTTTATTTTAACTAAAACAGGTTTGCACTTGAGAATAGTTTGCCTGGCGGTAAGCAATAGCTATGGTCTAAGATGGATCGTGCTTACCCAATAAGAACCGGTTCACTCTCGCTTTAAAGAACGTAGGAGGTTAGATAAGGAAATGACCAATAGTTAGGTATACTATTGGATGAATAACAAACGCAAAATGTTACCAAAATTACAAAAAATATTGTTTGCACTACGAAAAAAAACAAAACAACAACGGCTACCACGTGTAAGATCATCGCTAGAGGCACTAGTGTACCGTGAGGTCCAAGTGTTCTCAAACTAAGCAAACCTCACCAATTTGCCGCTAGGATCGCTACTGGATCGTAAGGTTTGAAATGTCAAATGGCAAATAGCGGTAGCTCTCATTCGTTTCGATATACTGCAAAGTAAAATCATCATTATCATCCACAGCCTTTGGGGTCTCACTGCTGGGTATAGGCCTCCCTTTGCATGTGCCATCTGCGTCGATCTTGTGCAGACCTCATCCAGGTTGGACCCTCGACTTTGACGATGTCGTGGACTAAAGTAAAGTAAAGTCACTCCCATTAATATTCAAAGTTAATAAATTCAATCGATAAATCGCCGTTTCCTTTCAAATTTCGTGGTCGGTGCGCACGAGCAGGATGTGACGTCATGTCCCGCCATTGTTTGTGTCGCATAGTGTAGTGACGTTACTTTATTAAATGTCTGGTTAATGGACGAAATGAGTTTACAAAATCATGGAAAGGATAGAGGGGAGTGTTCCTTGTGGTTTCTTGATAAGACAATGTGACTCATGTACAAAAAAAATGTAGTCATGATGTACTTATTTGACAGTTATGGCCATATGAAAATTCAAATTCGAATTATTTATTGTCATATAAAATGTACACAATACATAATATAATACTCTAAAACACCATATTGGACGCCGGTGCGTCTGTGTTACGATGATTAGCTCCTTTCGGGATCTTAACTTAATGGGAAGGAAACATTTGAAAATTGACTTTACTTTTGATGGGATGACTAAAGATTGTGTCACGTAGCTTTAAAGGTACTAATTTTACATAAGCATATGCATACGGGACTTAAGTCTGTTTCTAATTTAACTATGGGAAAACCGATTTCCATGATCTGTACATACAATAAGATCTGGTAAAGCTTTTGCAATAAGTTTTGCGACAAGAACATAATTTATATCAAAATATCACATGACAAAAAAGCGCAAAATGTAAGAACTTAATTCGTTATTCGTAAGATTAAAAAACATTGTTAATAAACAATCGTATTAACTTGACTAATATTTCTTTCTCTCTTTCTTTCCAGGACGACGGCACAGTAGAATACTACAACAACATCATAGTGCAGCCCCACCTGCGACTAGTGACGGGACAAGGGCGCGGGTACCACGTGCGCTGTCGATACAGGCGCCGTGAGCTACAACACTATCATCTGCTGCGCTCGCGTCCCGCCGCGCAACGTCGGTCGAACTCACTTGCTGATTATACGTGAGTATACTAAATAGCTATTAAAAATAAAATTGCACTCAAACACACTTGAAATAAGAAGTGACCGTAACGCAGTGGTTAATATGTGTTGCTCACTTTTTTTCGGTAGGCGTTATAGCAACTTTTTGGATTTAGTCACATTTTGGCGCATAAAACGGGTAAGACACACGAAAAATAAATAAAAATCATTCATTCCACTGACTGTTCGCTGTCAGCACTTGCCAAGTTCAGGTCGGCTTATTTGTTTGTTTCTATGATTTGTTAATTATGTTCGTACCTAGATTTTGTCTCAAAATAAATCAATTTCAATTCATTTTATTTTCATATCACAGTTAAAGAGCTACTGTACCTATTTCTAACATATTTTAGAGTTAATTAAAAACTTGTTTGTAATTTATGTTACAGTGAGGAGGATGAATTCGACGAGGAGTCAGGATTGTTGCCGTCCGTGACGATGAAGATCTACAAGGGAGACCCGAAAGATAAAAACGTAAGTGAAGGTTTTGTAGGTAAATCTATTACACCTTATCTTTTAAAACCTTAATGCCACATCAATGTTGGTTGCTTTAATATTTGTTTTTTTTTGCTTTTTAATCACGTCGGCTTACGTTTAACTACATTCATTCTGATGTTAAGTATCACTGTAGTCTATTATGTAGCACGCTAACATTCATCTATGGATAATACTGTTCTTATTTTTATCGAATGAGAGTAGCCAACTCTGGTGTCGAGAGTTTATTAAACCACCCTAAGGGCTTCTAACATGACTGCTGTACTATGACGAACAACAGGGACTTACAATTTAACGTGTTATTCGACCGACGGTAGCGCCCAAAATGGAACGCCATTTTTTTATCACCCATCCGAAGTCTGACCGCGTCACCAATTGCTGAATTTTCTGGCTAGCTTCCTAATAATATCTTTTTCTTTTCTATTCTTCCAGGTGGCCTCCAACGTCCGCATCGGCGACACCCTCTCCCTGACAGTGTCTCTGGAGAAACAGCCGCAGTACGGGCTCCTAGTGTCCGAGTGTGCAGTGAGGGACGGCCTGGGCTGGGCCGAGCAGAGCCTCATCGCGAACGATGGGTTAGTATACATCGCGGAGTACTTCCTCATTTCTGGGGATTGTAACTTATCACTGAGAATCGATAATTTTGCTAGGAATTTCTCAACTGCTCAAGTACTTCTCTTGGGATTTCTCGAGTATATATCATCATATCTCTTCGTTGCCGAAGATAAATCCAATCAGTCAAATCAAGGAGTGTTCCTTTGAATTGATTGGGGGAGTTTTTTTTTATTGATTTGGGCACCAAAATCCTTTCTCTCAAGACACAGGTTCACGGAACCTATGGTCATCAAACTTGTAGGCACATAATGTCTTCCTTCACCTTTTAGCCAGTACAGATTTACAAATATCTTAAAAACCTTGTGAAATCTTGAAAAATATTGTGAAATCTTGAAAAAATTGTGAAATCATTTGTTAAGAGCTCGAACCAAACTTGCCACTACTCCCTGCAACTAACTACTAGCTATCAATCTAAAGACTTCATAATAACTGTATCATGAAAATAATAAACTATGTTTCTTTTCCCAGCTGCCCGTTAGACGGCGAAATAATGGGCATGTTCCAATACACGAGCGACAAGCAAGAAGCCTCAGTGTCCTTCCCTGCACATAAGTTCCCCTACACTGCCAGTGTATATTACACTTGTGAGGTCAAACTGTGTGATTTGACACATCCTACTGACTGCGTAAGTATGAAAAATGTGTATAACTCTCAAGTGTATATGGCCATAAAACAAATATGTATGAACTGAAACGAAAAGCCGATGGTAGACGCAAACATTACTATTGCAGATGATAACTGACCTTCAATTATATATTTATCTAAGCCCGGTAAAGAAGATTTAATATCGGGGTGACAGATCTACATTATTTTTTAACTTACAAAGAATTTTTGTTATTATTATTAGTACTCTTTAATACCTCAATGGATATGAACATTAATTTAACTTAATTTTCTGGCATGTTTGCTAAAATAAGTAATGCTATTGCGTAGGTATACAATAAATTTAAAGGCAACACTTCCACAATACCACACTTTTCTCCACTAAAACAATTGAAAATTCAATCTAAAATAACTCTTATGTAAATGAAAATAAACCTCAATTTCCAGGAGCCCTGTGCGCACAAGAGCAATCGCGTCCGTCGTCAATCCGACGACGAAGGTTCCCCGGCTACTGTGGAGGTGTTCTCTGGATTGTACGTCAATGAAGTCGACTCGCCTGATAATGATGAGGTTACTAGCGAGAAGGTACGTGGAGAATATTCTAGTATATGCTAGAATCATTATAAGCGATTTTCAGATCTCATAATGTTAAGAAACAGTCGTCATTACGACGACGAAGGATCCCCGTCCACTGTAGAGGTGTTTTCAGGATTGTATGTTAATGAGATCAAAGTTTATTCTAGTAACTTCTATTCTTAAGAGATGGCACCAGCTTTAGCTTAGTTCAATATAGAATGAAATATACAGAGAACTTGTAGGTAATATTCGCACAATTCCTCGTATCCTCTAATTAGCGCGGGACAATGGAATATCACATTTTACTGCTTGATGTAAGCTTTAAACTCCTGCATAATTATATAAATCTTAGTATTAATTGTATTTATTCTTGCATAATAGACACTTTTTATTAATTAATTATGATATCCAAGTTTATTCTAGTAACTTCTGTGCCTAAGATGGCGCCAGCTTTAGCTTAGATCAATATAGAATGAAATATAGTTCACAATTTGCTCCAATTTATTTTCCAGAAAGAAGACGAGATCTGTATATCGCAGCGTAACTTCGCCATTGGCATCTGCATTGCTGGCGTCATTCTTATGATCTGTGTGATCGCAGCCATCGCTTTCATCCTCGCCAGGAGACGCAACCCGAAGACCTACTCCAGGACCGGCAGCTCTCTGTACAGCGGGCCTTACACTAACACTGGGTACTCACATACCAGCTAAAATACGAAAAAGATTTGAGCTATAAATGGTGGGATGATCGGACGCCATTTTTAAAAAGTTTTCAATGAGACGCCATTTTAAAAAAAAGAAATGGCGCCAAATGTATTAAAAAGTTTAGAAAGACAGTTGAAATGACGCCATTTTGAAAAAATATAAAACAGGCGGGAAAAGTAACGCCATTTAAAAAAAGTTCCAAACTTTTCCGTGGGATTTATCACGTGAAACAGTCTCTAAAATAGATCGACGTCTTTTTGTGTTTAAAATGGTGAAGATTTCAGTTATTGTGGCTGGTATTTTTTAACGGACGGTTTTAAAACATAGTTTGAAATTGTTCGAATGGATTATTTGCTCGATGAAGCTTTATCTCAATCTAACGACTCAATCGTTAGATTGAGATTGCTTTTAATATCAAATGATTTCCTATAACTTTTTAATTAGAGTTTTAGTAAAAGATGGCTAGGTCTTGACTATAAAACTAAGTTTACGGCAGTCACCGTACTTTGTGCCATTTGACATGGACAATGATTTTACAATTGGTTTTTAATCAACGAAAACTTATGAATAAAATTATTTAGAATTTGGGAATGGCGGTCGCGAGTGTGTTGTGTATTGTACATTGAATGAATGTGTCTAACAAATACAAGACACTGCCTACTAAAAAATCACAATATACAAATAAAATAGGCTCCAGGCATACTTAGTATAAATATATGTATAAGTAAAAAATTTACTCAAACTCTTTATTTACATTTTTTATGTTCGGAGCTTATTTTAAATTGTAAGTAAATCATTTAGTTTTAGTATTTTATTAAAATAATAATATTGTTGTGTTTCCGCGACAACGATCAGTCATATTTTAGTTTAGCATTTTCTAGTGATTTACCAGTATGAATTAAGAATTTTAATGGGAATAATTCGATTTTGACGAGGTGAATAACAAAACATATATATACTTATATATATTTTTTGAAAATCTTCTTAATTTTTCTATATTTTTTATACCAGTCAAGATAATGATATTTTATCTTATGTATGCTATCAATATCTATTGTTTTTATAAAATATTCGAAAAATATTGTAATCTTGAAACAGATTTATACTTTTTGGCCTTCACCTCGGCATTGTCAAGAAAATAATTTATATTATTGTGATAATATTATGGTTTCCGTCCAGTGTGCGTCCTTTATTTTACTTTTTAGTTATTAATAATTTAACAAATGAAGGTTGCCTTGCATTACGTAATGAAATAGTAATAAAACAACTTTAAAACTACATTTAAGTTGTTCTGTAATGTAATATGGGGAATTTTTTGAAGGCCTGTTAATAAAACAATAATGATAAATAAATGTTCCGTGGAATTTTTATTATTGGAATTGGAATACAGAAAATTTGTATAACCAAGTCGTAATATTCGTTGACTTAGCAGCGGCAAGCGCCATTTAGCGAGCATTTTGTTTTTTTTTTCTTTATTGGCTATAACTTTGTATTGTGCCAGTTTTGTTTTTTATGTCAAAAACGCTAATTAGGAAGCCACATTAAAAAAAATGGAATTTCAAACAGGCCTGACACTATTCATTTCGGGTGGCGGGAAACGATAATCAAACTTTTTAATTTTATTATTCAATTTCGCTTACAATATATTTTTATTGGAATTGATGCCATATTTTTTAAGTTATAGTAATATTCCGTCGATTTTCGGTGCTATTTTCACTTCGGGCTTATTTTTTATTTGCTTATTTTTATGTAAGAACGTGACAACGAATAATCGATATACGTTTCATATTTACCCCATTGGTGTTAGCATTTTTTTCTTTGTACTAACTTTTTAATTAGTTTTTTTAATGCAATGGGGTTCTGGAACTATATCGGTGCAGTGTACGAATTTTTAACAAATATACTGACAAAAAATAACTGTTTGTTTCATTTTTCCCTCGATTTATCTACCTAGGTACAAGTATTTCTTAAGCAGCTAAAATAGATAGCTTACTAGGTACAGCTATGTATACTATACCCAAAGTATAGAAAATATGACAGCATATGTAAATAAACTCTTTATTTCAGATTCAAGCCGATTTGTAGTACCTACTTGTTTAACTTATTTGTCATTGTCGTGATGATTACACTGGTATGTCCACGAAAATAAAATCTGTAATAGTCTTTTGTTCCACTATAAATTGTGAATTATAATAAATTTAAAAAAAACTATTTCAAAAATTTTTAGTACAAGTATATAAGTATATTCTATAGCCAGAACAACATAATATCCTGATACAATTAACTAAGAAATATCATAGGCGTTCTATTGAATCAATAGGTAAACTATTATAGATACATATTTCTAGACTGAATACATCTTTTATTTTATTTGTAATAAAGTAACAGTAAATACAGAGACGCGAGCTAAGAGGTTAGTAGGTAAAACCACCATTAAGAAGGCAAAACTCCAAAGTTTGGAACATCGCCGCAAGGTGGCCAGTCTGTCGGTCTTTTATCGAATTCATTTCGGAGAGTGTGCAGAGGAGCTACATGAACTGATTCCCTCAGCTCCCTTCTATAACCGAACAAGCAGAAAGTCCGCAGGTAGACACCGTTTTATGGTGGAAGTGCCGAAGTATCGAACACAGCGCTTTGCTTCAACGTTTATTGTACGGACGGCAAAGCTTTGGAACACTTTACCAGAAGCTGTGTTTCCTGCGAACTACAATCCAGGGGTTTTCAAATCTAAAATTAATAGGTATCTTCTAGGTAAACGTGTTACACCCTAGGCTGCAGCAATGCTTAACATCAGGCAGGCTGTAGTCAAACGTAAACCTATCCTACGTAAAAAAAAAAAAAAAGAACTATAAATGGCAACAAAAAATAACTAATAACGGTCTCGTATAGTGTTTAGCCATGTTTTAATATACATACATACGAGTATATGTAAATATAACTGTTTTCTCTCACGTTTATATTTCAAGAGTATTATCTTAACAGATCACCTTAATTCGTAGTTGGGAATATTTGATAAAAGAAATAAAAAATAATAGGTACTTAAATAAAAGAAAAAAATCAGTAATCAACATAAGTGTATATTTTCATTAAATTGTGATGCTATAATATTTATGATTACTTATTAACTAGTGAAATACACTGGATGCAGATGAATCTTATTATTTAGGAATAAATATATTTTTTTACTTATTCTATTTAATATACTATAAATTGCAGATAAGACATCTAAACGTAGTTTTGTAAAGATAACTCTCCTTATTAATCAATTCTAACGTGTCACGACCCTCAATAATTAGGAATACGAATCGAAAGAGAGGAGACTCTTAAAAATATTGTAGAAATATTTTTTCATTGTGCAAAACAATATGTAGGTAGGTACTTAATTTTGGAAGGTATATACCTATGTATAATTTTCCTAAAAGATCTTAGCATATACGAATAGGACAGAAAATTGATCTTTTTGTTCTTATTAATAACAAGCTTTTGCCGGCAGCTTTGCACGCATGATTAAACAAATAAACCTTCCTCTTGAATCACTATCTATTTCAAAAACTGCATCAAAATCCGTTGTGTAGTTTTAAAGTTCTAAGCATACGTACATACAGACAGACGCGGGAAGCGACTTTATACTATGTAGTGATGTATAAACTATAGGAAACAATACTATCCAAGAACCCATACTAATTTCAATTTAATTTCAACAATTTGTTTAATGCTGATAAAAGGAAAAATATGTTAAACATGGAGACATAACCAACTATTTAAAAATACAATTAATCTTTCTTCTTCAACCAATCGTATCCAGGTATTTCATTTTATCATTTAGTTCAAGTTATAATACATTATAACTTATATAAAGTTACTGGCAACTTATGTAATAAAAATAAGTTAAACATAATTCGATATCATGTATTCTGCGGAAGGAGTTGTGCACACTACAATGGGGAGCCACGACCCTCAGTTATAAGGCATATTAAAAAAAATATTCCGTGATATTGCACACAGCGCCATCTAGCCCCACACTAAGAAAAGTATATAAGTAGGTATTATATCCGTTATCTAGTACCCACGACACAAGTGTTTGTTTAGTGTGGGGCAAGATGGCGCTGTGTGCCATGTTTCGGAATATTTAATTATTTATTTATCTCTTACTTAAGTTACCAGTAACACATTTTATTCAGTCTTTCTACACCATTCCGCTTACAAACTAAATGCATAAAAAAACTATACTAGAAAAAAAGTATAAAAAATCCTTAATTTATTTTCTAATCACAGAGTTTCACATATTTATTGAATACTTTCAAAAGCGTGCACTTATAACAAATACAATTGTAATTAAATCATCTAAAAGTGCGATTGTTTAGAATTAACTACATATTATCAAATAAAAGCCAAAGCCAATGGCATATTGTGAGAGAGGCCTGTACCCAGCAGTGGGAAGAAACCGGCCGTTGATGGTGATGAAATAAAAAGATAATCAACATGATCAATATATCTATGCAATTCCAGCTTTGTGAATGTATTAAAATTAATTTTGCAATAAGACATAGGTATAGGTACAGTCTGGACGAGGCGGCCAACCGGGACGCGCGTGCTGACTCGTCCTCCTGATGATGGAAACCTCAGATTTCCGAAACTTGTCGAGCTAATTTTTCGACGTAATTTTTGACGTAAGTGCTAGCCGGTTATTACAACTAAATTAAATCATGCCTTACGGGAACTATAATACAGTGAAGACATAGGTACTTAGTTAATTTTAACGTTTTTATTGCTGTTGCTATTTTCTAATATTATTCCCGATCAGTTGTGAAGCAAACGCAATTAGTTCCATCTTCCTTATTTCAGAGTGGCCAACTCTGGCGTTAAGAGTTTTAGTCTATTTGTTTATTCTATAATAATCAAAAGGTGTCGAGAGTTTATCAAGCCGCCCTAAGGGCCTCTGACAATGGCTTAACAACTGACGTACTAGACAAACAGCCTAAAATTAAAACTAATAGCCGGTGTCTTTACTATATCAGCCGTTCAGTACTTCTTCTTTTTCAGAGTGGCCAACTCTGGTGTCTAGAGTTTATCAAGCCGCCTTTAGGGCCTCAGCACTGAATTCTGGTGACGAATTTCCAAACCACTGTATATATCTAGTCTGCTATCTTTATATCTGACACGGCTCAACCATCGTCGACTTTGATGATCGCTCACGAATACATCAGAGAGTTGAGCTACGTGGCTTTCATTAGTTACGAACATGCAGGGTGTTTCACAAATTCGGAACGTTTCCGCTCGGAAAAGAAACGCCAATCAAAGACGTCAAAACTGACTTATTCTAACCTATAACAGTCTCGTTTCAGAGCGGAAACGTTTCGAATTTGTGAAACACCCTGCTGTAGGCTTATGATACGCAACGTTGAGTTCATCGCGTATCGAAAAGCGAAGATGGGCGCCGAATAATGTCAACTTGAACTGTCAAAATACGCGCCACAGATAACAAAAATCATTGGTTTATTACTTTTTCTGGTCAGTGATGGTAGACTATATTTGTATGGGCATATTAGCACTTAACATATCGATATTGTGTCGACAGAAATCACGAGAAACTTAAATCGTTGTAGTAAGCCTATGTAACGTCTTCAATTTTTTCAATTGATTTGAGATTTTCAGAACAACACGTCGATAACTTTGCTAACAGCGTACGAATACCTCAGCTAGTTGTGCTGCTGGCGTTTCAATAAGGCAGTTCGTCGTGCATGTGTACAGTCATGAGAGAGTCCTCCGGGTGTATCTCTAGGAGGGCCTCCGTGCCGTCGTTGAAGGGGAACGACACGCTGCCGTCTATCACTAGACCTGGAAAACATAATAGAAGAATTAACTTTAAACAAGTATTAATAAAAACAATCCAACCATTTTGCGGGATTAACGAACACATGTTTCTAAAGTCTATGGATTTTTTTAAATATCCTGTACATGCGTGGAAACAATGTCTTTCACTTAATTATAAATACAATTTTCAAATATACGGACCATAATTTATGAGCTGATTTGTTAGAATTACGGGCTGAAATTTGGCATGCAGGTAGATTTTAATATTAAAACTTTCGTGAGACATTTTATCAATATGATTATGATGAATTACACGTGACTGAAAACCGTTTAGTTAACATATGCAGGTAGATGTTATGACGTAGACAAGAAGTGACCGCGCGAACGATCAACTGGCAGTCAAATAGTCGCTGCAGCGTCGTGACGTCACGGGGCCTCTGATTAGTGGCGCGCCGCGACATCTATAAGCGAAATATATATCGCTAAGCGCGTAAAGATACGCAAACTAAAAAGAGTGGTGAAAATGTACAACGATGTAACTCCAGTAATCCTAGTCAGATTTCAATTAAACAAAAAAAAAAGAAAACAAATAACTCTGTTGTGTGTGTGAGAGAGAAAGAGAGATAGACAGAGAGTATAATGTTTGTGTGTAAGTGTATGTGAGTGAGTTTGTATGCATTGAGTATTACTGACTGTTTGTGAACTAAACAGCAAACTAATGTTTTCATGCCATTTTACACCCGTTTTTGAAATACTTTTTTATTCTATAACTAGCTGACCCGGCGAACTCTGTTCCGCCTTAGAGGCAATGAATAAGTAGATTTTGAGTTTTATACAATACTATTTTAAATTTTAAAAAACGGGAATAAAAGTATCCTATGTCCGTCTCCTGGTTCTAAGCTACCTCCCTACAAATTTTCAGCTAAATCCGTTCAGCCGTTCTTGAGTTATTAATGGTGTAACTAACACCACTTTCTTTTATATAGATATAGACCTAATATATATATAAACATACCTGCGTCAGTGCAGTGTGACTTGACGGCGACAGTGCCCGCCTTATCCCTGACCCGCAGCCCGCGCGGCACCGGCCAGTCCTCGAACGTTATATACTCGCGCACGGAGTAAGCTAACTGCGGGGAATCTGAAACAAGTCACATAAATTTAAGTTTTGTATGTTTCATTGTGTTTTTCCTGTTTTTTGGTGTTTATAGGAGAATATTTTGCCAAAGGAAAACTACAAAACTTGAAGACACAGAGTGCGGTGTTGGTAAGATCTTAAGAGCCACGGAGGCCACTTTGGTTAGGAGGAGAGGTGTGGCGGTGGTATATGTATACACCTAAAAACCACTAAGTTTGTTGTTTGAAGCCGGGTAAGGAGCAGTCGCAGCGGAAAAACACTACATATTTCTCTAGTTTCAAATATAAAATTATGTAAATGTTTATGTACCTATTTTCAATGGATTTCCGCAAAGTAACGCCTGATTCAATATCTTATCTACCTTCATGCCAAATTTCAGCCCAATCCGTCCAGTGGTTGGGGCTGTGCGTTGATAGATCATTATATCAGTCAGTCAGTCAGTCACCTTTTAGTTTTATATTTAACAAAAACAGTACCTGGCGGGAACATAAGTCTCTGGTTGTACATCTCGGCGACCTCCCGGGCGGTCTCTAGCCGCGTGTCCACCTCCACCTTCAACTCCTCGGACAGGATCCGCATCAGCTCCAGCACAGAGTGAGTGCGCAGGCAGTTTATACTGCGAGGGAGAGAAAATAAAAATTAATTAATAATAAATTGGCGGGTGGCGTTCCTCGTCCAATACCCAGTTAAATTAAGACAATGAACAACTCAACGCAATAGCCTACATTAAAACCATGTCTGAAATAGTTACTTTTATACCCTTCCATCCACTCTCTGTAATTATTACTTTTATACCCTTCCATCCACTCTCTGTAATTATTGTACTTAATTTTAAGTATTGTATTGTAAAAGGCCTCTCAGTGCTAGCTGCGGGCCCACTGATGCCTTAAAAGCACCGGGTGTATGACCCGTGATTCTGTAAATATTATTATTTCTTATTAATTTATTTCACTGGCCTGTTAGCTTAGTTGGTAGGTGGCTCTGCCTTCTAGTGTAGGAGTCGCGGATTCGATTCCCGCATGACACAAGTATTTATGAACTTTAAAATTTGTAATTACTTGTGTTGAGTCTGGTCGTTTGTATGTATAATATGTATGTGTTTACAAAATAAAAGTATATAATGTATTATATCCGTAATCTAGTACCCACGACACAAGCGTTGGTTAGTGTGGGGCTAGAGGGCGCTGTGTGCAATGTCCCGGAATATTTATTTAATATGTAACTATTATGGTTTTCACTCACGTCTACGTGCTATTTGTAAGGAAAAGACTTGAGCTCTTGTGTGTTTCTATTTGAAGTCGGAGCAGTAAAACTCATGCTATCTTACTCTCTTATACATGTATTAGAAAGAGATCACAATAGTATGTCACTCTCACCTATAATGCCACGAAGTACTCCCAGTGCCGGTAGTAACGCAGAGCCCAGAGCTCTTCGTGTGCGTCCACTTTCCTTTGTCCACTTGAAGTCGGAGCAGGGACACCCGTGATGTCACGCTCTCTCCTATGAAAACCTGAAAGGGATAGAAATAGTTTTGGTGATTGTCTGTTTATTTAAACGCTCATCACGCAAAAACGGCTGAACGGATCATCATGATTTTTGGTATGAAGGTAGTATGAGGTCTAAGGGGTGTCATAGACTACTTTTTATCCTGGAATAATGTGAACGAAGCCACGGGCATCCACTAGTGTAAAAATATATGTAAAAATATAAAGTAACTTACCTCATTTAAAGCTAAGTATGGCAGTATCTTGTTGCCAAGAGTCGGTTTCGTATCCTCTGGCTCTTCTTCGCTGTAATTGGACTCCGGTATCCGAGCGTCATGACCGTCTTGTCTCATTGGTGGATATCTGTTGATACAAATGTAGTACTTATTTAAAAGATATTCGAAAGAAAAGGAAGGATTGGGAACAAAATCGATGAATGATTTTTAGATTTGATGCTTTAAATATCACTTTAAACTCGAAAACGAAACACCAATAAAAGACGTTTAATCTGATATATATATTATTTATTGTAGTAATAATTAATTTGTGCAAGTTGGGCTTAGCTTTAACAGGTAATACATTTAGTATATAAAAAAATACTAGTGTAACATAAATGTATTAATGTTATTACCAATGCAAAAAAAAAAGATATTTTAACCGATGACAATTTATCCAAGTTCTACACGCTTCTATGATTATTTAAAACATCATCATCATACACAGCTTTTTCTATCCCACTGCTGGGCATAGGCCTCTCTTTGAATGTGCCAGCTGCGTCGATCTTGTCTTGTGTTATTGCTCCTAAAATAATGTCGAATTATTTATATAGTTCTATTTTTTTTATTATCTTAATAGCTACATGTATTGGTAATTTTACCAGCTTCAGTCACTTAGCAACCCAGCAGATAAAGTTGTTCGTATCTCTCATCTCCTATTAAGAACTTTTAAAATACAAATATAAACTTACAATAGAAAATAATCTATCTTTGCCCTCACAACAAAGAATGTGACAAATAAACTGTATTTATTATACATTATGCTGATAACAAGACCTTGACTTCAATCAGTCATTCTTTAGGTAATTAAGTACATATAATCGCGATATCTTAACATATAATAAAGCTGAAGAGGGTAAACAAATCTGAGCATAGAACATATTAGACAAAATATGTTTGGGCATACTTTCAATCGATAATAAAACACGTTTCAGCAATTTCTATATTTTTTATCTGTTTATCCGTTTATCTGTTTATTTAAACGCTCATCACGCAAAAACGGCTGAACGGACCATCATGATTTTTGGTTAATGAAGGTGGTATGAAGTCTTAGGAGTGTCAGACTACTTTTTATTCTGAAATAATACGAGCGAAGCCGCGGGCGTCCACTAGCATAATACATATCGATGTATATAATACATGTGTATCGCAAAAATTATATCACTTATCTAGAGAAAACAAAATTCACGTGAGCAAGCAACAACGTTCTTTTTTCGTAGAAATGGGCGTGATACAATCAATTTATCGAATTCATTGTACTTTGAATTACATTGTAGGTTATTTTAACTATACAAAACCGTCAGTATGACCGTTTGTGTTCAATGAGGATTTTATTGTTCTTAGTATATTTATGTAGCGCCCGTAGCTCAGCTAGCGGAGGCAATCGCATGCGATTACCAATGTTAAGCAAAGGTCGACGCGGCCAGTACGCGGATGGGTGACCAAAAAGTGGCATTCCATTTTAGGCGGTTCCGTGGATCGGATGACACGTTAAATTGTAGGTCCCGGCTGTTTGTAAGTCGGCAGTCGTTAAGCCATGTCAGAGGCCTTTAGGGGGGCTTGATAAGCTCTCGACACCAGGGTTGGCCACTCTCATTCGATAAGAAAAAGAAAGAGAAGAAGTATATTTATGACTAGTTCGTGCCAATAGATTCGCTCGCATTTTTTCCGGAATAAAAAGTAGCCTATACCACTCTTGAAACCCTGAACTACCACTGTGCTAAAAATCACGCTGATCCGACGATCGTTGAAAGCGGTACAAATACAAAAACGTACAGTTTTTTCATATGATATAGGTATATATATATTTTTAAAAACTCCATTTTACACTGAAAAATATTGGTATGAGGTAATTTTTTACTAAAACTCTATTTTACACCAAAATAGCAAGCAAACCCGCGGACAACAACTAGCACTATACGATAAAAGGGGCATGACGTGATGCAACAACATTTTTTTATCATCACAATTCTTTAATCACAATCCCCACCTACGTTCGACCCGTGATTGATAAATATGAGGCATGCGAACTAAAACACGTGAGGGAACGGATTTGATAAATTTGCACATAAAAATAATAATATTTTGGCGATTATTGTTGTGTATAACAACCTTTATAGAGCATTGCTACTAAGGCTTATATCTATATCTATCTATCTATATATATAATAAAGCTGAAGAGGGTCAAAAGTCTGAACATAAAAGATATATAAAAAAAAAAATTGAAGATATTTCGAATTGATAGCAGAACACGTTCCAACAATTTCGAGAAATTGTGTCTGTTTATCTGTTTATTTAAACGCTCATAACGCAAAATTAGCTGAACGGATCATCATGAGTTTTGTTATGTAGGTAGTATGAGATCATATTATGAGTGTCATAGGCTACGTTTTATCCTGAAATAATGGGAGCGAAGCCGCGGGCGTCTACTAGTTACTTAAATATGGTAGTATGGTGATATGGTTTATGTTTGTACTTATTTATATTGTTTTTTATCTTTGTTCTATATTGCTATAAATGCATTGAGCTAGGATTATACAGAGACACAATCTCAAACTAAAAAGCGCAGTAAAGTGTCCGAACGCTAACATCGGCAACGAGCGCAAACAAAACACTGCTTGTCTCTTTGGCTCTTGCATATTTTAAGAACGTGCAAAAGAGATAGGTAATCCAAATGTCTGCTCAACGAGTAGCGTGGACAGAGTTTTAGCTCGAACATTTTTTTCGAGCGTTTGTGACTTTGTATAATCCTAGCTCGCTTCATGTGATAAGTTTATAATAGGAAAGTGGAATCCTTTTAAATGTTTTGTTGTGCACGATTTTGTATGATAGGATTATTATTTACACTATTACCTATATCAAATGTTTTATAAATTTATGGTTAATAAATAATTTCAAAACTCAAACTCAATCCTAGCTCGATGTATAAACGACGATTGTTCTTCAATTTACCTGCAGTAATGCAATGTGTGTAGATCGACGGGTGTGATTTTCTCCAATAGCTTTGGCTCCGTAGTGACCGTCGTACGTATCCGTGATCTACGCATCCATCTGAATTTACCCTGAAACGTAGAAATATACAGAAATTAGGTATTTTAGTCTTCTTCTTCTTATCGAATGAGAGTGGCCAACTCTGGTGTCGAGAGTTTATCAAGCCACCCTAAGGGCCTCTAACATGGCTTAACGAAAGCCGTACTAGACAAACAGCTTCAATTTAACGTGTCATCCGACCCACGGAAGCGCCCAAAATGGAATGCCACTTTTCGGTCACCCATCTGTACTGACCTTTGCTTAACATTGGTAATCGCATGCGATTGCCTCCACTAGCTAAGCTACGGGCGCTTCTAAATTTGTAATTTAAAATGATTTATGCGTAAAATAAATAATGATCTATTAGTTTTATTACCTCCTTCAAAGCCTGCAACGCCCCCTTGACATCGTTGGAGCACCAGTTAGGTAGGCACAGTCGGCCCACCGACTTGTGCGGGGCGCTGTTGAAACCTATCACTGGTTTGCTGAAACATAACCACATTATAGATACATCCTTTTCTGTATAGTTACTTATTCTTGTATTTAATTGTAAAAGGCCTCCCAGTGTTGGCTACGGCCCCACTGATGCCCTAAAAATACCGAGCGTAAATCTCGAGAGGATGTAAACACACAATAATACATATGTGTTTTCTTTTCCATTTCAGTAGTCACTGTCCGTTTACGATGAATGTAGGAGCAAAGCGATTCGTGCGAGCGAACAAGAACGGACTGTATATATTCAAAGTTCTGGACTAATAGTTGAACCACGTTTTGTAATAAGACCCCGAGTCTAAGCGTTATGAGTGAATATATATGTATCCTAATAGCTATATACCTACGTGTTATCCCTAACTCTAGAGGCAGCTAGCAGGAAGGTCCCGTCTCCTCCACAAGGAACCACCACGTCGCACCACTTTATAAGGTCGTCGGCGTATGTTAGCCTGAGGACAAATAAAATATTGTGTGTCAAATTGAAATACTTTCTTGTAGGTCCCGGCTGTTTGTCTAGTACGGCAGTCGTTAAGCCGTGTCAGAGACCCTTGATAAACTCTCGACACCAGAGTTGGCCACTGTCATTCGATAAGAAGAAGAATTACTTTTTAGTCAAAACTGATTTGTATTTATCCATAATTTGTCTGATAGTAAGCGAGCAATATTGGCTAGAATATAACTGGATTACCCAGTCAAAACTGATTTCATGTATTGAAAGAAATTGATGTGTCACATATGTACCTAATACCTATATATCAGAATTTATAGTTACTTTAAAAATGGACAACATAATTAATGAGTAAATAACTTGTGTACAGATATTTATTCTGTCTCTTTATCTACAGCCGGTTTTGTCCCAATGCTGGGTATTGGCCTCTCTCTTTTCCTGCTTGTGCAAAGCTCGTAATTTATTGTTTTTACGATACAAATAACAAAGAGCGACTTTATGCCATCTTATATATATATTAAAAAAGAAAAATAACAGGACAATAATACAGCACTAACCAGTTCATTCAATCGGGTTTTCAAAAGGCCAACATTTTCCACCGTTTATATTAAATCTTGTTTTGTATATTCTTTTAACAACTTTAAATAACAACTTTATTTATGCTGAGGCTTGGCTATACATAGTTGTACTTCAGTATTCTGGGTTAATAGTAATAAGAGTAAAATATAGTCATCATATTCATATGTTTTGTTTTTCAAATAAATAATTTTAAAATTTATTTAGCGGTCGCAACTCAGCTGCCTAAAGAACTTTACCACTATATTACGCACTTACCTACTCACTAAATTCTAATTTGTTCTCATATCAGATCAACAACAATACAGCCTCGGAAGTGCGTTACTCTTTACACTTCAACTATCACAACAATCAACAACATTCTCGAATGTTGTTCCAAACTTGTATGACGTTTTATCTAGCGGCACGATAATTCGTATTTCAAGGCCGAGAAGACATAATTTGGTAATGTTTATCAGCATTGCGTTTCATAATTATTGTTATTTATCTACATTATTTCCGTGTTACGTTTGATTCTTTTGCAAAACAGTTGAGAGTTTTGTTTCGTGCAAAGATTGTTCTTATCGAATGCGAGTGTCCAACTCTGGTGTCGAGAGTTAATCAAGCCGCCCTAAAGGCCTCTGACATGGCTCAACGACTGATATACTATGACGAACAGCCGGAACCTACAATTTAATGTGTCATCCGACCCACGGAAGCGCCCAAAATGGAATGCCACTTTTCGGTCACCCATCCACGTACTGACCGCGTCGATCTTTGCCTTAACATTGGTAATCATGCGATTGCCTCCGCTAGCTGAACTACGGACGCTTCGGAAAGATTAACAAGTATTGACTCATGTTTTATTTGGCTTTGAAACAGACTTCAGGAAAAATATATTATCAATTGGAGTATGATCTATGGCTTCAAACGGTGTGTCAAATTTTGTACATGTATGGATGTATAACATTGGTTACTATTGGTTTTTCAGAAACTATAAGTAAACTATAAGTGACTAGTGGGTGCTAGCTCATTAAGAAGTAAAACTTGCATCCCCTATCACCCCTTGAAAAGTGGCATTTCCAAAAACCCTTTCTTAGCGGATGCCTACGTCATAAGATCTACCTTCATGCCAAATTTCAGCCTGATCCTTCCAGTGGTTTGGGCTGTGCGTTGATAGATTACTATGTCAATCAGTCACCTTTGAGTTTAATATATTTACATATCATCGTGTTTTTTGTATCAGATTAGGTATATTTCAATTTAAGAAAGTTAAGAAATAAGTAAAAGAAAAGTATTTATGTATTATATCCGTTATCTAGTACCCACGACACAAGCGTTTGCTTAGTGTGGGGCCAGATGGCGCTTTGTGCAATGTCCTGGGATATTAATTTATATATTTTATTTATGTACCTGCTAGCCATCTCGACCTGAGTCCCGGTGCTTTTAAGCGCCGCCGCGACCTTTTCCTCGAAAGCCTTCTGTTCCTTGTGAGTCGCCAACATAGAGTCATAGTCGGAGCCGCGCTTGCGAAGGATCTTCTCTAACTCCGTGGCGCCTATGTTGTTGTGGCTGTGCCTGGGACAAATAATAATATAAATTATTTAATAATAACTCCGTGTTATAAATCAATTAACAAAACATAACAGAAAAAAAATAAGAACGTTTCAGCAGTTTTTAGAATTTTGTCTGTTAATTTAAACGCTTATAACGCAAAAACGGCTGATCGTATAACATGGATTGTACCACAAAACCTTCCAAACAGTTCGACTATCGAACTACTGGTAGGACTAGTTGGAATAAACCCACGTTTCAACAGTTTTTAAAATTTTGACTGTTCGTCTGTGTCTCTGTTTGTCTGTTTAAACGCTCATAACGCAAAAACGGCTGATCGGATGATCATTATTTTTGGTATGTACGTAGTATGAGGTCTTAGAAGTGTCATAGGCTACTTTTTATATCAAAATAATGCGAGCGAAGTCGCGGGCGTGCACTAGTTAGTAGTAAAATTAAATAAATAGAAGTAGGACAAAGTACTAAATAAAAAAAAGTAAATTGATACACTATAAAGCGCATTCGCTGCCCTCTTATTTTGTATGATTATTTATTATGCCCTCTTTTTGAATGTCAATTTACGAAGAGGACGGAAAACGCATTCTTGCGTTCCGGGCATGTCGTTAATTCTCCGAAAACGCAAAGACGCGCTATGAGCAGTCAAAACGCATAGTTGGTATACCTACGGCTAGCGTACGACGCATATGTATCTCAATAATTCAGCAATCTATTAAGTACTTTGCAAATGACGCACGATGATTGTTCATTCAGTTGTTTGTTTTTATATACAATTATTAATGCCACTAGTACAAGTACAAATAATGTGTAAGTGATTTTGGCACACAGTTTAAAATTAAAATAATAAAAAACATTTATTACAACAAGAAACACAGATATATAAAACATCACATAAAAAGGCAACAAACATAAATAAAAGTTAATGTTTCATGTCATAATTTTGTGCATTTAATTAGCTCTAATAATAACTATACCATATATATATCATGAATTATAAATGGTACCAATATGTTTCTGACTATCAGTAATTTAATTTGGTACTAGCGGTACCACGCGGTGTTGCCAGTGTTAGTTTGATATGAGAAAGCCTATGTAATAATCAGGGGTATATAGTACAATATGTATATCTATGTTATCATATGCGTTAATGTGCACAATGAACTTATTTATTTTTCCCACTCAAATGAATCTGCATAATACCAAGTATGTACTTAATATTTTTTCATGAAAAAAAAGTAAATAATTGACTAATATAGTACGCATATGAACGATGAAATCTATATAAAATTCTATCCAAATTGGTTAAGCTGTTTGCGCGTGAAAGGACAATAAAACACACATACATACATATGTACATACACACATACATACATATGTACATACACACATACATACTTTCGGCTGCATAACATTACTCGTATTCCGATGTATTTTCCACTGGCCTATTTCACAGGACGAAAATATGAGATAGATTGGCTAATGAGGCCAAATGTCGCTTCATTAATGTTTAATTAGAAATAAATCAATTGATAAATGCACTTTCTCGATTGCGCGTTGAATTTCTGCAATTACTTAATTTCTATAACTATTTTATCGAGGATTCGTTTTGTGATCTACAAATTAACTTCACTCTAACACACCTATCATGGAGGCGACAAATTGTGAGTATTCCGGGATATTGCACACAGCGCCATCTAGCCAGTAGCCCACACTAAGCAAACGCTTGTGTCGGTCGGTACATACGACACAACGGATGATAACGGATATAATACTTATATTTACTTTTCTTTCGTACATACATATTGATTTTACATAGAAACGACCAACATACACAAGTAAACACATTTTTTTAACTTCATAATTACTTGTCTCACGCGGGAATCGTACCCGTACCGTAGATTAGAAGGCAGAGCAACTACCAACTAAGCTAACAGAGCAGTCAAGAAATAGTATACCACAATCATATGACAATAACAACTTTTATGCATCTCTTATCGAGTCGAAAATAGCACAATACAGTAATAATGTGTATAAATAGATGTTTATCTAATCTTAGGGTCAACAAAGCCGGTAATAATTGGTATGTGTGATTTAAACAAGACGCAATATCGGGTTAGAACTGGCAACTTCGTGTTAGGATTGTACTATTATCTGCTTCCTGCTATATTCGTAACTGTGGATGCCCGCGGCTACGCTCGCATTGTTTCAGGATATAATAACTTTCAGGAGACTTGAAAACCCCCTTTCTTTTGGAAGTCGGTTAAAAAGTAGCCTTATGAAACTCTTAAGTTCTCATACTACCTACATACCAAAAATCATGATGATCCGTCAAGCCGTTTTTACGTGATGAGCGTTTAAATAAACAGACAAAGTTTCTAGTAATTGTTGGAATGTGTTCTGCTATTTATATATTTTATAAAGGCACACAAAACAGAATGTGTTCTTAAATGAACTGAATATACATTTAAAAGTTTTGATCCAGAACAAATTCCAAAATATGTGTACACAGCTTGAACAACATAAATGTGATTAATAATTACAAATATATGAGTTAGAGAGAGAATACAGTTAGTTACATATAAACAATAATGATACACAAAGATATTAGCGGCCACTTAAGAATTCATGCAAATACGTACTGAAAATAGCACTTCAACAGTACAGGCCCTAAGTAGATCGTTGTTTGTGCAAGTTTATCTATTGTTTCCTTATCGATGCTTTTGATTGGAGGCAGGAAAATGAAAATACATGCATACGTACTCGTACTACACATATTATCTGCATGACACATAAAGGAAATATCAATAACAACTTAAGTACTAATTTTCATCCAACTGATAAAAAAGTAAACATGAGCCATTAGATTATACTTTATGTTTACGATTACGTTTTTACGATTGACTTTATGCTTGCCGTATAACTTCATTGACTTATGACATAGATTTTTTTTTCATTTTCTAACTGTATGAAAACATGACTTATATTTAGTCTAAATATAAAATAGGTAGTTCATTCAAGTCGTACTTATGTGATACTGTATTTATTCTGCAATAATAAACAATTTTTATTTTTTACTTATAAAAGTATATTTTATTCAATAATAAACAATATATACACATATATACACTAATAAAACTAAATAAGAGTATATGTACATTTAACCTAAATTTAAAACATCCACATGTGGTATGGAGCCAAGAACGCTGGCTGCATTCCCACGCTGAATTGCTATAGAAAAGGTATATATTGCTATTGCTATTTTTATTTGTATTTGTCAAAATTGGATAAAATTTGAGTATGTCTATTAATTTTTGTAAGATTTCAAACACGTGTGCTAAATTTCGTAAGAACAATAACAAGATATATACAGACAGAACTACATATAGTTATTATTGACTATTGGACGCCCGCGGCTTCGTTCCCATTATTTCAGGATAAAAAGTAGCCTGTGACACTCTTAAGACCTCTTACTACCTATACCTACCTAAAATCATGAAGATCCATTCAGCCGCTTTTGCATGATTAGCGTTCAAATAAACAGCCAAATAGAAACACAGAGAAATAGATAAACAGACAAAATTTCTATAAATTGTTGGAACGTGTTATGCTATCAATTCGAACTATTTCCAAATTATTATTATTTTTAATATTTATTTGCTTTATTATGTGTATGTAGTTATTATTATTATAGTATAAAATAAGCATAAGTCACGTTATTTCAGGAAAATATCACGCTTGTCTATTTAATGGCACTTTGAATGTAAAACGCAATCATAGATCTATCAGAAATATATAAAGCAAACAAACGCTTCACTGAAACGCAAAATCACTCTCATTATAAACTGAATTCAAGTGAAAATAGGTATAACCAGGTCGGGTACTTTCTAGCCATGTCAGAGGCCCTTCGGGTGGCTTGATAAACTCGCCGCACCAGAGTTGGCCACTCTCATTCGATAAGAAGGTTACTTTATATTCTGGTACCTCAGGAATCCTAGAGGCAATTTCATCCTATAACCATACATGCATGTACATAGGTACATGCAATATTGCTAAAGAGGGTCTAAAATCGGTGCATTGAAGATAATCTTAATGTTTAAAACTCAAAATAGTGATCTATCAACGCACAGCCCAAACCACTGGACGGATCGGGCTGAAATTTGGCAAACAGGTAGATGTTATGTCGTGGGCATCCGTTAAGAAATGATTTTCTTCATTTCAAATTTCAGTCCAATCCGTCCAGTGGTTTGGGCTGTGCGTTGATAGATCACTATATCAGTCAATCAGTCAGTCAGTCAATCAGTCAGTCACCTTTGAGTTTTATACTTATATAGATTAAGTAAGAAAGTACTTACTTCTCGTACTCGTATCTCGTGACTTTAGACACGATCAGGCACCTATCCATCTTCAGCTGCATGGTGTCGTCCAGGCTGGTGCTGCCGGCGCGCTTGCACGGGGCCGGCGCGGGCGGCAGCTCCGGGAACTCCTTGCTGCGGATACCTGGGAAAGAACATAAAACTGTTGTAAAAGTGGTTAAGTATGTTTCTTATTTACTTTTTTTTTAACACGAAATAGGCTTACGTTTGACTATAGCCTGCCTGATGTTAAGCACCATTATAGACTAAGATATAGCGCGCTTGCCTAGAAGAAACCTATTTACTCTACATAGATTTGAAGACCCCTGGCTTATAATTTTCTGGGAACAGGGCTCCAGCTAGAGTTCCATAGTCTCGCTGTCCTTACTATGAAGGTAGAAGTAAAGCGCTCCGTGCGAGTCTTTGGAACCACCATAAACCGGTGACGCCCCGCTTTGAACCAGGTTGATGTACTGAGCCATACTAGCTTCAAATTAAATATCAAACAGACAAAGACCCAACACGACAAAAACACAGTTTGGAGATTAGGATGTTGTATTTTTTCTTGAAAAACATAATAAGTATAAATATCCTTAATATCCGTAGGACGGACAGAGCCCCAAATAGGATACTGCGTTCCATGACAGGTGTCGCCGACGTTGGCCAGAAAGCAGCCAAAATTCAAATGGGATTGGGCGGGTCACGTAGTTCGCATGCGCCCCGCCCGAACTGGGCTGGGATCGTGACACAGTGGGAACCTCGAGGGCGACGTGGAAGAGGAAGGCCCAAGACCCGCTGACTACAGGATCTCGACCGGTGTCCAACTCTGGTGTCGAGAGTTTATCAAGCCGCCCTAAGGGCCTCTAACATGGCTTAACGACTTAACCCACACACTAACTTTCACTTTAATAATAAAATGTGTGATAGTGTGATGTGATGACAATGTATAGTTGTGTGTGGTAATACGTCTGTTATCGTTCAGGTAATGATAACAAACCACAATGACCTGCTGGCATTGTAACACATTGTCAATGTTGAAATTAAATGTATTATATTTATTTTCAGACACAGTCTCGAGTGGGAAATCATACTACTCAGTAGTCACTTACTATATAAAAGCAAAAGGTTTTATGTTTAAATTTTCTTTATGTTCAATTCAATTACTTAGTTGTTTATTAGTTAGTTTAGTCTAATTTAGTCAAATTTGATATGGAAAGGATTAGACCCTCTGGATTAACACATATACATAATATATGTACTTACATTACTTTATATCCTACAATTTTTAACTACTTATGATAAGTAACATTTCTTCAGGTTTCTTCAAAGATTTATTGCAATGTACATATGTGTCTGTAATAATGAATCATACCAAAAACAGAATACTTACTCTCAATAATTTATTTCCATTATATTGCACACTAGCTGTGCCCGCGACTTCGTCCGCGTGGAATAGTTATTTTGGGCATCATATTTATTTTTGCAAACAACCTCTTCAGCTTTATAAATTATAGCTGTTACCCACGACTTGAACCGTTTTCGCAGCGCAAGATGAATATTTATCCCCGTTTTTTCACATTTTCCATTGTTTCTTCGCTCCTATTAGCTGCAGCGTGATGTTATATAGCCTAAAGCCTTCCTCGATAAATGGTCTATTCAACACAAAAAGATTTTTTCAATTCGCACCAATAGTTCCTGAGATTAGCGCGTTCAAACAAACAAACAAACTCTTCAGCTTTATAATATTAGTAAGTATAGATAATCAACATGTTTTTTTTACTATAACCATACCATCTCTTTCTATGCCCCAATACCTCAGTGCACATGTCAATTTATATTGTATATTGTATGTGTGCAAGTATGAATAAATAAATAAATATTTCATTTTTATCTTGGAAAAGCTGACAAAGTAAAGAATGTAACAAAACATATTTATTGATAACATCTGTAAATGTTTGTTATTAAATCAGTGTTATGAATGGAATAATTCTTAATAGTTGTGTCAGATATACGTATACATTTATTACACATTATCTGTTATTGCTTTAAGATTTACATGATTTATGTTGCAATAACAAATTACATGAAAATAGTGAGTTTTGTTATTAGTTTGAGTTATGGTTTGATTTTGATTTTTAAATTCGTTTATATTTTACTAGCTGGTGCCCGCGACTTCGTCCATGTGGAATAGTTATTACCATAAAAACGGTTCTAGTGAGTTAATCTTAAAAGATCTTTCATACATATTTTTTTTGATATCTTGAACCGTTTTCGCAGCGCACACAACAGAAGCCCTCAAAGATGAATAATTTTCCCCGTTTTTCCCTCATTTTCCATTGTTTCTTCGCTCCTATTAGTTGCAGCGTGATGATATACAGCCTAAAGCCTTCCTCGATAAATGGTCTATTCAACAGAAAAATAATTTTTCAATTCGCACCAGTAGTTCCTGAAATTAGCGCGTTCAAACAAACAAACTCTTCAGCTTTATCATATAGATTTTATTAAATGATATTTATAGACTCCTACTTAAGTTAGTTTATTTCATTTAATGGAGAGTTAGAGGAGAACTTTGCACAGGAGTAGGACAGTAGAGGTTAATAAAAAAAAAGTTACTTAATGGGATATCATGAGAGCCCAAATACCCAGAAGTGGGACAAAACTGGCTGTGCATTAAGATTTTTATATATATTATGACATATAAAACAAATAAAATGTAAGCCCCAGGTTTTCTTTAAGTCATTACTGTCTTCAAGTATATGTTTGTGTGGGCCAAAACCATAAAGCAGAGAAGACACAACAATAGTGTAAATGTAAATAAAAGTAATGAATACTAGTGGACAGCGGCGGCTTCACTCGTATTACTTCAGGATATAAAGTTACCTATGACACTCCTAAGACCTCATACTACCTACATACCATAAATCATGGTGATACGTTCAGCCGTTTTTGTGTGATGAGTGCTTAAATAAAGATAAACAGAGAGAAAATTTCTAGAAATTGTTGGAATATGTTCTACTATCAATTTGTTGTACTCCCAACATTTTTTTCTAAATATCTTTAATGTTTAGACTTTCGACCCTCTTCAGCTTTATTATATGTACCTATGTACCTATAGATAGATACTTTTAGATTAGTTAGTTTCATAGTTTCCACAGCATTCCAGAATAAACAAAATCAAACATTCCACTGCAGTAAATCAGAAAAACAGACACACAACATGACTATTTAGGTATAGAACTATGCAGAATTATAGATATATGATGATTGTTTACGTAACATTTAGCATGCCTACTGGCATTGATAACAGCAGTTTATCAGACTAGGAAATAATCATATTGCATTTGTGAATTATCTACACACTCTTTACATGTGTAGGAAACAGGAAAACTCGTATTTATGTTTTATAGATGCTTGAGACACTTACAGTACTTTTAAAAACTATTGACACCAGAGATGGTTACTCTAATATAATAGGAAAAAGATAGAAGCAATCAGAAGTCTTTAAGGTGGTTGGAAAACTCTGGTGTGAAGAGTTTTCTAATCACTAGAGTTAGCCACTGTTACACAAACTTGCTAAAATAGAAGCAGGGGTAAGAAAATAAATTAATGTGTAAAAAGTTTTTGAGGCGTCTTATATACAACCATATAATTATGCAAATATTCATTATTTATACAAATGGCTTTAAGAATCAAGGCTTTAAATGTATTTCATAGAAAAATTTATAAGTACTTACCTAATTACTTAAGTAGAATCACTTGGTTCTACTTAATTTTCTGCAAATGTTAATTTGTAGCTCTTGAAAGTACTGGTCTGTGTATAATACTCAACAGGCTCAAAATAAATAAGACAAAAGCCATTGTGACAATGAACAACAAGAAAATGTATTGAAAGACAAGTACCTACTCTTATCACTGAATATTCTAGAAGTTTTAAATAAAAATTAGTATTACTTACGTCTCAAACCTCTCCCAATGGACACAGAAAAGTTGTTGAGCACCGACATGTTCAGAAACTAGGTACAAAAGTCCACAAACAAATATTAGATTAGGTACACTTTTTCAACTTAGTTTTTAAATCGTTTGCTTAATGAATGCACGTCTTAACACTAATTCGGCATGCAATGTGATAACTTAAACTGATAATTTTGTGTTTATCATGCCGTAATTAATTCCAAATCACGAATATATCACGATATGCGAGAGGTATGTAAGGCTCAGCGAAAAGCACTGAAATTACTATCGCTAGAGGAGTGGCGATTAGATTACAAGTTAATTCTCGCGTGCACTGTGTAACGAGAGCTGATAAAGAGGCGCCGTATTTATAGATACTGCCTGAATTGAGCTGTAGTTGATAAAAAATAAATTGAATCGAGTTTATGATACCGCTTGCTTTGCCAGTCAGCCGCTTTCTTTTGAGTTTTGACGTTTGTGGTGAAAATGTCATTTGGACTTCAATGTCAAATACGATTTAAACTTCAAAGTCAAGACTATTTTTTTATGGCTTTAGCTATGTAATGTGTTAGCCTAAAGAATGCTATCACTCTTTTGCCAGTTAATCATTTTTATATAAATATGTACATACAACAATTAGGGCTTAAGGCTAGTCTATACGTGACAAAATATAATGAGCTAATGAAGACATGTATTGTCAGAAGTAGTCATTAACTACGTATTAAATTACAAGTGTTATTCCATCTGTAGGTATTATGTCTGTATAAACTATAATGCCTGTCTAAACACAGACCAGTAAAGTTGGTACAGACTACGGTTCGCATCACATTGACACAAAGTTATCAGATCTCAGGAAGAGCCACAACTCGTAACTCTACAAGCCACAATCTTTACATCCATTAATCATGATAAATATTCCGGGACCCTCCGGGACATTCCACACAGCGCCATCTAGTCCCTAAATGCACGGCCTGGCTATTTTAATACCATCATGTCAAAAGTATTAATTTCGTTACAGAAACTACGATGAAAATAAAACCGTAATGTATTAAGCCACAGTTAACTAGTACGTATTTGATAGAAATAAAATAGTACTTACTTATAGGCCCTTAGGGCGGCTTGATAAACTCTCGCCACAGAGTTGGTCACTCTCATTCAATAAGAAGAAGATTGAAATAAAACACCATAAACTGAGTAATTGTATATTAGTTTTCATACAAAATTGCTAATTAACGATACAAGCAATAAATAACAAATTCAACAACCACTACATATTCACTTGACTTTCATTCCATTATTTACAAATATGAGAATTCTTACTAACTTACAATTTTATTATCTAATTTATAGATATTCCATCTTACGAAGTCTGTTTGACTTTGAATTTTATTGTAAGATTATACTAGTTATTAATTTACTGACTTGCTAACAAAGATTGGATATTTTCTCGTTTTCATATTTTCGATAACTAGTAAAAATATAAAACAATGTTGAACTTAATGCTTTTTTATATAATAAAAAATGAATCAATTTCTCATTGTCGAATGTATCAATAATTATTAATCAAAGAGCAAAATCATATTTATTAACTGTTAGTTGTCGAATAATTTACACTTTTTTAAAGTTGGTAAGATGACCATCTTAACAACTTTAAAAAAGTTAAGTTAAGTTAAGTGCGTATCACAACACATTTCGAGACCTCAAGCACGCTTGTGATATTAACCCGGGACAATATTAAATTACTATTATAGCGTAACAGACTTCGCAAGACAGACAATCTGTGGAACAATTTTACCTTGCCTGCAGAAATGTGTTGACATTATAAACAATTCGATTGTATATAGGGCTGAGCGCATCAACGATTTCTGTCTGAATTTAATCGCATTTTTGCGACATATTATATTTCTATTTCCAAAATTAGTAATTAATAAATCATATTTGAATATTTAAAATATAATCGAGGGGCAGACAAAATATAATTGTACTCATTAAAAACTATTCACAATTTTATGACAGCATCCTACCTATTTTTAATAAAAATCACACATTTTTTTTAAAGTGCAGTTTGATAGATTGCTCACAGCTCACAGAATACGTTTAAAAATAGTTCAAAGAATTGGCATTGCTTTTTTATACCTCAAAATGTTTAATTTCGTTATTTTTCAAATTAGTTTCTTTTATGTTGTCTTGTTCAAATGAAATAAAACACAATTTAATTTGTTAGTTAATTAATCATATTCGAACACAAAAATAGGTTAGTATGTAATATAATTATAGTTATTTCAATTTATGAAGGAATGTCGGGGAATTAGTTCAAACATAAATAGACTATATAATTTTATTGGAATATATATAACATTTGTTATTTAAATGCAAACTTTTAAATAAAACGGAGAAACATTTATGTTTTAGTGATTTGACTAGAAAAAAGCATGCAGATTAAAAAATAATAATACAAATTATTTTGGAATAAATGGAAATTGAATTAGGTATATTAAAAGCACTGCAAATATATAGAAACGATTATGTTTCTACTTCTTCTGAAAAATAATCTTTGTTTAAAAAGAACAAGGTATTTTTTATGTTACCAATTTGGCAATGCCAAAAACGAATGCAACGAAATTAACTACAAAATAATAATTCCAAAATAATCTAATGACAATATGTGTGTATGTACCTATTTGAAAGGTCCGACTCAGCACAGACAAAAAAGCAATTCTCTGCATTAATCTTTTTGAAGTTAGCCAGCCAATCACAGATCAGCATTTATAAACATCTTCACTGTGATTGGTGACTCATGAATAGATTAAAACACAATATTGCTTTAACATCTATACTATCCAAATTGTAAAATAAATTACTTATATCTAGGTACGTCAAAGAAATGAACACCAAATTCAACTAAGTAGTAAATCATTATCCATAGCTTCCATATTATTAACACCAGATGGAGTTATAGGTAAATGAATCAACACTTAACTAGAAAATCAAATATACATTTAAATTTTTGCTTGAATTATTGTCGAGCATGGCTTAAAAATCTGTAATATTGACATAAGTATGGATTTGGTCTGAAATTTATGTATTTAATGATACTCCTATTTTTATTAATTCAAGCCATGATAAATAATTAGATAAATAAATGTAAATTACTTCGTGCCTTTCAAATATTACAGAGATATCATAAAAAATAATTATTCTGTATTAAATAAACATAGCACACAGAAAATAATATTTAAAAGAACATTTAATCAACCGCCATTTTGCATTTTAATCAGCTTTTGTATTTATAAACCAATAAATGAGCAAATGTATTTCTATGAAAAAATACATTCTGTTGAATTGAGAACCTCATTAGAAGTCGGTTAAAACAATTTGCTGTAGTCTAAAATATTTGGCACTTATTGTTTTTTTGTAATCAAAAATAATATAGAGGTATTCGTAAATTTAAAATAAAAGATATTTACAAAGAAGTGCAAACCAAGCATATTTAATATTGTCCATTACTGTTATTTGTTCTTTTTATTCATATTTAATAGTAGAACCAAGACAAAATTATAATAAGTCGCATATAATTGCTGCGACATTTTATGTTCAATGTGCAACAGCCCGTATATTCCTGCCATCATATAAGTATCCAGCCTATTTAACATATCTTTAATAAAAAAAAATGAAACATGAATAAATTTAGGTAAATAGATACGTATATTAAATCATTATCATAGAGTCAGGGATTCAATTGTTAATGAAACTTCTGACACCAGAGCTCAATAATTATAAAATTAAATGAAGGTATTTATTTGTTTATTTGTACGTAAGAAATTTTATTTTCATTTCTTTTACGTGAAATCCAAATTGCAAAAGATCTAAATCTATCTCGATATAACATTAAAATTTGTATTTTTGTACGAACCATAAAGCCAATTATAGCCTGATCTTAATTTTAAAGGCACTTTAGCGTAATAATTATGATGTTAAGCTAGCTAGTGCCTCACGGGTTTGCCCGAGATATTTTCGCTACATAATTATTGCAAGCCATTAATTTAAAGCCAATAATATGAATTAAATGTCAGATAATATTTACATATGTCTTCTAAATATCATTATTATTTAAATTTCGACAAACTGAGATTTTAAATCAAAGACTCGGGAATTTAGTTTTTTTAAGAACATAATATCTTCAAAAAGGTTCATTTATGTTAGGTTAAAGCATGTTATGTCCATAAAAATAAATTTTAGTATAAAGTTTCGTTGTATTTAAGAGATCTCTCTAGAAGATTAAAAGGTAATCGATAAAATAAATGGTTATATTTTTTTTTAGATTTTTGACTTGCAATAAATTGTCTAAAAAGTTATCATTTTGTGTACCTATCCTAATTGGAAAGGGTCGACTCATTTGGATAAAATTTACCCTTTTGGATAAAATATATCCATTTGTTCTAAATGTTAGGTAACTTACAAACAAGTTGAAATTCATACCTTATGACTTATTTAAGGTTATCCGAATTATTGTTTATTAAGGCGCTGTTTTTACCTTAATTTAACTTTGTGGGTAACTTTTACCTTATTTCTGTAAGTCAATTCAATATGATAAAGAAAATTGAAATCTAAATTACACTTAATAAACAAACTTAACATTCCTAGAGCTAGCTAATAACAAATTATATATTCGCAGTAAATCAATGAACAAGTGAAAACAATGAACTATAAAGGCAAATCAATTCCATAGGGTCATAACTACCCGTGCGAATATATTGAGTATTGATGATGATGATGATTATGTATCCCAAAAATAATCAGTTTGTATCCACAAACGCAATGTCAAATTAGTCATAAATAAGGGTAAAAGTTACCCACAATTAGGGTATGCTACCCACTTTTGTGAGACGCGCCCAGACAGTCAAAATATTATTTTACGTGACCTTAAAGTTTTTTATTCACCAACATACAGCTATGGGCTACATTAAAAGGGTCATGTTAACCCAATTAAGGTCACACCTACTCATGGTCATTATAAATTGAAAGGTCACGCTGACACCTTAAAGCCCATAATGACCCATAAAGGTTTTGATGACTCATTGAAAGCCATAATGACTGGGTCATATTTACCTATGAGGATACGACTTAACAAAGGTCTTGATGACCTATTGAAGGCTATAGTGAGTTCGAGGTCATATTTATTTGTGACTTTTGAGTCAACAGTCACATGATGACTCAAAAGTCACAATAATATTGGGTCATCTTTACCTACACGGATGTATATTATCAAGATCATGTTGACCCGTTAAAGGTCTCAATGGTTTCGAGTCATATTTACCTATAAGGATGTGTACCCTTGACCCGTTAAAGGTCACAAAAAACTTTGGGTCGTATTTACCCACAATGTATGTTATACAAATTGACGTAGTAAGTTCAGTCTTGTTTCTTCTCCGAGTTGGATTTCGGCGCCCTATCTTCCGGGGATGAGGGCCGATCCGAGTCTCCTTCTGAACCTGAAATAAAAATGATTATTACTTACAAAATATCACATCTAAATATATAAAACTCAAAGGTGACTGACTGACCGATATAGTGATCTATCAACGCACAGCTCAAACCACTGGACGGATTGGGCTGAAATTTGGAATGAAGGTAGATGTTATGACGTAGGCATCCGCTAAGAAAGGATTTTTGGAAATGCCACTTTTAAAGGGGTGAAATAGGGGATGCAAGTTTTACTTCTTAATGCGAGCGAAGCCGCGAGCATCTACTAGTTAATATTATAAAAACGAATGTTTGTGCGTGACTGTGTGTGTAAGTGTGTATGTTACTTACTTGTTTACGCTTAAACAGCTGAACCGGTTTGGATGACACAAACAGACAAAAAAAAACCGGTATCATGGTATTATAAACAACTTACCACCACATTTAGAAACGTTGTTGGCCATTTTTCTTTCGTCTTCGCTGTCACTTGCTGAACTGGCTATGGAAGAGTCGTCGCCGCTACCTGGAACAACAAATCAATAATATGATTCATCATATTATGAATGTGAAATCATCAAATTGTCGACATTTACAACATTCATTTGTATAAGTATTTTTACGTACTTTTCGTACTATTTACGTAGCGTGATGCATATATCATGTTATATTCCATTATTATTATAATTTTTGGATCCATTGAGATCATTACTACGCAAAGAAGTCATAATGACCCATAAAGGTCATAGTCACTCATAAAGGTCACAGCGACTCATAAAGGTCATAATGGCGTAAGGTCTTTGTTACCTATAACAATATGACATGGTTTTTTTCTTCTTTTATTATATTTTACTGACCTCTAGACCCCGGAGAGGGCGGCAGAGGCAGCACCCTGGAGTTGGCGAGCGCGGGCGCCGCGGGGCGTTGTTTGCGCGCCGGGTTCAACTTGCCACAGTACGCACAGTTGTAGGATACGTATTCGAACTCTTCTATCATTGCCATGCCTGGAATGTAACAAGAAAATTAAGTGAATAATAAAGAAATATTTATCCATTGTATATAGTATGTTCATATAAAACCCGGTTAATTAGATAAAGTTTTATAAATGGCGACATCGTCATTTGGTCGAACCTCAAAAGCTCATAGAGATATGTATCTCATGCAAAGAATCTATTGTTACTTTGAGGAAATCCAGTGCTGCAGATGATTACATTGGAAAGGTGTTTAGTGGTGTTAGGCTGCGACTGCTCTTTGCCAACTTCACGACAATCTTTGTTCGTGCAAAATGTATACCACAACCACACCTCGCCTTTTTCTTTCAATTTAAATAAAACAAGTATTTCACTCAGATTTTGCCTGATGGTAAGCAATATGGAGTATATACAATAAGAACCTAATTACTCTCGCAATTTTTACCATTCAACGAACGAAACAGTTGTATGAAATGAAAAACACTTACTGTAATGAGAAAAACACTCACCTAATGAGATAAACACTATCCAAAATATGAAAAACACTAACCATAATAAGAAAAACATTCAGGTAAAACACTAACTTTTAAGAGAAAAACACTCACCTTAATGACAAAATATGAAAAACAAAACACTAACCATAACACTAACTTTTATGAGAAAAACACTAGCCAAAATGATAAAAACACTCACCATAATGTGAAAAACACTCACCAAAATGAGTAAAAGACTCACCATTATGCGAGAAACACTCGGTACATATGAGCGCCATGCGGTGGCTGGGGCCGTCCTTCAGCAGGTAGTCCACTACTTTGTCCAGCGCGGAGCGGTTCTTATCCAGAAGCGGTCGCGGGAGCTGGTCACCCTGGGAAATTAATTAAAAAAAAAACATAATACCATTTGTTCAGTGAACAAGCCGCCAGTTGGAAATCGACATGTTTGGGAACGAGAAAATCTGAGAACATGCGTTATCCGGGCACCCATCACGACTTGCCCAAGAATTTCTCTCTTCAGTCGTATTTCCTCATGTCTCCCCGCAGAATTAATTCGTTAAGGGAGTTCTCTTAGGCAGATACATCGTGGTGGGCGGCCAGGTCCTTCCACGTAACTTCCCGGAAGACACATGTGCTCAGATATTGTGATCCTCAAACATGTCGGTTTCCACAAGATGTTTTCCTTCATCGTTAAGCGAGGGCAAATCTATATTTAACATGAAATTACAAGTCATTGGTGTAGGGCCAGATTCGAACGAGGGTGCGTCTGGATGAAAAGCAGACACTGGAACTACTGAGCCGCACTCGCTTTTTAATTCCCAAGAATTAAAAAGAGAATGCGGCTCACACATTGCATTGCATGCTGCATTGATTGATAGGGGATGTTTTGTTCACTCTCATTCAAGTCACGAATTCTCGACCCTCTTAGATAAATAAATAAATAAAGTAGTACTTTACTTAAACTCACCCTGAGTCTCGGTCCCTTGTATAAAGCAGGCGTGTTGTTGTACCCAAAGTTGTTAGCGTTCATGTTGTTGTTTATCGGAGTCGAACATAACGCTAGCTGTCTCTGGCGCAGCTGGCCCGGCGTCGCTGCAAGCACACAGGAATATGGACTCTATTATATAGAGGGATAGAGTAGTTTTATATGGATTTGGTAATTTAATGGTATGGTTTTATAAGTGATTGGTAACTCAGTGGTACAAACTTTAAATCAATGGTAACACAGTGGTACAATGATTGGTAAGACAGTGATACAATGACTGGTAAAACTGGTACAATGATTGGTAACACAGTGGTATAATCTACTAGGTAGGTATATATACAAGGAGCTACCTGGTATAGGCGACATGGGGGCAGTGAGGATGGCGGGTTTAATACCGGGCACATTCTGTGTTGGCATGAACGGTTTCAGCGCCTTCGACTGTTCCTCTGGACTGCCGAACTTGTCTAGGATCTCTTTTGCTACCTGAAATGTAAACATTCACACATCATTTATAGTATTAACATGTGAACTTAACTGAATTTCTTGGTTTACTGTACTGTGGTACATAGTTAGAATGGAGACTCGAGGTAAGATAAAGATACATAGCATACATATAGATGTTACTTTACTGTTTTAAGAGTTTTATCAACATATCGAAAGTTCACTGTATTATAGTTCCCGTAAGGCATGATTAAATTTAGTTGTAATAACCGGCTAGCACTATTCTTATTGACGTAAGTGCTAGCCGGTTATTACAACTAAATTAATATCGAAAGTTATTTCAAACATCATAAATGTGTGATAAGTTTCAGTGTTGTCAGATGTCAATTTGGCAATATTTGAGAAGTTATTTTGACGGATCTTTTCTTTGCATTTTTTTATACCTTGTAAGTCTCAGTGTTCATGACCTCCTCCAGTATCTTCTTCTTCTGATCGCGCATGTCGGTCAGCTTGGCGCGTGTCTTGTCCAGCGACCACGTGTAGTACCACGATATGGACGAGCGGAGGAATATTACTCTGGAAAGAAAGCAAAAGTATGTAAATAAATAGGGGCATTGCAAACAGCGCCATCTAGCGAACACACTAAGTAAACGCTTGTGTCTGGGTACTAGATAATGGATATATTACTCATTTACTTTTCTTTTGTAAATACATATTTGATATACATAGAAACGACCAGACTCTACACGAGTAATAACAAATTGAAAATTCAAAATTAATTGTGTCATGTGGGAATCGAACCCACAACCCTAGATTAGAAGTAATGTAACTTTACTGATAATGTAGGTAGATACCAAAATAAAAGGCGGGGAAGTGTCAATAAAAAGGGTCTGTTCTTCGCTTCTAAGCTTCGGTAAGACTCCATTTCAGTACAGGTATGCACCACCGTAAACCACAGTTTCGCTTCAGGTAACCTAGTGGTGAACTCAGAGTAAAAAAGTAAAGTGACATAATAATAATAATAAACAAAAAATATTTGTTCCGAATTATTTTCTCTACAGCGATTCTGTGCCCCGAAATGTTTTTATGTTAGTAAAAACGCGCTCTGTCTTATAACTTAAGTAAGTAAATTAGTAGACAGAGCATGAAAAAAAATTCAGTCCCAAAACCACATACAAACTTGAGCCAAGAGTTACAGCTACTATTCTATACCTATCTGTTCTAAATAAACAGTATTGGAAACATTTCATTACAGTATTATGTATCCACCTATGATACATATTATATATGTATGTACTAAGCATTGTGGCTACAGCGATGCGGCCTTGCGGTTAACAATGGATTCAAATGAAACTCGTATACCTATAATTATTTAATTTAAATATTTGTACGATTTACTTCAGATTGAAATTTAATTCGCAGACAGGAATAAAAATAGTATCAGCCTGAAAAGCAAGATCGTTTCAGACTTGCAACTATTGAAGTCTAAGAGTTTTTAAAATTATCTAAAGTATTATCTCCAAACATTTTTTTTCGTCAATGTTCTGATTTTCGACCCTCTTCAGCTTTATTATATATAATGTAATACTAGAAGATATATATTCAGCTATAATATACGTTCAGCTTTATTATAAAATAATATCTTTAATTGACAACACCCCTTTACAGTGCTCTAATAGTATTTAGTTCTGGGTTGAATTGAATATGCCTGAAATAAATGACTTTTTTTTAAATAATTATATGTGTATATGAGTGACTTGCGTTGAGTCTGATCGTTTCTATGTATAATAAGTATGTATGTATTTACGAAAGAAATGTACATTTGTATTATATCCGTTATCTAGTACCCATGATACAAGCGTAAGCTTAGTATGGGGCTAGATGGCGCTGTGTGATATGTCGTAAAATATTTATTTATTTATTCAATTCCAACAAGCAAACAATGAAATGTTTCCTCCTTATAATATTAGTATACATAGAAGTATAGATACTCACACAATAGGCAGCACTAGTAGCGGCGACGCGTGCAGCACAGAATATAGCCAGGTTTGTCCTCTACCCACGTACATAAAGTAATACAGTATTGCAAACAGTATGTACAGTCCCACTGAATACGCCATTACGTATCCAATAATGCGTTTGTGAGTCTGTTCCTTGTACTGTCCATCCTGCTCGATGCTTCTGATTTTGGTCTCGAGACGTTCGAGTATTTCGGTCGTGGTTTTCTTGCGCTGCGGACAGACGATGGTCTTATTAATTACTAGTGGGTGCTCGGTTCGCTCGCATTAAGAAGTAAAACTTGCATCCCCTATGTCACCCCTTTAATAGTGACCAAAAATCCTTTCTTAGCGAATGCCTACGTCATAACATCTTCCTGCATGCCAAATTTCAGCTCAATCCGTCCATTGGTTTGGTGGGTACTCGCTCGTATTAAGAAGTAAAACTTGCATCCCTTTTTTCTCCCCTTTAAAAGTGACATTTCCAAAATTATTTTCTTAGCGGATGCCTACGTCACAACATCTACCTGCATGCCTTTCAGTCCAAACCATCTGTTGGTTTGGGCTGTGCGTTGATGGATCACTATGTCAGTCAGTCAGGCAGTCACCTTTAAGTTAGGTATATATATAGGTATTTAGATAGATGTATGTGAAATGTGTTAAACATAATGAGGAGATGCTTACTCTTTAAAGAGTAAGACCAAATAGACGCGCATACAGGGTTAGTAGGAGTTACCTTAACACGTCAAAAGCAACAATTTTTTTGTAAGAATTTGGAAATCCACGAAAAAATGCAAGTGTTCCATACAAAAAGTATATTTCGTGTTGCAAATAGTCATTAATATGATAAAAATGTATAATTTTGTTATTACTTTTTTTTTTACGTGGGATAGGTTTACGTTTGACTACAGCCTGCCTGATGTTAAGCATTGCTGCAGCCTAGGGTGTAACACGTTTACCTAGAAGATACCTATTAACTCTAGATTTGAAAACCTCTGGATTGTAGTTCGTAGAAAACACAGCTCCAAAACTTGTAAGATTGTAATACATATACGAGTACATTTAGGGATACTGTGATTATTATAATAATCTACGAATTTCTATGATTTATCAATAAACATCTGAATCTTTATTTGTCGATGATTTATCTGATTTTACTTAGATAAAAAAACTTGTTCAGAAAAAATTGCTCATTTGGTTTTTCTCGAGTCTTTATATTAGAAAAATATAAACATGCAGAATCATCTCAATAATCTACACTTGAATAACTGATGAAACCCAAAATTAAATAACGAAATACTATAAAAGTAGATACAAACAAAAGATAAACGCGTTAGGTATTTTTTATCATAAATACATTATAGGTAAGTACACGTGCATTATTCAGCAGAATTTGTAAGCGTTATATGCTGACGAAAACTTGGATCAAATAGCGATTTTTTTTTATTTTTGTAACCAACAGTCTCACTTACTATAAGTACTACAAGTATATACATTTCAAAGTAGATAAAGAGAAAAACAAGGGTCAAAGATGGCTTAAATTGCTTCAGGAAAAGGATGGTATGGCCCTTGATTGTTTATCTGTTTATCCTCGCCGCTTTTTGTTCGATTTGGCGGTTTTTTTGGCACAGAGTACTTTCAGCTATGATTGATTTACCATAAATCCAGTGATTTAGAGTAGGTACACAAAATCAGTTGATTTCGACGATGAAAAGATAGACAGAGATATTTTATCAATATGTTCCGTAATAAATATCTCTCAAGATGCGAGTTATCTACAATCGAAGATAAACGAGAGTTTAGGCAACATTTTGGCAGCGATTCAATCTTATGCTTCGTAGATGTTAAATCTATTTGTAGGTATCCTATATCGAACATGTACAATATTAACTAGGATTAACTAATTATAAGGCCTGGACGGAAATTGCGGAAGAGTAGGTATTCATATTCATAGTAATTTATTTTCGTAAAGCCTATTTACACGCCAAATCAAAATATATAATTACTTACAATTACAAATGTCAAATTAATTACCTACACCAAAATTTTGGATACAAATCGCACCGCCTAGGACCTACCTTGACACAATGTACTCCATAAAACTGTTAAACAATCAAATTATAGTCATGTAATCGGTTTATATGAATAAATTATTTTTTATATGTATTTATCAAATAAGGAATACTAATACTTTATAACAAACATGCTTGAATGTCAACTGTTGCTCGCTTGCCCTCGAAACCCGTCTTTGCCGGGGCCAAGGGACATAAACTATTTAGTACGATAAATTTGGGGGCAAAGTCATAGAATGGAATTATTCAAATGAATCTCAAGATCATTGGCCTACCGTGTAATAACAGACTACCTAATAGTTAGTAGGTTAGTCATTTGATCATTTATGTATAGAATACAGATTTAACAAACATACAGAGCGCATACGAGTGATCCATTTCAGCCCCCTTAGACAAGAGGCGTGTTTTAGTGAGCGTACTGACGCATACTTATGGAATAGAAAGACCAATGTATGGGAGTGACGTAACATTACCCCGCGGAGCGCATCGTGATGTCACACATTGGTGTTTCTATTCCATAAGTATGCGTCAGTACTAACCTACGCCACAGAATACATAATACATAATACGCTCACTAAAATACGCCTCTTATCTAAGGAGGCTGAAATGGATCACTCATTTGCGCTCTGCTATATTATATGCGTTCAAATCTGGAATTAATAGGCATCTTCTAGATAAGCGTGTAACACCCCAGGCTGCAGCAATGCTTAACATCTGGCAGGCTGTAGTCTAACGCAAACCTATCTCAAGTAAAAAAAATGTCTGCTAGCAACATGTTTTTCGTATTATCTCAATGTGGCGTCTTTAGAAACGTCTATACTTAATCTGGTTCCTGCGTAGTCTGCAAAGCACGAAAATACTAAAAGTTTTTATCCATGCCCGAAAAATGAAAGTCAAATAAGCAGACCGTAACTGATAGACGTTTCGGAAGACTTTATCTCAAGGCAATAGGGATTAGATTTCAATATCAAAGTTACAATTCACCAAGACTGTATTCCAATGTGAGAAGGATCATATTTGTGTGTCAAATGTTTTCTGTACATTTTATACGAAAGTGAATGTTTCACAAAGAGAGTTCTTTCAGTGGCAGTGGGAAGATTTTTACACGAATTCTTGATTCGAATCTGTTATTGCAGAATGGAATTCATAGATTAGTATTTTTTATAAATGTACTAGTGTAAGGTCCCGGCGTCGCTCGCGTTGTTTCGAGACTGACACCATACCTACCAAAAATCACTATGAAAAATCGCTCTGATGTGGAGCTATAGCAGATAACGAAAATGCCAATATCACATGGCATGGCATATCGAGACTTGATAACTTGACAATGTATATATTTTTATGAATAAAAAATCTAGATAGAAAATTGTGCTTGTATATTCTATTAACTTATTCGTTAATTTTGTATTTCCATGGACATTATATAAGTATTATATCCGTTATCTAGTACCCACGACAAGCGTTTGCTTAGTGTGGGGCTAGATGGCGTTGTGTGCAATGTCCCGGAATGTCCCGAAGTGTAAGAATTTATCAATAAAAAATCCTTAACCTGTTCTTCAAAGTAAATAAACAGGTAGGAAATATCAATAAAACATTGTGTTGAACCTGCGATTGAATCACGAGTCAAGGATGGGTGCTCGGATACAATGCATTGTTTTATATGTATGTATGTACTTAGTATTGTATATATGTGAAGGTAGTGGTCAACAAACTTAGAGGTACAGGTGTATACATAAACTGAAGAAAAACATAAGTTTCTTTGTATGATGTGCAAAATTCTTCAAAGAGCTAAAATGCTTGAAAAAATCATACTGTTGTATATTGAGATGAAAGTCTATTATCAGACATAATATGATATTTGGTATATAATTCTGGTTCCTAAAGTTACACAGTGTTTTTATTATCTTAATAGAAGAAAAAAGTGAAGCCACATGCAACAACTAGTACATATATGAATAAGCTTTTGGTTAGTTAGAGTGATAGATAGACATATACTTTATTAAAACACCAGCACAATACAGAAAATATTTATAAAATAAAAATATAACTAAATATTCCAGGACATTGCACACAGCGCCATCTAGCCTCACAATAATAGAATACAGTGGTGATATTTAAGAAATTTTAGAATGGAAAGGCTTTCCAATCAATACAGTACATATGTATATGTACTTACATATAATAGTTCATGACACAGCTAAACCATGATTGCAAAAGAAAGTTTTTAATCAGCCTTTGTAATTTACTGACTTAACTGATCCACAGTGCCAGGTGTCAATGGTGCTTTATTTTTTATAGCTTATCGAGGTCTATGGTATATTAAGAGAGACCCCTGTACCCAGTAGTAGGACAAAACCGGTTGTAGATGATGATGATGATTCCAGGAGTGACTGTAGTTGTTTCTTTTTCTTTTTCAAGTTGTAAATTGTCAATTTTCCTCATTACATTATGACTACCCCACAGAATTAATTCATAGGGGATACTTTCAATCAATCAATCAATAATTCTTTATTGTACACCAATAACAAAAGAACACATGCATAATGAAATTTAGACCATAGTATTAGGACAGAGGGCGGCCTACTACTACTACTTTTTTATTTTTTATTTATGGCACACAAAACAGAATATGTCCTAAAATTAACTTAATATGTAAGTACATGTATTTTAAGCTGGTTTTGATCCAGATATAGTTGCTCAATTCCATATGATTAACAGAGTTCATTGTGCTACAGACTCTTCATTATGACAGCTAATTTTAGATCTATATATCTATTATATACTTTAGCAGCATGCTAGGTAGATGCATCATTCTGTCTGATCTGTGTGATCTGACTCATTCCACATATCCTTATATAGCTTCAATATATATCCTTATATACATACCTAATAGCCTGCTATTGTACATGTATGCAACTGTATTCTACCCACACAGTAGTCTAGGTAGTAAGTAGGTAGCAAAGTAATGCTAATTAGATTTTATTCAACCGAGTGAACTGAACAAGAACTAAATATACATTGATATGAGAATGTTTTACTGGTTATGTTTTGGTTAGGTTAGTAAAACTTTTTTAATTTTATGTACAGATCAAAATATTGTTGATTTTCTGACTTTTTTCCAACAAAAATGCTTTTTAATATTTTTTACGAGGAATAGGTTTTCACTTGTGCGTAATTCGCCTGATGGTATGCAATCATTATGGTCTAGGATGGAACGTGCTTATCCAGTAAGAACCGATTCACTCTCGCTTTGAAGATCGCAAAGTTATATTCCGTGGGGAACAGGAAGAAGAAATAAGTAATATTTTTAAAATAAAGACTTTGTTGAAATAAAGCCTTGTCTAAAAGGAATCAATACTCGAGGTTCACTTGCACAAAAATTGCTAAGAAATTTTACATAGTGCCAAAATAACAACAACAAAAAGATTCTAAATGTGTTTAATGTTTATTACTGTGAAAATATCTATCACAGTTAAACCCTTCTAAATTTAAGTAGTTAAAGAAAATTAAGAAAAGACTTGCTAAACTTATTGAAATTGTGAAACTGAGATAAAGATAAATTTCATTTAAATATTTTATTTACTTTTTTTATTAGCAATGTTTAAAGGAGTGTAATTAGTTTCCATGATTACTAGTAATAATAACCATATGATTTTGCCAGCATTGACATTGATTTGTCTACTTTTATTTAAGTTTAGTATGTAATGTACTTATTATGGTGGTTTTAGTTTTTTAACATAACTAGGTACTAATGTGTATAAATATGTATCTAACCCATATGTAGGCCAATAATTATTTTGAATTACACTGAATTTGTATTATTTAAGTAAATAAGGTTACAATCTGGTTAAATAAATGTCCACTAACAGTAAGCAAATTATAAGTAACACTACTGTATAAGCATAAGCATCTGTATATTTTTATATGCATGATATCATATTATTATCTAAATAGGAGCCACTTACAACGACAGCATTGTTTTCTGACCATAATCCCATATTCAATATGGTACAAATATAATCACCACCTATGTGGGAGGTAGGAATAGAAAACTATTCACCAAGCATTTTATAATTAAACTTTGTATCCCACAATAGTTTAATAAGCCAGGTCAGGGTCTAAAGATTGAATTGCCGCCAAAAATCGCTATCGCAATCTCAATAAATAGTTTTGGCTACAGTACAAATGATACGATCAGGCGAATAATACTTACTCGAAATCTTGATATAATCAGACCCATCTTCCAACGATTTAAGCTTGATGCGTGTAGCGAAAATAATCCAGGGCACTTTAATAACTCAAAACAGCCGCTCCGATAAGTTTTTGCGGTCTAAAAATAAGTTTGGCATTACCGATGAACAAAATTATGATGACGATAGAAAGCTGTTTTATAACCTAAAATGCCGCAGTAATTAGAATTCTATAAACCACAGTCCGTTGAATGTTTGCTGAATCACTGAATTACATATCTTCGCATTGAATTCAAGTCAATCTAATTTGCAAATTGATAAATTTTCGAAATAAAACTCAAGAAAACAATCACCTCTGACGACAACGAAAATCTGACAGTTCGAATTAGAAAATTGACATTGACTTTCAAACTTTTCTACTCACACTCTATAGTAATACCAGTCCTATAGATCAAATTTCTACCAATAAACCTGAAATTTTAAGGTATGGATGGATATATTAAGGATTTTATAAATAAAGTGTTTGAGTTTCTGTATCAAACACAGGAGCCACATGAATGTAAAAGACGAAATAGAACGTTCATGGTATTTCTTTAAGTTTCTAAAATCACTAACACTTGCTAAATGCTCACCTACATAACTTAAAAAAAACTATTTTTAAAAATTTAGTAAACAAACTAAATGTCACTGTCAAAATGTCAATTCATTTCTGCATAATAAAATTTGTAATAATATAATAATTTTGTAATTTTTTATTTCCGCCCAGAAATATCCTCACTCCCTAATGGTCATACTCTCCAATCTTCTTCCCATCCCCAAAATGATCTACTGACTCAACTCCTCACTATTATCATCAGTATCATTTCCCAAAATTCCTTCCAATTACCGAACCACGCTGCCCACATGATATACCAACTCACAACCCTACTGTCCAACGATGGATTGTCTGCCAATCCTCCAATGGAACTCCAGGAGTCTTCGTCGAAAGATTCCTGAACTCTCCCACCTCATCCGTATAAGTGGCTCCTTCCTGGTGGCTTTCGCGGAGACTTGGTTCAAGCCTGGGGCTTGCTATCGAGTCCCAGGTTTCTTTGCCCTCCGGGACGACCGTCAGGACGGAGCTGCTGGATGTGCAATTTTTATCAAACATAACTTGATCTATTCACAAATTACTCTCCCTACTGTCAGCCCAGACTTGAATGCAGTGGCTGTACGCTCATCTAATATTTCTTTTGTCTGTATATACATCCCTCACCCCAAACCATACCATATCACTGATATAGTTAATTATGCTTGTATATATGTATTGTGTTAACACTCAAATAAACTCAATAAATTTCAAATAAGTTAGTAAATCCGCACCGATCAAATGTTAGTTATTTTTACTGGCTAATAAGATAAGCGTTTGTCCCCCTTGTGATGTGACATTGGCGAAATTGCGGCGGTGCCGCAGAGTCCATTAATAAAAAAAAAAAATTGTAATTGTATGTATTGTAAATCGCTTTTGTTTACATTTGTACTAGACATTTTTACAGAAATTTCAAAAAGCGTTTATTAAAATTTTATTACGTAAAACAGTCTGAAAAATACAATCACATCCAATACAAGTTTCTGTCTTATCCTATTTTAAAATGGAGACAATCGTTGTAAAAGAAGAAATGGACGCATCTCCTCAAACACAGGATTGTGATACATTAGACGCTTATGAGTGTGATTCTGAAGCAGATTATGTGGAGAATCCCGTGCCAGAACCTGACAACGACCTTTTATACAGATGCCCAATGTGTGTTTACGACACAGAGAACTTTGACAACCTCAAACAACATCTACTAAATCAGCACGCGCAGAAAACAGGAAAGATCTTTGAATGCGATATTTGTCACTATAAATGCACACGGGGGGATAATTTGAGGCAGCATCTGAGAAAGCACACAGGTATATTGTCATTAAGTACTATCTAAATATATAAAACTTAAAGGTGCCTGACTGACTGACTGACATAGTGATCTATCAACAGACAACCCAAACCACCAGATGGATCTGACTGAAATTTGTCATGGAGGTAGATGTTAGCACGTAGGCATCCTCTAAGAAAGTGTTTTTGGAAATGAATCCTTTAAAGGGGTGAAATAGGGGATGCAAGCATCCTCTAGTTTCTATATATTATAATATAAGACTCCATAATATATACAAAACCAGATAAACTACAATGTAGCAGTCTTGAACAAGTTAAACAAAAACAAGTTCTTATTGAGGTAGCTCACTCCCTCTAACACCACAATAATTTATTGCCTAACAAAGGGTGCACATATATTAACATACCATGTTAGCTAGTTATAATTTTTGTTTGTAATAAAGGCTTTCCATTTGTACCATTAGATAAATTGTAATCAAGTGCACATTAATATCATTTAAAAACAAACAGAGTTCTGTTAAAAATATGTTAAAAGCTCAACTGATTGATATAGATATAGATCCACCTGCTTTTTATATGCAGTTAAAAGGTACTTATATTGAAAATTTCTTAAGACTTAAAGAATAATAAAATGGTGTGTCCCGATTTCTTGGACCACCTTATAACTCAATTCAATTCAATATAACTTTATAGCACATGAAATATAAATGAACATAACAAAAGGACTTAAACTATAAATAAATGTTTGTATAAGTGGGTGGACTTATTGCCTTAAGTAAATTTCTCCCAGAAAATGTAGTATTGTACTGTCAACAAGCTAATTATACTTAATTATAATGTTGATTTATAGGTAAGCAGCATTTTGCTAAAGTCCCTATATCAATCACACTGTAAAAACAGTTTTAAAATAGTCGACATAACATTCACAATAATTTCTCTTCCTTTCCAGGAGAAAAGCCTTACAAATGTGATCTATGTGACTTCCGATCAGCTCAGTCAGTTAACATGAAACGTCACATACAAATACACATGGTGGAAAAACACTACAAATGTAACATTTGCAATTACAGCACTGTGTGTGCTAGCAACTTGAAACAGCATATAAGAAAACACACAGGCGAGAAACCTTATAAATGTGAACTCTGTGACTACAAAACCGGACAACTAAGTTCTTTACTGCGACACAAGAAAACACACTCAAAGGAAAAGCCACACCAATGTGACGTTTGTGATTTCCGATCAGCTCGCCTAAGCAATTTACGGAGGCATAAAAAAACACATGAAGCTATGGACAAATCACACAAATGTGACAAGTGCAAGTTCTCTACGGCCCATAAAAGGAATTTGAGCAGGCATTTAAACAAATGTCATGGTAAGAATAAGACCAGTATAGAAATTGAAATAGTACCCGTTTGAAGGTAGGTAGAAATTGTATGGGGTTTTGAAAAATTGTGATGATGGTTCACCATGAGAATCATCTTTTGGAGGTTTGTATAAACAATTGTGTTTATGATTATTTTGTTGGTGGTAAGAAGATACGAGGCCTAATTTTTAGGTTGGTTTATTATTATTAAATAGAAAGAAAAGATAGATAAATAGATAAGACTTGTATTTTCAAGTTAAGTGTAGATTTGCACTCACTTAACGGTTAAGGAAAACATTGTGAGGAAACCAACATGTTTGAGGACCACAATATCTGAGGACATGTGTCTAATGTTGAAGGACCTGGGCGCCCACCACGATGTATCTGCACAAGATAACTCTTCTAAGAAATTAATTCTGCGGGGAAGTCACAACCCTCAGTCATGAGGAAATACGACTCAAAGAGAGTTATCAAAAAGAAAAAAGTTTTCATACTAAGGTTTATGAAATTGTTTTTAAATGTTTTGTGTGATATTAATGAGACTTATGGATTTTTGTTTATCATACATGTATTATGAATTTGTGTATAGGGAAAGTAGACAGCAATATTAAATTAAGTGGAATTAAATTAATCAAATTAAATTATTGTTGGAGATTTTAAATGCATTAAAGAAATGTGTCAAGAAATGTATTGTCATTTTTTATTTATCATTGTTCATCAAAGTTTAAAAAGTAACATAGTATTGTTCAGTAAATCTTGACTAAAGTCAAGTAAAAGATGTTTATATACCAATGAGTAGTACACTAAACAATAAACTTTTAAGGATAATCAGAAACATATGTCACTCAGTACCTTGTACTAACACCACTTCAAAAATCATGTTAATCAATTTCATATGTAGTACAAAATAGCTAATTTGCACAGAGCTTTGAAGTCCATGCTTGTCGCCCTGTGACTAGAGGCGAATTCTTTCTTTATTCGATACAAAACAGGTGTCACCATTTATATTTTATATTTTCACTAACACACTTTCGGCACGCACACTACGACGCACGAGATGTTCATGTACACAGTACGCTTCAACTTCATCGGCTGTGCAATGTCGATATTTTTTTAACGATTATTTACACATTTACTTCGAAGATGGAAATATATGTCTTTAGTATAACTATATTATTTAAGTACAAATTATAGTTAACTAGCTATGGCCCGCGGTGTTATCCGCTGTAAAAACGTTTTTATCTCGTGGGATAAAAACTATCCTATGTCCTTACCGGGGACTGAAACCATCTCTATATCAAATTTCATCAAAATCGGTTCAGCGATTTAAGCGTGAAGATGTAACAGACAGACGGACAGAATGACAGACAGACATACTTTCGCATTTATAATATTAGTATGGAAGTATAGATTAGCGTGGATTTATCATGAAATAAAATAATATTCAGGCATTTAACTCTTGTATTTGTATATTAAATTAAAAAGTAAACACTTTAATATTGGAAAACAGAAAAATATAAAAAGCTGTTCTAAATTATCAATTTCAAGAACAAGATCAAAACTTGAAGACAGAACACATTCGCAGAATATGGGTCCAATATGGGGTGTAAATTAAGTGTTGGTATCGCGCCTTCAGCTAATCTCGTGACTTTTATTCTTGTGAATTATCAAATCATCTTCAAAATGACTGGAGCATATTCTGGCATTTTTATGAGGAAACCAGTTGTATCTACTTTTATTTTTTAACACTGGATTTTTTGGAAATCTGTAAATTAAGTACTTACCTATGTGTTAAATAAAAACCGTAATCCAGAAACATTTCCATACAAATCCAGAAACATCATATACATTATATCGATTATCGATAATTTGCTAGGTTCCATTTACACATCACTTTGCTATCGAGAAGTAGCGTCGTCAAGACAACGAATTTGTTAATGCCATTCAAAATGTCATTTTTTTTTTATTAAAATTACGAAATTTTACTACTTACCGATGGTATTTCACGCCGGTAACACTGGAACTATTGTTCTTACAATTTTTACAAGTCACCAAGACATATTTTAATAGTTTATCATGCTGTAAAACCGAGTAAAACAACCGAAAACTCTCTCTCGCTCGGACTATGTTCGACAACAGACTGACAAGCGCTGTCGTAGGTTAGTTGGCCTGTTTACTGGTCCAAACGAGAACCACGTACATATTATTATTCATTTCGCTTCTAGGGGGGGGCGCGCGCGGGGGCGATGTGGCCCGATCGTTGTTCTGTGCTAATTTGTAAAGTTATAGAGCATAGACTGACACTTGACAGTAACTATGTATATTAAATTAACTATGTACTTAACTATAATTTTGTATTCTATAGAGATTCTATCTTTTATTCTATCTAGCTAGAAAAAGAGAGGTAGGTTTTTAGAGTTTAGAAGTAAAAACAGTATTATATATTTTAACGAAATTAGCATCTTAAATAACTTGATTAAAGTGTATAATATGTATACCTATATGAAATTAATATATAGCATCTAAATAACTACAATGAACATAATATATTTGAGATGGCTACACACTGGCTTCTCAGGAGATGAGTGAGGGAGAAGGTAGTGTTAGTACTGTTAGTATAGGAGATAAACTAGTTATTCGTGTGTGCGGGATACATGGAGCAAGGAGCCCGCAGAAACAGGATATTAGTAGATTTGGTTATTAATAAAGTCATACAAGTAAAGAATAACAGTTACTGTAAAAGTTTAATCAGCACCTAATTAATTAGTATATATCAAATAACTCAATCTTCTATATATGTATATAAAACTCAAAGGTGACTGACTTAACGATATAGTGATCTATCAACGCACAGCCCAAACCACTGGACGGATTGGGCTGAAATTTGGAATGAAGGTAGATGTTATGACGTAGGTATTCGCTAAGAAAGGGTTTTTGGAAATGCCACTTTTAAAGGGGTGAAATAGGGGATGCAACTTTTACTAAGTAATGCGAGCGAAGCCGTGAGCACCCACTAGTAAACATATATTTAGCAAGTTTTCCAGTCCGCTATGTAGCAGGAGAGCTTCGTGACGTCCGCATTCTCCCTCTCCGTCTGACGTCCATCCGAGTCCACACACCGACACAGTCCTCTACGACATTGTATGCGTCTGAAGTTGCCATTTTTGCAGCACACAGGCTTCTCCGGAGATGACGACATTATGAGGGATGTTTGGGCGCATTCTGGAAAATAATGAAAATTAATCTTTATTTTATCACACAAAAAGGAACATATACATCTCAGAAGTCGTTAAGCCGAGTCAAAATCCCCTATTATGATGGTTTGAAAACTTTGACACTAGAGGCCACTCTCGTACACACTTACCTACTTACCCCAGAAAGGAATTAGATGTTAAACAGAATTTCAATCCAAGCTGTACAAGGGTCTTCGAATCTGCAGTGATACTTTATCAAATCAAATAAGTAACAAGATAAACCATTTATTGGTATTACATTGGTACATATTACAAGTCAAATTATATATATATATATATATATATATATGTGAGTATATTATCAATAATTTAACTAACTTAAACTTTGTCTTCGAGTATATACCTACACGTCACTCTATTTTCAACCCTGAAAAGAAAAGAAAACTAAAAATATTGCCAAATATATGTAGCAGCTCCACTTCCAAATGAATGAGCTTTTATATCGAAAGTTTTGTTAAAAAGATAAGCTCTTTTTCGCCTGTCTCTGTCGCCTGTTCAACATCATCATTATCAGCCGCTACTGAGCACAGGTTTCTCTTCTAGTACGCCACTCGTCCCGGTCCTGCGCAGTTGCAATCCAGGTGCTCCCTACGGTTTTCTTATGTAGCCTGTTACAGTTAATATGTTAATACTTACTACAGTCCATGTTTTCAGCTTCAGCTGTGTTAGGCTGAGCCTCGTAGTTTTCAATCTGATTGCCTCGCTCATCCACGCAAATGCTCCTGAAAAGATAACACACACAATAATACCATATACATTGCTACACAGATTAAATATAATCCACACTCCACAATGTATTCATCCTCCTTTGCTCGGCTGCATGAAGTCACCACGCTCCTTTATACCATCTCATCACTGGGTCGTCTGCCAGTCCCCAAGGGGGAGCTGGTAGGGCCTCATCAAGATTGCTCTCTGTTGAGAGGCTGGGGCACGCTGACCCCGGGGAAGTCACGTCGAGTCGCTCTGAGACTTACCGATATAGCTTATAGCTACAAGAGAAAAACTCGTTTGCGTGAATCAGTATTCATGCTGTAATTGGCCAAACATGTCCGGTTTTATAGAAAAACCGCCGTGGCATCTCTATCTTTTAGCTACGATCAATATAATTGTTTCCAATTACTTACTCTCCAGTAGCCCTCCTGGCAATCCTTCCGTAAGTGCCATCCGGCATGCATTGCTGCACAGATGAAAAATAGTCCACATTGTATCCATCCTCCTTGCTTTGCTCTATGAAGTCCACACGCGTCTGCATGGCTTCGAAGCAAGGAGTTGTATAGTTGTAGGGCGGGGAACCGAACGACTGGTGCGGGAATAGGTCGAAAGATGAGTCGTCTGAAATATGTTAAAAGTATTCGTTATGTACGAAGCAAGATTGGACAAATAGTCTCTGTCTGATACATTAATATTGATGTCCATACAAACACACAGTACTACCTCACACACATTTATTGCACAAATACACAGTTATTGCCAACCTACAAACAATTATGACATAGGTACATACTTGCAGTAACTTCTCATATTCTCACAGTAACTGCTCACATTGTCATAGTTATTGCTCACATATTAACAGTTAGGTACTGCCCACATACATACAGTTACTGCCCATATTCTCACAGTTACTGCTTACATATTTAACCTGGATGAGGCTGGCTTAAGATCGAAGCCAATTGCATATTATCATGAAAGAGGCCTATAACCCGTAGCTCAGCTAGCGGAGGAAATCGCATACGATTACCAATGTTAAGCAAAGGTCGACGCGGTCAGTCCTTGGATGGGTAGCCGAAAAGTGGCATTCCACTTTGGGCGCTTCCGTGGGTCGGATGACACGTTAAATTGTAGGTCCCGGCTTTTCGTCATAGTACGTCAGTCGTTAAGCCATGTCAGAGGCCCCTTGGCCCTAAGGGCTTGATTAACTCTCGACACCAGAGTTGGCCACTCTCATTCGATAAGAAGACCATTAGTGGGACAAAACCGGCTGTGGCTGATGATGATAATTTTCAGTAGCTGCACACCTCACAGTTACTGTTCACATACTCACAAAATTACTGAAGAGAAAAATACTTACAGCATTCTAGCTCTGTGATTGGATGTTCATCTAAATCGACCATCCTGCTGTCTCCCTCCAACACTTGTCCGGTGACTCTGTCCACGCAATAACAGACCCTATCTATGCATTGAATAGGGTTGAAATTCCCGTTTGCAGTGCAACGAGGTCCAACCACTGGGATTGAAAGGCCGGGGGAGATGTTTTCGTTGATTTTTGCGTGGAGACGGGAACAACCTGAAAAAGAAAGAAAGGAATAAATCTTTAATGAAATATTAGTACATGGTACGAACAGATAATCAATTTATTCATTATGTAGCAGTCATTATAATTTTCTGTCCTATCTATACATATAATAAAGCTGAAGCCTATTAAATTCAAATAAAGATATGTTTTTAATGCACACCAAAAAAACTACATTATGAAAGAATTAAAAAAACTAATTGGACATTGGGCGGCCTTGTCGCCTTAGGCGATTAAAGACAATCAAATCTTTCCTCTTTATAATATTAGTGTAGATGTAGATTAAAGTTTTCAAAGTGAAAAATATAAATTACTCACCACAATGCATATTCTGTGTAGTTGTTGTACCGAGATACAGAACTTCACCAAATATTCTTTCCCCTTCCTCTGATTGACAGAAACATCTGAATAAAAAACAAATGATTAGACGATCGCGTGTAAAAAAAGAAAATATACACATAATTTGACTAACCATAAAACTAACATTTTTACGCCTATCGGCAGAATATTTGATACATTAAATTTATGTAACACCTACTTTGTATGACAATATTCGTGCAAATTAATGAATTTTGATTTTTTTATTTTGAAAATATAAAATAGGAGTTTGTACTTTAGGAGAATCACGTTGATGTGTTTTGTGTCGACAATATAGGAATTATCGTATGATATTTTTTTTACGTATTTGTTTTTTTCTGTGATTAATATTAATTTGCTGTCAGTGCTTCGTAAGCACCTTGCTTGATACCAGTATTTTCTGAAAGTTCGTTTTCTTTGAACTGTAGTTATTTAACTACTTATCTCCAAGTCAACAGTAAATTGGTTTGAAAAGAAGGCAAGCTTTATGTATCGCTGATTGGGTTTTTGTAAGAAAACAACTAATCAACTATCAGCAAATTGATTGTAAATTTAGTAATTGAAATTATTTTTTGCTATGCGTAATCCGTTAGGCGTTACAAGACGCTTCCTTCAGTTTGCTATGCTAAAAAATCCAGGCGTTATAATACTTACGTTTGAGCCGGCACACAGTCAAAGGCTGCAGAGAGTCCTTTGCCATCGCAACGAGGTCGCATTTCGACAGCGAAGGCAGTTCCACTCTCTTGACGAGCGTCGAAGTCATCTTGTTTACTGTGACAGGTAGAGTTCACTGAAACATGTATGTAATTAATGTATTTATTTATTGTAATTATAAACTAGGGGTCTTCAAATTCAGACTAAATAGATGTTTGGATAAACTTAGAATTTATCACAGAACGCGTTCCAACAATTTACAGAGTTTTTGTCTGTTTATCCGTTTCTCAGTCTGTTTATTACAACGCTCATCACGCAAAAACGGCTGGTCGCATCATCATGATTTTTGGTATGTAGGTAGTATGAGGTCTTATGAGTGTCGTAGGGTACTTTTTATCCTGAAATAACGCGAGCGATGTCCACTAGTTTTTTACGTACTTCGTTGACAGTAACTATGTCCGTCGTCGTCAGCGACGCAAGTGAGTCCGTCTCCGCAGCGTCCCACGGTGAACCCTGTGCCCGGCCCGCCCACACTGCAATGCTGGCCTTCCCCTGGAAAGCACAGATAATCAAATTTTATCTACTAAACAAGAACTAAACAAGTAGTATTACTTACTAACTCACTAATGTGGCGCTGCGACCCAAAGTGGATCCTGGCCTCTGATACAAAGAGACGCCACTCCTCTCGGTTCAGCGCCATCTCCTATCATTATTAAAAAAAACTGATGTCATCTACTATCACTATACTGACGCTTATCAAAGAAAACTGCATCAAAATCGGGCTAGTAATTAAGAAAATTAATGTGTATAGCAGCGCCCCCTGGTGACATGTCGTCGTAACACATAGCTACAAACATACGAGTACACCAATGAAACCTCATCATATCAAAGAAAACTGCATCAAAATCCGAACAGTCGTTTTGGATATAAGTATGTAGGTAAAATTGGTTCGCATAAACTTTGTCAATTTGTTAGTTTATTTCTCAAAAAAGTACTGAACCGAATAGGAAAAAATGGGACCATCTCGAAAACAATCTTCATGGAATAAAATCAATTTTTGTAATCGATTCATAAATAACGGAGTAATCGCATAACCGTAATTTAAACACAAAAAAGATAATATTTTCCTAATCCTAATATCCTTCTTTTTATTTTTAATTTCTCACCATACAGCGGCAAACAGAATTCACAGCAGTTGCAGGTGGTGGGCGAGGGCAGCCATATCCCCGCGTGTGTCGCGTTGTTGATGTTGCACTCCTGCGCCGGCGCGGAGCACGTCACATCCTGAGAAATGGGGTGACATTTGTCTTACAAGCTATGCTTAGTAACGGTGTGTTTTGGTTTTAGAGACATTTATTTTTAGGCAAGGATTTTGTTTTTAAAAGGCTGTTCCATAACGTTCCATCTTTGACTACAGCGTCGATTGTGCTAATGTCGCTTCCCCCTTAGACAAGAGGCGTATTTTAGTGAGCGTACTGACGCATACTTATGGAATAGAAATACCAATGTATGGGATTGAAATCGCGACGCGCTCCGCGGGGGAAATATTACGTCACTCCCATACATTGGTCTTTCTATTCCATAAGCGAGCGTCAGTACGCTCACTGAAATACGCTTCTTGTCTTGGGGGCTGGTGTCATGCTGACGAGATGCTTGACAGTGATGGTAAATAAAATACGTAATGTAATTCGAAATAAAATGTAGGATAGTACGATATAGTAACGTTGGTCGCCACACATTCTGTTGATTTGCTTCAAACTTTACGAATGTTCTTACGAAAAACGAGCGGTATAGTTACTTATAACTATTACATTTTTTATAACTAAGGCCTGGGATATTATTCGTATGAAGTATTTGTGTATTTACGTTGGCTGAACATCTTTTTTTGTATTTTTATACAGTAATAGGTATTAGCGTTAACTCTGGATGCCTAGCTTTCAAAACTAACTAAAATGAAAATTGAATATTTTGCCTTTTGTCTTTGTATATTTATATTGAAAACTCTCAACATCACAGTTTACCACACTTACCTACACAAACTTCTTTCACTACTACTTTTTGTACTTTTACATATACCTATCTATTAAAATAAATATATACTTAATAGATCTACTTACACCACAAGCATCGCTCCCGCAAATCAAATTACTGCCCCTAACACCCAAAAAGCACAAAAACAAACAAAGAAACAAATAAACAGCGTCCATTTTGTTTAACTAACCATACTGCACTGATTGGTTCTTATCTTTCGCTAATTTATCTGATAATCGATTTCAATTTGTTTATCATATTGACGGCGTTTTCTTTGTGAAATTGATAAGAATTGATGCTTACATTGATTGTCTCTATTCGTGGTTTTCTAATGAAGAGCTTAGCAATGAATATCTGGAACGCAATTGGAAATACTTATATATGTATTGTACGTGCCACTATAGTGCTTATTGAAGGTCTTCGTTAGTATCAAATACCTACAGCGCAATAAAATTATAAATAAATAAATGTTTCACGACATATCACACAGCGCCATCTAGCCCCATACTAAGCTTACGCTTGTATCATGGGTACTACATAACGGATATAATATCTACAATATGTATATACTTTTATTTTGTAAACACCTACTTATTATACATAGAAACGACCAGACTCACAAGTAATTACAATACAAATTTTAATATTCATAGTTACTTGTGTTATGCGGCAATCTAATAAACTAAGCTAACAGAGCAGTATATAAACTTCTTTTTGTTTTTTCTAAAGCTACTCTAGTATTAATTTAGCATATCATATCACTACAAAGTTAGGTACTCCTGCATTTATATATGTATATGGTAACAAAGGAATAATACCTACAGGAAGAGATCGCTCTCAGCGATAAGGCCGTTGCTTGGGCACTAGTTTAGATATAAATTGCATTGTGAACTGAGTTCTTTTTTTAATTTTGTGTCAACAATAATAACTTTATCTATCTATCTATCTTATACACATCCTTTTATAGGTTTAGGATCATATGTGTGGTGATTTAGTAGCAAAAAATTTTACTTTTCACTTTTACAAATTCGCGAAAAATGTTTTGTGCAAAGATAAAAATACCCAGTGTGCTATTAATTTTGAGGAATGAAAATCACCCTCAGAAAATTCCTGTTCGTCCCAGCAGTAGGTTTAAGTGGTGGGACGAAGGGACATACCCCAGTTACAGGTACCTAACCCTGTAGAAATACAAAAATAAGTTTGTTGGTTTGTTGGTATCTGTTATATCTATACATTTCAATCGTCCTGGCTTTACACTTACATTATTACTTATTTACACTTTGACTTTTGATGTTAAGCACCGCTTTAGAATAGGACGTAGCACGCTAGCCTAGAAGAACCATATTATCTCCATGGCATGGCAATCGTTTGCAAACCAACTTAGGTACATTTCTGACTAGTATATGGCCAGGACCAAACCAGTGGCTATCCGATCGTAAGACAGACATTCCGACACCGAGCTATATAATACTCTTTTACACTTACCTATATTACTTACTATTTACCTCCTGAATTCAGCATTGAAATAATTTCACACCTGAAGTACCCACTTCCTGAGTATAAACTACTTAGTTAAGATAGTTAACAAGTGTCTGATACAACGACATCGTAATTAATAGACTCCGCATTTATCTATTTATTACATATTTATTTATTTATTATATATTATTTAATAATAATCAAAACGGCCGAAGCCAATCACATTAATTATTTACAAGAAAACAATACTTATTCTACAAATGTATAACGTAATAATAAGTAGTAGTCAAACAAGTCAAATTTATATATTATCTACACTAAAACATGCACACATTCATTCATTTATCTTCTGGAATCTTCGTTTGAGAGCCAATTCCAGTTATGCTCCACCTTCAACCACAATCGTAAGGGACTAGCTGGTCAAAGTCCTAATGTCATATCTATCTATATATATAATAAAGCTGAAGAGGGTCAAAAATATGAACATAGAAGAATTTTTAAAAAATGTAATCCATAACATAACACGTTTTCGTATCACGGGAAAATGTTCAGTGTCTAATCTTCTATCTATCTATATCTTCTATCTATACATATAACATAGCTGAAGAGGGTCAAAAATATGAACATAGAAGATATGAGGAAAAAATTAGTATTTTGGGTATAGTTTAAATCGGTAATAAAAGACGTTTCAGCAGTTTTTCGAATTTCTGTCTGTTTACCAGTTTGTCTGTTAAACGCTTATAACGCAAAAACGGCTGAACGGATCATGATTTTTTAGTTAGGTAGTATGAGATCTTAGAAGTGTCATAGGCTACTTTTTATCTCAAAATAATGCAAGTTTAGCCGCCGGCTCCCACTAGTTTTCAATAAAAAAACTTGTATTAAGTATAGAAGTTTTTAATCACTATCGGGTTTAGAAAAAATAATCTTTATTACATAGTAAATAATGTCTAAAACATTTGGTGCCAGATAAACAGAAAAAATCTAGAAATTGCTGGAGCGTGTTCTGCTATCAATTCGAAGTATCTCCAAACTTTTTTTAAATATCTTCTATGTCCAGGCTTTCAAACCTCTTCACCTTTATTATGTGTATAGGTTAGGAGTCTCTCGGTCGCTTGTCTTTGGTTAGAACTGCTATGACCTACTCCTTATCACGTTATCACTATTATCAAGTGATAACAGCAAGAATTCTGTACATATTTGAGTTTCAACACGGCTAGCTTGTTTGAGATGAGATTTTGTAGTTTGCACAGGTAATGATGGTGAGGTGGAGGGGATTTTTTGATAAGGTTGTTGTGATGTAGGTAACCTTTACTTGGAAGGTGATTTAAATAGAATACAGATAACACAACCAACATATATTTCACTATATCAAAATAAAATTAAAATGATAATTATTTATTTTGCGACAAGAAACTAAGTACGAACACAGTTATATCTATAAGGAAAGTTAAAAAAAATCGTGTTGACTGAAAACAGAATAATTGTTGTCAATATTTTTTTTTTTCAGATTAAAAGTTTCAATTCTTTTTTCAGTACACCAGCCCGATGGTAGGATGACATTTCTAAGCATGTTGGTAGGAGATGGATTAGACAGGCTGGAGACCGTACTATGTCGAGCTGGAGAGGAGGCCTATGCTCAGCAGTGGGTGAACGACTGATATAACGATGATTATGTTTTTTTCAGTTTTTTAACCGATATCTCAAAAAGGAAGTTATTATTTATGACCCGTGTAAGAAAAAAAAAAGAAAGAAACAATACTAAAATATAAAATCATGTCGCAAATAAAATTTTTCTTCTGTTCCAAAATGGAACCAAATGAATCAAACCCCAATGATACACTTATACTACTAAAGTAAATTAAAAAAATTACTTGTAGGAAAGATTGAAATGCTTTTTTTTTTCAAAATATAATACTTATCAAAATTTTAACTGTCAATTTAATTACATTTTCCTCACTTGGTTGACCAAGAAAGTACAAATTAATTTCAATAAGTTTTACATATAAAGCAAGATAAATAAAATAAAGTATTTACATTGCAATACCTGATTATTTCGTTCCTAATCACACAGTTCATACAAAATGATAAGCCAAGTACCTAAGTAACATTCGTTAGGCCTTTTATGACATTATCAACGGTTAGGTTAGTTAAATAATTTTATTGTACCTTTATATGTTTTAGTTTAATTCTTATGTACATAGAACAATGACATATTCTGTTTAGAACAATATTCGTAAGTATATAAATACAGGGTTATAAGACCTGATACATATAATAAAGCTAATAGTCTGAAAATTGAATATAATATTTAAAAAAAATGTTTGGAGATAATTCTAATTGATAGCAGAACAAGTTTCAACAATTTCTACAAATTATGTCTGTTTCTCAGTTAATCTGTGTCTCTGTTTGTCTGTTTATTTAAACGCCCATCACGCGAAACGGCTGAACGGATCATCACGATTTTTGGTATGTAGCTAAGCTAGTAAAAGGGATGTCACAGGCTTTTCGTCCTGAAATAATGCGAGCAAGTCCACGGGCGTACACTAGTTGTCAATATGTTAGTTAATTAAAAGGCCTTAATAAAAATGTATTATTTTTTCAGCAGCATGTTGTAGTTCCGTAGAGCCACATCCGTTCATAAAGAGAGCAACTCCATGACAGTGTTTACTGGCAATACTGTCGACGGATAGCTCTCTTCATTAACAGATTATAGCCAGTGTTGCCACTATTCTTCTCTCTTCTTCTCTTCTACACTTCGTTCTTCACGTTTCTTGGTTTTTTATGTATGACAGACAGTGTTTACTGGCAATACTGTTGATGGATAGCTTCAAAAATTATAACCCTCTTATGTTACCATGTTAACGGGCTCACTATCCGAAAGTAATCTATTAAAACTAGTGCTGTTATTATTTTCATAATATAATTATGTCTTCTTGACAATTTTATTTTGTACTATTTTATTAATATCTTCTTTTGCACCTCTTTCATTTATAATATGAATCACAGATATCAGAAAACTGCAAGTCATCTGAAAAAGAATGAAAACAATTCTAGGCAATTTTATATAAAAACTGAAGGTCTAATTAGCATAGGTATTAGTGAACTCGCGACTTTGTTTAGGTAAGTGGTATTGAGATAAAAAGTAGCACGTACTGTTTCTGAAACCTTTACATTACCCGTTGCAAAAGATCACCGTTCTGGTATGGTGGTTATACCAGAACGGTGATCTGTAAAATACCTATTCTGGGACAATTTCATCTGATTGTGTAAGGTTCAAAAATTCCGTAACATTTAATAAAGAAAAAAATGCCAACGTTAGCTGTGATAAGCTTCTCTGATAAAATTGTTATAATAATTATACTTTTACGAACGACGATCAATTTAATTCTCCAATCACCTAACTTATTTCATAACTTATTACTAGTAACTTTAATGTCAGAGGCCCTTAGGGCGGCTTGATAAACTCTCCACACCAGAGTTGGCCACTCTCATTCGATAAGAAGAAGACCCATTTTTTTCTCAATTATCTTCAATGTACAGACACCGACCTATTACAGCTTTATTATATGTATAGATGTATATATTGGTAATTTGCTACTTTGAATACTATTACAATGTTTAAAGGACCTACTATATAAAATTTCCTAATAATTTTGCAATGCGCACACGCAGGCTTTTTTTCCAAACGCTTATACAAACAAGCAACAAAGATGTCCGAAGGCTGCCTCCTACGTTGTCAACTTGTGAATTAGTCTTACACGGTCTGTTAGAGGATGTGTGTTTGTGTGTATGTATTTGTATACACTTCTGGTCATAGAGGTATTTTGTTGAAGATTGGCCATGGATAAATTCAAGTTGTTTAAAAGCTTGCTTAAAAAAAACTTAAAGCTTATGTTTTTAATTATATTTTTTTTGGAATTTAAAGAAGTATAGTTTAGTAACGAAGTGACAAAGGATTAACAAAGCGTGTGAAGAAAAATAAGTGTTCATTTAATTACATTAAAAATTTTAGATTTTTCTGCTTCTTAATGTATGAGTATGGCCAGTCTAGTGTCAGTTTTCAATTCACTGATAGGGCCATTGACAAAGCATAGAATTGTTTTGGTGTCTGCACATAATATTATGTAGGTAGGTACCTATATACACAAAGTGCTATGAAAATGATAAAAAAACAGTTACCACTTTTAAGCAATATCATTACACTAGCTGTGCCAGTGAATTCGTCCGCATGGTATAGTTATTACCATAAAAACGGTTCTAGGGAGTTAATCTTAAAAGATATACATATACTGTTGCAGACATTTTGTTAGATCATTTTAAGAGGAATAATTCTTTTATACATATTTTTTCGATATCTTGAACCGTTTTCGCAGCACACGCAACGGAAGCCCTCAAAGATGAATATTTTTCCCCGTTTTTTCCACATTTTCCATTGTTTCTTCGCTCCTATTAGTTGCAGCGTGATGTTATATAGCGTAAAGCCTTCCTCGATAAATGGTCTAGTCAACACAAAAATATTTTTTTAATTCGCACTAGTGGTTCCTGAGATTAGCGCGTTCAAACAAACAAACTCTTCAGCTTTATAATATTAGTATAGATAAAGCGTTACTTGATAACTATTGCTTATACATAAAGGGGCTTTATAACGCGAACAATGCGCTGATTTCCAGTAACTTTACTAATTTTCCTCCAGTAACTTTCCTAAAATAATGGGGGGGGGGGGGCAGTAGCCTATGACTATCATAAGACCTTAAACTACCTACTTATCATAAATCATAATGATCCGATCCACCGTTTCTGCGTCATGAGTTTACGTTTAAAAGAACAGATAAACAGACAAAAATCTAAAAACTGCTGAAACGTGGTCTGTTATGGATTTAAAGTATACCGAAACAATTTGTTTCTAATACTTATCTTTTATGTTCAGAATTTGACCCTCTTCAGCTTTATTATATGTATATGTTACGGCTAATACCCGAAGTGCGACTACACCTAGTTTTAGCCGGTTAGAACTAGGTGTAGCCACTTAGTCTTGGTTAAACCTAGTACGAGCCGATTGTTTTCGGGTAAAACTAGGTCTCAAGTCCTGTTGTAGTGCAAGTGTTGGACTCGAAGTCACTTGTCTGTGACAGAAGGTAGATTAGGTTCGTTAGGATGCTTTCTACCACGCACATGCGACGACGAGCGAAGCGAGGAGGAGCCAACTTCTTTCAAAACATGTCTCGATTCGGGGTTTAACCAAGACTAAGTGGCTACACCTAGTTCTAACCGGCTAAAACTAGGTGTAGCCGCACTTCGGGTATTAGCAGTAACATATAGATGTCACGTTAGCCTCTCTAAGGTATATTTGATCAGTGGCGCCGGTAGCATATTTGTATAAGAAAAGCTACTGTTACATATATGTTTGAAATGACCGCGTTTCGAACTTTAACGGGATCTTCGAGCTTTTGTAGTTTTCGAGAGCTTTTAAACATTGTTGAATAACGGGTGTAAATTTCTTATATAGACATTTACAGATCTTTTACATAAAAATACATATTTAAGTTAGTAAAAAAGTTAAATGCTTTATGAATAAAAAAAATCCACCATAAAAAATCAGTGCTAGAACGTGGTAGGTAATAATAATACGTGGTAATAATACTTTTCTAAGTTGTATAATTTAAATTTATAGGCAACAATACGCATTGAGTATTAGAATTTGCTCATAAACTTAATATCAGGGTGTAGCAATTAATTTATACGTAGGTACCTACATAACTACAAAACTATATAAGTAGGTTGCAATTAGAATTCTCTCTCTTTGAGTCGTATTTCCTCATGACAGAGGGTCGTGACTCCCCCGCAGAATTAATTCACTAGTGAATATGAATTACCACTAATAAAATATGTAACTTAAGATACACTTTAGCATATTTGTATAGGTATTAGATAATTTCCTTAACTTCGATGTCATACAATTCAATACAACAATTCAATAAAAGGTAAAGTACCTTGCTTGAGTACCTATTTAACCAAAATACAATTTTATTTAAAACATTTAAACCAAAAAACACGACATATTGAACCTTATCACAATTCAATAAGAACTAGAAGCAAAAGTCAAACAACTTCAAGATATTAACTTGAATAGAACAATCGCAAATAATTCACGTAAACGTATAGTAAAATCTATTATTTACTGCAAATATAATATATTGAAAACGTTAAAGTTACAGATACAGAGCTATAAAGAAACAGATTTAGTAATATTACTAAGGGGCAATTGTCGTATTTCCCAGCAATCATTTTAAAATTTAAACAAGATTAAAAGATAGGTAAGTACCAAAAATATAAAAAAGAAGGCTTTTTTTTGAAGTCGGTTAATAAAATAGCAAAGAGCTTTTAGGATGACCATGAACATTAAGGATCTGCTTTTGTCTAACTTCTGTGGAGTTTTTGAGTCAAATATGATTAAGGCGAGGCATTTTCGCGCGAACTACGATTTTAGGAGGTGAGGTGTGGGGGGCCGCCCGCGCTTCTCACTCCGCGCGCTGTCCATTTCTCGTAACAATAGCACTACGCCACAGTATAAATATTTCAGCTGTTATACTATGATCAACTTCTATTAATGTGAAATGTTATTTTTGTCAGTTTTAAATAAGCTAAGTAATAATTTATTGCTTTATATCTATAAATATAAAACAAAGTCGTGTTTGTTGTTTGAAAAAACATAGGTTATATTAATAAAATTGCCGTGACTTTGTATATTCGCTGCTTAGATAACATGCAAAAAAAATATCACCACATTTATTACGTTTATTATCGTATACATTCTGTTTGTATATTCTGCTTGGATCTCTTTTTAGGGTTCCGTACCCAAAGGGTAAAAAACGGGACACTATTACTAAGACTTCGCTGTCTGTCTGTCTGTCCGTCCGTATGTCACCAGGCTGTATCTTATAAACCGTGATAGTTAGACAGTTTTTTTTTAGAAGATGTATTTCTGTTGCCGCAATTATTTTATTTATTTCGAACACATACAGTCGTAACAACAAATATAAATTACCATAATTATTACGTTTATGATTGTATAAATTCAGCTTGGTTCTGTTTTGTGTATTATGTGACAAACTAATGATGTTATAATATACTCACTCATCATTGATATTATTTTGAGATAATTTATCATCACATTCTGCAAGTCATTCTTTATCAGCTGTAGAGTTTATAGTCAATAGTAAATAATATAAAAAATAAATAGATCGGCCTATTTTATGGTATTATTGTTTAGTACATGATCCACTTACCCATCTGTCGTTGAAGTATTAAAATTCACAGGTTGCAATTCTACTAATGGACTGGTAGTATTAGATACTCGTGACTGCTTTTTCGACCTAAATTAATTAACTATAGGGTTCTCGTACATAGGTACATACTTTTGGTCATACTGATATAATTTAGTCTGTGGCAAATAATGACGAAAATTTACGAAATCAACTAAAATTATAGAAAGTTCTCATATACCTGAGGAGAAACATAAAGAATGAAAAAATTGGGCCACTTTTAGAAATATTGTTCCGTGCTTAGTAATTTTACTTTAAAAAAAGAGTAAACTTCATAATTTTACTATAAAAGGGAGAAATTTACATACCGTTTCTTATAGTTCTCTTTCCCTGTCCTTCTTTTAGATATTAACACTGATTTTTTCCTAACTTAATTTTTTTTATTAGCCATTTTCAATTATTAGGTACACTGTGGCATGAATGTAAGAACGGGCGGAGAAAATTTGGCACAGGTCTAACGTTGGCAAGCGCCCGATTGCGACTGACGGGGTAGCGGGCGGCGCGGCGTCTTGTCAAACTGCTGGGAAATATTCAAGTTTTGGGATTAATAATTAACTCAAAATTGTAGGACTTTAGTTGAAACCCAAATTTTAGCAGGTTCTCTGTAGTATTTAAAGAGAAACATTTCTATATAAAAATGATGTGTAAAGTCAGAAATTTTATTAATAAGATATTCGATTTAGACTTTTACATTAAGCTGTCTTTGGATTTTTTTATGATCTAGTAAAGTATACCCTATCGTGTAACAAATTAGCACATTCCTCAGACAATATCCTTAAGTATATTGTATATTTTTTGCAAGACCGATATACCGGAGTAAATACCTAAAAAATTTGATATAGTAAAACGTTTTTCTCCGCTTTTTCACTGGTGACTCGCCTTAATTTGTAGCTGTATGCAATATTTCGTAAATAATACTTTTTATGTTTTATTGCGTTTGAACAAAACATTACATGTTTTTTGTTTCGCCTGTTGGTAAAAAACAATAATTATGATTCATATATAACTATGTATTTATGTATTCTTCGAACGTGATAAATGTAAAAACCCAACCAAACCGCTGAACTGATTAAATAACTTAATATGATATTTTTTCAACCTATGCTGTCCCACTCCTGGGCAAAGGTCTCCCCCAACTCCCTCCATGAATCTCGGTCGATAGCCGCCGTAATATGAATATTCTCATAATATCGTCAGTAGTCGTTAAGCCATGTCATTAAGCCATGGCCTTAATAAACTCTCGACACCAGAGTTGGCCACTCTCATTCGATAAGAAGAAGACTCAAAATAATTTCATTAGTTAAAATTACCTCTACCCTGCATAGCAAAACCTTGTCATTGCGAGCTATGACCTAGAGCCCTAGATTTCAGCAGCAAATTATTTTAGTTCTAAAAACGACAAAGTTACATACGATACATTGTTCTTGATATTCCGTAACACGGCTTTATCTTTGAAACACTTCAAAATGGCCATACATAAAATAACACTCAAGTTGAAAATGATAGCAGAAATTGCTAAAATTGTAATGGAAAAGACTCCAGTTCTTATAAACACTTATTTATTTAATAATCACGAAACAGGCTTACGTTTGACTACAGCTTGCCTGATGTTAAGCACCACTGTAGTCTAAGATGTAGCACGCTTGCCTAGGAGAAACCTATTCACTCTAGATTTGAAGACCCCTGGGTTATAATTTTCTGGAAACAGGGCTCCAGGTAGAGAGTACACTATTGAGAAGATTGTCGATCCCTTCATTTTTCAAAGTTCTTACAGGAAATTTATCTCTCCACAATACCTCTATAAAAATCTATGATGTGTATTGGTTCACTGCTTAATCTCATTAACCGATTATTTCTATGCAATACAGTACAGTAAATTTATAACTTCAATGCATATAGTATTTTCAGCAGTTAAAACTACATGTGTCATATATCATGTACTGTTTATACTCATATGACATATGTAAAAACAAGTTTTATTAGACTGTTAAGCACATCATGACTGGATAAGTTTATTCGTTAGTTTATTTTAGAACATAATCTAAAAGAAACTGAGAATATCTTTTTGCTGACTTTACAAAAATTTAATTCGGTTCAGAACAGAATAGCACAATAAATTTTAAAGTACCTGCAATTCATTATGAAATAAACAAGAAAACTAAATTTTTCAGAGTATTAAACCCACTCTAGGATTTTACTAATCTGAATTCGCTTATAATCTGTTTATAGTAATTAATTCCAAATACATAGTTTACTAATGCATAAATTAAGAGCATACATAAATGGCAGTATGTAAAATCACAAACTGAAAATGATTGCGTCACACGAAACGTTTTCATAACCTATCTACGCAAACCTGTCACAAACATGTGCTAAAAGCATCGCACTAAAACTTCGCTCACGCTTTTGACTCCGAAACTTATGTCAATTTGAGACATATTTTTGTACCGATCTGTAATATCGGTATTCTAGTTTCCAAACATAGTTTCCCGGCATATTTCAATTATCGAGTAACAGCTAAACGGCTGAGAAGTGTACTCTCACGAACAGTGACTAATTTGATTGTCGGGTGTTACTCAAGGCAGCGCTCTGGACCCGTTACTCTTTGCGACGTGCGTTGGAAGGTTGGTGTATGTCTTGCAAATTGGGTGAACTATTTTATGAAAGCTGGTGCCAGCGACTTCGTCCGCGTGGAATAGTTATTACCATAAAAACGGTTCGAGTGAGTTAATCTTAAGAGATAGACGTATACTATACGTCTATCTCTTAAGATTAACTCACTAGAACCGTTTTTATGGTAATAACTGTCGTGGACATTTTGTTAGATCATTTCAAGAGAAATAATTCTTTCATACATATTTTTTGATATATTGAACCGTTTTCGCGGCGCACGCAACGGAAGCCCTCAAAGATGAATAATTTTCCTCGTTTTTTCCACATTTTCCATTGTTTCTTCGCTCCTATTAGTTGCAGCGTGATGCTATATAGCCTAAAGCCTTCCTCGATAAATGTTCTATTCAACACAAAAAGATTTTTTCAATTCGCACCAGTAGTTCCTGAGATTAGCGCGTTCAAACAAACAAACTCTTCAGCTTTATAATATTAAGTATAGATTTTTAGTCAAATTTAAAAACTTAACCATGATTCGCGAGCAATAGTCCGTTTATTAAATAAATGATTTCATGATACGCTCCTGGTTTAAGTTTTTATTACAATAAATTATTCTTTCTACTTTTTAAAACATAATGAGCCATTTTTTAAAGTTTTGTAGCAGATAGAAATATTTGGCTAGTTAGAAATTATTATATTTACGATATGTTTTCATCCCAATACAGGCACTTTAAAGCAAATGCGAAATAAATACAGTAAATCAATACACACGAAGTACAATACGGTACAACACAACCTTCCATAGTTTCCAAAAACCACTACCCCACAAACGATATAGGTCAAAACACTTACGTAACTGAAGATGAAGTTAAAAACACACCGACAAATTCTTAGCCCGAACATTGTAAAACAATAGACCTCACTGATGCAAATGAGCCAACTCGGAATGAAACGGCCAAAGGACATTTGCGTATGAAAAGAGAATTAGAGAACGGTAGTGAAGAACTACTGTTTTACAAATACTTTGGAAATTAGTTGACGGGCTTTTGAGTTGTGGAATTTTGTGTGAAAGGTCAAATTTAGAAACGGGGGAAGATAAAAAGGAAGGAATCTGTATTGATTCTAGTTGCAATGCAACATACAACATATATTGAAGACTAGTGGACGCCCGTGGCTTCGCTCAAATTATTTTGAGATATAAAGTAGCTTTTACACTTCTAGCACACAGTTTTTGCGTTATTAGAGTTTAAATTTAAAACCGATAAACAGACAAAAAATCTATAAATTGTTAGAACGTATTCTGTTATCAATCCTAAGTATCTCCAAACATATATTTTTTAATATCTTCTTCATACTATCGACCCTCTTCAGCTTTATTATATGTAAAAATAAGCTTTAATAAACTACACAAATTACAACATCTCTTCGTTTAAAATTTGAAACACTAAACTTTTAGATCTATGATTAAGATCGTAAGCTTAGTTAAGAGGCAGTATGTGGAAGTGTTGGCGTATGCGGGAGGAGGCCTATACCCTGCAGTGGGTCTCATTAGGCTGATGATGATGATGATGAATGAATTTCTGAATAGTTCTACATCATCTTCAAACCGAGAGCGACTCAGTACTTATTGGATAGGCAAATATGTTCCATTTTAGGATACAATTTATAGTTTTCCATCCCGTGTAAAAATATAAGTCAACACGATGATTATGAATATTTATAAAAGAACAAGCAAAATGTGCTTTTGTTTGTTTTTTTATACATCGTTCGTAGTTATATAGCGATGGCTCGGTTTGGGGATTTTGATTGATAGATATGTATATAGGTATGTATGTATAGATTAATACTTTATTGGACACGCAAATAAAAAACAATATACAAAACAAGAGAACAACATTTTAAAACTATTACCACAAATGGTAGCCTCATCACTAAAAGCGATCTCATCCAGGCAACAGTAGGATTGAAGTGGATAGACTGATATTTAACGCAAGCAAAGCCGCAGGCATTTTCTAGTATGTCAAATATCTTTCCCAAAAGTTCAACGAATCACGATCAAAAGGACAAAAAGAAATGACGAAGGCGTGAAAAATTCATTGAATCATATCATGAGTGAAACTAGGTAGGTATACCAAACTAATCAAACATTAACAAGCATGATGTGGCTGAAATTTGAACTGTATTATATATAGTTTGAGGACATTTTCGTTTGAAGCTTACAAATCAGCTGATTAAACAGACAGAGTCAAAGACTTTCCTGGTAATGTCTGAGAATTTAGTTTGAACAAAATGTGCGTATATTATTTACCTTACTTCCGATGTATGGGTTCCTTTTTAACTTCCAATTAAGGGGAACTACAAAAAAATATATAAAAGGAAAATCATATTTTGAAAACTACTGAACCGATTTATAAAACGTAAATACATATTTGAATAATAATAATAATAAATTTCGTTTATTAAATAAAATACATAAATCACTATAAACACCGCACTATAACGAACCTGTATCGCGGTGTGATTGCCTTCTCGTTCCAGACATTACTAGTAACAATAAAGAAAATAATATATACTAATAGTGATAGCAGTACATAATGAACTTTGTTAAATTTCTAAGAAAATGTACATATTTTAATCTAATCAATTACAATAATTCCGATACCACTTTTAGATCACTGACCTACGTTCTGTAAGGCACTTTTGAATAATTCATTTCCCAAAAAAGTACTAGAAGACGATTTGAAAGCTTTAAACGAGGAAGTTCGACACTGAATGGTATTTTTTTACTTCAAATCAAATCAAATATACTTTATTGTACACCAAATAAAAATAACATATTTAACATAAAGGTGGAAGGTAACCAGGGACATTGGGCGACCTTATCACTAAAGTGATCTCTTCCAGGTAACCTAGTTTAGACAACACTAGAGGAAATCCGTAAACTTTTGTTTACTTTGTCAGGCATCTACATTATATGTACAAATACAAATCATTTATTAATAACTTCATAGTTACAAGTCAGAAGGCTTAACCAATCACATCACAAGGGACGATGTATCCCTTTTTTCAAAAGGGTAATAGTATTCTTTGCGATGTATTCTCAAAGACACGTAAAAATGGATCATGCCTGTTTTTTAACTGACTTCAACAAAGAGATTATCAAGTCTTCTGAAAGTTTTTTTTTACGTTTAGTAAGGTTACATTTAACTACAACCCAAGGTGACACATATTTAGGGTCTCTAGATTGGTAATTCTTTGAAAACAGGGTGTTTGGTAGAGAACTCCAAAGTTTGACTGCCTTTACTGTGAAGCAAAGCGTTTTGTATCTATATACATACATACCTGCATATGTAATAGAATGCCTTGAAAGCTTAGTACACTTTTACCTGCAAACGTAACAAAATCTTTGCAAAACACCGCCTCTTTGACACATAAACTTTCAAAACTAGGCAGCCATATTGTTGTTACGTTACATTACCATTCTAGACATGTCGATACATAGAAATGTGTACAGAAATAATTACTACAAGCGTGCAAATAGTATTGTTACAAAATAACATATTGTTATACAAATCGAGGGACATGCGACGCAAGTTACGTGAAAATCTTGGTCACGAACTTTGTTCAAGTAATAGGAGACTCATCTATGCATATAATAAAGCTGAAGAAGGTCAAAAATCTGAACATGGAAGATATAAGAAAAAACATTTAAGTATAGTTTAAATCCATAACAGTTTATTTAAACGCTCATAACGCATATACGGCTGAACGGATCACCATGATTTTTGGAATGTAGATAGTATGAGGTCTTTGGAGTGTCATAGGCGTTCACTTTTTAGTTCAAAATTATGCGAGCGAAGCCGCGGGCGTCCACTAGTATTGAATATACCTAGTATTTTCAGAGAGTTTCAGTGTAAAACGATACCATTATAGAACAGTATCGGTTCAAACGTTAAATGTAAAAAATAAACTAATATCTCTCCTTATTATTCCTATCTTCCAACAAAAAATCTTGTCTCTGGAAATCTGAAGGAAATGTGAACATTATGAATAAGAATAAAATAAATATATTGTCACATGAAACATAAAATAGACACACGTTAAATGTAAAAAATAAACTAATATCCGTCCTTATTATTCCTATCTTCCAACAAAAAATCTTGTCTCTGGAAATCTAAAGGAAATGTGAACATTATGAATAAGAATAAAATAAATTTATTGTCACATGAAACATAAAATAGACACACAATAAAAAACAAGAGTACAATATTATGGGCCATAGCAGTAAGAATGCTTTTGATTACCTGAAGAAACATTCACATAGAAAATTTTGCATAATAGTGTTTTTTTTTCTAAATAGATCATTATAATAAAATATCGATTTTGACGAATTAGTTCCGTCGTCACATTTTTGAGATGTCTTATTTGTAACTAAAAGAAATGGTATACCGATAAATTCCAAGCTCGCAAAGCTTAACTTCAGTCAAGTTTCGGCATATATTAATAAAATATTCAAAGTATACAGAAAAGGTTGTTTTTGACCTGCTTTTTCGATTAACAAAGTGAAAACTCTGTCAAGTCGACCAAATTCTGACGTCCATATTTTTACTTCCAACAAACTTCCCCTTCATCTTCTTATCGAATGAGAGTGGCCAATTCTGGTGTCGAGAGTTTATCAAGCCGCCCTAAGAGCCTCTGACATGGCTTAACGACTGCCGTACTATATAAACAGTCGGGACCTACAATTTAACGTGTCATCCGACCCATAGAAGCGGAATGGAATGCCACTTTTCGGCCACCCATCCAAAGACCGACCGCGTCGACCTATGCTTAGAAAAGTATATATGTATTATATCCGTTATCTAGTACCCATGATACAAGCGTAAGCTTAGTATGGGGCTAGATGGCGCTGTGTGATGTGTCCTGAAATATTTATTTATTTTATTCTTAACTTCCCATTTTTTTTTTTTTTTTAAACTTGCTCGGGTTTGCAATTGGCCATAGTTTACCTGATAGCAAGCAAAGGCTATGGCCTAAGATGGAGCGTGCTTACCCGATAAGAACCGAAATAATTATTTCTTAAGTTTTTCCCCTATTGTCGGTTAAATATAACTTCTTTCCACCTGTTGTACATTCCTTCAGAATCCCAGTATTATAGTGTGATAGCTTATCTTGTAGGTTAACGGCTCCACAATCTAAGATATGGTGTGTTTGCTATTACGCGCTGCTTGCCTGTTTGTATGTTGATTTAGTACGTTCTTAATATCATTTGATAGTTATCTTAGTACAGGTGCGATATTATATTTATGGAATAATACACCATTTAACATTTATTCACATGTATAGCAGCGCCTTGCGGTATATACGCGTTGATCTAAATATATAATACTCAAAGATGACTGACTGATATAGTGAGTGATCTATCAACGCACAGCCCAAACCACTGGACGGATCGGGCTGAAATTTGGCATGCAGGTAGATGTTATGACGTAGGCTTAGGAAAGATTTTTGGAAATGCCACTTTTAATAGGGGATGCAAGTTTTACTTCCTAATACGAGTGAAGCCGCGAGCACCCACTATTTCACTATTAAATGTGTGTATAAATTGTATAAGTAATAAGTATGTATATGGCCCTATGTGCTAAACCAGGGTTTATGCTAACTTGATACCAAATTTCGTCCAAATTCGTTCAGTTTGAGCGTAAAAAAATACAGAAACTTTTGTCTTTATTAAATTAGTGGATGGTTTCGAGAGTTATTAAACCACCCAAGGGCATCTGACATGGCTTAACGACTGCTGTTCTATGACGGTTACCCAGGACTATTTTAAACAAGTGAATGTCCTATATACCTATATACCTAAACTGCCCTATCACTATACATCTTAATCCGAAACAAAAAATGTCGTAGTCCAGTAGAGAAGAAATAAAAAAAAAACATTAGAACCATGTTGAAAATGTGATTACGATCGTGTTTTAAACAATATTTTATAGCTAAAAAAATACAAAATATTAAAAAGATTATTATTATATTGTAAAATGACGACAGGTACTGAAATGTCATGGGCAAATAAGACATAAAGATTGGATATCATGAAAACAAGGAAAACTGAATTATTGATATTGTGATACTTGAATTCAGTAACTTCAGTATTCACTTGGTTTATTCCTCTTATCTCAATAGTTCACAAAAACTTTTCTTTAGCAAATTTTTCATATCAGTGAGTAGGTATCAACAATATTAAATTTATTAAGTGAATACATTCGTACATATTATTTAAAACGATATTGCTCAATGTTTCACAATAGTTTTAAATAAAGTAACTTTGAATGTAATAAAATATTAAATTAAATGATGGAAAATTCTTACCGCGGAAACTCCAGCGCAGATTTCCACCTGATGGCGGCCATATTGAATCACATGTTATCTCCATTACTCAAGTCAAAGTCAACTCTTTACATACCCCAATTTCCTTATCATGTGACGGATCAGATGTACAAATTATCATAATTAATTACGATAAAAAACTACTCGAAATTAAATCCTATTATTTTACCTAATAATACAAGAACTTTCGTGAAAATCTTCCAAAGAAACGTACCCGCGCCAACGGAGTCCAATTCGACACACCAATAAAACACTATTTAAAATGTCAATACTCCAAAAAATATTATTTTATCTCAACCAATTACAGAAACGGCGTTAATTAATTCGAAACTAATTTTTCAACTATTTAATTTGGTGTAGCACAGTAATTTTGTGATAATTTCGTTAAATGGTTGTGAAACGGTTCGACGTTGCGCTGCCGTGTTCAAAATGGCGGCGGGTGGCAAGAAGTGGAGTGTTTTATACAAGAGTATCTGCTACGTCACACATATGGTTCAGGACTTGCTTATCTCAGTCACTGAACGAAACTGGTCTTGAACGTTACAACCACAGAATACAGAGTTTACAACTGAGAAAATACGATAGGAACTTACTTTGTAAAAGTAAACTGGACAGGAAAATTACGAAACAGTAATTAGCATAGACACGAAATAAATATCTTAAATGTAAGAAGGCACTAATTTATTGAGTTGACAGTTTTCCAGCAAACGTTTTGAATGTCTTTCAGGGAATAGATTATTTTTTGTGCTAGTTTTCAAGATTTAATACATGATTTACAAAAGTAATTTAGATTTTTTAAATGTCTTTTATTTGTTACAAGTGTATAATTATCTTACCTAGTGATAAGAATATGTTTAAACTATTTACGCATCATATATTTTTAGCATTTAGCTCTATTCAAAAAAATAAGACCTATAAATTTATTTTAGTTTTCGTGTTACTTGAGTATATTTATCGTATTACTTGGTATCACTCCCACTCTTCAAAATTATGAATAAACTACTAAATGCTATACAAATATATGAATTGAATCGTTCATTAAACTAAAAAAAATCACCATGCTGTAATTTATTCTAAATATATAAAACTCAAAGATGACTGACTGCCATAGTGATCTATCAACGCACAGCCCAAACCACTGGACGGATCGGGCTGAAATTTGAAATGCACGTAGACGTTATGACGTAGGCATCCGCTAAGAAAGGATTTTTGGAAATGCCACTTTTAAATGGGTGAAATAGGGGGTGCAGTTTTACTTTTTAATACGAGCGAAGCCGCGAGCACCCACTAGTCTATCTCTATAGCATAAAAGGTACAGCTATAGTCTATTATGTAATTATATAGCTGTATTATAGAGAATTAATTTAGCCCATTTTTATTTTACACAGGGTTACAGATAAATTACGCCGGAAGTCGGAGATTAATAATTAATTATTAGTAACCAAGTAAATCAGCTTTTGTTTCACCATTTTTAGGAACTTTACGAAAAATATCAACTGTTCCATAGAAAAAGTTGTTTGATACAAGGCAGTTTTTGTATTAGTTGTTAAGCCGGCCAGTCTTTCTTGTACGAACTTAAATTACAGCTTTTTTTTTAATTTTTAATTAAATATGCTGTTATCAATAAAAATCTTCTGAAACTTTCTTTTTGTAGTTTTATACGTATGTAAGTTGTAAGTCCTATAGGGTGTGTCACAACTACGAAAATTGACACTTGAAAACGAAACTACAACATTATTTGTCAGACTAGTGGACGCCCGCGGCTTCGCTCAGATTATTTCAGAATAAAAGTAGACTATGACACACCTAAGACCGCATACTACCTACATACCAAAAATCATGATGATCCAATCGCCCGTTTTTGAGTTATGAGCATTTAAAATAAACAGAGAAGCAGACAAAAATTCTAAAAACTGCTGAAACGTGTTTTATTGTCGATTTAAAGTATACTTACCCAAAAAATTTTTTTGAAACGTTTGCTATGAACAGATTTTTGACCCTATGCAGCTTTATTATATTATATGTATAGATAGATAGATGATTATCAATAACACTGAACATTTTCCCGAGATACGAAGCGCCGCGAGCAAACTAAAGGCCTCGTATACATAAAAAGTTATGTTAGCTTTATAACCTTTCTAAACTAAAATACGGATGCGACTTTTTGTTTCTATACACCTATAATAATGCTAAACTGTTTCTGAACCCTTTTTATACTTTTGAGAATCTTTTCCTACGGTTTTCTTCATAGTATTTTAAATTCCGTTATAAATTATTTATTACGCCATTGTGTAAAATGGAGAGCGGTTTTGGATCTCTTTGTTCCTCCTTCGTGGGTAGCTACGGAGCGATGGGCAAGGAGTGACCTCCTCCTTGCTTTGTAACCCTCAGTACCGAGGGTCCTGACCTCCATCTTAGGTCATACTTAGTCAGGAATATACAAAATTTCGGCATGGAACTATGGTCTCAGTGCAGATCATCGTACAATTTCTTGGACTGACAGACAATGAAGACTGATGATGGACTGACATCCTTAAAGCGAGCGAAGCCGCGGGTAGCCACTTAGCTAGTACATATATCAACTTAAGTCCGGTTTCAAAGCAGAAAGAAATTGAAACCATGACACAAGCGAAAGCTTAGTGTGGTGCTAGATGGCGCTGTGTAATTTCCTAAAATATATATATTTATTCAGTTTTATTAAGTATGTGTATTAATTGTAAGTTACTCATAGGTACATAATATGTATATCAATATATGTTCAATATAACTTGAGTGTACACCAAAAAACAAAAATACAAAACAATTTACAGAAATATAACTTAACCAAGATACATTGTGCGTATATTATATTAATGAGAAGAAAAAGAGACAGACATATAATAAAACGTACAAAATCCTTCGTTTTCCGCGACTTCACGAACCTCAAGTTTAAGTTTCCATAATCATAAAGGAAGTTAACTAAGCATAGCTAGTTAAGTTGGTAACTTTCAGTTTCTTTGTATTAAACGAAAGCTGTGTTTCAGAGCTAAGTAACCGTAGCGTGGATTTGCATGCCTAAAGTTACGGGGTTTAGTTTAACTTAGAATTGTTAAGTTAGGAAATTATTGTGGATTTCTCCCGCGATTCAGACATTTGAGAACCAAGTCATATGACGCGACTAGTCAGTAACCGTCAAGGATATGCTGAACCAACTTTTATTCTTTTATTAACCATATTCTTAGCGAATAAATAAATTTTGAATTTGGCCCCGCAGCCCAAAGGGCGTATAGTAAAGTAAAGTAAAAATATGTTTATTAACCAATGAAATTATGCTTAAGCTAGTACAGATTTGTCTTTTTAAGCTGTATTATATGTAAAATTAATTTACAAAGAGAATGTAAAAGAGTGTTATTGCAAAAAAATATTATTGATAGCTAAGTACCTATATAAAATAGTAAGCATCATATGCTTTATCAGTGGACTCCAAACTAGGCGTTAGCCTGTATCTTGGTGGCCCGTTACAAAAGAACTTGTAATTCTAAAAGAAGTTGACGCTTGTAAATTACAACAACTTAAGTACTCTTTTTTTCTCTCTCTCTCTCTCTCTCTCTCTCTCTCTTGAGTCGTATTTCCTCATGACTGAGGGTCGTGCTACCCCGCAGAATGAATTCGTTAGGGGAGTTCTCTTGGGCAAACAACGCGGTGGGCGTCCAGGTCCATCCAAGAAAGACACATGGTCTCGGATATTTTGGTCCTTAAACATGTCGGTTTCCTCACGATGTTTTCCTTCACCGCTAAGCGAGTGCAAATCTACACATAACCACAGAATAAATAATACAAACATAACTTGAAAATACAAGTCATTGGTGTAGGGCCGGATTCGTATCAAGGTGCGTCTGGATGAAAAGTACACACTAGAACCGCTGAACCACACTCGCTTAATAAATACAAAAAAGTTACCTGTTACAAAAGGTGTCACAGTTTGACCTCATTTGACCCTAGCACGCGCCTGTGTTTGCATTCCACAGGTAGCGGGTTCGAATCAGGTCACAGGAAGCTTGAGAATGTTTGTGCTTTTGCATGTCTGTAGGTTTTTTGGCTACGGGGAGAAAAAATGTTTTAACAGTTTATGTCCTAATTCCACGCAAATTTAAGTTTTTTTAAGATATTAGTGGACGACCGCAACTTCTCTCGCATTATTTCATTATTAGCCTTTGACACTCCTAAGACCTCACTCTACCTACATACCAAACCCCATGATGATCCGTTCAGCCGTTTTAGCGTGATGAGCGTTTAAATAAACAGAAAAACATATAGACAGACAAAAATTCTAAAAACTGCTAAATCGTGTTCTGTTAGGGATTTAAAGTATACACAAACATATTTTTTTCTAATATCTTCTATGTACAGATTTTTGACCCTCTTCAGCTTTATTATCTGTACCTACAGATAGATATAAATAGATGGATTAAGAAAAGATTTTTCCTGGAAATAGGTACCCGATGATACTCATTCAGCCTCGATCAGATTTTTAATATATTGTTAAAAAATATTATTGTAATTTAATGTAATTGTAATATAATATACCAAAATGTCTTTAAGTAGGTATCTATATCCCGCCCGCCCGACCAAAAAGTTTAGAAATACGTTATTTAATTAGAACCATATTATAAATATTAAATACCAAGATCTTAGCTGCACCTACATACGTAAAATAAGTCAAGGTATAATAAAAGCAAGGCCCGAATCCCAGCGCTCTAAGCAAACAGACAGTTTACACAGCTTATCTTATAGATATTACCCTATCTAACGGGGACGAGATGAAAATGTTCATCGTTTTCATCTATTTGAATTATTTTGATAACAAAAATAGGTATGTTAGCAGGGAAATAATTTTTCTAACGTTAGTACATCAAAATTAATAAGTAAATTTGAAAGTCATGTATATCTTGATCATTTATTTGTTTTGAATAGAACAAAAAAGAATTTGAGAAATTGGCGGTAAACTTATTGTTCATCAGCGTCATCTGTTATGGTGTTCTCAAGCTAAATACAATTTGGTGTAAGCGCCATCTACCAGACAAGGTTATACATTTTAAGTGATACCTGTACCAAATAATCTGCTATTCTGGTAGACATAGGAATAAAATGACTTACTTTATTTACAATAATAAAATATAAAAACAAGGGAAGAAAAACTAAACATACTACTTCTAACTACTACAAATAGGGGCACTTAGAAAATCTTTAGAAAAGCCTAAAGATAATCTAAGTGCTCCAGCCCACTACCAGAGGGCAGCGTGCCCAGCATACTGGCCGCATTACCACGCTGGATGGCAATGCTGATACGTTGAGCCAGAAAAAGGCCAGCATTTTGGTCATGCGTCGCGTCAACCAAGCGCTCCGAGAGGTTTTGGAAAATAGTATGGGCTCCCGGACCCCACGGCCCCAAAGTCTCGACTCCAAAAGGCTCAAATATGTAACCTCGGCCGAGGTTAGCATATTTAGTTAACGGAATAAAATAAATTAAAGCGGAGATAAATTATTCTTAGGGCATGCTTATATGGATATATTTAATTATCCTGCATCGCAGCAAGCTACATATCTACAATAATTTATAAAGTTCTAAAAAAACCATCAAAACAAAAAATAAATTAAAAACTGGCAAAATGCAGAAGCTTTTTAAAAAAAAGTTGATGTTATTGAACTCCAGCGCGAAACAATTTGTCATTGTCATGTCAATGTCATTTAGTTAGAAATGCAAGCAAACTTGACTGACTTGTGTGAAGTTGTGTGTGTGCTGAAATTGTCAAAGGCTGAAAGAGAAACGAAGACGAAGTCGAAGAGTAATTCTCGATTTTATTTTGTAAAATTTAAAATTACTACGACGGAATTCTCACCGAAGCCCCGTAGACGCCACGGCAGCCTCGAGCGTGATGTGAGGGCTCGGGACGAGCGCGCGCACATGTCCGACACACAAGCAAAAGGCCCTCAGGGCATGTCCGATCGTCGAGCTTTCTTTTACCCCGACAGCAGTAGCGATACAGAAGAATATAGAAAAGAGGAGGAACGTCGCAGGAGGCTCTCGAAACGAACTGGCCAGCTCCAGCACATTCGAATTTCAAACATGTCGCCAAAATTGTCAAACTCCGCCCCATCGACGTCGCAAGATCAACCGAAAAACTTAGTGAAATCTCAAAATACAATGGGGGAGGAAAGGATAACGTTAGTGATTGATAATACCAGGTTCGTGGTGGACCCTGGCCAGTTCACAGCGCACCCTAACACCATGTTAGGGAGGATGTTTAGTTCAGGTAATGGCTTTTGTTCACCTTTCTTTGTCCTTACGAATTTGTTAATTTTATGTACTTAGATTCTTTTATTGAGATTAATTTGTAGTTTTAAGTAATTAATGAACAGTAGAAATTTCACAGCAACAAATGGATTTACATAAGGGTGTGTGGGAATTTAGGATGGTGGGAATTCAAATAGATTTGAGCCACTCAATAATAATTTTATGTGTTGTACATTGTTGTGAAATCCTTATGATTCAAAGTTTTACCAAACAGTCAATAAACAGATTCAGTCACAACTTTAATAAAAAGGGGTGTGTATTGATTTTGAAGCAACTCTAATGTGACACACCTTTTTCAAAAGTCATTCACCTTGTAGTTAATTGATATTTTTAAATCATGATTCCTTATTAGCCAAAACAACATTACAAAATAATATGCAATGAATATAATTAACTATGCTACAATTTGAGGCACTAGTCATCAATGTTTCTCCATGGTTTTATTTTGTATTAGCTGTCCCGGCAGACTTCATACTGCGACCTAAACTTTTATATATATATATATTTTTTTCTCTTTTAAACCTTCCCTAGATCTCCACGAACATTTCAAGACTAAGATAACATAAATCCGTTCAGCCGTTCTCGAGTTTTCTGATTAAAGCTCGAGAACGGCTGAACGGACTCTAACAAACAACAATTCATTTTTATTTATAAAGATTTTTAATTAGTATTAGCAATGAAGAGTTTATCTTTTCTAAGTTATTAAAGCTCCAAACTAGTTGCCTAATTCTTTCAATAATTAACCTTAATTAAATAATGATTTAGCAATTATTTAACATGCATCCTTTAAAAATAGGGTGTAGCATTATGCTGTATCAATTCTAAAGTAAAGAAAGAATCCCACATGTCAAAAATTTTAGCTTCTTTAAATTAAAAAGCCTTTGAATTATTTTCCATTTTAATTCATTTTATAGTTACCCAACTAACCAAACATAAAATAAAATCACTTTAATAAAATAACTGTGGCAAACTCACTAAACTAAATGAGTCAAATTCAAAACTTCCATTTTAAGTAAATTAATTAATTGAGTCATTTGGAGTCGAAACTTTGGGGTCGTGGGGTCTGGGAGCCCACATTTTCCAAAACCTCTCGGAGTGCTTAAATGAGGCAATCTGACACCAAAATCCGAGCCTTTTTCTGCCTCAATGTATCAGCATTGCCATCCACCGTGGTAATGCGGCCAGTATGCTGGGCACTCTGCCCTCTGGCAGTGGGCTGGAGCACTTAGACTATCTTTAGGCTTTGATAAAGATTTTCTAAGTGCCCCTCTTTTTTGTTGTAGTTATAAGAAGTTTGTTTAGTGTTTCTTCTCTTGTATTAATGTATAATATTGTACTTACATAAATGTATTCATCGTCATCATTATTAACCTATAGTCTTCCACTACTGGACATAGGCCTCTCCCAAGGCACGTCACTCAGCCCGATTTTGTGATTCTCATCTCCACCTATTTCCTGCTACCTTGAAGATGTCCTCGCTCCACCTAGTGGCAGGGTGCCCCACACTACGCTGGCCGAGCCACGGCCTCCACTCCAGAACTTGCCTACCCCATCGGTTGTCAGTCCTGTAAAAAAATTTATTATTAATTAGTAATGAAAGTCTTTCATATGACTTCCAGGCCTAGAATTCACGCACCCCAATGAGCGGGGTGAGTATGAAGTGGCTGAAGGCATCTCTGCCACCGTCTTCAGAGCCATACTGGAGTTCTACCGGGGAGGTACTATCAGGTGAATATATTTTTAATAATATAATAATATTAGTAATTTCGTGAAACACTATCACAATGCCAAACCAAAACTGAATGAGTGAGAATGAATGAGTCATTTAAATACAAAAATACAAATACAAAATTTATTAATTACTATTTTACAAATATAACCTTAAGGTTAAAATAAATTAAGGTTAAATAAAATAAGATGTGTGAAAATAATCACGACCTCCAGGATTTGAATTCATTTGTTTGCGAAAATGTATTGAAATTGTTGTACAAAAACATTTGTTGTATCTTACATCTTACCATATTTTCTAGTGTGCAGAACTCATAATTTGGTAACTGAGAATCTTAACAATTTCAATTAAAAAAAAAAAAAAAGTTTAAGTCAATATAAACAAGTCATTAAAATCTGAAATGTTAAGAAGATTCAAACCTGCATGTTTTTCTTGACAAACATTTGTGTACCTATTGCAGGTGTCCGCCGACGGTATCGGTACAAGAGCTGAGAGAGGCGTGTGACTACCTGCTCGTGCCGTTTGATGCTAGCACTGTCAGATGCCAGGTACTTCTATACTAATGTTATAAAGATGAAAGATTTGATTGTTTGTTTGTTTTAATTGAATAGGCTCCGAAAATACCCACGACACAAGCATTTGCTTAGTGTGGGGCTAGATGGCGCTGTGTGCAATGTCCCGGAGTTTTTATTTGATTATCTTAATCAGAATCTCCGCGGTCTGCTCCACGAGCTATCCAACGAGGGTGCGCGGCGTCAGTTCGAGTGCTTCCTTGATAAACTCATCCTGCCGCCCATGGTGGAGTCTGCCCGGCGAGGAGACAGGTGACATATTGATTTATTTATTCTCTACCTGGAGCCCTGTTCCCAGAAAATTATAGCCCAGGGGTCTTCAAATCTAGAGTAAATCAGTTTCTTCTAGGCAAGCGTGCTAAATCTTAGACTATAGTGGTGCTTAACATCAGGCAGGCTATAGTCAAACGTAAGCCTATTTCGTGTTAAAAAAAATACATAAGCACAAGCCTTACATACTAAGTCCAATTCACCTGTTTTAAATATTACATAACATTACTTATTTACATGGTTTGAGTGTACATAATTGTATTGTATCATACATCTTTTTAACTATGCTACAAATTTGCGTTTCATGGCACAACTTTCGGCACAATTATATACTAGATGGAGTATGAAATTTCCAAAACAATATACCTACAGGCATAGTTATTCAACAGTTTGAAGACATTTATTTTAAATGAAAACCTTCAGTTTTTTTTTCAAGAGAACTTGATTTCTAACATCCCACTTGAAATTTTAAGCCCAGAATTGCGTTTGTATCTCACTTCAAATTTACAACTCATGAGGACAATGAGAAGTCGATCAGTTAGTTACACACAAATATCCCTTTCTAGTAGAAATAGCAGGCAAAGTACTTACGCTCACTAACGAGCGGAAATTTAAGACGCAACTTTTTATTTAAACAGCTATTGAAAAAATGCACCCAGAATTTTGATCATCCCCTTCTACTTCCAGAGAATGCCACGTAGTAGTCCTCCTGGATGAGGACTGCGTGGAGTGGGACGAGGAGTACCCCCCTCAGATGGGAGACGAGTACAGTCAGACCGTGCTCTCCACTCCACTGTATCGCTTCTTCAAGTATATTGAGAACAGGTTAGTTTATTGTTATAATCTCTTTAGCATACATGGTTTTATAGTAAGTCGGCCAATTCTGTATTAAACATCTGTTTTTATTATTCCAGGGACGTGGCCAAGCAAGTTATGAAGGAGCGAGGCCTCAAGAAGATCCGCCTCGGTGTGGAGGGATACCCCACTTACAAGGAGAAAGTACGCAAAAGACCCGGCGGGAGAGCTGAGGTATGTGCATTGTACACTATAGATTATATTTACAAAATATAGTAAATGTAAAAATATAAATTGTCACCTGCCTGTATAAGTATATTAACATTCTTTTCAAATTTAAGTAATCAATTAATTAATATATTTCTTGCCGTGAGGCAGAATGTGTATGTACCTACCATTTAGCCTTCCATCTGCTGTTATCTTACAATTTGTGTATATTCGCAAAATAAATGATTTGATTTGAAAATTACTTACTTACTCCTTTGGCGCAGCGGCCTGAAGTGAGTCTTGGCCTCCGAAACAAGAGAATACCATCTTCGCCGGTCTCGAGCCACTGCCTGCCAGTTAGGAACTTGAAGTTCTCGCAGGTCCGCTTCCACGACGTCTTTCCAGCGATATCTGGGCCGGCCCACAGGGCGGCGGCCACTTAGGATTCCAAGATATGCCTTCTTGGCATATTCCCCCCATCCTTACTAAAGGGCCCAACCAGCGAAGTCTAAGAGATTTGGATTCTCCCATGATTATCGGTTCTTAGTTCGAAAGACTTCTTTTCGAAATTAGACTCCATTTTAATGATACTTGCAGATGTCTGGTGTTTCGATCGCGTTGTTTTGGCCTGACCTAAGTCACTCTCAGGGCCTTCACTATCATACTAAAATTCTAAAAAATAAGGACACTTTGGTAACCAGTAAACATATCTGTAATACGCTGTACACGCCAAGCTCGTTAACATGCCCACTCTAACATCAAAATGACAGTAAATTCTTAAAGATCAAAAAAAATCAGATCAAAAAAATTCTTACAGTCAAGTTTCATGTGTTCGTTATTGTACACCCCGTCTAGTCTTTTTTTTATAATTTCCTCTCCATCCTGCGGTGCCTGGAAGAGATCGCTTTCAGCGATAAGGCCGCCATTTGTGGCATTAGATTTAATCTTTTCTCTTTTTTTTAGTATTATGATTTATTTTTTATGTGAGTGTCCAATAAAGTATCAATTAATCAATCAAAATATACATTTGCAGGTGATCTACAACTACGTGCAACGCCCCTTCATCCACATGTCGTGGGAGAAGGAGGAAGCTAAGAGCCGCCATGTAGACTTCCAGTGCTTCAAGTCTAAGTCCGTCACCAACCTGGCCGAGGCCACCGCCGACCCAGTCATTGGTGAGTGCCTTCTGTAGCACGGACATAGTCTAGGACTAGCAAGTAATAATATCACCATCATCAGCCCGTTAAGCTAAGCATAGGCCTCTTTTCTTGTACGCCACTCGTCCCGGTCCTGCGCAGATTGATTTCAGGTGCTCCCTGCCATTTTTTTTATGTCGTCAAGTGTAAACCCATCGGATTGGTGTAATTCATCAAGCAACTGCCAGAGACCTTGGATGAGTGACCAAAATGAAGCTTAGAAATAACACATTTAATTGTACTGTTGTATTGTTTATTGTTAACAAGTTCCCCATCAAAGTATGGTAGTTGTAAAGTCATATAAGAGGCATCAACGGTGGTTTGAAAACATTACGTTTAAAGGTGTCGTCGTCATATTAATCGTGTCTCATAATAACCCTAAATATGTACCTACTATTACTTTAAATATAAATCTTTTATTTAATTATTTGAGGCTTTATCGCTGAGCAACCATATCGCATTTTAAACACAATGACTAATACGTCCATAAGACAAAATTAAGTCCATAAGACCTACTTTTGTCTTCTAAATTAGTCTCGTTCCTCATACATTCCAAATAAAAAAATCTTGATGTATTCTATTCCAGAGCTGCCACTAAGCAACACCCCCCGCGAGGAGGAGGCGGTGCCCCCCGCGCCGCCAGACGACGAGTGATCCGCGCGCTTCAGTGTGTGCGCACTACTGTGCATCGCACGCTGAATCAAGTCATTGTGAACACGTAAGAAGTGATAGTGAACACTTGAGAAGTGATAGTGAACACTGAAGAAGTGAGAGTGAAGACTTAGTGAACATACAATGTCGCTTGGGGTGAATAAAGTGATAAAGTCATGAGATGTTCACCTTGTAATATTAGTCAAATAGACACTGAATGGTTGGTCAGAAGATTGTCACAGTAAGCAGACAAGTGATGTGTGCTACTGTGCATCACACACTGAATGAAGTCACGGTGAACACGTGTGAAGTGATAGTGAACACTTGAGAAGTGGTAGCGAACAGCAAAGAAGAGGTAGTGAAGACTGGAGAAATGCTAGTGTAGACTCAAGGGGTGATAGTGAAGCATAAAGTGGTTGAGTTTTCATCACACTCTGGACTGTAGAAGTGATAGTGAACAGTTGAGAAATGCTAGTGAACAGTTGAGAAGTGATAGTGAAGATTTGATGTAGTGATATTTGATTTGATATCTGGTGTTGGTTTACGGTGAATGAAGGGGCAAGATCATCATCATCATAAGTCTTATTGCATCTATGAGAGATGATTTATGTAGTGTCCATAACTACTATTTTTGCAACAGAGCTCATGTCTATATAAGCCGATATTAGAACCACTGATGTGGTCACAATATTGGCAGGAGGAATGCTGTTGGGTGGAATTTGGGAGTAGCACTGGGTAAGATAGACAGTTAAATACTTAGCAGTTGATTAAACATATACAATCCGACATTAGTAACTTAATGAAAAGCTTAAAGAGCCCACTGCAGAGCATAAGCCTCCTCCTTTATATGCCAATACTCGCTGTTGACAGTACATTTAAATAGACTTTACAGTCTGTAAAACTTAAATGATAATAATGTTATGTGTGCATATGTATTATACATCTATTTATCAAACCTATTAAAGGAAAAGACTGCTTACTGAAAGTTAAATTGTTTATTGGTCAGTTTGATTCCGAAATATTGGAATCCAATTGGGATTTTGATGTATGAAATGCATTGAGCTATAAGATATAAGCTATAGGATTATACAGAGACACAATCTCAAACTAAAAAGCGCACGAAAGTGTCCAAACGCTAACATCGACAGAGAGCGCAAAGAAAAGACTGCTTGTCTCTTTCGCTCTTATATATTTTAAGAACGTGCAAAAGAGAAAGGTAATCCAAGAGTCTGCTCAACGAGTAGCGTGGCCAGAGTTTTGGCTCGGACATTTTTTGAGCGTTTGTTACTCTGTATAATCCTAGCTCGATAATACAACGTAAACATAATATTTAGTCCATAATTGGTGTCTACTAAATTATTAGCTATAGCTAGCTAAAATATAATCTTATGCTATATGGCAATAATAGCTAAACGCTGTACTGAATAGATAGGGCTTATGAAAATGTTTAAAAAAGATGGTAAGGTTGGAAATTGAATTCAAAAGGGTTTAATAAATTTATACAAGCATGGCGGGATTGGACATTAGCGTGGCGCCACTGTCGTTTTTTCCTCTATTAATTTTATAATTTTTTACTATTTTAAGTAACTTTACATATTAGTTGCTTAACATCAGGCGAGTTGTAGTCAAGCGTGAGCCTATCTGCTATAAAAACTAGTTTAGACATTTTTTTTACATTATACGGGCTTGCGTTTGATTTCACCACGCTTGATGGGAAGAGACGGTCATAAAGCTAAAATTCCAAAAAAGCCTGTATTTTTTAACGACGGTGGCGCTGCTACACTCTCTAAACATATCTTACTATTTACCATCAAATAAATGAGTAGGTAATCAATAAAATATATACATACATGCTTCATTTTAATGTTTTATATTATATATATACAGAATTAATTCGTTAGGGGAGTTCTCTTGTGCAGATACATCGTGGTGGGCGCCCAGGTCCTTCCATGGAAGACACAAGTCCTCGGATATTGTGGTGGTTATCTCCAATAGATAGATAGAAAACACTTTATTAAAAACACCAACAACCAGGAATAAACACAATGAAACATGCAAAACTTACAATTAGTGTCCTGTTTGGCGACCTTATCGCTCAAAGCGATCTTAATAGCATTTGTTGTAGTAATAAAGATTTACTTCTATTAAAAAATATCAATATTATACCTAACAGTTAAAACAATACAATTTTAAAAGACATAATTATTTGTTTAGAAATTAGAAGAAAAATAAATTAATAGATTGAAGAACAAATTTTGTATGCTAGTTGAGGAATTGCCAGACTTTGTGAAGCATTTTGTACTTAATATTTATTGAATTAGGGCCCTAAGTAATAAAAATATACATTGAAAATATAATATTATGTGTGTAGTTGCTCAATAAATATTTGCTACAATTACATATATAATGTTAGTTATGTAGAATCACAAACTCAAAATAAAATAAAATTGCCATGTGCAACTAACTATGCATTTTACAAAATATTTAATAATTCCTGTTTTATCAATAGAATTTTCTATTAATATTTTTTTTTTTGTTACTTAAATAAAGTATATAAGTATTATATCCGTGATCTTAGTACCCACGACACAAGCGTTTGCTTAGTGTGGGGCTAGATGGCGCTGTGTGATATTTCCCGAAATATTTATTTATTTAAATTAATCTCTAGAGAAATATATAGTGTTTATTTATTATTTTATTATATTAGGTATTATTATTTATTATTTTTATTATACAATATTTATTACTTAATTTTCTTGTTTAAAATTATGGTGTCTATTCTACATATCTGGCAAGAAATATTTTTTGTCTTACATTTTCCAATTAATTACTCTTTTTTACAATAAAGTATGAAAGAAAGAAGCTGATTACATTTTCGTGATTAATTTATTATACAATCACCAATTACAGGGCTTTATGACATATCTATATCTATGTGTATTTAGTCAAGGTGCTAAGACATTATAAAAGATGCCAAATAATGGCTTTGCTTAACGCACAATAATTCTATTGTTGTAATTAAATATACGATTTATAGAATGTACCTATGATAATTTAATAAAAAAAAAATACATTCCAATTTTTTATTTTATAAATCTTACATTTTTTGTAACTTATTTGGTTGTTAGTTAATAATAAATACATTAATGTATTTTAGAGTATAAGGTCTCAGCTATTGATTGTATAAAAACGTGTAAAAGTACCAATTTATTCGTGAAACCGTGGGGGGCGCCACCCAATTTTTCTTAAAATTCTTACTAAAAATTAATCCAGCGATTAAATTTCGCGTTTAAACACATGTATAAGTTGGTACTTTTGCATGTATTTGTATTTCTTAGAATATTTTTACTTTTGTACCAAATGTATCGATATGTAACAATAAAATCTAAAATGCAAAGTTTGTTTCTTATTAATTTGATTTACTACCTGTTAGTAAACGCAAAACATCTAGTCCGATCTGAACACGAGGCGTAAACCTGCGCAGAAGGAAAAAATGGGTATCAGCGGAGCTCCCCTAGCATGTGACGTGTGCACGTGACAACCACACACATATGCCACTTGACCGTCCTTGACAAATCACAGCGTAATTAAGCGTTTTTTCGTTCTCTGTGTGTGGTTGTCACGTTCGCTAGCTCCACCCACCGAGTACAGTCACGCGCGATATTTTTGTTATAATAACTGTTTGTTAAGTGTTTTTGTTGAATTTTCATTTCGTGTTATTTTGTTATTGTTTTTGTTATTTGTAAAGGTGGCAGCAATCTTTGCACCATAAACATTAAAATAATATTTCTTGTTAAATTGTTAATTTAATCATATAAAAATATTATATATATTTTTTTTATTTATAATAATAATATATTCAGTAATAATATTTCCAAAAGCATGTACCCAATCCTTTAATTAAAATTCGGGTAAAAATATAATTCGTACATACTATTGTAGCACTTGACTGTACATGCGCGGGCCGCTATGATGCAACTTCAGATCGGACTAGAAGTTTTGCGATTACTATACGCATGACCATCGCATGACTGTTCCAAGCGCTTTAAGAACTGTAGAATGTTTGTGTCTCCATAAAATTAGACAACTGTATATGATGTAAGTACCTACTACTTTATTTACGTTTGACTACAGCCTGCCTGATGTTAAGCATTGCTGCAGCCTAGGGTGTAACACGCTTACCTAGAATATACCTATTCACTCTAGATTTGATTGCCCCTAAATTTAAAAAAAAACCTAAACGTAAATAAAAAAAACTTTCAGAAGACTTAATAACCTCCTTTTTTTCGGTTAAAAATAATGGTATAGTACCTATATTATGAAGCAAGACGAGGTTCATCTTTAGAAAGATAGAAATATAGATAGTATAATTGAGGTTTGGTGTTGCTATGTCTTATTACCAAGTAACTACCATTGCGTTATGGAAGAACCGAAATATTAAATAAAGTATATAAACGGCCAATATCCTTTGCCTTGAAAATAATACAGTATAGAAATTACCTATTATATTGTAATGTAGTAATTATGTAATACCTATCTGTCTTTTAAATTTCTAAAATAAGTTGAAAATTTTCTTGACTGGTGGTTTACTTCTGAATTAAATAAGCATCGTTCGAATATCTCCGAAATAAAAAGAAAACCATAGTTTCTGGTTAATTTATTTCAAACATCACTTATTTCCAAATCACGTAACAGTTCTAGTAAATATTTTCTCTCGTTTTTCTTCTTATCTATATACCGTTTCCTGTCCAAATAGGTTGCGAACGTGTTACACTTTTTCCCCGTGCATTTACCGCGAACTCTTTTGTAATAATCCTGCATGGTTCTGTCGATTCTGTGAACTGTGTCTCTTAATCTTTTCCCTCCAGTGGGATTCATCCAGAAAAATGTTTGAATTTCCGTGCAATGAGTGTTCATATATTCCGCTAGATTATTAAATTCAAATATCAGCTCTCTCATAACTACGTCACTTGCAGCGCAGACCTTACAAAGTGTTTTGTTTTCTCGGCATTTACAGTTGCAAACTCTATCGTGTCCGAAAAATCTTTTCACGCTCTCCCAGTTCAGATGCTTACTTATTTTATCTTGAATTTTCTGTGGTGCCTTCTCAGTCGTGTCTTTTAGTGATCCATAAATTTTCAATATGTCGTCGTACAAGTCAGCAAGATTACTTTTCTTGCCAGAATTATCTTTTTTACTATCAGCGATGCTGCTTTTTTTGTCTGATATATCGGACTTAGTAGTCATTGAGTTACTATCCGTAAAATTTTTATCTATTACGTTTATGTCAGTTTTCTTATCAGCTGAATTGTTAGCTTTATTATTTTTCTTGCCAGCTATTTCAACTATTTTATTCATAGCTTTTGTTTTTTTATCACTTTCCTTCGCATTAAATGGGGGTTCATGAACTTGAGTTAGTTTATCGGCTACTTTACTTTCTTTTTCATCAAGTAAAGCATCTTGAATTTTACTGTTTTTAACGGCTAGATCACTCTCCTTTCCCTTGGGAAGGCTTCCAATAATTTTAGTTTTTTTGCTAGTTGGTTTGCTTTCTTTTTCTTCCATAGTGGTTTCTTTTTCCACATCTACTGTTTTGTCAGCAATTGTACTAACTTTTTCAGTTGTGGATGAGGTATGTACTTCATCATTTTCTGAGATAGTCTCTTCGGTAGTTTTAGGTGTTACGTCCTCTGATGCTTTTTCCTGTTTTTGAACTACTTTTCCATACTGAGCAGCCTTTTTCTTCGCTTCAAGTTCACTTTCTATTTTAGCTGTAGTAGTTTTCCTATCATTCGTTACCAATTTGTTATTAGTCTGAGTTGTTTTAGTTTCTTCTGTAGGAGTGTTTGTGTTTTGTGTACAGGGACTATGTGTGTTCACAATGTGACTTGTTTCTGTGCCTAATAGTTTAGCTTGCTCATTTTCAGAACTAGTCGTTTTAGCTGATAAAGTTTCATCTGTTTTACTAGTCCAATCAACCTGGTCGCCCTTGGTTTGGCCTTTATGTTTCAAATCATTGTTCTTGTTGAGTGAAAATATGGCTTTCATAGATTTTTCTTTATGAAATTTCCACAGAGACATGTCTAACGGATTGTATTTATCTGTATAGCGAGTGGGAGTCGTTGACTTGAAATCTTCTACAGTCTTTTCATCTGTTATTGTCTTTACCGTGTTAAACTCATCCAGCAGCTTGTTATGATATGTGTATTTCGTTATATCAGTAGTTGAGGGAGACTCATCAATGTCGTTATAAAAATGGGAATTTTGAAAAGACATGTCAGGTGAATCGAAATATTTATACCCAGGTTCTGTGACTCTTTTGAGAAAATCATCAAAAGACTCTGATGTTTTGTCGTAGTTTGGTACACTACTGATCAGATCTTCAGCGTCTTTGAGTGCATTCAGATCGGTCGGAGTAATCGGTGTGTTCGTAGAATAAGGGTAATGGCCTATATCGTTTAGTGAGGGAGTTTTACCGCCATAACGAAATATTTTGATTCCATTGATGAGATTTGCAGGAGGCGTGCTTTGCATTTTATCGAATGAAAAGTCGTCACTAGTTGTTGGTTCGTGAGGTATAAATGCCATGTCTTGAGTGACGTCAGCGGGTTGAGGTGTAGTAAAAACAGAGTCGCTGAATACCTGTAAATTTAATGAAGATTCATTATTATTGTGTCTGGTCCTTTTTGGGTTTATTTTGAGTCTATTTTTAAGTATCTAATCGTGTAAATGAAGATCGTCATGTACATTTATATCCGTCTTTTGCTCCTACATTAAATACATACTTAGCATCTCTCTTGAGTCGTATTTCATCATGACTGAGGGTCGTGTCTCTCCCGCAGGATTAATTCGTTAGGGGAGTTCTCTTGGGCAGATACATCGTGGTGGGCGCCCAGGTCCTTCCACGGAAGACAAATATCCTTGGATATTGTGGTCCACAAACATGTAATTTCTTCGCGATGTTTTCCTTCACCGCTAAGCGAATGCAAATCCACACTTAACTCGAAAATAGGTACAAGTCATTGGTGTAGGGCCGGATTCGAACCCGGGTATGTCCGGGTAAACTTAGCATATTACCGTTAAAATACCTCCCGCTTCGCGATTGCAAATTAAATCGGTTGTTAGTTAAATTATTACCTTATCTTGCGGTCCGTCTGATATGAACGTGTCAGGGAAAGTTGGTTGGCTCACAGGAGTCCTAGTTTTTCGCTGTATTTTAAATATGAAATTTGTTATTGTAGCGCTTGTTCCGTAATTCTCTTTTATATTGTTCTCCGACTGCAAAATTGATTTCATAATAAACGTTTATTATGAAATCAATGGTTTTGATTTCCTAGACTATGATAATTTATTTATAGACAAATACTAACTAAAATATAAAAAAAGAAAACTTACACTGGTTGTTTTCGTGTCATCTTCTAGTTCATCGTTAGAATGCTGGTTTCCTATAAAAAAATAATTAACAAAATAAAAGAGAAAACACGAATTATGTACGATTTGATCGTCATTTTTTTTAACCTAAAGCGGGTTCGCATTTGACCATAGTATGCCTGATAATAATCAAAGGCTATGGCCTAGATGGAGCGTGCTTACCCGATAAGAACTGGTTCACAAAATAATTCACAAATTGGACTTTATAGATGGAGGGGAATAGAAAATCTAAGTATTTTACGACGTTAAGTTTACCTACTAACCATTCAATATATCCATCTTTGGCGTGCTCTCATACGTCCTCTCATCATTTTTGAGACCTTGACGAGACCTCAGATTAGGCAGTAAGTCATATAACTTTAAAGTTGGCTTAGACCTAGGATATTGTGTCCGCATAAACGGATTAAAGTCTATCAGTTTCTTAGGACTTCTTGTTATATGTTTTGCCTTTTCAGTAATGGCAAAATAGTCGTTCCATGAAAAATGTGGCGTCTCCGCATTCTTTTTTTCAGCTTTCAAAAGAATGTTACCGATAATTTTGTTGATTGCTTCACTTTCCGATGTTATTTGACTGGAGGTTAGTTGCGTAAAGTAAAATAAACTGAAAAAAAGTATTTCTCTGTATTATAAAGAAACTAGTATTGCAAGGGCTCATCTATTACTGGGGTAATGAATGTAGTATATTTATACCACAAAAAATTTGTAGGTATATTATCAGTAGGTACGTAGCGCTGATGGCGTAGATAAATAAATTCAAAATTAAAACTTGCAGGTAACAATGGTTCTTTTCATCACACTTTTTCATGGCGCATACAGAAAAACCTTTAATAAATCTAAATTGTCAACCCCAATAAGTTACATACCTTATAAAATATAAAAATAACATGTAGATATATACAAATAATATCTAATTTACAAACTAGGTAATATCGTTTATTTTAACAAAATTAATTTTTATTTGTATGCCTTTGTCCTTGAGTAACATTTTCAAATTATGTCAATCAAAATTTGTCAACTTGTCAGTCAATCTTAGCTAAAGGTTACTGACAAAAAGTATTTTATACATTTTATTGGTAGATTTTATTAATTATAAAGTAGCAACACAATGTATCGCCAACATAACAGCACAATAAAATCGATATCGTTTGACATTCGATTTGACATCTCGAAATTTCTTTCATTCGCGACATTTAGCGGGTGCAGGTATGTATTTTGAAAAATAATCAAAATTTAATATATTCACGTGAAATCTTTGTGAAATGGCTTTGTTTTCGAAATAGTACCTACACCTCTCGCCCGTCGTGTCAAAATTACGCGTGTGAATCTTTAAATTAAAAATGGTTTAGGTTATGTAAAGTGAAAATTTCGTAAACCCCCAGTGATCTTTTTTGATTTTTTTCGTGTTTTCTGAGCGTATTGTTTATTTTTGCAGCAGTACACTGCATCAGACATGAGAACTACACAAATTGCCCAGTACGCTTTGAGACTCACATATTCGCAGGTAAGTTTTTACTCCTAATATTTTCTTTACAATTTTCCTCTTTGTTATAACCATACAGCCATGCCGACAAAGCCACTTTATCGAATTTTATTCTATCTACAGCCTATTTGAAATAGTTTTATTAAGATCAACTCCTTATTTATTTCATTTCTGTACTCTTTTTGCACCTAATAGGGTACCTACCAGGATTACAGATCTTATACTATCGATTCAAGAGAGAGATAACGTTAGAAAATCTTATTAGGATAATATTGTAGATGGAGTGTCTGGACTGGAGTGTTTACATGGACTTAGTTACTTTTTGGTATTAAGTAATTGATTCAAATACACATTGAATGGTTGCTTATCATTAGTAATTAACTACCATGTAATACCGAATTATTCAATTTCCAAATTTCTAACATTTCTAGCGTCTTATTTATTATTGAACTAAAAATGCATCAATGTATTTCTTATAAGACTTGCAGTTACTTAGGTATTTGATAAATCGAGATTTGTTAAATGATCACAAGTAAAATAAATTCAAATTCATTTATTTGAGAAGATGTAGTGAGAATTATGGTACAAAAACATTTATCATATCTAACATCTTATTATTTCTGGTGTGCAAAAATCATATTATGGTCACTGAGAATTTATAAACAATTTCAATTCAATAAGATTTATTAAGATTAAGTCAATTTAAACAAGTCATTAAAAATTCAGATTTCAAGCTAATATAAAATTAAGAAATGTCTTATTCAAATTAATTAGGTAATGGTTTTGATTACTAAATTTTAAGATTCTTTAATATTTAACTGTAACTTCCATTTAGTATCATATTATTTATATTATTATAGTTGTTTCAATTTAATTTAACTAACTGAACTTTGGATTGGTTTACAATCATGTTCAGCACACACATGTGGGATGCACAGAATGGATCAGTTCTTTTATTTGCTAGTAATCATGTATTTTGTGTGTGTTGTGGTGTGTGCCTGGATGAGGACTGCACAAGATTGACACAGATGGCATGGCACATACAAAGGGAGGCCTATACCCAGCTGTGGGATCCCACGGGCTGTGAATGATGATGATGTGTGCCTTATAATTAAAAAAAATAAATGAAATATATATTTTCTGGAAACTAGCTGGTGCTAGGTGGGGATGCCGATTAATATACTTAGTAATGTAATTAGTATGGCTATCCAGTTCTACCCGAAAAGTGTTTACGGGTATTTGTTATAGTATCTATTAAAATATGTATAAATTAAATAGTATAAAATCAAATCAAATAAAAAATATATAGATTTGATATGCTAAACAGATGCCATACAAGTGTACTTCCGTTAACAAAACAGACAGACAGATATTAAACCAATCAGTGCACTGAAGCCCTACACTAGACAATGCACATGTGTTCAGGCGTGAGTGGGCATGTGACTTCAATTTACACTCGTTATGGATAACATGTGATAGTTTGCTCACTAACTATGACAGTATACAATTCATACATACTGTTTTATGTAACAATAAGGAGCTTGCAAGTCAAACAAACACAAAACAACTTAAAGTACAATTTAAAAAGCGAGTGTGGCTCGGCTGTTCCAGTGTCTGCTTTACATCCAGACGCATCCTGGTTTGAATCTGGCTCTACAACAATGTACCTAGTACCCATGTTTATCTAGCACTCATGATACAAGCGTAAGCTTAGTATGGAGCTAGATGGCGCTGTGTGATGTGTCCTGAAATATTTATTTATATTTATAAACATATAATCACCCTGCCATGTATATTTATATGATCTCGGCAACTGATTCGCGCGTGCCACAACAATGTCTAGCAGCAGCAGGTTATCTGAGGCCAGTCTATATACTGTATTATGTATTGATAACATTCATCTATCATATAATAAAGCTAAAGGGGGTCGAAAGACTGAACATCGATAAGAAGAAAAATTTTTTTTGGGGTAAATTTTATATTGATAGCAGAACATATTCCAACAATTTTTAAAATATTTTCTATTTATCTGTTGCATTAGCATGAACCTTATTAATACTGTAATTACTAAAATCCAATTTAAAGACAATTGAATTGCAAAAGCGCGGAATTTTATCAATTAATCTGGATATTTTTGTGTTATCTTATCAATAGACCTAAACTCCTGTTTTATCAGTCTGAAAGATACAACAAACAAGATTGTAATTTGTTACAAAAAGCCTATTGTCCATGTGTGGTTGCTAAGCTAAGAATGCATAGCGAAGGATTTTCAATAGATAGTAAATAACTACATTACTTATTTAGGATTACTTCTTAATTCTAATCAAACCTAAAATTCAAAATGTAAAGGCAGCATTAGTACATACGATACAAGCGTGTTACACCCTAGGCTGCAGCAATGCTTTACATCAGGCAGGCTGTAGTCAAACGTAAATCAATCCCAAGTAAAAAAAAAACTGTAATAAAATTATTTTTTTGTCTAACATTTGTTAAAGTTGTAATTGCTGTTAAATTTTTTAGCACCAACAAAAATTCTTTACTCTGCAAAAAATGCATGGGAAAATGAATTTCTATTACTATAATTATTTTTATTTTTTGCATTTTTTGCAGAGTAAAGAATTTTTGTTGGTGCTAAAAATTTCAACAGTCTCATATGAGAGTTCGAGTTGTTGATATTAGTGTAGTAAAATCCCGTTTTACAAAGTTAAATGTTACTAAGTACATTCTACATACATACAGAGTATTCTCGTGTACCTATTCTACCCTGATATTATTTCCCTATGAATTACCATAGAATAAAGAAATTACTAGTTAAAGATAAATACGCTAATAGAAGTATGTATATAATGACAAAGAGCTACCAAACACAGTCACAAGGCCATTTCCGTTCAAATCGTCTACCTTACACCTATCAATGAGTTTGCAACATTAGTACTCTGTTTATAAACGCGGAAGAAAAATAATATAGAAGCTTTCCTACTTCCTATATCTAAGCGAGACATTACTATTATAATTTGATTTAATCACTGTTATTCTGCCAAATCGAAGCGCTTTCAACGTCTTCAATTCTTAGTACGTTCGTATAAGTTACGTTTTCCTACAGCCTGCCTGATGTTAGTTATTGCTGCAGCCTAGGCTGTAACACGCTTACCTAGAATATACCCACTTACTCTAGATTTGAAGCCCCCGGGATTGTAGTTCGCAGGAAACAATGTAAATATCAATCATGATAATTCCATATCACATCTTACATATTGCGTAAAACCTTTCTTACATGTAGGTATGTTTGACATTTTTATCGCCATTTCTCATTATGAATCACATCTAAACTCGTCTAGCACGAGTCAAAGACTTCAATAATCTTATTGCGCAGAATATATGTAGTACATAGGTATATACTTGTAGTACATAATATTATACTGGGTAACCAGTCAAAATGATATAACGATACCTTAATTGGCAAACCAGCCAACTCCACTTAATACCAATTTTTTTTTATGTGTGGTTTGTATCGTAACGGTCACTAAGCGTGAAGTTTTAAGTCTCTCCTGAAAAAAATACTCAAATGGAGTTAGCTGGTTTGCCAATTAAGGTATCGATAAGAAAAGTTCATCAATATAACAAATTACATAGTCTGCTTTATTAACAAAAATACATTGAAATTGCTAACGTTGTTTGGGAGCGATGGTGTAATAATCTATAATTTCAATTATAGAATAATTGCTGATACAAGCGGCGGTCTTAGCGTTAAAAAAGACCTCTTATAGGTAACAATTAAATGGAAAATTGACGACATGGATAGCGTAACTTTTTGGCATAGGATACCTTTGCGATTTAACCTTGAAATGATACATAGCATATCTTTCTTGACGCACAGTGAGTGATTGTAACTGATTTGAACTGGATCTATCTTAACTGTCATCATAAACATAGCAGTGGGGTTAGGTGTTAGAATGATACCGTTATTTCTATAAAGTTAATCTCTTTAACTACTTATTAAGTTAATATCTGTAATTTATTCATTTATTCATACTTGCACACATACAAAGTTACATGTGCCCCGAATTATTCCCAAATTTCATCTCAAAAATGTTGTGTCCGCCGCGCGCCTAGCGGTATATAACGGATGTCTTTTTTGAGAGCCAATTTCGATCCAAGTATACTCTACTTTTTACCACAGTGTTCGCTTGTATTGTATGGGTGTCCCTTCATCTCTTTTTGATCATCACAAATTTAAGGGCAAGGCCCTTGTATGTGGAGCTTACGCCATCCTTTCCGATCTTCTGCCAATTCCTTGACCTCCTTATATACGACATCCCCTTTTGATAAGAAGCTTATTTTAGTGAGCGTACTGACGCATACTTTATGGAACAGAAAGAGCAATGCATGGGAGTGACATCACGACGCGCTCCGCGGGGGGAAATTGTTACGTCACTCCCATACATTGGTCTTTCTATTCCATACATTGGTCTTTCTATTCCATAAGTATGCGTCAGTGCACTCACTAAAATACGCCTCTTGACTAAGGCATATCTAAAGGGGCAGGTAACTTTACTGTCAATTCTAAATAAAACATGCCTAGGAGAACCAGTTGCTTTTAGACAAGCGCTGACATCTTGAACCTTAAACTATGCGTGAAGGTATTTGGTAAAGTAAAATAACGTAGTCAAGAGTCTTCTTACAAAAACACATTAATTTATTTTAATTGTTGTTTGTTTCTCTTTGTTATTCCAACTTTAAATAACCGTCGCACGCGCTCATATCATACCTAACTGTTTAATACAGAATGGCGTCGCGCCAAAATAATTGCAAACAACACTCAAAATAACACGCACAATTTTTAAAAATAACACCTAATGTCCTCGCCAAGGTCGGGATTTTTACTTCGCAATTTAAGTAATTAAATGTTTATATTTGGCGAAATTAAAGATGGTGATATGCTACAATATTTTTAAATTTAGGGCAAAAAGTTATATACCTAAACATATTTGTAGGCGAAACAATTTGCTACAAATTATGTCTTGACAATTTTATTGTAAAACGCATAGTTTCCGAGATATCGCGAAATAAGCGTTTCCACTCCTTTTTCTAAGATGGCGGCCAGGGGACAAGAGTGGCGACCCCACAAATTTGAAGTTAAGCTATTATTGACCGCCCAAACATGCACCAAAAATAAAATTGCGTCCTCTAAAAAATGCAAAGCTCATGTAACATTTGAATGGACTAATTCAAACGTTGATGTATCATTGCCGTTGATAAATCAACCAATGATTAACATTTCAATTTTATTAACATGACAGAAGAAAACAAATTTCGAACAAGAACATACTGCATATTTTCAAAGTTCTGGACCAATAGTTATATCATGTTTTGTAATAAAACCCTATCATATTGATCATCGCCCCGTCTGTCAACTTCATCATATTTTTCTACCCAAAACAAACATTCCACAAAACGGAAACGCTACAAGATATATTCGCGCATTGTGTACTCTATTTTGGCTACATCCTTATCAATCTTGGTAGGAGACGTGATTAATTATATGATAACAGTTTGATTGCTCGCCGTCGAGCAAAGTTCAATGTATTTGCGTCTCATTTTAATGTGGTAGTCAATTGAGAAGTTTGAGAACCAGGTTGGAATTGATTTTATTGAGCATGTTTATAAAATAATGAGGCATAAACTTACGTAGATAAACTCTGTACTTGTTCATGTTATAAATAAGTTCGTATGAGAATAATCATTATCAAAATGTTCATTTATTCATAAACTAGTGGAGCCCGCGGCTTTACTCGCACTATTTTGAGATAAAAGTGAAACTCCTAAGCCCTCATACTACCTATATACCAAAAAATATGATGATCCGTTCAGCCGTTTTTGCGTTATGAGCGTTTCGAGACAGACAAACGGATAAACAGATAAAAATTCTAAAAACAGCTGAAACGTGTTCTTTTTAAATGGATTTAAAGTATGAGTTAATTTTTATTAAGTGCTAAACCTGCACTATGGTTGTTTTAAATTAAACTTTTTATTGGAAAATGAGCGAAAATAATCACGACCGGCAGGATTCGAACCTGCGTATTTCGGATTACCGTCCCGAACGCCTTAACCACTAGGCTACGGTCTACTAACTGCCAGGCGCGAAAATCCACACTCATTTCCATACACTTCAGACTGAGCGGCTGATTCGGGACGGTAATCCGAAATACGCAGGTTCGAATCCTGCCGGTCGTGATTATTTTCGCTCATTTTCCAATAAAAAGGATTTAAAGTATACCCAAATATAGTTTTTTTTTTAATATTTTTAGATTTTTGACCCCTGTAGCTTTATTATATGTATAGTACAGAAAGATAGATTTTGTACGATATTTCAGGACTAGTAAAACTCATCTTTACAAATTCACCAATCTTTCACGCCTAAATATTACGTCCACATAATCACAACACCTGCGCGCAGTTCGACGACAGGTGTATTACGTCACAACTGCATTGACGTAGAAAATACGCGTTCAAATATACGCCTACGAAAAGTGTTGCACCTGTGATAACGTAATATTGTACGTTTGTGTTCTTTGGTAGTATGAACTTACAACTCATGGGAACTATGTTATGGATATGTTTCTTTTGGGGTTTACTGGCAGACTTATTCAATCTTGGTCATAAGTTTAACTATAACCTACATCAGGCGAATTGCGGTCAGGTGCAAACCCATTCCTTGTAAAAAAACATTGCCTAGCACTCACTTAAAAACGACGTTACGTTTTTTCGACATAATTTTTAAGTAAAGTGCTAGCCTGTGTTTATAGTTAAATGTAATTATGCCTTATGGAAACTTTAGGACATGGTCCTGGTTGGTGGTTTAGGTGATGGTCATAAGTACTTCAATATGTGCTCAAATGCATTCACAAGTAGATATCTAGTACAAAATATGAGCAAATTTTTTATCAGGCATCGATATTTTCCATTTAGCCGCATAATAGATTGACATTTATTTAATACTAGTGGACGGCCGCGGCTTCGCTCGCATTATTTTGAGATAAAAAGGTAAAAATGAACTTAAAATGAACATAATTTTTTTATTTACGAACCGATTGAAATGACATAAACACTAAATGTTAAGTTAAAAATGTACTAACATGTTAGTGAAAACCGTAGACAAATCGGTTCAGCCGTTTTCGAGTCTATAACGAACAAACATACCGACAGACACACAGACAAACAGTTTTTTTTTAAACATTATTTATGAGTTCTATTGCATCAATGAAGACCCCTCAACTATTTTTTTTACAATTATCTTCAATGTACAGACACCGACCTGTTACAGCTTTATCATATGTACTCGTATAGACTAAATCAATAGCACTGCTCGGGGTTCCCCCTTTTAAAAAACAACAGTTATATCAGAAAATATATATTATATTGACACTATTTTCCCCCGCCTTAATTGATAAACCTCAGTACCGAGGGTCATGATCTTAACTTTCCTGCAGAATAATTCGTTGGGAATCTGTCACAACATCCATTACATATTCCTGAAAAGAAAACTATAAAAGTGTTTTTTGTTTTAATTTCACAATACCCGAAGAATTAATTCATTGGGGGATTTCTTTGACAAACAAACAAAATTACTCAAAAACAAAACTGTAAAAGTTTCATTACTTCTTTCAATTTCTCGGAGCGCCAAATTTATTTCCACGTTTACAGCGGGCAGGTCACAATAAAATTGTAACATATACAAATACATCATACAAACCTTTTACATTGATAAATTGTTGGTCAAATTGTCCAGAATGCTGCTTGGCATCGGCACAGGCCAGAAATAGTCTTTATGAGACATGCGGCGCCAAATAGCTGATTTAAAGCATCGAGGAAGTTCAAGAAACTTTACAATGTTTGTAGTACATCTTCCTGTAATATCCTATAATAAAACCTTCCGGTTCTTATTCCCTCGATCCGTGGAACACAGTCATCGCTTGCCATCTGGCGAGCCGTGATGGAATGCAACAGAGGATTGTAGAAAAAGCCTAGTCTAAAAGTTATACTTTGTCATAAAATCAAAGGCTTTACTTGAAATATAGCCGTTTTGAGTTGGGTACAGGTACTACCATATATGTATGGAAAACATTAACAACTGCTGCTGGTACGAACGGCAGTCTACATAGGTCTTTTAGATCTAATAATGTAATTGATAAAAAATACTCCTCGTCGTTCAAAGATGGCCTGAAAAAAAGGTTCCTTCCCGTTGTCCCCGGCATTTAGTGATAAACCACTTATGGCACCAGTTTAATATTGTAATTTATTTTTGTTTCTATAATTTGTGTCAACTACAAGCAGTAAATTAACGAAACAAACGTGACACGTCATATGAAAACGTCTAGAAAATCAGCGCGTGTGCCTCTTGGCATTCAAACGTCGCCAAAAATAGACAAAAACCTCGCGACGGGCGCCAAAACTTTATACTGTCATACTCGTATATTATCTTACATACTGACGGATTGATAAGAATCATTGACTGATTGCATAAGAGGTTATCAACTATCGAAATTATGATATGGATAAGGGTGGAATTTGCAACGGTTCTAGCGAAAGTTGGCGTTGGCTATTTAAATTATTTTGTTGTTGCGGATTTTGATAAGAACTTGTAATTTTATTGATACGGTCTTTTGTTCGTTTTCTGCTTTGTTATGCAACCTGACTTAAGCCATAGTAAAAAGTAGTTTATTTGTTTATCGTGTTGTCTAAACTATCGCTAAGCCAAATTTCATCCGTATTAGTCGAACTATTTGAAATTTCATTTACAGCCCTCTCTACCTGGAGCCCTTTTTCCAGAAAATTATAACCCAGGGGTCCTCAAATCCGGAGTAAATAGGATTCCCCTAGGCAAACGTGCAACATCTTAGACTACAGTGGTGCTCAACATCAGGCAGGCTGTAGTCAAACGATGGCCTATTCCGTGTTTAAAAAACGGCTTTTCACCCTTTATAATGATGGTTAATTCGCATTTGTGATTATTTAATTATCTAGTTATGACAAGGTTTTGTGTTATCTGTGGAAGGACCTGTGCGCTTGTATCTGTCCAAGACAACTCTCCTAATGAGTTAATCTGCAAGGGAGTTACAACCCTCAGCCAAGAGGAATACAATTCAAGGAAAAATTTACCTAAACTATAAAAATAACCTGTTACAAAAGGCCTCATAACACACACGTTCGTCACTAATATTGTAACTATGTACTGAGAATTTTACGTCAAAACTCGCTAACCAAACGATTCTGGTGATAACAGAACCGGTACAAAGTATACTTGAAATTATTCATGCGTACATTACTCTGTCTACGTCAGCGTAGTAAAATTTCTGCAGTCGCGTAAAAGATTGAATACTTAAATTTATTATCTTAAAACATTTTCGTTTAAAATAAAGCCAATAAGAAACGATATCATATACATACCTATTATACCTAACATATAGAATAGGAGTGGATAAGCCATGTCAGAGGGCCTTAGGGCGGCTTGATAAACTCTCGACACCAGAATGGGAAACTCTCATTCGTTAAGAAGATATCATTATAGCTTACATATGCAGATACTATTCATGAAAGAACGTAGGTACATATGTATATGTATGTGTGTAGGTATGTAAGTGTATATACATTATACATATGTAATAGTGCCATTGCCCTTATACAACGTCATATTCATTTCATTTATATACTCGTACTATCTTCTATACGTCATCAGTAAAATGTCATCAACAATTTCGTCAGAGAATAATTGATCAGTTTCTTAACAATCAGGGCCTTGGTTTGTGATCTTTCGCAGTTTCTCACGAGTTCCTAGCTTGATAAATATGGTACGGAGTTGAATGAACTTCATTTATGCGTTCATTGCATGATAACACGTTAAGAAGTGCTTATCGTTGCTTTTATGGTGCGAACTGCTAAATTGTGGAACTCCCTGCCTGACTCCCTGTTCCCCGCGGACCTTGCGGTCTTCAAAGCGAGAATGAATCGGTTCTTACTGGGTAAGCGCGTTCCATCCTAGACCGTAATGATTGCTTACCATCAGGCGAATTACAATAAAGTGTAGACCCATTCCTTGTAAAAAAAAAGAAGTTTTTTTTAACTATACTTAACGGGTTTTACCCGATAAGAACCGATTCACTCAAAATCCGATTTGATTATTCAATCAAATCAAAATCATCTATTCTTAGACAGATAAATGGTCCATGTCAAAGTTTATAATCAAAGAACACATACGTCACAATTAAAAAGTAAATTGAATAAAAACTATTGATTCAGTAGATAAGTAGTTATATTTCTTGCAACACGAAACTGAAGGCAAAAATCTGCTGGGATTCTAGTTTTAGAATAAACAAAATATTATTTATCTTTAAGTCGAGAGGGAACCGGTTCCTTTTCCTGGTTCGTAGATTGCTATTGTGCATCCTTAGTATATCTAGCATATATCTTTTCTGATTAAGTTATAGGGTAGACATCATTCATTCCATCTATTCTTGATATTAGGATACCTTTACATTTAAGTATCTTTAGATGATACTTAATAATTAACATAAGGAATGTTATGTACTTTTCTTGTAAGTAAGCTAAAGGTTGTTTTCCTTTACAATGTCGGCCGACTTCATTTAATTAGTATTACAATATGTAATGTATTGTTTCAGTATATTTATAGCTCAAACGTGACCGTCAAAGTTGACAAAGACTGAAAATACAGTTAAAAACGACGACTTTTAAACTCAAAGACACCTTTCACCCCGAAAATATATGAAAATCAGTCTATATTCTAATGGTTTATTACAGATGTCTTATTTAAAAACCCGGTTCTATTACAGACGTAGCTCCATCTTCGATCTACCGTTCAAATGCCTAACTGTTAATATAAATAAAATAAAATAGAAAAACATTTAGCATAATTTAGTTTGACTAAATGATATTGAAGTCCAAAGCCTCCCATGCAGTCGCCTGGCCACTATTTCCATACAAACTGCTGTATAGTTAGACCCAATAACTAAGAAAGGTAAACTGATGGTTTAAATCTCAAATTGTTGGTGTCTAAACAAAGATCTCGCCGATATGATATTGAATCAGGCGTTACTTTGCGGAAATCCATTGTAAATGAAACTCTTGAAAAATATATAGTGTTTTTCCGGTGGGACTGCTCCTAAACCGACTTCAAACACACTTTTGAGACTTCTGAAAACCAAAGGCAAAGGTTTTTGTTTTTCATATGTATGTCTTTAATCAGTAATCCATACAGGTGTCAGGTGTCTGTTACATGTTATGCCTATTTTCGTTTCGAAAACAATGTACTTATGTATAATATTTATACTCGTGTTTCAGTGGCAGGTAGCACGATTTAAACACAAAAGAAAAATATTGTGTTCAGAATTTCCGTAACCAGAGCTGATATGATTGGAAATTGTGTAATTTTTAACTCTGTACTTTTTTAACTGATTTGAAAAAAGGTTAGATTTAAAATCGACGCTCACGGCTTCGCTCGTATTATTTCAGGATAAAATGCCTATGACACTCCTAAGACCCCATACTTGTGTATACGGTTTTACGTGATGAACGTTTAAATAAACAGAGCCACAGATAAACAGACAAAATTTCCAGAAATTTTTGCAACGTGTTCTGCTATCAATTCGAAGTATCTCCAAACATTTTTTTTCACAAATATGTATACATATATTGTTCAGTCTTTCGGCCCTCTTCAGCTTTATTATATCTATAGATATAATGTAACAAATTGCTTTAAAATTACGCACAGAAAATATAAATGCGCGTAAAAATAGATATACCTATAAATAGGTCAGTGGAACGTAATCTATTATCTTTACGTTCATTCGCGATATATAGGTATAAACAATATTTATTAGTTTTCTTATTTATCTTCGCGTTTGTTATTTTTAGTTCAATGTTTTTTTATTAATTAATCGTTGCCAGCCTGATCCTGATTAGTACAATTTATTAACTAACCCGTATGTATTTATTAATCAAATTAATCTCGATTTTTATTCTATTTTTTGGACTCTCTTATAGTGTGCAAATACCGTATAATATAACATAAAACATAAAAAAACGTTTGTTTGAATTTTCAAAAGGGCTGTACGGTAAGGTTGAACATAGAGGATTACATAAACTAGGGTTTTATGGATTACTATACATACACTAATAGGCAAACCCTGGTAACACACTAGGTCTATTCCTGTGTTGTGACTTCCAGTTTTTCTTATTTTAAAATCAACATAGAATAGTAGAATATATGAACATTATTACGAAATGTCACCATCCATGCTGTTGCCAAATTGAGGGTTAATTTTATTTTTGTGTTTATTATTACGTGTACTAATTAACTTGAAGTTTGAACTGGCAAGGCAGCCAAAATTGTTATTTAACATTTGGCACTACATTTCATATAATTTGTACATCTATTTTAGGAATGCATATAGGTTGGCGAACCCATGTGTTACATAGGAAGGGATTATAGCGTTATGTAATCTGATTAAATTACATAATCCGTATTCGTGTTTCTCATGTTTGAGGGTCGTGACTCCCCTGCAGAATCAATTCGTTAGGGGCGTTCTCTTGTACAGATACATTGTGGTGGGCGTCCAGGTCCTTCCACGGGAGACACGAGTCCTCGAATTGTATGTTCCTTAAACATGTAGGTTTCCTCACGATGTTTTCCTTCGCCGCTAAGATAGTGCAAGTCCACATGTAACTTAAAAAGCAAGTCTTAAGCTTTGTACAAATAGAGCTGGAATCGAACCTAGGTGCATTAGATTGTAAAGCAGTCGTTTACACGCTAATCCACACTCACAATTACATTAAGTAATACCGATTTAATCTTCACGTAACTTAGGTAATAGGATTTAGATAGATTCGATAGTAGTTTGAATTTGAACAAACATTTTACGTAATGCATTCGGAAAAGTGCCTACGGAAAATTGAGTTGTTATTCCTGAAACTCAAGGTCGTATCATGTGACCTAGGAATTAATTAGGATATACTTACCTACTCAGCTCTCTAGTTTGCTTTTTATGTATTTGAAAAATAGGTTTTTGTTTTTACACATTAGTATTATAATGCGTTATCTAGTGCCCATGTCACATGCCTTTGCTTATTATAACGCTAGATGGCGTTGTACGAAAAGTAATTTACGAACTGTGTACAAACCTACAAATAATATAAATAGTACCTATGTATTTTGAACACATTTTTATAGATACATAATATTTTTTCGATAATATAATGCTGCCCTAAAATGAATTTAGTAACTGGATTCATAGTTTTTTTTAATTGATTTGCTGTAAATAAGTATTATAAAATAATGTATTCCTATTATACACTTAATTGGCATTATGATATTACTTTATCAACGATTTGATAAAAATATTAAAAATGTTATATTAAATTTCATTTTACGTTAATCACTAAAATAGGTGTGTTATAAAGTTATAAAAGTTAGTATGACTGGAGGGTGACCAACTCCGGTATTGAGTTTTTCAACCGCCATTCTTCTCAATATATTAACTAAACGGTTTTCACTCACGTGTAAATCGCGTAAGTTCATTCTTCTCCTTATCGAATGAGAGTGGCCAACTCTGGTGTCGAGAGTTTATTAAAGCAGGCCCTCTGACATGGCTTTATAACTACCGTACTATGAGAAACAGTAGGTATTGGATTTATTAGCTGGCAGGTTTTAGTCAAACGTAGGTAAGCTTATTCTGCGATAAAAAAACCTAATTCCAAGCGCCATTGGGCACAACATATGTTTAGTCATATACATATCTACAAAATACGTAGTAGTATATATAAATAGTATAAAAAACATTCACATGACTAATCCCACGCTCTGTGCTATTTTGGCGTCGCCAGAAATTTTATGAATCGGAATTCGTCTGTTTCCGATTTTAGGCAATCTCTGCTTGTTTGCCAAGTAAACAAATATTTTATGAATGTTGGATCATTCCCACTAGATCCATTGGCCAGATCCATTATGGATCTACTGGGAAATAACATTCCCATTAGATCCATAGTGTCGAACGATCCATCTAGTAGGAATGTTTTTCCCCAGTAGATGCATTAGGGATCTGTAAAAATTTGACTTTTGTGACACAGTAGAACAGACCTTGGCAGACCTTGTAATAACTTCTAAAAGCGTTTACGAACTGGTAATAGAACTATGAGTAAGCTAATTAAAACGTTTCTTCTTCATTTTATTTCTTTACATATTTAGGAAACTTTACCTTTTAAGCATGTAACAACCCAGGCCATGCATTTCTTGAGGGCTGTAGTCAAACGCAAACTTGTGCATCGTATAAAACTTCTCCAGTTTACAATATTGCCCTGATTACAATCGTGGCTTCCTACAATTTCTCACAAGACTACCTACTTATTTTCTTGGCATTTAAATGGCTTTTCATCAAAAGCTTTATACTGTTTGCTGTTACACTTTTTACTTGTCTACTTCAATTTACGAAAATACTAACGCAATTTTCTCTTTTTGTCCGCAGCCCGCGAATCGTGAGAAAATGATGTCCCGGTCCGCCATGTTGCTAGCCGCGCTGGGCCTAGGCCTCTCCACATTCAGCGTTCGCCAAATGGTCATTCATCAGTCCAGACGCATCTAAAACATTCTACGAACCAGCCTGAACGTTACACGAACAACCAAATGAAACTCTATTTACACAGAAATAAGGTCGAGTTTTGTAGATATGCTTTCTTCGGCTGTTCGAATGTTGAGGCGTCGTTTGGCTTTTCGACAATGGATAGAGTAATATTTAGATTTGTATTGAAATGATGAGCGATAGAATTTTATACCAATTTCCAGAGAAATCTGACACGAATCGCAAAAAGTGCTGGTAAAGGGTGATGCTTCGTCTAAATATATTACTTTATCCTTGTTTTAGACAAAAATTGTCGCTAGCGCCCCCGTTGCATTGTAAGATTCAAATATGTTTACAATCTTACATGTACTGTATTATGAACGCCGGAACGCATTTTCACAGTAAATAAATAATTAAATTCGTTTTTAATTAGTGCCAAAATGCGTTCTGTTTTGTAGGTGTGTCAATGCTTTTTTTTGACGAGCAGGATTGAGTGTAAAAAAAATTGTAAATGAATGTAAAAATGAAAAGTTAATAAGTTATTTTTTAAATTCTTTTGAGTGAGGTGTGTAGCGACATTTTCCATCGTTTAGCTGAGTTTTAGAATTAAGTTTTTTGTCTACGATTGTTGGTTTTGAATTTGTATGGGTATGGATGAATGTAATAATTTCTGTCGTCTACTTTGTGATCGGAACCAAATAAAAATAGATACAAAAGTTGTGTTGTTTCAATGTTTGAAATATGTACCTAAGTACCTACCTTTGCCAAGATTTGCGGCGCCTAGAAACAAGACTTATGAAATACTTTTGGCTGGTGATAATTGATGTAAGCGTTGGACGTAGGTAGGTGACCTAGAAATATATGTTTTAGCTTCATGGTAAACTTTTAAGAGCAATGTTTTAAGTTATTTAGTGCATATTAAATCATGTGATATAACTGTGAGGTAGCAATCTATACTAATATTATAAAGCTGAAGAGTGTTTGTTTGTTTGAACGCGCTAATCTCAGAACTACTGGTGCGAATTGAAAAAATATTTTTGTGTTGAATAGACCATTTATCGAGGAAGGCTTTAGGCTATATAACATCACGCTGCAACTAATAGGAGCGAAGAAACAATGGAAAAAACGGGGAAAATTATTCATCTTTGAGGGCTTCCGTTGCGTGCGCTGCGAAAACAGTTCAAGTCGTGGGTAACAGCTATAATAATTTATAAAGTTTGCAAAAATAAATATGATGCCCAAAATAACTATTACACGCGGACGAAGTCGCAGGCACAGCTAGTTAAATATAAAAGAAGTAAAACGTAACAAGAATCGTAAATTTGTTCTAAAAACCTTCAAAAATTATGTTCGAGTGGACGAAATCAGCAACCTACTTCTAAAACTTTTTTTTTTCGTTTATTAGGTATACAATATCCATACTTTCAGGAGACCGATAAGAAAACCCTATAAGAAGTGTTATTCATTTTATTGATGCTTATTTTTTCATGTGAGATGAGATTGCTAAGCCACGTAGTTAAATGATAAGTATTGTTTACACAAATACAATAATATTCTCTAGCTTTTAACATGTATAGACCGTTTACTTTCCCGCCAATTTCTATTTCTACCATGGTAGGAACAATTTTCAAATCTGGCAATATATAAAACCAAAGTACCGTAATACCAACATAACAAAAAAGATCAAGTATGTCTTCATAACCAAAGAATACTATTACCCTTTTAAAATTGTTCATAACTTTCCAAATCAAAAATGATTCATTATATTATCCAAGATTTTTGTTCCTCTTTCTCTTGGTTATTACCTAAGTAAATAAAATATCAATAAAATAAAACAACTAGTTAGAAAGATCTTACATTATATTAAAATGGTGCTTAGTACATAAGTGTTGTGTATGTACATTGAAGTCAGTACAATCAACTCAAAATATGTCTTATCATTTTCTATACATTTTACCATACACTTTTCTCTTTCCTACGAATTAGGGAAACTTAAATAATTATGTGTTGTTCTTGGAAATAATTCTTAAAATACATATTCCTCACGCACAAAAAATATTAGGTACTAGAACAGTTGTCAATTATTATAATTTACATAAATTCAAGCTTTTACAAAATCATATATAATTTCGAGCAAATAAGTTTTTTTTCCGAAAATTTATAACCATGTAAACGAAGGGATGCACAAAATTAATCAATTGATACATTTGGTACCGTCGTTCGGGGTGACTATGTGCCTGGCAGGTGAAAATGTGCAATGAGGGTCCGTTGCACATTTTTGGCCAATTTTCACTAGAAATTAAACTAAACATGTTTCGTTCAAAAATAGATTTGTAAATAGTTTCGTAATAATTATCTATTTTTTTTTATTGATCCTGGCAATTTTTTTTGACATTGTCTGTGGTTGAAGTAGAGAACCGGTTTGTCACGTTTTGAGGTTAGGTGTAAACTTTTGGTGATGCAATAAAAACTACCACACCTATCGTTATCAAGGTATGTTGAGTTTATAGTACTATTAATCATTATTAAAATGCATTGAAATCATATTCAAATTGTTTTGGTTATCACATTAAAACAGGTGTGTTATGAAAAAAACTCAATTTCGCAGGTGAAAATGTGCCACGGAGGGCGATGATAAAATGCTACCATTAATGCTACTACCATTCACGAAACTTCTTAAACGGTATACCTAATTGATTTATTTCAGAACTGGAAACATGCCACGAGATTATAAAAGGCCTATTGGATGCAGGTCTTACAAAAATTATACAGACGACACATTAAAAAAAATTTTAGAAGAAATTAAATCAGGTAAAATCTCAACGCGGGCCGCATCCGAAAAATATGGCATTCACAGAAACACTTTATCATTAAAATTAAAAAACAAAACACCATTAAAACACGGAGGTCCAACTGTTTTTAGTGAAGAAGAAGAACTCGCTTTGATATCACACATAACTGCATTGTCAGCGTTTGGATTTCCAATAACAACACTAGAGCTACATTGCATTGCTAAATGGTATTTGGAGAGACAAGGTAGAAAGGTGCCGAAATTTGCTAACAATTTGCCAGGCAAGGAGTGGGTTTATTCGTTTTTAAAGCGTCACAAGTCACTGTTGTCCAATCGAGTGGCTAGGAATATAACCCATGGTCGAGCAGAAATAAATGAAGATATTGTTAACGAGTTTTTCGATAACTACGAAAAAGAAACCGAAAATGTCCCTGACTCTAACATTTGGAATTACGACGAAACATGTTTAGTTGATGACCCAGGCTCAGTAAAAGTTCTGACTAGAAGAGGGACGAAGTATCCTGAGACCATTAAAAACTCTTCTAAGGCAGCAACGTCGATAATGCTCTGCGGAAACGCAGCTGGCGAATTAGCCCCAGTATACGTAGTATATAAAGCTGAGAATATGTGGGGGACGTGGGCAGAAAATGGTCCTCCACAAGCAAGATACAATCGTACAAAATCCGGTTGGTTTGACGCACGTTGTTTTGAGGATTGGTTTGAATACACGATGCTGCCTATACTTAAAAAACAAACCGGTAAAAAAGTTTTGATTGGAGACAATCTCAGCTCGCACATAAGCCCGCACGTTATCTCTTTATGTGAAGCCAACAATATTGCGTTTATTGCTCTGCCTCCAAATGCTACGCACTTACTTCAACCACTAGACGTAGCATATTTTCGCCCTATGAAAATAGCATGGAGAAAGATATTAAACGAATGGAAAAATAATACACGTAATAGTAAAAGCTCCAGTGTCCCGAAAGACCAGTTCTCATTGCTCTTAAAACAAATGTTCCAAGAAATGGAAGCCAACACTCCGCAAAATTTAAAATCTGGTTTCAGAAAGTGTGGTTTGTTCCCCTTAAACCGAGATCCTGTATTGCAAAGAATGCCAAATCAGCAGCTGGAGGCTTCTGTCCCAGTTCGTGAATTATTAGGGGAGAGCTTTCTGGAGAATTTAAGATCTACAAGAGTGCAAGTCACTGAAACAAGGGCTTATCGAAGAAGGAGACGCGTAAACGTTCCACCGGGTAAAAGTATTACAGCTGCTGATTTAGTAGAGGAAGAAACAACAGGCCGAGATATAATTTTGTCTCCGCTTTCGGATTCTGATCAATCTTCAGAATTTGTTATGGAGGCATCGGAAACATCAAGAAACATCGAAAATGTAGATTCCAACCAGGAAACAGAAATAGTAGCCCCTACTATCTCCCCATCATCTACACAACGCAAAAAAGAAAGTATAACTGGGACTATCCTCTCATGTTCAATCCAAACGGATCAATCAATGGCAGATACAACACATGGGGAGCAATCTCATGGCACTTTGACAGCAGAAAGAAACATCGAGCCGCAACCAGGTACATCTTTTGGGGGACCACGAAAACGTAAACCTAAGAAATCTCTGCCGAGAGTCAAAAAATCAGCAAAAGGACCTGCTAAATTAAAAGGCAAACATGTCGTTAACTCGAAAAAAAAGAAAATATATGTAGTTTCAGACGATGACAGTACAAGTGCGTCGTCAAATATATCATTCCAAGAAAGTGATTGCATTGCAGTACTAACTGGTGCGATGACGAAGAGGTACAGGGAGAAAATGAGAAAGAAAATAATAGCAGCATAGAGAACAGTTTGAAAGAAAATCAGGAAGACAGTAACAAATCATTAAATGTTGAGGAAGGGAGTCACGTTCTTGTTAAATATGATGGAAAAGTTTATCCTGGGAAAATATTAAGAAAGTTACCTGAATCGGCTCTTGTGTCTGCCATGCAAAAAGCTGGGCATAACATATGGAAATGGCCCTCGAAGCCTGATATAATTTGGTACGACAACTCAGAGATAATTCAGGCAATAAACAATCCAGTTCTGATATCAAGAAGAGGTTTGTACAGAGTTACCGAATTGGTAGAGTTAGAATAATTTTTTTCTACCAAAAATAATTTATTTTTTTTGCATCGCAACTCATACTTTTTATTTGTCTAATAGGACACTAGATGCCTTTGACGTTCAATCCTGTGGACCAGAAAAAGCGCGTATACCCGAAAGGGACGACGACAAATGACGTAGAATCTCAGGGCTGCCAGAGTCATAAAAATTCCCCTACTTTTGTTCATACTTACACACATACACACACGTATAAAAGTTGTACGTAATCATTATTATCACCTGAAAAAGGGACTCATATAAAAATGGCACACACAGTATGTCGATAAAATTTTAAGCAGGAATAAATTATACTAAGTAGGATTTGTAAACAAAATAATTATATGTATATTTATTTCAAGGAAAACTATTTACATTGAAAAAACAAAGAATAAAGTAATAACCAACTACTTAAATAATTTGTTAATATTTTTTCTGGTTTAAAGTAAGAATATTAAAAAAAACTACTTAAACATATCTACAATTTACAAAACGTCTTAACTAAAACTGTACATGAATATTACAAATAACAGAAATTTTCCTTTGGAATATCTAAATTCATGTACTTACTTCATTTTTAACTTTTATTTTTGTATTTTTCTTAACAATTTTTTTTGTTATTTAAATTCAGATTACGTTGTTTTTCATTACAATTCAGAGTACTTTATTTATGGAACTCTGGAAAAAATATGTATATAGTGATTTTCCGCTGCGACTGCTCCATAACCGACTTCAAACAACAAACTTGATGGTTTTTTGGTGTGTTCCTCCATATACTACCGCCACACCTCTCCTCCTAACCAAAGTGGCCTCCGTGGCTCTTAAGATCTTACCAACACCGTACCTTGTGTCTTCAAGTTTTGTAGTTCTCCTTCGGCAAGATATTCTCGTCGACACGGGTTTCGCCTCTCCACGTGGCATCCTCAGGACGTGTTGAAAAATCGGAAATCCATCGGAAATCTATATAAATAAAAATAAATATATATGTGGTATATAATTAAAAAATCTAAATGTTTCTTTTTGTCATTATTGTAGTGCTTCTTTGCAGAGTGATATGCCTATATTTTGCTATGCCTATTTCGACTCAAATCATCTTTATAAAAAAATATTTTGCCTTAATTTCTTGGGTAAATTGCCAAAACGAAACTGGTATCACCAAAAACCGTTTAACCCGATCAAATTCAAAATACTGCAAAATGACAACTATGTTTGACAAACGCTTTGCGAGTAAAACAGTTTACTATACTTTAAATTTAGCCGAGTGATCTCATAAAAACAATTCATGTTTTTAGTCTTATTTTACTATTTATAATCCATATAAATAGCGTTTCAATAAAGCAGGGCTCTCATTGCTCCTAAATTAGTCATAATCAAGTCACATTGTCGTAAAAGTATCGTACTTACGTATGAAAGGATATATTTTCATCTTTCCGTTCACTACGGCTCTTACAGCCTTTTACATAGCAAATCACCATGTTCTATGAAATTTTCTTCAATAATTCACTATGTAAATCAAGTTTTTTCACACTTAGCACTCGTAATCACTATATAAAAGCAAAAATATTTTTCACGCAACTGCCATGTTGGGCGCTACCGAGTAATGACCAACGAAACAAAAAGTGAAATTTAGACAAAGACAAAATCCGATTCCTGTCTCTTTCGCTCTTAGGTTTTCTTGATATAGTTGTCCCACTCGCTCATTACTTGTCTAGATGCACATTTTTTGATTAGCTATAGGTGACATTGTGCCATTCCTAGTTTTATAAGAGATATAAAGAGAAATGTAGCGTGGCACATTTTCACCCCAACTAAGCAGGTGAGAATGTGCCAACAATATTATTTTTTATTAGACTAAGTATTATTGTTTCTTAATTTTTGATATTCAGAACACATAAATAAATATATTAACAATATGGTTTTATTTATTAATACTGAAATACCTGTTTTTTTGTTGTTGTTAAAATGAAAAAAAACTCTAAATGTGGCACATAGTCACCCCGAACGACGGTAAGTTATTAGCTGAACATTTTTGTAATAAAAGCTACAAAATGTTTTTACAACCAAAAAGAGACGTAACTTCTTTTCAAGAAACAGTTTTATAAAAAAAATATCCCAATTAACCAAAGGAATAAAAAAAATACCGAAATGCTACAGTTTCAGCTATTTCACCAACAATCATATAGCAGTAGGGAATTCCTGCTAATAAAACCCGTTTCACAAAATATTACTTCACTTTTCAGTGGTACTTTCATGAAATGCTTTCTTCTGCTTGTCAGTTCAATATTTTCCAAGAAAAAACGCACTTAAATTGTTAAGTTACAACGTACAGTATCTTGTGTGTACTTTCATACATTTTGGTTGATATAGTAAGATTTAAAAACTAAGAAAAATATAAATTACTAGAGGACGCCCGCGGCTTTGCTCGCATTATATCAGGATAAAAAGTAGCCTATGACACTTCTAAGACCTCATACTACCTACATACCAAAACTTATGATGATTCGTTCAGCCATTTTTGCGTTATAAGCGTTAAATAAACAAGTAAACAGACAAAAATTATAAAAACTGCAAAAACGGGTTTTATTATCGATTTAAAGTAGGTGTATACCCAATTTTTATTAAATGTCGTTTATGTGCAAATTTTGACTCTCTAGCTTTATTATATGTATAAATACACGTTTTTACACAAGTTCTTTTCACAAAACCATACAACTTGTTTAGTTAATTTTCTATTTATGATTTATTTTAGTAAAATCAATAATTCAATCTCTCTTAGTTTTTGAATCTTGTTATACAATAGTCTGTTTGAGAATGCATTCAAGTTACCGCACCTAAATTATTTAATAATTATCGCCTCTTCTTATGTGGCTTAGTGGGTCCCTTGACGAAGCACCAGTCCACAGATATTGACTGCCCGAGGATCTCCGCGCCGTCTAGGGCTTCGCGAGCACTCTGGAATAGGAAAAAAAAAGAAATAATTAAACCAACATGTTTTAGGACAATGAAATTTGAGAACATGGTCTTCCGTGGAAGGACCTGGGCGCCCACCACGATGTATCTGCCACAGTAAACTTCTCCAATGAGTCAATTCTGCGGGGGAGTCATAACCCTCAGTTATGAGGAATACGACGCAAAGAGGAGGAGGAATTAGTTGTGGTCTGTTTGCTCTTCTTTTGCACAAAGTCAAATTGGCATTGTTTTTAGTGTAAAGCCACAATAAAGAATAACATTAACAAATAATACCATTTAACACAAGACAGTATGAAACATAAAATTAAGCACATGTACAATAATAAACATAAAATTTGGGTAAAAAATACTCATAAACAACAGTCTTAAGCCTTATTTCATAGTACCTACAATTTCGTACGTTCACAATAACTATACGTGCATCTCTGTAAAAAGGCCAAATAAAAAATGTTACCTATGGATAGGTAATTTAAATAAAACAGATAAATATTTCAGGACATATCACACAGCGCCATCTAGCCCCAAACTAAGCTTACGCTTGTATCACGGGTTTAAGATAACGGATATAATACATAAATACTTTTTTTAATTTAGACAGATAGCAATATTTCAAGTAAACTATGGCCAAGTGCAAAACCGTTACAGTTAAAAAAAAAAAGTTATACTAGTGTATACAGGGATACATACCGTACTAGAACTAGGGAACTAGGTTACCTCGAAGAGATCACTTTAGTGATAAGGTCGCCCAATTTTCCTGATTACCTTCCACCTTTTTAACAGACTTCCAAAAAAAGGAGGTTATCAAGTCTTCTGAAAGTTTTTTTTTTAATGTGAATTGTGTTCTTTATTTTGGTGTACAATAAAGTATATTTGATACATACCGCCGCCTGCTTGTATGTCTCGTACTCCACAAGCGCATATCCCTTGAGGAAGCCGGTACGCCGGTCCAGGTTCAAATGGATGTTCTTGATCTCACCAAACTCGGAGAACTGGTTCTGAAATCAATAGAAAAATCTATTTTGTAAGGTTGTCTATATATTATGGTTTATTATTTTAAAGAATAAAATACATTTATTGACACACGAAACAACATGAGATACAGAACACAATAAAATAGAAAGACAAAAATACATGTCTCGTGTCACAATCCGGCCCCAACTCAGCATGTGCTGGATGCAAGCATCCAGCGCTGGTCTTCCGTTGGAACCGACAGGTGTCGTCACGAACGGGACGAAAGGTATCCAAGTGATAGCAACACAATAAAATATTAATAAAAAATTGAATTTAGATAACGTAAACAAACAAAATCATAGTACGTACATATAATAGATGAATTAACGAACAAAACACATAGGAGACGGCGTAAAATTTAAAGTTAATAAATAAAATAAATAAATTAAAATTTTAATTTAGGCGTAAATTTTTTATTTAAATTTTTTTTATAGTAATACAAAACACGTAAATAAAATGAAAGTACATTAAAATGACAAAATTTACAACAAAAATGGCACTAGTGTCGTTTTTAAGCGGCGCTTGCATCTCTTGATGACCAAAAATAAATGTCTAAACAAAAATAGGGTAAAATACTCATATTTTTAAGACAATTCTGCTGTCTATGTGATATGGTCTACTTTAAAGGAGAAATATTTTTTTTGCTCTTTTTCGGATTTCCGCAATGTAACACCCGATTCAATATCTTATCTAAGTTCACTATTTAATAACCGACTTTGAAAAAAGGTGTTTATCAAGTCTTCTGAAAGTTTTTTTATTACTTTAAATCTGTTAATATCTTCATTGTTATTACCTGTATATCTTCCTCCTGGGCCTCCTCGTGCACGTTACTGACAAACAGGATCCATCCCTCCACGGAGCGCTGTGGGCCCGGCGTATCGCCCTCCGGAGCCAGACTGTCATATCTGAGCAGAGAATGATTAAAGATAATCTAGAGTTAATAGGTATCTTCTACGTAAGCGTGTTACACCCTAGGCTGCAGCAATGCTTAACATCAGGCAGGCTGTAGTCAAACGTAAACCTATCCACGTAAAACATATATTTATATATTATTATGAACTCTGTGTCTAATTTTTGTGTGAAAACTGTGTCTTATTTTTATTCTAAGTGGAGGGTGAGTCTTGCACAGACATGTCATTTGAGCAAATTGTGAATTTTCCCACATTTCTGCCTAACCCAGCCAGACAAGCTCTTAAAATATTGGAGCACAGCCTTGGGTTGCTGGCATACTAGTGTTTCTGATGAAGTACATATACATATGTTTAGACATATTTGTCTGTTGTGTTCTACTTCTGTCTCCTGAGCAATTTATTCATTTAATTATTGATATAGGTCCCAGTTGCTAGCCCAAGCATCTTGAAATGGCATAGTTAAGTAGATCTTACATACTAGCATTCTATTATTCTGAAAAAAGTATGTAGTTAGTTTACCTTCCCCTGTTTCCGCTTTCAGTGGCGCCTTTATTTCCAGTAGATTCCTTGAAACCACGGCCCTTACGCTTTCGCGCCTTCTCCTTTAACTTGGCAATGCCCTCTGAAAAACATCAAGTTAGGTTAGTTAGTTAGGCTGGTCATTGCCCTAATACCAACAAAATATTAGACAAAACACATAACCTAAAATTGCATTTTTAGTATAGTTTTCAGTTAATAAAGCAGACAAATTAGATGGATAATAGACTTACACATATAGTTAGGTAGAAACTCAGGCGATGAGTAACTCAAATAGCAATAAATTACAGTAAATAAATTCGAAAGTCACTTACGTTCTCCGTCTTCGTCGACCTCAAATTCTTCGGAATTTTCGATATCTAGCACATCAGCCATTGTTGGAGAGTTAGTTTGCGACTATATTGTTTAGTTTTAGATACAAATTATGAGTATTTTTACAGAAATTATGAAAATGTTACGTTGCGTGTCGCCCAAACAAACCTAGCGATGGTGTCGATAGTGATGTATCATGTATGCATGCATATGCAATTCCATTCCATCCAAAGGAAGAGTATGGTGTGATAATACTGCTTCGACGAATAAAATCGAATCAATTTAGTTTTATTGTTATATTAATAAGTAACACTTTTCGTTTGTTTTTGACAGTAGTAGTGATTTAGGTAACAATTTCTGACTAACGCCTTGCCTTGTGCCACCCAGTTTAAAATATTACAAAGAACCTAATATTAATCGATAATATAAAACATTATTAAACACATCCCTTTTAAGAAAAACTCACCATACTAAAGAGTTTGTAACACATTAGTAAAAATATGTTGCCCTTTCTATAATACGATTATCTACCAAATACTTCGACAATAAATCTGAAAAATATTATAACTTCTTTGATAAACAAGAATAGAAGATTGTGGTTAATTTCTCTGTGGAATTATTGACATAGAAGTTTGGGCAGATTCATCAAATTAATTGGTTTTGTTTAAAAAATATTTACTTTCGTTTAAAATAAACCTTTGTTCATAAATTAAAATGAGTGTTTTAAACTTTTGGGACAATGAAAATTTAAAAGAACATAATTTAAGAAGTGCACCTTCGTCAACATGGACCATAAAATCTACATCACGATCCAGTTCACCAATGAGTAGAAACGGAGAACCATTATATACGAAGTATCTCGACGTTATCCCTTCAGATTCAAATGTTAATACTCGAGATAAATCGGAGCCACTCGAGCGACCTTTTGATTTTTATGATGACGAAGAATTTGCTTTTGGGATTAATTTGCTAAACAATAATGTTGCGTGTGTTGGAGATAACATTACTAAACTGATTCAAATGGGTAAGTAAATTTTTATTTTAACAAAACATGTTCACTTGTTGGTTCTTGAGTGGTATAGGCATAAAAAAGCTCAGGTAAAGCTATATGTAAGTTATAAAGTTTCTGAGTATGTTATGCGTTCCTTCTTCACACTCGAAAGGCTAAGCAGATTTAACGTATAACGTATGGAACTTATGCTACTTTTTGTACCGGAATAAGTGAGTAGCACCATCGGGCACCGCTAGTGATGATATTCAAAAATATCACGCTATAGTTTTTTTTAATGTTGCATAAAACCTTTAATAATGCTACTTCTTCATAATTTGGCAACATTGATCAAATAGCAAACTGTCACTGTCATTATCATCAGATTTAAAATATCTGGAACTTGTGCGATATTGCAAATTGATTTTATTTTATATTGCTGTTTTCCTAATAATCTTGAGTTATTTACTGAAATTAACAATTTTATAAGCAATGCCAGAATTTCAGCTAACAGATTCCATATTAACATCGCTTAACGGTACGTATTTATGCATTTTATATCATGCAACAACAATGCGGCGTTGAATTTGTTACATAATTTTTGTTTGCAGAATTTATTATGTTTTGTCTGACACAATTGTATAATTTTAGACTTGGGACGTCCTATTTAATTTACTACAGCTGCTGTGACATCACTTTTCTTAGTACTCTATTTGATACTTTTGCAAGATGCAAAACGGGGATTCGATCATATTTGGTATCTATTTTAGTGTTTTTGAGTTCCAAACTTGTTTTAATTTATGTAAACATACACTAACTATTCATGTTAATATAATTTATAGTGCTTTTAATATATTTTTCAAGAGAATTGCCCCCAATTTGTGCTAAATCTTATATGATTTTGTTTTGTGAAGATAAATCCAATAAGACTGGACTTCCTTCATCATTTCTTTAACACAGTTTATTAAGTGGTTTTCAGTATTTATCCTAATATGCAGATATTTTTATTCTAAATTTATTTATTGTTTGTTGATTTATTGAAGTAATACCTAGTGTTATATGCAAACATTGTTTTCTTTGTGTTTCTGAATGTTTGATTTTGTTTAATATATAAGGGTTACAAAATACAGGTTTAATATTTGACACATTACTTATTTATAACATAATACTATATCTATACACATGTTTCAAATGCTACTTGCATGTAATCCAAAAGACTAGGTACATAGTATAAAGCAAAGATGTTTTCCGTGTCTGTCCCTATGTCTGTATGTAATATGCATATGTATGCTTAGATCTTTAAAACTACTATATTGATGCAGTTTTTTTAATCAATAGTGTGATCCAAGAGTAAGGTTATGCATAACTAGTGGACACCGGATAATAAGTAACCCCATACTACCTACATACCAAAAATCATTGATATACACTTCTGGGACCCCATACTATGTACATGCAAAAAATCATGAAGATCCATTCAGTCGGTTTTACATGATGAGCATTTAAATAAACACATAAACAGACAAAAAATCAAGAAACTGCTGACATGACATGTTCTGTTACTGATTTGAAGTACCCAAACTCATTTTTTTAGAATTCTTTATGTACAGATTTTTGACCCTCTTGAGCTTTATTGTATGTATAGATAATGGGTTAGGAGGAAGGTAGTCGACAGCTAGTAAATAAATATAAAATTAAAATGTAAATATTTCAGGACATATCACACAGCGCCATCTAACCCCATACCAAGCTTACACTTGTATCATGGGTACTAGATATCGGATATAATACATATTATATATGTATTTATTTGATTAATGGGCAAGCAGCAAATTGCTGATGTGCCCATATCACACTGTGTCAAGATTGTAATATATAGTCCACACAAAGTTCAAATTTATACAGTCCACTGGTGCAATGATCATAAGTTAACAAGAGATTTTTTGGTTTTCTGTAACCAGTCATCAAGCTGGTCAATTATTTTAGTAAATAGCCAGTGCCTTATGATTGCAGCGCAGGAGCCCTGGCCGGACAATGTGCGTCTCTTCCAGCCGTACGAGGTAGAGCAGATACTGCTGCCGGATAATGCTAGCTGTCTCGCCGTGCAGGCCTTCTTGAAGGTATACTTACAATACAATACAATATTATTTATTCATTGAAAGTATTAAGAACCTAAAACCTTAAAAACTAATATGTACATAGATTAGAGTTACAATTATCTTACTTATGAAGGTTTGTTTGTGTTCTTGTGAGCCTGCACTAAGTATACACTTGTATCGCAGTCGCCCACTTTGCTTTGCTAGAATTTTTACTTAATTACAGTGCGGTTTTACTTGCTGTGTGTATAAACATATTTTTACATAATTTATAAAAGTTAAATTCTGGGTTACGTTATTATATAAATAAAACTGGCATAATCTTTCTTCTATGGAAATGACTGTGTAAGAGCTTGAACTGGGTAACGAAGATCATTCTTTCTTTCATCATTTTCAGCTTTTGTCGACCCACTGCTGGGTATAGACCTCCTCCCCTAGGTGCCATTGGTGTCAGTTTAGTGCTTTTCTTGTCCAGAGCGAATGATAATAAACATGTATTATAACCTTCAAATCAAGAGTACTTAAATAAGTTTCTCCTAGGCAAGCGTGCTACAGCTTAGACTACAGTAGTGTTTAACATCAGGCAGGCTAAAGTCAAATGTATAAATAAAAAAATACTAAAAATAAAAATACTACTAATAAATAATATTTAGGTCTATAGGGTGGCCTGACAACCTCTCGACACAAGAGTTTTTTTTTTTATGTTTAGCAGTTGACCTCCATCATAAGGAAAGACCACATTAAGATTTTATTTTTTTATTCTTAAGGTAGAGACAACTTTGCTGTACTAGCCCCACAATGCTCACATCCATGTCAGCAATGTTACCAGCCCAAGAAAACTTGAACGAATTAATTACCAAATATAACTCTAAGAGAGATCTAAATTCTCACATACATACATTCACACTTGGTAGAGAACTAGTCGGAGCTTCACTGCCTGGCGGTACCTACTCAGTCCCTTTACCTCGATCTATCATTCAATCACTCCATGCTTGCAGCAATTTGATTCAGGTAACGGTTGCTAGCGGGCCCATTTTTTTTCTTTTTTTTTCAAAATTTAATATTTCTTTTCTCTTTCTTGTATCTTATGCTGTAATTTCCCCATCTAAATGTTAACTTGATTAGACTAAAATTTCGGATAAGAATCGCTCCGCCAAAGATAATATTGTATGTAAAGCGCTATAGTAGGTGCCTGCGATACAGGTATTCCTAGTGCAAGACCTACCGGTACCTCAACACAATGTAATACAAAACACTGTTAAACAATTAAGTAAAAGTCAAGTTTGTAATCAGTTTTATAAATAAACTAGCTGTGCCTGCGACTTCGTCCGCGTGGAAAAGTTAATTTGGGCATTAATTCTTTGAATTTTGAACCGTATTCGCAGCGCACGCAACGGAAGCCCTCAAAGATGAATAGTTTTCCCCGTTTTTTCCACATTTTCCATTGTTTCTTCGCTCCTATTAGTTGCAGTGTGATGTTATATAGCCTAAAGCCTTCCTCGATAAATGGTCTATTCAACACAAAAAAAAAACAATTCGCTCCAGTAGTTCCTGAGATTAGCGCGTTCAAACAAACCAACTCTTCAGCTTTATAATATTAGTATAGATTTATTTGTATTTGTATGTTTCTTCTTCGCACAGATGTGCAACCTCCCCTTCGAAGTAGAGATGCGTTGGAACGCCGAGTTTATGTCCCCCTCCGGCCGAGTCCCCTTCATCAAGTGTGGAGCCTTCGTGGTGTCCGAGCTGGAGCCTATAGTGCAGTTTGCAGCTAACAAGGGAGTGACGCTGTGCGGCAAACTCTCCGCGGAGGAGAAAGCAGAGATGAGAGCCTATATGAGCTTGATTACTAATGTGCTAGTCAATGCAGAGGTTAGTTTGAATATTATTTATCTATTATTAGTTTATAAAATAAGCTGAAACACACATAATATAATAAAAAAATACTTACTTAAACTTTTATTGGAAAATGAGGGAAAATAATCACCTTTATTTGATTTGAACCTGCTTGTTACACGACGTATTCTGACAGCACAAGTGGCGCCATCAGCTGCTTAGTGAAGTGAAGTGTTTGGAAATGTGGGTAGATTTTCGCGGCTGGCAGTTAGTATTCCGTAGCCTAGTTGGTCAAGGCGTTCTGACGTTAGCAGAAGTACGCAGTTTCGAAACCTACCTTTTCTAATTATTTTCGCTCATTTTCCTATAAAAGTTTATTTAAACAACCATAGTGCGGGTTTTGCACTTGACTAACTCGATAATTTAAGAAAAGTATATATGTGTTATATCCGTTATCTAGTACCCATGATACAAGCGTAAGCTTAGTATAGGGCTAGATGGCGCTGTGTGATATGTCCCCAAATATTTATATATCTCTACCCCACCTCTTTCAGCTCTACATATCCTGGATAGACGACGAGACATTCAACGCAGTCACTCGCGTGCGCAACTCGTCCGTGTACCCCTGGCCGCTCGGCTGGCTGCAGACGCGTGCCAAGCGCGGCGCCGTCGCCAAGCGGCTCAAGGCGCTGCACTGGGGGGGCAAGACGCTCGACCAGGTGCTGGCAGATGTAAGTAGCTATGAGGGTAAAACAAGTGTCTGAAATGAAAAAAAAAATTAGGGCACTTTGAAAAAAAGTTGGACAACATAGAGTCAGTGTTATACGAGTCGTTATTAACACGTGAAGGTAGAAAAAAATTAAAAATGAGGGTACTTTGAAAAAATATTTTGACATGTAAATGGAGGTAAAAGTGTTCAATTTCCGGATTTATTAAAGACAGCTCACCAATATATTAATAAAAGTAAGTAAAACAAGAATATAGTGAGTGTAGAGTCAATATCTTGTACCCTGGGTGTTGTAAAAACTTAACTTTTAGCTATTGCTTCCGTTATTTTAGAATGATTTTGTATGTGATGTTTGAACAACAAGAACCAACTCAAAGTTATAGACTAATATTTAAACCAGGTTTTGTAATAAGACGGTTTCTGTCTAAATAAATGTATGCACAGGTTGTATTCATTGTTGTCAGGTAGAGCAGTGCTGCAACTCGCTGAGTCAAAGGCTGGGAGAGAGAGATTACTTCTTTGGTACCACGTAAGTACAGACTATACTGATTTAGTTTCAACTGATCTCAGATTTACTTCTGATTTATTCACTTAACTTGATTACTTATTATTTTTAAAATCTATGACCACAGTTATTTTCATGTCAAAATTGCCATTTTGCTATAAAACGATGATAAGATATCTTTATTGATACTTACTCTAAGCTGCAAGGTACAAAATGTGTCCACAGATTACCTTTACTAAGCTGCTTAACTTACTCGCTCATTCTAACGCTCAGACTAACTTACTCATTCCCAGAACTTATTTTTAATTCCCTAAACTCAGACCAAATTCCCTACATCCGAAACTTTATCCCTAATCAGCCAGTGGCCCTAAAGCGCCGCTATTCATCAAACCTATTATACCGCTGGTACTCTTCGGATGAGTGATCATAAATTGCTGTATATTCGAGTTGTTTCTGTGATCATGCTAAATTGTAAGTAAGTCCTTGCAATTTATGATAGTTGATAACCATTTTTAGAGGCACTTGGCGGTTTGCAAACTCTCTACACAATAAAATAATACGCTACGAAAAGACGATACGATACATAAAAGTAGTTTTACAGTTTTGTATCCCACATTCCCTAACACAGCTTATCCCCACTCTCATCCCTACTTCCCTACATCCCCACTCTCATCCCTACTTCCCTACATCCCCACTCTCATCCCTATTTCCCTACATCCCCAGCCCCACCCCCCTGGATGCGTTGATATACGGTCACATCAGAGCCCTCCTCTCGGCCAGCGGGCCTAAAGCGGCGCTATTCATCAAACCGATGACAACATCGCTGTTGAAACACGTCGTGAGGGTGGCTAAGACGGCCGATATGAAGTTGACGGTAATGTGTCGATCGTCGTAGTTAGTATTTTAGTACTAAAACGGTAGAATAAGTCGTTATGTCAAAGAAAAAGAACACTCTCCACACTAGAGTTGTCATTTCGATACAAATGTTCACTTGTTCTTATTCTATCTTATTTGAATTTGTGTAGCTAAATTTATAGTTATGTGGCGGTACAATTGATTTCAAAAAACAATTGTCGTCCAATCAGGAAGGCTAATATTCAGCACCGGATTAAAAATAACTGTAGAATACTAAGAGAATTAATATATAATTCCTTGATATCCTTATCTAACTCTATTCTCTTCCCATAGCCTCAGAGTTAATAAATAACTAGTATAACTTATCTACCCACATAAAGCTATTTAGATTGTGTACAACTGAACGAAAGCAAATACCTAACAGTGGGATTAAAAAGGGGGTGTTGATATATTCTTATTCCCTATTGCTATTCTTAACCCTATTTTACCACATATCCCATAGCCTCAAGAAGACTATCTCCTAACTCAAGCGTTCCTATTCACGCGGTCGAAGCTATCTCCGGAACGCACGGCGTCCGAGAGAACTACCCGCATAAAGCGATCTAGGTTATGTATACGGAACGGAAGCAAGGAAGATGTGGTGCCCGCTGCCAAGGATAGTAGTGTGGTCTTTAATAAGGAGATTATTGGTAATTTTTGCTAGTTATATTATAGGTTTGTAGGTTTTGAAATTTGGCATACTCATGAACTGGCATAGACATGGGGTCATTATCATCATTTCTTTCGTCGGTCGGATGACACGTTAAATTGTAGGTCCTGGCTGTTTGCCATAGTATAGCAGTCGTTAAGACATGTCAGAGGCCCTCAGGGCGGCTTGATTAGCTCTTGACACCAGAGTTGGCAACTCTCATTCGATTTAAGAAAAAAAATAAGATTATCATCTACTTGTACGAAACTCCATACAGGCATAGAACAATTTATTTAATAGTGTTGCCTAGGAGATATTGCTTACTGCGATATACCTGTATCTTTGTGTTGTTATTTCACGGTCTATCAATTCGGCAAATTTTCCGTTTGTCTATAAAACATACTTACAACAAATTTCATTTAAATTTAAGTATTTTATCGTAGTACTAGTTGACTCCATCACGTATATTAAATGTAATAAAATTACTCCTATCATCATTGCCAATAAAATTAACTATTATCCTTAAAATCACAGCATTCAAGCCATTCGCATCAAAGCAAGTTACTATCACAACGACTAAAGATGGCGTCACTTGCAAATACGAAGTGAAAAAGAAATCCACCACCGTATTCAAAATCGAGGACAAAGAAATGTACGCAATCGCCATCGAATATATTGAAGATATATTGGACAAGGTGGAAGAAATGGCATTCGATAATCTCAACACTAAATTCGAGGACACTCACGACTTCGAAATCGTCTATCCGCAAGAGGAGAAATTCTCAAATGTCACTGTCAAATCACACGAGTATATGGATACAAATGTCACTGTCAAAATAAACGAATATCTAGACACGATTGAAGAAAACGACGTGACAGACACAACGGTGTCTTTAGACACAGGCGATGTACAAAAAGAGGACACAGATGATAATAATGATGAGAATAATTTGACCGATGCAGAAAATAACGATGTTGTTAATAGTTATGATAAAGTTGTTAATGTGATGGATAGTGACGGATTGGTCAACGATAAACAGTTGGAAGAGATTAAATCTAATGAGAGTGGCAAGGATACGTTTTTGGTCGATTCGGATATTGATTCAAGGTAGGTACTTAGACTGTATATTTTTAACAGACTCCAAAAAAGGAGGTTATCTAGTCTTCTGAAAGATTTTTTTTGACTTGGACTTGGTATCAAATAAAAGATTACCATTGTCGAAAACCGACACAAATTGAATATGATAATGTTAGTTCCAACTGTCAGCTACCTAATAACCTGGCTTTATTCTTAAGTGACTTAAAATAATATAATCACGGTGGCAGGATTCGAATCTGCGTCTTTTCGATTGTGCAGATAGGATGCCTTTCCATTAAAAAACGTTGGAGTCACAATCGTTTCTGGATAACACAATGTTACTTCAACTAAAATGTATGTTTTTCATTTACTTATATATTATTATTTTTATATGTTTGTTATTTTACCAGCAATAACAAAGCAATGAAAGGGGAGAATCTAACAGCAAGCAGCAGCCGAATATCCAAAGAGTCTGAGAAATCTTATGAAAAATCCGATTCGGCGTCTGGAGGTTTTATTTGAATTATTTTTTATACATAAAAAAAAAGTTAAATTGTAGGTCCCGACTGTATGTCTAGTACGGCAGTCGTTAAGCCATGTCAGAGGCCCTTAGGGCGGCTTGATAAACTCTCGACACCAGAGTTGGCCACTCTCATTCGATAAGTAGAAGATACAGGTTTTTTTTTACTATACCGAATGATTTGACGCATCCAAGTGCAGTCATTATAAATTGTTTTGTGAAACGAAAAAATGTAGAAATTGAGCTAATTTCTTTACCTTTTTCTACACTAAAATAAATAAAGAGAAAAGTATATGTATGTATTATATCCGTTCTCTAGTACCCATGATACAAGCGTAAGCTTAGTATGGGGCTGGATGGCGCTGTGTGATATGTCCTGCGGGCCTACCGCCTAAGAGTAAACTATATCAATTGCTATCGCATATGACGTCATTTGGCACCGCAAATTATTAAAGTGATGACATAAACGATAGCAATTGATATAGTTTACTCTTAGGCGGTAGGCCCGCTGAAATATTTATTTATTTTTTCATACACACGCAGAAACTTAACATGAGTGGGATTAAAACATTTAAATGTATTGCAGATTCAAAGTCGATTCTAAAATTCCCAAGCGACGAAGAAATTAGCGTGGAGAGTCTACTCAGATACTTGAAGGAGAACAATGCAGCTTACGACAACAACTTTGGCAACTTTTTAGTTGTTGCTGATGTAGATTAGACTGATTCATTTATTCAACGCCTTAATAATAAAAACACTGATTATTGCTAAATAGCTAGCAGCGAAACTGCGTTTTAAAATTTTTTTCTTTTGTTTAGACTGTCGTTGAGTGAAAAACAAAACACTGTCTACCACCTTGTTAAAAAAATATCAACGATCAAACACAGTCAAAGAAAGTTTTTTATTTTTTATTCATCAGAAAATTAATGAGAAGAAAAAATATCACTCAAAAGAGAGGAAAACAAAACACTAATGCGCTGTTTAATCATTTTTATAAGTTAAAGGGTTATTAAATTAATGATTGGGTTCTACATAGCAGGATAAATATAACAAGCAAAAAACAAATGGCAAATAAAAAAAATTACATCACATCCCATGTTTTTCATTCAACAAATGAACATTATCAGAAGTTAATTCACCAGACATACATATTTGCTAATCTCCAAAATGGAGCAAACATAGTTTTGTTTATGTACATACATTTATTTATACAGGCCAATAAACATTTTTTTTAACTAAAACTGGTTTGCACTTGACCATAGTTTGCCTGATGGTAAGCATTAGCCATGGTCTAAGACGGATCGTGCCTACCCAATAAGAACCGGGTCACTCTCGCTTTAAAGATTGTAGGATTATAGTACGTGGGAAACAGAGAGACAGGCAGGGAGTTTTACAGCTCACAATACAAACTCACAAATTAAACCTCATTAATTGTGAATTTGTATACTTATTTTGTATATCATAATAGCAAAATGGCAATTTCACATGTGAGTGTTTTTTAAGTTTTGTTAAATTTTATCTACAATGTGTAATTTATTTCTTTACACTAAGTTGCAGAAACAAATTATAATTTAAAAAAAAACAACGTTTATAATATTTAATAGGTATGGCCTTACACAGCTAATTTGGCGAGTATTTGTACAAAAAAGAGGGCGCCGCTGCTCAATTTCAAGCCTAAATTAAATGCCTTATGAAATTAACTGACAAAAAAATATGAGTAATTTCCACATAAATCTTGTCATTAAACTTATGGTGATTATTTAATTATAAGTAACTAAAATTCGTTTCTGCAACCGTGTATTAGTAGATTAGATAGCTATAGTATCATTTATTGTTAAGAGTAGTATGGATTTATATTTTTTTAGTAGTAGGTAAGTAAATTAGATTATATTGGCTGAATAAACTTTGCTACAGTTAACTTTATATTAGGTACCTACTTACATTTATATCGGAGTAACACATGCAAGTAACTATGTAAATCGGTAATTTTTCGCCCATTTAGAAATAATGTTATAGAATATTGTTAACTATATTACTATCCAAACCAAAACCAAATTATGTTAAAGATAGACTGTAGACTACGGTTACATACCTAGAACAAATTGTGTTATAGATAGACTGTAGACTACGGTTACATACCTAGAACAAATTGTGTTATAGATAGACTGTAGACTACGGTTACCTAGAACTTTTATCTTTACAATATCTATGTGATACTTAACTAACCAATTTTTTTTCCGCAGGCCAACCGAGCTCGACGCCCTAGTGTTCGGTCACGTGTTCACAATAATCACCACACGCCTCCCTTGCCGCAAGCTAGCAGAGACTGTCCGCCGCCACGAGACGCTGGTGGCGCTCGCTAAACGAGTAGACGAGCAGTTCTTCAAGAGAACATAGCGTGAGGTCTTCAAGGACATCTCTACCATGTTTCAGAGTCCTTGAATACACCCCGATCAAATGTCAAGTTTCAGATGTGACATTTCTACAAATGTCAATCGTCATAAATGATATTTCTACATACGCCAATTGTCATGAATGACATTTCTATAAATGTTACTTTTGTAAACGGCATTGTATTATATCCAATCTTTGACATTCAAGTGTAGATTCTGGTTTTCGTTGGTGTAAGTGTTCAATAATAAAGTGAACATGTGTCTTCGCAAGCTGGCAGAGAGTGTTCGCCGCCATGAGACCCTGGTGGCGCTCGCCAAGCGCGTCGACGAGCAGTTCTTCAAGTGGACATAGCGCGAGGTCTTCAAGGACATCTCTACCATGTTTCAGAGTCCTTGAATATACCCGCTCTCCCGATCACATGTCAAGTTTCAGATGTGACATTTCTACAAATGACACTTTTGAAAACGACATTGTATTAAGTATATCTAATCTATGACATTCATGTGTAGATTCTGTTTTTCGTTGGTGTAAGTGTACAATAATAAAGTGAGCATGTTTCTTCGCAAGCTAGCTGACGGCGTTCGCCAAACGAATAGACAGTTCTTCAAGAGGACATAGCGCGAGGTCTTCAAGGACATCTCTACCATGTTTCAGAGTCCTTGAATACACCCCCTCTCCCGATCAAACGTCAAGTTTCAGATGTGACATTTCTTACCAATGTCATTTTAACAAATGTCAACTTTCATAAATAAGATTTTGTATAAATGTCACTCTTGAGAACGACATTCTATTATGTCTAATCTTTGAAATTCAAGTGTAGATTCTGTTGGTGTAAGTGTACAAATATAAAGTTAGCCTGTTTCTTCGCAAGCTATCTGGTGGCGCTTGCCAGCGAATAGACAGTTCTTCAAGAGGACATAGCGCGAGGGCTTCAAGGACATCTTTACTACGTTTAATAGTCCTCGAATATATCTCTTTCCCCTTAGTCAATGTCAAGTTTTAGAAATGTCATTTTACCTGTCCTATCCAAATGTCAAGTTTCATAAATGTCGCTCTTAAATCTTTGACATTCAAATGTGATTCTGTATTAAGTAGTTTGTGTATTTTTACAATAAGTAATTAAGAAATTATGTTTCAGTCCTTGAATATACTTACCTCTTTTTCTTTAGTGTCAGTGAAAAAATTACATTTGCGTAAACTTATGTCACATTAAAAAAATGGCTTAAAATGTAGATAGTTTTTTTAATGCAACTGTACAAAGAAAAAACTTTACTTTTGGAATACGTATAATGTATATATTATATTTCCTTAGCATAGCTGTTTAAAAAAAGTTCTGTTCTATAAGGTATCGCAAACTATCAAACTTAAGTGTTTTAACGGAATAGCAATTAAGTTACAATTAAAATAACATAATTAAGGCATCATACTTACCTAACTGTATTAAGTTTGTAAGCATAAGTAAACATCTTATATGTATACCTGATGTGTGATTGGTTAATTGGTAAGTCTTGTTAACAAGTTTTTTTAAAACCATAGCCCGACCAAAAAAAGTAGAAAATGGAACTAATTTCTTAATTCTCCTTCCAAACTTAAAATAATGACGAATGTTGTTCAAAATTTGTAGAGAAACAAAAGTTTATTGAAGACTAGCAAACCCGGCGAACTCCGTTTCGCCAGTTTGTAGTACATGCTATGTATCAGAGATGGCGCTGTATGTGAAAAATGATTTTCCCCGTTTTCTGTTGTAATTTTTCCTGAATTTTCTTTGCTATAAACCTCACGGAGTCCGAGACCTTTCCAACGAATGCAAAACCGTGGAAATCGGTTCGCGCGTTCTGGAGTTATAGCGTCAGAAAGGAAAACCCGACTTATTTTTATATAGTAGAATAACTTTTTATTTTGGTGATCACAAGTGTATGCGCCAGGAAAAGAAAAAATAAATTGAACAAGTACTACGAGTGGCGCCGCCACATTTTCAACACTTTTTGGTCGGGGTTATAAATCAATGTGGGAAGCTTTTTAGATGATTAAGTAATTAATAGTTAATTCAGTTTAAAAGTAAGACTAAAGTGGCATTATATAGTTCCAAGTAACGATTCGAGATTAAAATATAGGATAATAACCTACCAACTTATTGCACAAAATGTGTGTTTGTAAATGTTATCTGTATCTTTTCATAATAATTGAATGACATAATATTACAGGATTTATCATAGATTTACTAACCTGCACATGCAGTACAACTCTTTATTTAAAAAAAATACAGTTAAAGGATAAAGTTCAGTACCCAGAAGCCATGTCAGAGGCCCTTAGGGCGGTTTGATAAACTCTTCGACACCACTCTCATTCGATAAGAAGTACCTAGATTTTAAATGTAGTCAATAAATAGTAAATGTGTAGTAAGTAAAAATCATGTAAAAATATGTAGGTACCTAAGTACCTATCATGTGTGGGAATTATTTTTGTAGATTCATAAGCTTTTAAAACAATTATCGCATTTTAACTACATATTGTAGTCATTTTAAATTTCTGCATTGTTGAGAATTTTATTTTTAGATTCCTGTGCTTTTATAGATAACCTCAACTGTTACGCAAGTTAAATTGTTACAGTTAGGAAATTTTCGGTTTAAAAAAAAAATTTGAAAGTTATTTTTTAATTATTCAGGAATAATATAAAAGCTGTTGTATTTCGTCTTCCTGTTTCTATTTATGCATTTGTTATGAATTTATTGGATTGGTGGTTTTGACATGTTTTTGATTGGTTATTGCGCTGAATGATTATGAAATAAAATTAATTGTAAATATGTGTTGTTTTATGATCCTTTATAGTTTAGGCCTGCTAAGATTTTTAATACTTGTACTAAGAAAAAAACCCCGGATGTATAAAAGCCCTTGTCCAGAAGAGGCGAATCTCACGCGCGTTGTGTCCAGAAAGAGTACCAACGCGCGACAATTAACACGTTCCCTGTCCAAAGCAGTCTTGGGTTGCTCTGTAACTACGTCCAAATATTTATTTTTTTATTTTGTTTTTTTAAATGATGGTGCAAATATTGAATATTAATTTTACGAATTTTTATATTAAATTATTTTTTTATTTTTTTTTCTAAATGTGACTCCACCTGGAGTCATGGACGTATCAGCTAAAAACTTGCGGTCACAATTGGAGTCATGGACGTGTCATTGTGATACCTTGACAATCAATCCTGTGGACCAGAAAAAGCGCGTATACCCGAAAGGGACGACGACAAATGACGTAGAATCTCAGGGCTGCCAGAGTCATAAAAATTCCCCTACTTTTGTTCATACTTACACACATACACACACGTATAAAAGTTGTACGTAATCATTATTATCACCTGAAAAAGGGACTCATATAAAAATGACACACACAGTATGTCGATAAAATTTTAAGCAGGAATAAATTATACTAAGTAGGATTTGTAAACAAAATAACTATATGTATATTTATTTCAAGGAAAACTATTTACATTGAAAAAACAAAAAACGAAAACTTTGATTTTCTGCTATGTAAAAAGTCTTTTTGTGAGTCCACGGAAGATAATAAATCTGCTGTTTCCTGATTAATAAGATTTTTAGAATGCAATTTATCAATAATAGCAGAAAGATCTGCATTTTTCTTTTCAATCCTTCTACATCTGGATCTCACAATGGCCAATTTCTTTTTCCGCGACTCTGGCAAAAATGTTAGGTGCTTTAATTTTTTTTATAATTTTTTTTTCGAGGTGTCATTTCTTTATTGTCATTTTCTTTCTGTAACGAAAAAGTTAAATGCCGAATGCCGAATATCTTCATCAATACTTACGTGTGGGATTCAGATATATGTGTGGGAATACTAAATCATTCGTAAAATCAAAAAAATAAAATAGCACACAGCACTTTATTTTGACACCGGCCAATCCATTCAGCGTTTGTCTTCAACTTATCACGCGACATTGGCAAAATTGCGGCCATACCTCAGAGGCCACAACCAAGATTAGAATAGAATAGAATCTTCATCAATAATATCATAATATATTTATTTTAAAACTAACAAATTTAATCAATGGAGTCAATTGTCTGGACGTGGACGGGACATTCATCCTAACGGGAGACGTACACGTCTCCATTGGAGCAACATCATATTTCAGCGCAGCCTAGATTATTACGAGTAGAAAATTAAATTATTAGTAAGTATAGATCACTTCAACTTCATTTTTAATTAATAAAAAATATATTTATTACCTTTGTCACATTTTCATTAATATACAGTGTGGGTACAGCAGAATATTTAAAAAAAAATCTATTATTTGGAGTTTTTCTCAAACAGTTTTGGTCGAAATGTCTAGAACACATGCGTGCATGTTTTGGAGGGTCCCAGTTATGTCGCCCTGTTGCATTAATCCAAATTTCACGAACGCTTGGATCCATCGGAAATCTATATAAATAAAAATAAATATATATGTGGTATATAATTAAAAATTCTAAATGTTTTTTTTTGTCATTATTGTAGTGCTTCTTTGCAGAGTGATATGCCTATATGTTGCTATGCCTATTTCGACTCAAATCATCTTTATAAAAAAATATTTTGCCTTAATTTCTTGGGTAAATTGCCAAAACGAAACTGGTATCACCAAAAACCGTTTAACCCGATCAAATTCAAAATACTGCAAAATGACAACTATGTTTGACAAACGCTTTGCGAGTAAAACAGTTTACTATACTTTAAATTTAGCCGAGTAATCTCATAAAAACAATTCATGTTTTTAGTCTTATTTTACTATTTATAATCCATATAAATAGAGTTTCAATAAAGCAGGGCTCTCATTGCTCCTAAATTAGTCATAATCAAGTCACATTGTCGTAAAAGTATCGTACTTACGTATGAAAGGATATATTTTCATCTTTCCGTTCACTACGGCTTTTACAGCCTTTTACATAGCAAATCACCATGTTCTATGAAATTTTCTTCAATATTTCACTATGTAAATCAAGTTTTTTCACACTTAGCACTCGTAATCACCATATAAAAGCAAAAATATTTTTCACGCAACTGCCATGTTGGGCGCTACCGAGTAATGACCAACGAAACAAAAAGTGAAATTTAGACAAAGACAAAATCCGATTCCTGTCTCTTTCGCTCTTAGGTTTTCTTGATATAGTTGTCCCACTCGCTCATTACTTGTCAACTCCGTTGATTGATGCTCGAGGTTGTGATACGACGAACATAGACATCTTTACTGTCTATGAATTTTGATTATCTGTGCCTTTATAACAGTTTTTTAAGTTGCAACACTACTTACTACAGTAAAATTGTTGATGGTTTGAAAAGTCCGTTAATTTTTGTAGAAAAATATTTTCAAGGAGTTGGTGGTTTATGGAGTTTTCTTGTAAAAAATGTCGAAATTGATTGATTCGGACATAGTGAGGCTACTTGAAAATAGTGACGAAGACTTTTCAGATGAAGAACCAGCATTTGCGTGTGAGTCACCAATTGTTTATGAAACCTTAGATGATATATCTGATTTCATCAATGAAACTAGTGCACCGAGTCAAAACTATTTTGAAGAGGAGTTCATCCAAGGCAATGATCGCCCCGCATTAGAAACAAGAGAAATTGTAAATCACAATGACTGGTCGCTCCAAATTCAAAATTTGCTCCCAGAAGAATTCAGTTGTTTCTTGTTTCGTCAAAATATTCATTTCGGTTCAGACACTGAACTGTACACTATATTTCGACAAATTTTGTCTGATAATGTACTAGAATTGATGGTTGAGCAAACTAACATATACGGTATTCGACTCAAAAATGAACCAAGAACCAGAAATCAAACTAAAGCTAGAAGAATCGACAGATGGAAAGACCTCAGAATACAGAAAGAACCAGAAACCGTGAGCGCGCCTAATATTGAAGCTACTAAAACTACTCTGAAACAGAGTAGTTTGACGCGCGACCGATCAGTCACTCTGTGACCGTCGGAGCGAATGACGTGTTATAACGGTGACCAATTTAACTAAATTAAGCCGTCTTGTGTCGTTCCTACCTGTAAAAATGCAGCGGGTCTAAAAAAGAAACACGATGGGATCACATTTCAAGTGTAAGTATCGTATATAGGTATCAACTTATTTAATTAATGAATAAATTTCTCAGTTTTCAATTGTCATAGATAATGATGCATCCATCTTGTTAGTGTTGCCAATATAAGAGTTTTGATTTACCCTTCTTTTTACTACCTTTTGAGGGCTTTTATTCATTGTACAATATTAATAAGTAATTTAATAAAAATTAACAGACTTGAAAAAAGAAAGTATAAAGCGTCAGTGCAGCCCGTGTGTACCTAACCAAATAATCCTATTAAATAGTATGGTAATATCGGATTTCTAAACATTTTTTGATGTGTGTGTGTGAGGGAGAAGGGGTGAGGGCGGGTATGTACATATGTTTCTATATTAGTTATCTCAAATTTTAGCTTCCCAGTTGATGAAGAAAGGAAAGTGGTGTGGACAAAAAAAATACAAAGAGCACGGCTGGAAGAGTTATGGAAACCATTATTGCTATATTATTATATTGGACAATATTTTAAAAAGCTTACTGAGCAAAAAGAAAATTAAATGTATTTTTTTTAAAGCATATTTTATTCAATAAACCTATCGATTTCATGAGACAATTAGGTGGGTACATAATTAAATAGAATAGAACAATTTTTATTCTATTATTATTTTACCTCCTAGACTCCCAAAATTTACCCTAAAAACGGGCAAATAATGCCTGAGCTAGCAACATTACGCGGGTGGGAAGTGACGCGGGCGGGGGGCGTTGTTTTGTTTTTTGGACACAGCGTGTAGCTCGCAATTACAGTTGAACGCGGCTTCTGGTTTTTTCTGTATTCTGAGGGAAAGACGTGACCACAGAAGAATTACTGAAATTTATTGGGATTCTCTTACTTACTGGTCTGGTATCACTTCCGACATTAGAAAGTTACTGGAAAAAGGATTTGATTTATTATCATCCTCTTTTACATAAAATCAATATGTCCTACAACAGGTTCTGCATCATTCTCAGATGCTGGCATTTTGTTGATAACGATGCGCCTAGAGAAAATGATCGGCTGTATAAGATAAGACCACTCATTGATTTAATCATAAAAAATTCAAGACAAATTTACTTTCCTGGGCGCACTGTTGTGGTTGATGAATCCATGGTGCCATTTCGTGGCAGACTGCTTTTCAAACAATATATTCCATCAAAAGCCCATAAATATGGAGTCAAGGTTTATAAATTATGCTCCGCTGATGGCTATGTATGGTCATACGAGATATATTCTGGAGAAAGTCATAAAATTGACAATCTTGATGTTTCTGGAAGTATAGATAGATAGATAGATAAAACTCTTTATTGTAACACACATTGAAAATAAAATAAAGACAAAAAAAAACACAAACGACTTAAAAAATAGTGCCACAACTGGCGGCCTTATCGCTAATAGCGATTTCTTCCAGGCAACCGTAGGATGGACAGGAGTAGAAAGAAAAATAAAGGATGGGGTGTTCAAAAAAGAGAAAATATTATACAAACAATAAAATATTCAATATTATATACATAATAACAAATAACACATATTACTTATAAGTGTAAATAACTATAAATATATAACACATATACATATTATACCTACATACTATAACGACAGAAGGAGACAACAATAAACACACGATTTCAACAGCAGATTATTGAGCTATTAGGTACCAGTTTTTAACCTGTGTTTTGAAAGCCTCAAGAGTCTGAGCTTGTTTGATACACAAAGGCAAGGCGTTCCACAAATGAACAGCTCTTGCTGTGAAAGAATTTTGATAGAAAGAGGTACTGGCCTCAGGAGTCTTAAGAATAAGCGTACCCGATGACCTCAGATTTAGGGAGTGGGAGTCATGCAAATAGGAGAATTTACATTTTAAATAGGACGGGGTGGTGGGATTGAACAAAATGTTGTAAACTAAAGTAAGGATGTGAGTATGAAAGTATAGTCGTCAGGTTAGCGGAAGAATTGCTAAATGAAGGCAGGCTCATAATCACAGACAATTACTATACAAGTGTATCCTTAGCTGAATATCTAAAGGATCATAATACTGATTTACTTGGCACCGTAAGAAAAATAGGAGAGGATTGCCCAAACCAGTCATTGACAGTAAATTAAAGAAAGGTGAATTGGCTGCCATGCAGAAAAATAATGTAACTGTCATGAAATGGCATTATAAACGAGATGTCTGTTTACTTTCAACCTGCCACGGCATTGAAATGAAGAAATCCACAGGTAGATGCCCCACCATGAAACCGCAAATAGTTTTAGAATACAATAAAGGTAAAAAAGGTATAGATCTATCTGACCAACTTAGCAGCTACAACAGTCCGTCTCGCAAAACCATGATATGGTATAAAAAAATCGCAACTGACTTGATGTCTATTGCAGTAATCAATTCACTGTTGATTTACAACGAATTGCGTGAAGAACGTAGAAAAAAGTTATCCGTTTTGGAGGCATACGAGACTTTGATCAGACGACTGCTTCAGATAGAAGTGAAAGACACTCCTCTAAGTCGTCCTCTCCCAATTGTTGAACATGCCATAGAAAAATAACCGAAAAACCAGGCCAAAAATCTGCAAAAAAAGATGTGTTAGTTTCTACCAACGACAACGCAATTTATTTGAACAAAACGCAAAAGATGCGGCAGCAGCAGCAGCTAAAGTGACGACGTGGTGCGCCAAATGCAAAAAAGCTTTCTGTTAGGTTGTTTCAACACATTCCACAATATTTTGTAGATCTACCTGTAAGAAAAAAAATTACAATTTGATAAGATAAGATGATATGATAAGATTAAGCAAATAAGATTGTGTAGAATATATATATGTATTAAAAAAAATAAAAAATATGATACTTATTGGTCTTTTTCTTCCTCTCACGGCAACCCTAATTTAAAAAAAATATGCATTGTCCATGGTTTTTTAGTTTATATGCTTCAATGTTAACACGTCTAAGCTTTTAACCCTTAATTTCATAGTGATGGAAATTTCCATCGTAAAGATTTTTTGTGTTTTATTTTAGTCTGTAATCCGAATGAATTGATTTATGGACACGTATCCGAACTTCAATATCCAGGCAACATTTTTGAACGAAAAAAAAAACTGTCAATGTCAACTAACATGGTCAATTATCTGTTCAGTTTAGACGTTATTCTACTTGGTGTTTGAAGAGTTTCTGATTGTTATTTTGTGATCATGTACGCAGTATATATCTTGAAAAAATAAATATTTCATAAAATAAGGTAAGTTTTCAATGTTTTACTAATTTGTTTTAGAAAAAATCATTGTTTTTAGGTGTTTTCTGGGTTTTTGTTTATGATGGAAATTTCCATCAATATGCATTAGTCGTTGTTCTCAATGTATGGAAATCTAACTTATTAGCACTATTATTCTTTTATTATTTACTACAACTTTAAAATGATTTTTATAGATGTTTCAGCCAAAATGTCATTTCCTATGAATGATAGACAAATTGAAGAGTACTTGTCTGCTTTGGAAGGAGGATATCTGTCAGAAGATGGCATGGAAATATCTGATGTGGAAGATGATGAGGAAAGTATATTTTACACCAATAGAAATGAACTGCTGCAAGATTTAGAGCATGCTGATAATGTGGAAAATGATCTTACTTTACATGAGGAACAAGATGATGTCCCTGACCCCCCTCTCATTCAAGAAACTGACATCAGAAGCAAGAGAAACCTCTGCTTGCTCAACATGGGTTTTAGATAAGAGGAAGCTGATTTGGAAGAAGAGATCACTTCAGTTTTCTGAGTCAAACATTGAATTTGAAGGCAGCACTGATCTAGGTACTGAAATAACAGCCCTGAAAACGCCATATCAATGCTTTGACTACTTTTTCACGCCTGAACTGTGTAACAAAATAATTACAGAAACTAATATATATGCCACCCAACTGAATCCTGAAAATTGATTTATTTTGTCTCAACATGACCTGAAAAAGTTAAGGTGTAAGTATCCACATTGTGCAGGATACACCACAATAAGCTGTGCCAAATTTGGCATAAATTTATGCCTAAACAAAAATAACAACTGTTTCACTAAGTTCCATACTACCTAATATCATTGCCTATATGTATATTACCTTTAAGTGCATAATGATGGAAAAATCCATCACATAATAATATTCAGTTTAATATATAAAAATAAGTAGCTAAAACTCTGTTAATATTTTTTTATGTAATAAATACAGTTTTTCTACTAGCTGCATATTTTTTTTATTTATAAATCCATACTCAGAAATATTCCATGCATTTAAGGGTTAAAACAAACCTAACTGATACGTCTTTAGAAAAAACATCTGTTTAGTTTGTATGAGGCGTGTGATTCCGATTAATACCCATGGACGTACCACATAAGATATTTAATGACTCCAGATGGAGTCATGGACAGGGAACGTGTTAAGGGACGTATTTGAAATTTCCTACTCCACATGGACGCAACAATGCGCCCTAGTATCTTGATTTCGCGCGATGCTTGTGGACGTGACGTATTTATTGGTGCCTAGTATCTCACTGAGGCCCGACACGATTCCCGGCATATTTGCTCCTTACGCAGGGCAAGCACGGCATGAGGAGTCTATACATGATTTCCACTATCTTATCCACCTGTCAGTCACCATACACCAAGTGGATAAAAATGGTGGAAAGACTATTATAGTCCTCGTGCCATGCTTGTCCTGCTGAACAAGGTTTATCTCTTCTAGGAGATGCCACCGCAAGAAGTCATTATCAAACTTTATCAGACTTATTAAGTTATCTACAGAAATAGAAGAAAGTGATTACTCTAACTCGCCTTATGCTAAATAAATATAACTACAGGTATACAGACTCAAATAACAAACTTGTATAGGATCTTAACTTATATTCAAGCTATGGAACTGGCGTTGGACGCGATACGGGGCCAGAGATCTGCACACTCCTTTGCGACGGGACCTGTGATGGCAGAGCCCTTCATCTCTCCCTTGTTGTTCACTATCACGCCTGCATTGTCCTCAAAGTATATGAACACCCCGTCACGCCTTCTGAATGGTTTCCGCTGTCTGATCACCACTGCCGGCATTACCTGGGAAATAAAGGATGGGTTTTGTAGAAGTTGGCCATTGTTATACAAACTTAAGAGCAAGTAAGGTCAAGTGAATTGATCAAATTATTATAACGAATCTGAGAGCTCAACAACAGTAATAATAAATAATAATAAATATTCCGGGACATTGCACACAGCGCCATCTAGCCCCACACTAAGCAAACGCTTGTGTCGTGGGTACTAGATAACGGATATAATACTTATATACTTTTCTTTTGTAAATACATACTTATTATACATACAAACAACCAGACTCAACACAAGAAATTATACATTTTTAAAATGCATAAATACTTGTGTCAGGCGGGAATCGAACCCGCAACCCCTAGATTAGAAGGCAGAGCCACTACCAACTAAGCTAACAGGCCAGTCAGGCCAGTTGTCATAATAATATAGTTAAAAAGATAAAGAATCTTTATTGATAATGTAAAATTGTAACATACATAGGTATAGGTATATAAGTACTAATATCATAGAATATGCTACACAAATTACAATAACTTGTCATCTTGAATTTATAACATTTAGTTCTAATAAAATTTTAGAAGTTACAATGTCTAGTTTCATTAATAAAATAATGAAAGAAATAAATAATAAGAATTTTTTGTTATTAAAATCATGTCAAACAATAATAGGTATGTAATCATACAATATGTCAACTGAAACAAAATCTAGGTACTGTCACTTTAGCTGTATAGGGGCTAAAATTACAATTTGGCATCACACTCCTTACCTAGTATGTAGTTAATTTCTAAGCAAGATTAGAATCAATTGATAGTTGACTGTAGTCATTTTCAATGTATTCTTTAAAACTGTATAGTGTCTGATCTAACAATAATTGTTTGACGCTATTGCAAAATTGCTGATCTTTATTCATAGACTAATGTGTGCGGGGAGTTTATTGAACAGTTTCTCTCCCATTATAGTGGTAGTTTCTTAGTCATACACAGCCTAGGCACAGTAGGTTCTAACAATACTCTGTTTATCTTGGTTCTATTTGAGTTATAAGTCTTAAGTTTAAACAAATGTGGATTTCTTTTTACAAACTTTTCAATCTCTAATATACATTGCGACACTGTTTGTTTTGTAACCATGCTTATTTTAGTAAATATTATGTGTTTGGATCAGCTCAGTCAGCCAAGGCATATCAACACTCTGTGAATACAGATCTGATAGAAAATATAGCGAAACCTTTGACATATCATCATTGCTAATCCAAACGTTTATAACAGTAACTATTTCAAAGTTATTAAAGTTTGAATAAGTTGACTACTAAGGACAATTAGATTGTGTATTCAATAATTTGATTTGTTTTTAAGTTATATTGTTTCTTGCTTTGCTACTAATAACTAATATTGTCATACACGGGATACCAACAGGTTCCAGATAATTTCTATACCCAATTTTAGCAGTAAATATTAGTGTTACTCACACATCTATAAGTCTAGACAATTTAAATTAATTTATTCAAATTAGAACTGTATATAGGCACAAATTACACTAATGATAACAATTTTTATAATTAAGTGAATTCAAGTAAAACATAGAAATAAAAAACAACCATTGACTAAGGTTAGATCTGTTTTAATCTTTGGAAACTGTTATTAAGGCCCACCAACTCTTGCCATTTTTTACTAAGCCATTTTACAACTAAGAATTGATGTGCAAATAGGCCTGATAGTAACAGCTCCATTATGCAAAGGTTAGAAGCCATTATTTATTTGATTAATGGGTGAGCAGCAAATTGCTGATGTGCCCATATCACACTGTATCAAAATTATAGTCTACTGGTGCAATGATCACAAATTAACAAGAGATTTTTTGGTTTTCTGTAACCAGTCATTAAGCCTATCTAAATCTTTCAAACCTAATCCGACAAATGTAAGCTTCTTCAGCACAATAAATGTACTTGTGAACCAAGCTCCAAAACCCCGAGGTTTATTTTATCTCACCTTTTTCCTGAGTTCAGGTTTGCCCTTCTTGACTGTGGCTACGATCATGTCTCCGGATCCAGCGGCAGGCAGCCTGTTCAGGCGACCCTTGATACCTTGCACGGCAATCACATACAAGTTCTTGGCTCCTGGAAGTTGTTACAAAAGATTTTTAGTCATACAAATTTAAAAATATTAGAACCAGAGACAAAATATAATAGTTTGATTCTTTAGGAATATACAAGATAATCTTATACTTAATTTTCACAATTTGATAGTAGTGTGGTAGAAGAAAATGTAAGTTGCAAGTGGAATGTACAAATTTACTAACAAATTGTGAATGGGTTGCGATGCAATACAGACATTGGATGTATTAAGGCTCAAGTTTAAGGAACTTAACAGAAATATCCAGGGTTAGAATGAAAAACATAACTCTTCGCGCCTAAGTACTGCGGTTGGTTGATTATTTCTGTTTGTATCGACATGAGTTTGCCTGGATAACCTCAGACACAGCCAAGGAAGAAATCATTATGATTCAAAACACATTATTATGTGATCTTCACGAACTTATCATCATCGGTTACCAGTCGAACGTGTACTTATAGGTTATGTTAGCGACCCAAAACAAATGCGGGTTTTACCTGTGTTGTCTGCGCAGTTGATTACGGCTCCCACAGGGAGACCCAGCGAGATGCGGAACTTGGCTCCCGCGGAACCACCACGTCCTTAAAACAGAAAAACCACTCTTTACTCATCTTCATCACAAGATCACTACGCGAACTAAAATCGTGTAAAGTAACAAAATAAACACAGTGTTTTCACGGATATTGATTAGATTTTAAAAGGCGCATGCCCCCACGTAAATTAACACGAGATTCATCATGATTGAAACGGATTTTCTCTAATTTCACGAACCTCTCTTAGACATTTTGTTGTGTCAAATTTTCAGAGGAAATCGAAAGAACGTGAAGATGGCTACAAATACTAGCTACACATTTTCGTTCAAAAATATTTGACATTGACAGTTTTTTATAGGTGTGAAGCTAGACGCAAGTGTTCTTGTGGTATTTTTTTATTTTATTTCGTCATAATTTAATTTCATTTTGTTATCATTTTTTTTTATTAAATAACTAACCCTATTCAATTTAATTGTGTACTTTGGTAATTGTTAATATAGGTATTTGATATAAACATATGTTTATTATTTGTACATTTTTGAACGACTTCATATTGCTACGTTTCTTTCAACGCTAAAATATAATGTAAAAAAAACTACATCTAAAATGATTTGGTCATCATAGGAACATATTTATAGATATATTCATGTTTATAATTTAACAATTTCAGCAAACTATAGCGAACCGACATATAAAACATGATCTAATACCAAAGATCAAGATCATGAGAAGAGAAAGAAGTTATGATAATATTCGTTAAAAAGTAAGGCTTATAATTTCTGCGTCACACGGAAAAGAGACAAAATTTGTTTGTCATTCTGTCATTACTGTCAAAATCGTAGCGGCTTGTCATTGCAGCGAAAACCGAAATTGTTTTATCGGAAATTGTGATTTTTGTATTGAATTTTATTATAAGATGGCTTTCATGGGTGATTATCTGACTCCGGCCCCACTTTGGCAAAATGGGCCTACCCCAGGAGCGCTGTACAACTTCCCCGCTAACCCCTCAAATTTGGGACCTTCTACTCGACCAGTTCAGGATTACATGGCACAGTAAGTTATTTTACAAATCCAACAGCTTCGTCTAGCTTTCGAAGACCCTAAAATGAGCATTGAAACTCAAACCATTGCCTTACATTTCAAATATACAACGTCATCTTTGTTAGTCAAAGATGCTACATGCGTTTTTGTTTAGATCTGGATTTCAAGTGGCTACATAGCATTATTTCTTCATAACTATGAGTTAGCATTACGATATTCCTATTAAGCATCGTATTCTTCTGTTTATAGCTCAGCTGCACCTATCACGACCACAACAACAGTGATCGGAGTGAAGTTTGACCGAGGCTGTGTGATCGCAGCTGACACCCTCGGTTCCTACGGGTCCCTGGCGAGATTCCGCGACTGCCCGCGCGTGCAGAAGGTCAACGACCTCATCCTGCTGGGATCCGGTGGGGACTATGCTGATTATCAGTACTTGAAGGACATTATTGAGCAGAAAATGTGAGTATCATTCTAAATAAAATAGCAATGGCTTAGCCTAAATATACCAAATTGTAAGTACACAGAGCTCTCTCAATTTTATTTACAATAATAATACATATAAACAAGGGAAGAAAAACTAAGCTTACTACTTCTAACTATAACAAAAAAAGGGGGCACTCAGAAAATCTTTAGAAAGCCTAAAGCAATGCAGCTTAGCTCAGCATTACGGATTTCCTCTAGTGTTGTCCAAACTAGGTTACCTGGAAGAGATCACTTTAGTGATAAGGTCGCAAGTCCTTTATTACCTTCCACCTTTTTATGTTAATTGTGTTCTTTATTTTGGTGTACAATAAAGTATATTTGCCTGATTGATTGAATGTCTGATACTAAATCTTCTACAACATTCTAGTATTGATGAGAGCTGCATTGGTGATGGTCTGCAACTGAAGCCGCGCTCGCTGCACTGCTGGCTGACCCGCGTGCTCTACAACAAGCGCAGCAAGATGGATCCCCTCTGGAGCAACTATATTGTTGCTGGGATTCAGGTATTTATTTTATTTTACTATGTATTAATTTTTAGGGAAACTTACAACCATATTCTATATACATACTCATAGATATAAACAAACTTAACTAACTGAAGGTTTGTTGTATACCAACCCACAGATATTATAAAAACATGATAGCTTTCTTCTTCTTATGATCGAATGACAGTGGCCAACTCTGGTGTCGAGAGTTTTTCAAGCCGCCCAAAGGCCCTCTGACATGGTTTTATGACTGCCATACTAGACAAACAGCTGGTATCTACATTTTATCATGCCTACTAGAGAAACATTACCCACAGATATTATAAAAACATGATAACATTATTCTTATCTAATGAAAGTTGCCAACTCCGGTGTCGAGAGTTAATCAAGCAGCCCATAGGGTCTCTGACATTGCTTAATGACTGCCATACTAGACAAACAGCTGGTATCTACATTTTAATGTGTCATTAGACCCACGAAAGCGCATTGAAAAGATGTCTAGTTATGTTCTGCTGACATTCATACTGTTGGCAGAAACTCACCCTTAAGTCACCTTTCATTAACAACCTAAATACAATTTAGGTGGTTTAATATAAATATGATGGTGGTAGAGAATCATGCTTCAAACTTTAAAACCTTCTTCCATATTATATAAAAACAATAAAGATGTGTAAGCTTACATTTGACAGCTCATCTGATGCTAATTTGTCTATGTTGGTATTAAAAACATAACATTTAACACTTGATGACTTGTGGTTGGTTGCCCAGTCTGTTAAACACCACCATAGTCTTAAGATGTAGCAAAAGAAACCCAAATACATAGGTTTATTTTGTGCAAGCTTGCTACGTATACATATGTGTAAAATACTCTGTATTTAAAGACCTCTGGATTGAAACTAACAAACTTATTTACAATAACATAAGTTTTTATGCATAAATGATATGATAATGATGAGAAAATGATTTTGGCATACCAAATTTTGTTTGACATTTCATTTTATAGTTGGGCCAACACAAGTTACTATCGTTTCTTTTTGTATTATTCTATTTATTATTTGGCTACTGATATTGGCTAACACATATATTTTTGCACAAATTACTTTTGCTTGCATTTGGGTGTTATTTTTATTTTTATTTATTTTGTTGTTGTGTTATGTTTCTTATAGCCAGTCTGCACTCATTGCCCTTCCCCCTGCCCAATGACTGAGTGTCGCGTGAGTCATAGTGTTTGTAGCGGCAGATGTAGTATAAATTGTATATTAGTTATTTTTCTACTATTTTGTTGATAGATTACCATTTTGTTATTGTAGTAGTTGTAAAATGTAGCAAAATTATAAACTTAACCAAAGAAATCTACAACTTTCTTTACACAAATTATAATTTTTGTAACTAAGTACAACTTACATAGAAAGGTGTAGATTTTTAAATTTACTTATTATACATACTCTCATCTGATTGCTTTATTTACCAAAATAAAAGTATTGTAGTAGTGATTAGTAATAGTGACTTTTCATGATAATATAAATAATATATTTTTGTTATATAACGTTGCTTAACATCAGGCAAGTTGTAGTCAAGCGTAAGCCTATATCATGTAACAAAAAATATGCATTGTTTTCACTAATCATATTATCTTCTGTACATTTTCTTTCCTGAAATGTTTATTCATTTAGTTATATTTTCGATATCATAAATAAATACTAATGACATCACTAGAGACAAGAACGCTGGCTGGTTCCTTGCGCAAAGGATTTCTATAGCAATCCAGCGTGGGAATGCAGCCAGCGTTCTTGGCTCCATACCACATGTAGATGTTTTAAATTTAGGTTAAATGTACATACTCTTATTTAGTTTTATTAGTGTATATATAGGTATGTGTATATATTGTATATTATTGAATAAAAAATTTTTTAACAAAAAAAAAAAAAAAAAAAAAAAAAAAACTTATACACATTTCTTATTCCCTGACTGGCAGGACGGAGAACCGTTCATGGGAGCTGTGGACAAGCTGGGCACAGCATATGAAGACGCTGCCATAGCAACCGGGCTGGGAGCCTACATGGCCACACCACTCATCAGGGACACTCTGCAGAAGGGACCCCTCAACGAGGAGGCGGCCAAGTTAGTAACTTAGAAATAAAAAAAAATGCCTTTATTTTCTACTACACAATTAAATATGACAGATATAACTTTACATCTTTAACCACATTTAATGTAGGTAGGTATAAACTAAAAGTGTCAATAAAAAGTGCTTTAACATGTTCCTTATATTTACAATTTTTTTTTTACAAATTTTTATTTATTAAACAAAAGCACTTACAAACCTTAAGGTAACTTAATTCTATATTAAACCTATTAACGTAACATGTTCTTGTGAGCGCTGCACTGGGTACGAAACCTGTATCGCAGGCGCCCACTTCAAGATGCGCTTACTAAAAAGTGGTGCGAACCTTTTGATTTTATACAAAATATAATTCACAATATTACGTCATAACATACATAGTAAATTAAGTTTAAAGTTTAAAGTTCCGGCTATGTACTTTAAATAATTCTACAGCAAGACACTTTATGTGTGTGAGAGTGTGTGTGTGTTTGTGTGTGTGTGTGTGTGTGTGTGTGTGTGGGTGGGTGGGTGTGTGGGTGAGTGTGTGTGTGTGTGTGTGTGTGTGTGAGAGAGAGAGAGATTGAGAGAGCATGTATGTGTTCACCTTATTTACAAATTACATATGAATTTACATTTTTCTATAGAATATTTTTGTACAAGAAATACCAATATCAATCCAATCTCAAGTGAACACATATATGGCCTAGCCAAGTTAGTACTCCTCCTTTAATGTTAAATAGTTATCAGAAACTTTTACTTAATATTATATCAATGTTTGACAAGACATGGTTGATGCCAAATCTTATTATAATAAAAAAAAAACAGGACGCACACAGCGCCATCTAGCCCCATACTAAGCTTACGCTTGTATCATGGGTACTACCATACTATTAATGTGATAAGTTTGTTGTTATTCTTTGTTAGTAGATGATATCTATCTATCTATTTACCCGTAACTCCTTATGACTGAGGGTTTCTTCTTATCGGATGAGAGTGGCCAATTCTGGTGTCGAGAGTTTATCAAGGCCCTAAGGACCTCTGTCTACAGTTACTGAGGGTTTGAAAACCCTTGACACTAGAGTAGACCATTCTCATGCAAACATACTTAGTATAACTGATGATCGTGACTCTTCAGCGGAATTACACACAGGTTTTGCCTCTAAATATAAACATTATGTCCTCGGATTGTATGGTCCGCAAACAATGACCAAAATTACAAATTGACAAATACTTAGATATATTTTTTAAAATGATAATAAAATTCGCCAGATACAGAAGGCAGTGATCCTTGACACGGCGCGTATTGTCCGGAGGTTCCTGTCTTTGTAGCACATACATATATTGTAAAAAAAATAAAAACAGTTGTAAATAAATGAATACGCAGAATAAATGAGACTGGCAAGAGACAGAAAGCAGTGGACTAAACTGGGGGAGGCCTACGCCAGAGAGGCGACAGACGCACTTACTTAAAAACATTGACTTCAAAGAAACTTTTGACACAAATAAAACCATTATTTCAAAGTTGGACATTATGGGAAGAATATATTAAACATCAACTGACGAAGACTATTTTTATGGACATGGAAAAACTAATTTTGCAATGTGTTCTTGTTGTTATATTTCCATTTTAATAACATTTGAAATTTTGTTTTGTAATGAATACTAAATGAATTACCTACTAATTATTAACTGAAGCATCTGAAATAAAGGCTATTTTTGTTTTATTTTATTTTATTTATTAAAGTTGAAAATTCTAAAGACCTTTTTTCTTCCACAGGGCGCTGGTCCGTAAATGTATGGAGGTCCTGTTCTATCGTGACGCGCGCTCTTTCCCTCGCTACCAGTTAGGAGTGGTGACCTCTGACGGCGTATACATTGAACCTGTGACGGAGCTCAAGCATAACTGGTCGCTCGCACACATGATCCAAATGAAGTGAATTTGATTTTTTTGTGTAATAAATGGTTATTTTCTAAGTAAAATTGTGTGTTTAATTCTATAACACATTCAATATTATTAATTTAAAGCATGTTAATATTAAAAATACAGAATTTTTGACGATTTTTCGTCGCAAATAGACGTTATTGCGAGTCCTTTTCTACACGCTATATTTACCAGCTAGTGGTGACCACGGCGTATACATTGAAGCAGTGACGGAGCTCAAGCATAACTGGTCGCTCGCTCACATGATTCAAATGAAGTGAATTTTGTATACCTAATTATTGTTATGGAAGGAACGCTGTTTTTCTTACTACTTTGTATAATTTACCATTTATAATATTTTATAGTAGGTATGTTAGTCCCAAAATGTGTAGGTACTCTGAAGAACTTTAGATAAAGAGCACATTTGATAATTCATTCAAATTTAGAAAAAAAATAAACATGCACATAGAATTCTAATTAGGCAAATTTGCTATGAAATTAACCACACAATATTACGATATTATATTATCAATATTACATATTCCAACGCAATAAGAAAAATGCAAAAAGAAAACCACACCACATGGTAGGCCCCGACGAGATTCGAACTCGTGATCTCCTGTTTACTAGACAGGCGCTTTAACCAACTAAGCCACGGCGCCTTACACTCGATGGACCGAAATTAGTGATCACTAGGCATTACAAGGAACTTAGCCTTTATACACTACTTTTGTATTTATTTGAGTTTCAATTATTATTAATTAAATTTGTGAATACATATTATGTAAACTCGTTAAGTTCAATTTTATAAATGCCAGATACATCTTTTGATTTATGATTATTACATCGTTCAACTCAAATGAACGATTTCATATTAAAAATTATGAAGTGTAGCTGAGAAATTAAAAAAAAAATCTTAAACGTCCTTGCTATTATATAGAGTACTTTGATGACTTAAAAACCAATAGTCACTAATTACATGGCCTGACCTTTATCTGACGTTGAGACTGAAATTTGTTACCATATGCCATATACCAACTCATTTGGCGATTTTTTTAGGAAATTAAGTACTTACATAAATTTTAGGCTTTTTGGCTACTTTGATGTTTTAGAACTGTCTTTTATAATAAAACTAGTGGACGTCCGCGGCTTCGCTCGCATTATTTCAGGATAATAAGCCTACGACACTCCTAAGGTTTTCTACTACCTAAGAACATACTCGTACCAAAAATCATTAGGTAGGTTAGTATGATCCGTTCAGCCTTAGACAAAAGACGTTTAAATAAACAGATATACAGACACAATTTCTAGAAATTGTTGGAACGTGTTCTGCTATCAATTAAAAGTACCTCCAAATTTTTTTTAGATATCTTCAATGTTCAGACTTTCGACCCTCTTCAGCTTTACTATATGTAGGTATAGATAGGTAGATATTCTAATGCCACAGATGATACATTATAGACATACCTACTGTAAGGATTCATCGGGACAAATAAAAACATCATTTAACTTTTTAATCATTTATTTATTAGGTAAAGACCCTCAGATCTAAACAATATTATGGCTAATTTCATAAATAAAGTTAATAAATGCATCCTCATTAAACTATTTACAAAATTCTACTAAAATAAATTATGGATGGATTCGTTTTATACTTACTACATAATAAAATCATTATAATAAATATTTCATTTAACCTATGTAAGTTTAAATAAGTACACACGAAAATAAGAGTTTTTCTTTTTATAGAAATGGTCAATCAATGTAAATACATAGAAAACTTATTATTCGTCATCTAAAATGTATTTATCGATGAAATACCTTAGCTAATTAGTTTAAAAAGTTATCTACAAATTAGTTTATATAATCATAAAATATTATTTAAATAAAATAAAATCTAAACAAAATAAAAATTGAATAAAAGATAAACAATGTTTTAATTGATTTTAGAGGGGATAATTAAATTCAAATCTAACAAGAAATTAGTTGTGAGCACCATAGCGATTCATAAAATTCAATAAACTATAAAATTGTACCTAAAAAAACTAATATTTTTAATATAACTAATAATTACATCTACTTTATTACAATTAAATTCGGCAGAGCAAGATAAAAATCTATGTAAAAATTATATACCTACTAAACATTTAATTCACGTTTTTTTCTTATAATATAATATCATATTACTTAAAATTAAAATTGTTTTGTCATAATATATGGGCGTAATATAAAAAAAAACTATCTAAGTATTTTGATTTGAGCGTTCATTTATAATTTGTTTTTTATATTGCCCACGTGATATGTTGTCAAATATAAGTAGATTAAAATATGTCATAAGTTTTGTTGATGCTAATTTTTGAGTACAAATATGTACCCTCGTTGTATATTTGCATTTACCTCATTCATATAATTCAAGTTTAAAATTAATTGTTAGCATCAAAACACTTAGGTAATTTGTAAACTTGTAAAAATATATTTATTTATTTGATCAGCATTTTACTGGAACCTGTGAAAAAAATCTATTTTTTTTACTTGTAACAACAGGTTTTCGTTAGTACCGCTGTCTTTCTTAGGCTTTTTACCTTTAGTGACTCTCTTGAGTCGTATATCCTCATGACTGAGGGTCGTGACTCCCCCGCAGAATTAATTCGCTAGGGGAGTTCTCTTGTGCAGATACATCGCGGTGAGCGCCCAGGTCCTTCCTCGGATTAACTTTAGTGACACGTAGATATAATTAAGTCACTTTGCTTCTTTTACTTTCAAGATAAGTGTGTTAACCATAATTATTTTTTTCATTAATAAAGCTGTTATATATTTATGCGGATAGATTACTTTACATACGAGTAGATTATTTTATGTAGCTACCAACCAACGCCATTTTTGTTTTTAACAGAATCTGCAGTAGGCTATGAATCTGCAGTATGTAAGTCGTAAATTTTGATGTGTGACCTAAAAATTTCGGTTTTAAGTCTTGGAACAGAAATCATTCTTAGTTATTTTAGTATTAGTGATACATAAAATCTTTCTTAGTTATTTTACTGTTACTGACACTAATAATTTCAAATACATATCACTTGGCTTCATACACTCAAGACATGAGTATAAGTTACTAAGTATATAAGTATACTTATATGTACTTATCATCATTATTCATTATCTTATGTAGCAACACAGATACCAATGTCATTTCATGTATTTTATACCAGGATCTGCATATCATAATCTGCAGTATGTAAGTCACACCTATCTCTATCAAGTTTCAAGTCGGTACAGACTTTAAAAAAAATGACCTACATTTTTTTTACGTGGAATAGTTTTGCATTTGACTACAGCCTGCCTGATGTTAAGCATTGCTGCAGCCTAGGGTGTAACACAAAAAAAGGGCATGTGTCAAAAGACGTCAAGAGTGCTTCTTTGGAGGAATGCGGTGAACTCTTATGACTTCCCGGAACCGCTTGAAGCATACAGAAAGGCCGAGGGGGTTTTAGTGAGTAAGAATCTCACATATCCCGACCGTTACATTCAAGCACGGTCAGGAATCTACGAAGATTTCCCCCTCGGAAGGAAAAAAAGGGTGTAAACACGCTAATGTTTAATCTGTCTAAGAGATACATCTCCTAGAACTGTAATATCTGGTTGATCCAATCCCTGAACTCGGATATCCTGGTGTAGACGCCGGGCTGGTTGGGCTCGGCGCATCCGATGCCCCACGATATGATGCCGCTCAGCACGAAGCGGCCGTCTTTCTCGCGCGGAATCACCATGGGACCTCCGCTGTCACCTGTCAAACAATAGCAATAATAAAATCTTAATTGGAAAAAAATTACTAAGAACTTAATATTATTTTGTGTCTAAAATTAGTGTATTATTAGTTTTTAAGTGTATATTATATCGTTTCTCGAGAACTGGAGAAATACATAGGTTATGAAAAAAAGAACATAAGATTGAAAAAAAAATGAACATTATTGTAGGCACTTATTTAGCACACATAAAAACAACTGAACTGATTTTGCCGCCAGGCAACATATTATGTAGCTTCGTATGATCTTCATCTGCTGACATAGGTATCGATTAGGTACTGTGACTGACATATTACTAGGTTGCTGTGTTAATTTTTCCTGGAGTTTTTATGATGTTTAACATCTTGCTATGCTGATTTGACTAGGCGTTCTTACCTTCGCAACTATCAGTGCCTCCTTTACTCCTTCCAGCACATATGAATATATGCGGTATATGTTCGTTGTAGCCTGCAGCTTGGTACATAGCTTCGCACGCTGAGTTGTTGATGACTGGCACTTTGACTTCTTGAAGAACGCTGGGGAGGGGACCCTCTGTGAATAGAGAAAATATAATGTTGAGTTGGTAACACACTCTTCATTATGCTGAGTTGGGGCTGTGTTGTGGCTGATTTTTATCTTTGTTTATTATGTTTTTACTCCTATGTGTTCTTTTGTTAAACTCTCGCATACAACAGACCACTAAGTATTAGAACCTGTGTTAAGACAAAGGCTGACATTGACACATATAAGCGAGCGTGGCTCGGTGGTGTAAGCGTGTGCTTTACATTTTGACGCACCCGGGTTCGAATCCGGCCCTACACTAAAGATTCCTTTTTCAAGTTATGTGTAGATTTGCACTCGCTTAATGGGGAGGGAAAACATTATGAGGAAACCTATGTGAGGACCACAAAATCTGAGGACATGCATCTCTCGCCTATCGCACCCCATCGTGGTGGGTGCAAAAAATCAGCAGGAGAGTCGCGACCCTCAGTGCCGAGGAACACGACGCGAGGAGGAGGAATGGAACTAGATTAAATTTTATTCGCTTACCATCATACAGTCGTCCCCATCCAGTGACGAAGGCAGTCTTCCCGACAAAGTCCTCATCGGAGTCCGGGACACAGATCGGAAGGATGTTGGGCTGAAACTTCACTGGCTCGTAAAACCTGAAATAAATGAAAAATACAACAAACTTAGTGTAAGCAAATAACATCCATCTATCCATACGTATAAAAAAGCTGAAGAGAGTCGAAAGTCTGAACAATGAATATGTTTAAAATAAATTTTTGGAGATCCTTAGAATTGATAGTAGAACACGTTTTAACAATTTCTAGAAGTTTTGTCTGTTTATCTGTGTCTCTGTATGTCTGTTTATTTAAACTTTCATCAAGCAAAATTGGCTGAACGGATCATCATGATTCTAGGTATGTGTATAGAATGAAGTTTTAGAAGTGTCATAGGCTACTTTTTATCCTAAAATAATGCGAGCGAAGCCACGGGCGTCCACTAGTTCAGTAATAATCTTTATTCATATTTACCACAGCAAAATGTATGTGTGAAAGATAGTATGTAAAGTATTACTTTTCAATGCGTGAGATATTTATTGAACAAGTTAGCGTTAAGTTATTTATAAGCGAGTTGGCGCCTCACTTAGTTTGCATAGCAAGAAGGTTGAATAACTTTGTTATATTGGGTAATTTCAATATATTACTATTAAATGCCTGCTGCTTTGCTGTAGCGTTTTATTTCGGGAGATAGTATTGGCGCCTCCGTGGGTCGGATGACGCGTTAAATTGTAGGTCCCGGTTGTTTGGCATTGTCGATAAGCCAAATCAAAGGCCCCTTGGGTTTGAAAACTTTGACACCAGAGTTGGCCAGTCTCATACCAACTTACTTAGCAAAGAAATCCTCTTGTTTTTTGTAAATGCAAAATCCGTAAGATTATAATTCAAAGAAAAAAGTGAATCATATAGGATGTGGGTAATTTGCCGTCCCTTAAATTTTTAAGCTTCTTGTATGCGTCAGCGTTATAAAAATGCATCTTCGATACCTACATACATATATACATATCTACCTGTTGAAATTAAATTGTATGGAATGGAGAAACCAATAAGAAATCTTATTGATTTAGATAGTCGTTTTATCAAACAATATGTTTTCTATACAAAATAAAGCTGAAAAAGGTCAAAAATCTGAACATAGAAGATATTTGGTAAAATAAATGGTTTAGGTATACTTTAAATCCATAAAAGATACCCGTTTCAGCCGCTTTTAAATATTTTGTCTATTTATCGTATGTCTGTTTATTTAAACGCTCATAACGCTAAAACGGCTGAACGGATCGTCATTATTTTTGGTATGTAGGAAGTATGAGGTCTTAGAAGTGGCAAAGGCAATACTTTTCAATTCGAAATATTTTCTTTCAATTCGCCCGAAAATCTTATGCCATGCAAAATTATTAAATAACTAGCTGACCCGGAGAACTCTGTTCCGCCTTAGAGGCAATAAATAAGCAGATTTTGGATTTTATACAATTCAATTATTTAAATATTAAAAAAACGGGATAAATAGTATCCTATGTCCGTCTCCTGGTTCTAAGCTACCTCTCCACCAATTTTCAGCTAAATCCGTTCAGCCGTTCTTGAGATGTAAATGGTGTAACTCTAACACCACTTTCTTTTATATGTATATAAGATTGAAACCTTGCTTTACAGGACCTTTTCGGAACCTAGTTTTCAGGGTTACCTCACGTACCTGATAATTGTCTGCCCAAAGAATGTACGTAGACCAAGTATTTTGTCAATAAAAAATAATAATTTGAATTTTACGTTATATTCGGCATGTTTTCACGGCCAGCTGGCGAAGCTAAAGACCAATTGAGATCGTGTGCAGAATACCTAAAGCTATTGTTTATCTATTCTCATTCAAACAGAATTATAATCTTACGGAGACGCAAATGAGAAGCTACTTGGCTTTATATTATTGCTATATTATATTATAACCGACTTCCAAAAAAGGTGGTTAACAAGGTCTTCTGAAAGTTTTTTTTAAAGTAATAAAGAAAGTTACATTCATCATGGCAGATTTAACACAGATCAATAAAACAATTGAGTACATAAAAAAAAACATAATCTGCCACAAAACAGCCCGAACTCAGCATAATGCTGGATTTACGTGTGATAGGTTTGCGTTCGACTACAGCTTGCCTGATGTTAAGCATTGCTGCAGCCTAGTGTATAACACGCTCATCTAGGAGGATACTATAGGTATATGACGGATATAATACTTACATACATTTTTTGGTGAATGCATACTTATTATACATAGAAACGACCAGACTCAACACAAGTAATAACTAAGACGTACTCAGATCAGCCCCCTCAGACAAGAGGCGTATTTTAGTGAGCGTACTGACGCATACTTATGGAATAGAAAGACCAATGTATTGGAGTGACGTAACAATTCCCCCCGCGGAGCGTGATCGTGATGTCACTCCCATACATTGGTCTTTCTATTCCATAAGTATGCGTCAGTACGCTCACTAAAATACGCCTCTTGTCTGAGGGGGCTGATCTGAGTACGCTACGAGCGCTAAAAACTTAGTAAAAACATTCAAATTAAAGTAGGTTCTAATTCGCGTCATTCAGTATCAGTAGGAAGCGATCTATAATAAATTGTAATCCAGTGCTGTTTGGAGCACTCCATAAAAACAGTTAGATTTTTAAACGTCTGCCGAATTTCATTATATTTAGGGTTCCTTCAAAAATCGTAGGTAGTCTGAAGATTTTATATAGCTATGGCATTAATCTAGATAAAATACGATAATGCTCGCGGGTTTGCCTCCATAAAGTCAAGATAATCAAATTAAATTTACCATTAAAATAAAATAAATCGCTACATAAACCTGTGTTCATTAGAAACAATCATTTCTCATGATATTTTTTTATTTTATTAGTAAATTAGTAAATAAAGCGAAAAAATTACAACCGACAGGATTTGAAGTAAAAAAAGCAAAAATAGTGCGGGTTTAGCACTAGAAAAAAATAATCATGTTTGAATCATGAATTTCAAGTATCGAATTAAATTCAATTTTGGATCACCGAGATACAGGTCTCGGCCTAGTTCGGAGTCCGTTGTTATGCACATATGTAATTAGTTATTGATTAATTCTATGCGAGTTACAAAATTATATAATTTCTTTACGCTACATGAAATTTGCGTTATACTATGTACTAGTAATCACGTCATTTATAATTTAAGATAATTAATCATTAAGTTTTATCAAACAAAATTGTAATGAATTACCTATATAATTATTATGTATCAATTTGTGCAAACCATGAATTAATGATTTGGAAATAAATTATTTTAGTCTTTTATCTTTTTTATTATGTATCTGACAGTTGATTAAAAATATATAAGGAATCCTAATACACATTCTATGTGAGTCCCACTTGCCTTCAAACTGCGGTCACTCACCACTGCACTTGACCTTACTAACAAGTTCATGAAAAACTGCTCGGCATTATGACGTCATTGCAGCTAGCTGTGTTGCGCGGTTTCGCATCTCAGTTCAAAATCTGGCAATTATTTTGATAGTCAATGAAATATATTCTATGAAAAACGAACTGTTGAATTAAAAAAAGTTTTTATAATATCTATGAAATAATTATACGTAGGTAAGTATTTGATAAACTTTGAGATTTTCTTCGCTTTTTTATAAAAAAAATTATTGTTTTGTTATAAAAAGGTTTGATCATTGTGAAAAATCGAGTGAGGTTTAAAGTTCAAGTTTAAGTATTAAAATTTAAGTTTAAGTATTAATGTATGAAGTGTGAATCGCAAGCCCATAAATATTTAACATAGGGATATAAAAATATTTTATGCACACTATTTTTTTTCACTTTTTTCACTATTTTTTTTTTGAATATTTTGAAGCACCAATTTACATACTTAAAATTAACATAATTGGCATAAGAAAAAGACAATGAAAAAGGCGAGGACAAAATATGAGTTTCAGTTATAATAAAAATTACCTTTATAAACTTGAATGATCAGCCATTATGCATGGCATATAAATGCCTCGTAAAATATATTATAATTAATTTTATATTTTGAAAAATAAATCTATGGAATTGTTGCCGAGGTTGTTATTTCCTAGTTCCGTTGCTTCTTTTAAGCTTATAAAAGTTGTTTTTATTTATTTCATATAACATTGTTTATGTATGCTCGCTAAGCAACTACCCTCCGCTACACAGGCGCGCCTTGTGCAGAGGGTAGGGTTACAATAAAATTAAGTACATATAATCACTGTATATTCTGCAAAATGGCTAGCATAAAGCCTAGCCATTGTCTCTTGCAACGCCCCAATACCTCGGGGATCATGTTTTTTTTAAATTGTATGTGTGCAAGTATGAATAAATAAATAAATCGATGTATACTTATGTTTGTATAAAAGAAAGTGGTGTTAGTTACACCATTTATAACTCAAGAACGGCTGAACGGATTTAGCTGAAAATTAGTGGGGAGGTAGCTTAGAACCAGGAGACGGATACTTTTTATCCAGTTTTTTATAAAATTGTATTGAATACAATCCAAAATCTGTTTATTTATTGCCTCTAAAGCGTAATTTTTATTAATAAATTAATTTTAACTTTAATAAAACTTTTTTTTTAAATCCTTCGGCTAGCGATTTTGTAATTGAGTTCGCTGGGTCTGCTAATAAATAAATAAAGATATGTTTATGTTACTGAAATGTAAACATAAGTCTAGATCTAATTGTAATAGTTTAATACTAAATAATATTATTAAGACTTTTTTATGGATTGTAGAAGACATGTTTAAAAACTTTTGACATTCAAAAATTTATTTTTTAGCTTGTTCTCTATTATTGTAATCAAGATCACTGGAAGGGACTAGCTAACATAGCACACGGGTGTGCCCTTACCCAGTATGTTAGGTAGTAATTATTTTAAGAAATATTGTAATACTTTTTTCTTTTTTTTTAGTGAAGCAAAACCTAGATCGTGATACTTTTTTCTGAATAGATGAATTTTGAATTTGTTTTCATGCAACTTACCTTAACAAAGCCAAGTCGTATTCAAAAGTGGCCGAGTCGAAGTGTGGATGGCTGGCTACGATCTGCACGCGTCGTTCTGCGAAGCCATACGGTTCATCTTCAGTCGCTAGATCGTGCTCGCCCAGACGTACTAGTAGGTCTGAAGGCGGAACGCTGGAATAGACACGATTAATATTAATATTTTCAACGGCTGTTTGTCTAGTACGGCAGTCGTTAAGCCATGTCAGAGGCCCTTAGGGCGGCTTGATTAACTCAGGACAGTAGAGTTGGCCACTCTCATTCCGTAAGCAGAAGAAGAAGAATATTTTAAACTGGGTGATAGATAAAACATAGTAAATTAAATAAGTATAGTAAAGTAAAATTAAAAGGCTATTTCTCCCTAAGTTCGAGTCATCTATTCATAGAGGAAATGCTGCCAGCATCCTGGGAACACTGCCATGCTATTAATATTAATATTTTTAAACTGGGTGATTGATAAAACAGGGTAAATTAGACTTTCTCTCAACTCTTGAGTCTATCTAATTTAATCTTTAAATTATAACCCAGGGGTCTTCAAATCCAGTGTAAATAGGTTTCTATTCTCCTAGGCACACGTGCAACATCTTAGACTACAGTGGTGCTTAACATCAGGCAGGCTGTGGTGAAACGTTGACCTATTTCGTGTTTAAACAAATCTATTCATAGAGGAAATACTGCCAGCATCCTGGGATCCTGCCGCACAGCGACAATATTGACGGTGTGCTGAGTTTTTGTAAAATTATCTGTGTTTTATAAGTTTATATTCATCTAAATTTTGTAAACATGTAAATAAAAAGGACTACCTTCGGGTAAATATAAATTGTTCTTATTATACAAGAACAAATACAGTTGGTACTTCGATTTAAATTGTTTAACAGGAGTTTAAGACTTACATCAAGCAGTACATTAAATTTCTGTGTTATGCTGATGTTTTCAGAACGTGTACATCTATCTATCTATCTATCTCCTTCATCTTGTCGAATGAGAGTGGCCAACTCTGCTGTCGAGAGTTTATCAAGCCGCCCTAAGGGCCTCTGACATGGCTTAGCGGCTTTATTTATCCAATAAGGTCACGTTTGTATACTGTCTATTCGATTTTTTATTTATCTTTTTAGTTGGATTAGTAAGCAAAGTATAGGAATATCTATGCAACAGTGGCTAGAGTTTATAATAAATAAGCTTGAAGGAAATAACAGCGCAAGACAGGGATTATTTTATTGATGCAAAAAAGAAATAAAAGGAAAGGAAGAAAATAAAGAGGGTTCCTAATTAATGAGCTCTACTGAGATGATGATGATTTATATGGCACTCAGAAATAATTAATTGCAAACATTATTCACTGTTTCAATCGATCCTGTGCATCTTTCCTATAAGCGCATAGAATGATTATAAAGATAAAGATTAGTAAAATATAAAAAAAAAATCTTTATTTCGTTGTTTATCGTGATTGTTATTGTAAAATCTTATCCAATAAAAATATCTTCTATAGGTATATATTACTTACTGTTCAACACAATGCGCCGCCGTGATAGCCCAGTTTTCATTCAGCAAGGCGGCTCCACACTTATGCAAATAGGTTGAGGTCCTATACTGCCGCAAGGAGATCTGCCACGGCCACATCCCAAAGCCACTCTTGTCTCCTCCGACAATCCTTCCCGTCGGGGCCTGCCAGAGACGACGACCACAGACTGCCAGCAACAGTAGAGTAGAGTTTATTAACATCTTTTTTAAGTAGGAATGAGGTCGGTTTAAATTTAGACTCTTTTGACTAAGGAGGCTTTATTGCAACAATAGATGTTTAAATACTTTTAGGTACACCCTTATTGGTTAGATTATATCCGAGAACAATGAGTTTAAATACAGATTCTAATGAATAGGGATCTTGCAACAATAGAGATGGGTAGACACCTTTTTAGACTATTTTTGAAATGAAATTATTTAGATTGTCTTTTATTTAGCATTTGGAAATGTGTTCCAGTTTTAAAATGTTATTTAACTAATAATAGTCTTCAAGTATAATTCCGATTGATTTAACTTAGTTTCCCTAAGGCGTAACACATTTTTTTTATTTCATAATTACTTATAGTTTTAAGTATTTTTGGCGGTTAAATGCGATTAGTTTATTTAGCATACGTATGTTTCAAAGCAAACTGTCTTTTAAAGATTACTTTATTTATCCTCATCTAGTTTCAATTTTTCTCACTATCGACAGATGCATGTAAACTTGAATGTAAACAGGCGTTTTTGATCGTTATCTTTTGTTAGATTTAATTAAGTTTTCGCGTAACCTTCGATCGTTTACTGGTGTATTTTCTTTATAACGACGTTGTTTATTCTCTTGATTATTTTAATCACTAATAATATTGATAAGCCAGTAAAGCGGTCATATTTAGGACTGCACTATATGATTTGGCTACCGCATTTTAACTAAGAAGGTTTAGGTGCAGTTTTGTAAAGAAGAATAATTTTGTCCTAAGAGGTCATATTACATTTAAAATAAAACGTTTACTGTTTTTTGTTTAACCTTTTATGATGATTGACAGAATATAAATGGGTCTAACGACGATTGTAATCAATAAAAACTGTCCTAATAAACAGCTAAGTCATCTAAGTACTTAAATAATACTTTTTGTCAATTTCGTGTTTTGTTATTTGAGGTCAATAATGCGATTTTGTTTTGTTATTGTCAATGTTTCATCACTAAAGTCCATTAAGAACTTTTTGCTTAATTGTTTGATTAATTATTTCCAAAAAGTATTTATGTTTTGCTTTGTTTTCGACTATTAAGTCAATGTCAATAATGTGAACGATTTATCACAAACACACGAAGTTTTTGTGAAACTATTAATCACTTTTAACACTTTGAATGTTTACGTTATCCGTTATTAGCACTTTGTAAGTTGTTTTAAAGCGTATTTCACTGCACTACAACACGTTGTTCTTCGTAGTCCCATGACATGTTTATTTTTTAATCGCTCCGATCTTGGCACTGAAACACATTCTTCCTGTTCGCAAACTGAGCACTTTGTACAAATTTTATTACTTACAAATGTATGGTTTGCAACACAACAGTTGTGTGTAGATTACATAGTTTTATGATAAGTATAGATGAGAACACAATTTCCCGCGTCCTTGCGTTTCGCCTTGGCAGTGGCGTGCGCATCGCTCGATGTCAAGCCTTTGTATGAATTCTCAACCTCCTTTTTACTTTTTTTTTTATTGTTTAAGAATTATTTGTCAGGTTTGAGGTCTTTAACCTAGGGTCTGGCTGGAATTCAACAAAAACGAAAGCGACGGTTTGGTTTTGATGATACAGTTAAGATTTTTATATTAATTAAATTGTTTTGTTTTGGCTACTGGTAACGCGGCTACCTGTATTCTAATTTTAGATATACCTACGGTTAGGTATTTGAGAACATTATTTTTTATGGTTTGATGACAGTTAAAATATTCATTTTAAACGATTAACACTGATATAAATTATACGTTATAATTAGTTACCACTATTAATATTTATTGATTTTTTATAGATGTTTTATACTCAATATTTATTTATTTACTTTTTAGTTGTCTAAATATAAATTAAAAAGGTTTAAAGACAGCACAAACTTAAAAATAAATACTAAAATTTAAGATTTAAGTAAAACTCCTTGATATGTGTAAACCTTAGCACTGTAACTTGATTACTAAAACTTAATTCGACAACTTAACCCAAATTAACTTATTTATTAATACACAATGATCAATAATTTAGTTTAATAAATGACAAATTGTGCAAATGGGACAATTTAATTGTTGATTATAAAAAGCCAAATTAAATAGTTTTCATCCGTTTTGACGTTTACTAACACGCCAAGATAATCATATAATCTTAGTGGACGAAACGAGGATTAAATGTTCATCTAGAAAAGAAATATGTCTACTTTTACGAAAAGGAGTAAGTAGCTTTTTTATTTACAGAAATTGTTATTTTGAATAAGTAGTTAAAAAATCTTTAATATCAAATTCATTAATGATTCTAAATAATTTTAAAAACTTATCCTATGCCCCATTGTTAGGTACATGGCTAGATATTTATTTGTACAATTTTAAAAACAAGTTTTGTATATAAATTTAGATTAATTTGTAATGACACAACAAAATATATAATATCCTCCATATTTTTTACTAGGATAAAGTCTTAGAAGTATATTAAAACACAAGAATGCAGACAGACAGAAAACATTTTATATTTTTTGACATTTCTTTCACGTGTCATATCTTGTATTGTAAAACTATTGTTCACAAAGTTCACAAAAGTCGAAATTTATGCATTTTTAATTGCAACAGCCCATAAATAATGTCACCTCGGACAGTTGATTAATTCCTGACAGCGAAATAGCTGTTATTATTAGTTTGAGTTTGTAATGTTAAATTAAAGCAAATTAAATTGAATTTTGTCATGCGATTTATTGTGAACTTCGGAATCTATGGCGATTGTTGCAAATAATTTTATATTATTTTTCTAATGATTTTCTAAAGTATTTTTTTATTTTGTTGTGGTTAGAAGTATTTCAGTTTTTCTTTCCTTGCTTACACGTATATTATTTAAATAAGAACGTATTTTATTTACTCTTCGCATTATTTTCTTCTAAATCTATACACATAATAAAGCTGAAGACGGTCAACAATTTGATCGTAGATGATATTAGACAAAGATTTGTTTGGGTAGGTATACTACTGTATAAATCTATAATAAAACACGTTTCAGCAGTTTTATAATTATTGCCTTTTTATCTGTCTCTGTTTATCTGTTTATTTAAACGCTTATCACGCAAAAACGGCTGAACGGATCATCAAGATTTTTTCTATGTATGCAGTATGAATTCTTAGGAGTGTCATAGGCTACTTTTAATCCTGAAATAATGCGAGATAAGCCGCGAGCGTCCGCTAGTATAAAAATAAAATCAGCTGCTAAAATGAATGTTCACACACGTATTGAAAACAATTGCCTACGTCATAGCGCGGTCATATAGTAATTTTATTATAATAGCAATTCGCCACATCAACCAACACTTCCTTGTTTAGTTTTGTTTATTAATTGTTTACAATTATTAATAATTGTGATTTTAGTATAATCAAGTATGAAATATAGAAGACTCGCGGTAATTGATTTTCTTTACAATTTAAACATGTTTAGTATTTGTTATCGTCCTATGGAAAATGATAATTTGTAATGCTAATATATAGGTATATAATCAGTAAGTGTGTATGTGTGTTCTTTCTTTGCGCTCAAAATGCTGATCCGAATTGATCGACATTTGGTTTGGAGAACAGATATTTAGTTTAGCTTCTGGGCTGTTTTTTTAATGTATAATCTTCTAACTATTCTTCAAATCCCAGAGACAAGGCGAGTAAAGTATTTTTTTGTATTACAAAAATATCATATAACATTCTACTCATTTACGAGTATCTACTAACGTTTGTGATGACTTTTTAATTTTTATCATATTTACAACGGCTAAACCAATTCGAATGTAATTTGGTATGAAGGTTCTAGATGATTCCAGATTTATTTATTTGTGTCCTTATTTTATTATGTCAGGCTTTTATGTATTTTATAAATAATAACCTTAAAAAGTCTGCTTACCTTTTTTATAGTCGTTCTTATCGTTGCCCAAACTCTCCAACGCTGAAATTAAAACAAAACATATGTTTATAACATATTTTAAAATAGCAAAAAACACTTATTAAATAATTTAAAAAATACAGTGATTTAACGGGTTCAGAAATAGTGTTTTGAGTTAATGTCCATGACAAAAAATATCACTTTGAAAAAATCAAATAAATCTCAAAGCAACATAGGCTTCTAAAAAACCAGGTAGAAACCACAGGCAGCCATTCATCTAGGTATTTAAAAAAAGCCGTAACAATTCATTCAGCGCCATCTAGCGCCATATTAAGCAAGCTCAAAATTAAAATAATACTCACAAAACTCCGTAATTGTTGTTGTGGGCGCTTCAGTGACATTTGCTGCTAAAGTTGTCTCCGTTTCATTAGCCTTAGTCGAGTTGTCAACAGTTGAAACTGACGAGAACGTTGTCAACCCAATACTTGAAGTTGAAGTCGGCACAGTCGGTGTCAAAGTCACGTTGACGGTAAACTCTAGAAGTTCCTGAGTTGTTGGTTGAGTCGATGATTGAGTTGTTGGTTCCGCAGTTGAGCTTGATGATAAAGTTGTTTGAGTTGTTGTTGCTTCAGTTGTACTCAAAGTTGTTAATACAGGTTGAAGCGGTTCTTGAGTTATTTCTGTCATTGGTTCGATTTTTTCGGTCGTTTCAACAACTTTAACGGTTGTTTCTTGTTGCGTTGTGGCGGGTTGGGTTGTTGGTGCTTCGGTTGTTGTGCTGGTTGTTGGTTTGATGGTTGATAGCAGGATCCAACCTTCTGGTGGAGTGATGGGTGACCATATATCTGAAACATAACAATTGAAAATTAATTTATACATACATATTAACTATGAAAACGCCAAGCCATTGTCTCTTGCTAGGCCCCAATAACTAGGGGCACATGTAACTTTTTTTTTGGAAAATTTTATTTGTGCAAGTATGAAGAAATAAATAAATAAAATAAATAAATACCATACAATGACATATGTAGGTACTCTATTACTAACATAAAATTCTACTCAATTAAAAAATTGAGGAGAATTTTATTATGCAAAAGAGTTGTCAAACTCTACACACTTAAAGTATCTAAAGTAGTAAAACATACTTTTTAACAAATTTGGCACAACGTTGAAGTCGATTCAACCAGTCAAATAATTCCCTTTTGCCAAATAATTCTTAAACGCATTTAGCGTCAAACATTCCCACGTAAAATGGTTAAATGTGTTTTAAAGTCTTTGTCTAAGTAGGCCTTAGTTAGGTACATACTTATATAAAATGTCACCTCACTGTTAAGATCACAATTTATAAAGCAGCTGAGTTCGTGACCGTGGTCTGCTTGGATTTACGCCAGTTTTACTAACCGTGTTAGTGTTTTAGGGCTTTAGGCCAAAGAAGGAAATATCTCATTGAGATGTATTTCCTCATGACTGAGGGTTGTGACTCCCCCGCAGAATTAATTCGTCGGGGGGTTCTCTTGTGCAGATACATCGTGGTGGGCGCCCAGGTCCTTCCATGTAAGACACATGTCCTCGGATGTTGTGGTCCTCAGACATTTCAGTTTTCTCACGATGTATTAAAATAAAATAAATAAAATAAAATTTGTTTATTTTGCATAATTTCAACGAATTAATTCTAAGGGGAAGTCACGACCCTCAGGCATGAGGAAATACGCCTCAAGAGAGAAAGAGAGAGATTTCTAGCATAAGCTAGTGTTCTTGATATCAGATAGCAGTCTTTTATATGTTTAACAAATGTTTAATTTATTTATTCTTTTTAAATTGTCTCATATTAATATCAATTAAGTATAATAGATACCTACTTAATTAGCTAGGTAATGAATTACAATAACTGATCGAATCGTCACTCAAAATGTAAATAGGTTATAAATGTAAGACTTATCTCATAGTGAAACACTTTATTATAATAACGCTGTAACACTATAGATGAATAAATGAATTATTATTATTATTTTTCAACACCATCTACTCGACTCGAACCCACTACCCTGCTTTCCACGCCGCTCACGTAGCAGCTCGGCCACGATATCCAGTTTCACCTCACTTTCTATTTGTTACATTCAACAATGTTTAATTGTTGTTTACAATTGATGGCTCGTTGCAACTTGTTGTTGAAATGGATTGTCGTGACAATTTATTGAATAAGTTTTTGTTCGATTAGTAAAAGGTAGTGTTCTGAATACTATTTTTTATTCAAATTAAGCGATAAATTTAAACCTTCGAAGAGGTATAGATTTTTTTTCGAACAAAGGTTTTTGTCCGACAATTAATGAAATGAATTTTATGAACATGTCATATGACTATTGTAAAATAATGACATGTACAGAAAGTATGAATAAATGAATATGAATATGAATATGGATTGATTTATAAAAGTGAAAGGTTCTGAATACAATTTTTTTTGTTCAATTACATACCTACAGTAACAAATCTTCGATAGGATCTTCTTTAAATACAAGTATTTTATTTATATAACTAGCGGTGGCCAACAGTGTTATACGTGTTAATCCAAGATAAAAAAAACCTATATGATAATCCAGGGTCAAATTAATCCCCATACCAAATTTCATACAAAACGGTTCAGACGCTTGAGAGTGAAGAATTAACGAACATACTCCCACACGCACAGATTTTCGCTTTTAGTGGGATAATATTTTATTTATATGTTTATTTTATTTGCCTACATGCCCATATCTTTCTTTTCTATTATTTTCGAATGAGATTGGCCCTCTGGTGTCGAGAGTTAAACAAGGTGCCCTAGAGGCCTCTGAATTGGCTTAACGACTGTCGTATATACAATGCCTACGTGACAAATCATAAAATATGCTATCTAGTCCGGCAGTCGTGAAGCCATGTCAGAGGTCCTTAGGGCGGCTTGATAAACTCTCGACACCAGAGTTGGCCACTCTCATTCGATAAGCTACTAAGCTAAGTATGTAAAATCTAAGCTCATCAACCTTTTACCGCCAGAAAAAAAAAACAAAGAATGCCCTCTTCATCATATTCCTAAAGATAATAAGGGCTGTAAACCACAAGATAACAAACTAAACTAAAATCATAATACCTATATTTGTACGACCTCTATGACTCAAATCTGACTCACACATTCTTAACGCTTTTTATAAACGCTTACATTAATAATACTTGGAAGGAGCTGGGCGCCCACCACGATGTATCTGCACAAGAGAACTCCCCTAACGAATTAATTCTGCGGTGAGTCGCGACCCTCAGTGATGAGGAAATACGACTCAAGAGAGACATTAATAATACAAGTGATTTAAAAAAGCTTTAAAATGAAAGTGACAGAAAAAAACAATTTTTAAATGATTGATTAGCCAATCTATTCTCTGTAGCCATGTTAACTGTTTATTGGTTAATCGAACGATTAAAAAAAAGGTTGTCTAAACCATATGTATACATATGCTGCAAAACCCTCGACTATGGTAATTTTTTGGTTTTTCAAGTTAACTCTAAATATTTATTATTAAGAGTGACTTAAAAAACCTTAGCTTCACTAATGTAAGGTAAAAGTCCTATAATTTCTATAGTTATCGTTTAATTCTAAAGTTTTCCGCCATTTGCTTGTTAATAATAAATGTAAGCCTACATTGTTAAAACGAATGTAAGTAATTACACCTTGATTTAGGTGATCCGTAGTAAATATTTTTTATTGCAAACATATTTTGGCAGCGCCCGTAGCTCAGCTAGCGGTAGTAAACGCATGTGATTACCAGTAAAGCAATTTTTGACGCGGTCAGTCCTTGGATGGGGACCATAAAGTGGCATTCCATTTTGGGCGCATCCGTGGGTCGGGTGATACGTTAAAATGTAAGTCCCGGCTGTTTGTCATAGTACGGCAGTCGTTAAGCCATGTCAGAGGCCCTTGATAAACTCTCGACACCAGAGTTGGCCACTCTCATTCGATAAGAAGAAGTTTTTCGATACTCGCTTACTGTGACTTAAATTTATGTTATATATAAGGCAATGCCTTTTATCTAAAACTATGACTAACATAAAGTATATAGGTATGTATATCTAAGGTTAGTCATAGAGTAAATACTCTATAACCGTTCAAAACAGGCACCTCAAAGATAACCGCCGTATAATCGGTGCAAATAAATAATTACTTAGCGTTACTTAGCCAAGTCAATGAACTAGCGTTTAGGCGTGGGTGTAAGAGAATATTGAAAAAAGTAGCTTGTAGTAATAATTGTAGGTTAAGAGATAACAGTGATACGCATTAAGGTTCTTCTTTTTATTGTTTGGAAATAGCGACTAGTGTTGAGAGTTTTTGAACTAACCTTAGGGCTTGACATATGTACGCACGAACAACTCTTTTACATGCTTTAGCTAAAATTATTCCTATCACTTGTAACGTAATGGATAAGCAGGAACTAAGTCTAAGGCTTTATATTCTAATTAATCTCTAGATTACTACTGGGTACTAGCGGCTTCGCTCGCATTAAGAAGTAAAACTTGCATCCCCTATTTCACTCCTTTAAAAGTGGCATTTCCATTAATCCTTTCTTAGCGGATGCCTACTTCATAACATCTACCTGCATGCCAAATTTCAGCCCGATCCGTTCAGTGGTTTGGGCTGTGCGTTGGTAGATCACTATTTCACTATGTCTGTCAGTCTGTCAATCAACTATGAATTTTACATGTTTCAATTGCAAAAAGTTAAAATGAGCCGTTTAGCCAAGGCGTACAAAAATAAATAAACATACAAGAACTAATATTGTCAATTCATTAACATTATTTAGTCAAGCCACTCTAACTGGCGTTGAGGTGATTCATCAAACATATTTTACATGTTTGTTTTATGGTCGATGTGAGAACTGATAAAACTAGGACAACCATGACATTCATACAGTTTGGGTTAGTGTGTTTTTTTTAACTTTCATTTTATTTACCTATCGCTTTGCAAATTTACGTAAAACATGTTCATTAATAAAATTTAAGGTAATCGATCGAATTCTTAATCAACGTGAATTCTCTCTCTATGAGTCGTATTTCCTCATGACTGAGGGTCGTGACTCCCCCGCAGAATTAATTCGTTAGAGGAGTTCTCTTCTGAACTTAAATACTAAGTAAGTTTAAACCGTGATTACAAAGTATAATTATGTTATATTTCTGTATGATTTTTAGCAAATCTATGGCTTAAGAAAGCCTCTTATTATTTTTTAAAGATTACTTTGCAGTGTTATTTATTTCATGTGTATTAGGCTTTTTTATCCCAAAACAACATGTGGAAAACCGAATGCACTATTATTTTGAAAACCGAATGCACTATTAATTTGAACTCGTAGCTCTCTTGCGTAGTGTAGGAGGAACAAACATCAACAAACCAACTGACTTATTTTCTCTTCTACATAATGGTAATATACTATATTGAATGTTTTCCTTTTTAATTTATCTAAAGGTATTTTTAAAGGTTTTTGTTTTTTTAAAGGTATTTTTTTGTAGTCTCTCCTAAGGTTTGCCTCCAAAATTGATTTTCCATTCTTTCTTTTTGTCAAAAATCCCAATAAAAATCTGGTACGAATCTCCTAAGCTACATCATAACAAGCTAGATGGTATCTATTACTGAACGAGGCTGCGGTTTTTGCTTCCTTAATTTCAAGTATTATTAAGTACATGATCTGTTTCACAAGGTTTTATCCTAGTTACGAGAAAATTGATCTTAATTAGCATAATTAAGACCAAATTTAGATTGACACAGATCTACGGATTAAAAAAAAAATTTGATGAAATTTTATTGTCTGGATTAAAACATATATGGTACTTTGACAGATTGATTGCCTGGAAGATATTGCTCTTAGCGATAAGGCCGCCAATTCAGACGCTATTTTTACTTTCTATGTTTTTTTTATTGTTTTGTGTGGTGTTTCAACAAAGTATTTATTTATTTATCTATCTACTACAACTGAATAAGTTCGAACGAGTGTGGCAAACTCTGGTGTCAAGAGATTGTAAGCTACCTGAAAGGTCTCTGATATGGACCCTCGATAAACACATAGTCTAATCTTTATCCCGTTTAAACGAGGGTAACTCCGTAGGGCACTGCTGTAGTAATTAATAAAATATAATAAATATCACAGTAATATTTTAAGGCAAAAGTTTGTGAGTGAGTATGTTTGTTTGTTACTTTTACCTAAATTAACACATAGTCTATTTATTAAGCCGAATAAACGCGAGTAAACCACGGGGTGCTGCTAGTTATTAGAAATAGTAATAAAAAAACTCACCATCAGAAGGTTCGGTGACTTTTTCTGGCGCTTTAGTAACAGCATCCACAGTGTTCGTCCAAGTCATCAAAGGAGGGTAGTCTGTAGTAGAAGTTACTTCAGACACTGTCAAGGGAATATCGCTCTCTGTAGCTGGTTTCAAGATCTCTTTTTCTGTGGCGATTTCTTGTACCGTGCTGGGTTTTTCTTCTTCTTGGACAGTAGTCTCCTTTTCGGAGACTTTTTCGGTTGTCTCGTTTGTTATTTCAGGAGTTGTTTCTTTCTGCTCGTCTTGATTGGGTGTTTCTTTATCATCAGTTGGTTCTGTGTTTGTGGATTCTTTTACTGGTTCTCTTTGGTTTTCTGTCTCCTGATTGGTCGAATCTTTGTTGTTATTTGTTTCTGTGCCCGATTCTTTCTCGATATCCTGACTAGTCGTGTCTTTTTCTACATTGACTGTTGTTTCTTTCTCACTTTCTGTTGAAATTGTTTCAACGACTGCCTCTGTCGTTTTTTCAGTTTTCTCTGTTTGAGTCTCTGTTGTAAGAACCGTTGTTTCAACCGCTTCAGTTGTTTCAACAATTTTCTCTGTAGTAGTTGTTGATGGAGTTGTTGTTGACGTTGTTGTTGTAACTTTAGGTTCTTCTTTAGTGGTTTGTGTTGGGTTTATGTAAGTGATAGACACTGATGATGGTCTAGTGAGTAAAGGTTTAGAGCTGGTCGATTGAGGTAGAATAGTTATATTTAATCTTGGAGGTATAGGGAACGGCTTTTTCGTTGACGGTCGGTTTGGTGGTGGTCTATAAGGTGGTTTTCTAGTTGTGTTGTATAATGCTATCGGTGGCTTAGGTTTTAATGTTGACAACGTATATAGCGGTCTTGTGGTATTGTAAGGCTTATGAGTTGGCCTTGTGAACGGTCTAACAGGCTTTCTAGTCGGTTTTTTAGTTGTGGTTGATGTTACTGTTGTTTCTTCCTCTGTTTTGTCTTGAGTAGTTTTCTCTGTACTACTCGTAGGACTTGCTGATCCTGAAACCGTTTGGAAGGTAGATAACTTTATAGGCACTTCAGTGACTGGTCGATCAGTATTCTCTGACAACTTTGTAGTTGTTTCGACGACAACTGCGGTTGTTACTTTTTCGTCGTTGATTATTCTGTTGTCGATAGTTGTTTGTTCGTCAGATTTTGTTTCAAGTTCGAGAGATTCAGTTTTTTCTGCTTCTCGAGTGGTTGTTTCGATTTTCTGTGTTGTTGGTTTCTTGGTACCGAATATTTCGGGTATTTTGTGGTGTGTTTCCGGCTGTGGATGGACGAAGTTTGCGTTGTCTATTGAGTTGTCGTCTATGTGGTTTGTGAGGATCTGTGGTATGACTGTCTTGTCTGGAACCTGACAGCACGATCCGAAGTAAAACCTGGAATAGAGAAAAATCTGTATTAGGTTGTTTTAAATTGAGCTTTATACTATCGCAAACGAAAACCAGATCCTAAAATTAATGTAGTACTTGTCAATCATAATCATTAACATCTACTAAAATCGGGTATAAATGTAAGTAAAGAGAGACTGTAACTATAAGCAATTCAGCATCAGCATAGCACGTTTGGTCTGAAATGGAACTGGCAACTTTGTATCAGCAAGCTATTTAACAAAAGTATTTTAAATTATTTTGATGCGAACATGTCTTTGTGTGTTTTTCTTTTGTTTTTTATCTGTCACATATTGAGTGATGGTGCTTTGTTTTCTGTTTCCGTTGCAATATTGTCTATGTAGTCACCAACCTGCATGGAATTAATATATAATAGGTAAGAGAGGAAATGAAAATCCTTGCCAACCTGTCGATACAAGTTCCAAGATGGCTGCCGTTCGCTTTAAGGCAGTCGATAGCGAACATGCAGAGCCCCTCCTGGCCCGTGCGACGTGACACGCAGGGGAGGTGCCTGATGTTCCGCGCTAGAGGCACGGGTCCTGGAACAAGAGAAAACACATTGTAGAGTTTATTGTTTAACAATTTTTACAAGAGAGTACACATTATAGAGGTTTTTTGTTTAACTTTTTTACAAGAGAGTACACATTATAGAGGTTTTTTGTTTAACTTTTTTACAAGAGAGTACACATTATAGAGATTTTTTGTTTAACTTTTTTACAAGAGAGTACACATTATAGAGGTTTTTTGTTTAACTTTTTTACAAGAGAGTACACATTATAGAGATGTTTTGTTTAACTTTTTTACAAGAGAGTACACATTATAGAGATTTTTTGTTTAACTTTTTTACAAGAGAGTACACATTGTAGAGTTTTTTTTTATCAACTTTACGGGTCCTGCTACCAGAGAGTACACATTGTAGAGATTTTTTGGTAACTTTATCGGGTTTGCACTTGACCATAGTTTGCCTGATAGTAAGCAAAGGCTATTTCATACAGGACCTTATTCTCAGATAGACAGCATATTTGTTTCAGGCACTTCTGAACGACAATTCCCACAAATTGTGAGAAATTGTATCTTAAAATAGAGCAAGGTTTTTACAACTGTGTTTTGCTATAAAAAGTCTCCAATATTGGTCCGAGGATTACCAGCTAACATACATATTAAAAAAGACAGCATATACATCACCAAAATAAAACAAAAGTGAAAGATTATGTGCATTGGGCTGTCTGAGCGCTTTAGACGATTTCATGCAGGAAACCTTTTGATGGACAGGATTTTCCTTTAACTCTCAGGAGAAGAGTCTTTCAATTTGGTACAGTTTTTTAGAGTGGAAGCGGTATTGATATATCTTATACATGGTGTCCTACCCCTCAGACAAGAGGCGTATTTTAGTGAGCGTACTAGCACATACTTATGGAATAGAAATACCAATGTATGGGAGTGACATCACGATGCGCTTCGCGGGGGGAAATAGTTACGTAACTCCCGTACATTGGTCTTTCTATTCCATAAGTATGCGTCAGTACGCTCACTAAAATACGCCTCATGTCTAAGAAGGTTTGTTGGCAGTATGGTTGGTTTGCTATAAGGAGACTATGATATGATTCGATTGATGATAACTTCAAGTATGGATTTTTGTGTTGCAATAGAAAAGACAAAAAAACAAGGAAAAGTATAACGAAACGAAGCCATAGTTTACTTTTGTAGGAACCCACTGCTTCGCTAGCGGTAATAAGTAGTATGATATATAATATTAAAGTTTCATACAAATTGCAACCGCTATTTTACCCAGTTAAAAGTGGAATTTCCAAATCTACTTTCTTAGCGGATACCTACATAGGTCCATCACAGTATCTAACTATGCCAGATCACAGCCCGATCAGTAACAGTGGTTTGGGCTGTGCGTTGATAGATCAGTCAGTCAATTAGTCAGAATCATAGGAGGATCCCAATTCCCACACAAAACTATCAAGTTCAAAATTATAAGAAGAACACAGATTCTCAACGTGTACATATACATATACATATATCTGCTTAAGTATACTTTAATTAAAATAAATACCATCTAGATTGACAAGGAAACTCACAAAAACCACTATCAAGATGGAGGATCAAATTAAATTAATATCGAGTAAAACCTTTTTTACAAAACTCACAACAAAAAATACTCACAATTTTTCCTCATGCAAAAGACATCAACGAAATCTCACATAAACTAAAATTATGACAAGTAGCGACATCTATTTCAGAATGGAAAAATCTTTCTATTCAACCTTGGCGGTTTTAGAGAATGAAAACCTTTCAGTGATGTGAAAAAAGTACCAAGGCTAGCGGATAGATGGCAGTTATAACTTACAATAGAATATATACAACACCAAATTAGAAGATTACAAGCGTCGACATTTTTGAATTCATCATTATTCCTAGACTTCGAATATGGTTGAGCCTAGAACATGTAATAAAATTGGTCAAAAATGTGTTTGTCTCATTACTTTCCTGAATGTGTTCGTACTTAGTTTCTTGTCGCAAAATAAATGATTATTTCCTTTTCATTTTCAAAATACTTGATTTGATATTGCTGTGAAAACTTTCAGACCCTACATATTTCAATTCTGAATGAATTTCAGATTGAATTTTATTTAGAACACAGCGTTCTAGTCTCATAAGCAAACGCTTGTATGTAAAGTTTGCAATATAACATTATATTATGTTCTTAAGAACAATGGTGACTTAGTAAACAATGATAATTATCACAAAAAGTAATCCTCCATTCAACAAAGACCACTAAACCATACAACAAACAAGTAAAACAAAGTAGCTACCAGTTACACAAATAAATCAAGTTCGTCTGTTTATTACTGCCAAACTTTCACGTTTACTAAGTGTTTATTAATGCCAAACTTTCATGTTTACCATGTCAGAGGCTCTTAGGGCGGCTTGATAAACTCTCGACACCAGAGTTGACCACACTCATACGATGTGAAGAAGAAGAGGACTGACAAACTTTTATCGTTATATCATTCAGCAAAATAACTTAATATTTTGCAATGTAAGTATATACTTTAGCTACATATATGTACATATATGTAAGTAGGTACTTGTCAACAATGACAACTAACTAGCCTTAGTAACCAAAATCCTGTCTTGTACTTTGCCCAAAAGGTTAGTCTAGTTATTCAACGGGGCAATGCAGCCAGCATTTTGGGTACGCTGCCTTTTGATAAAGTTAATTAGTTCGGTTGTATGTTTATAATATTTATTTATGTTATATTTGAAGTGTATTTATAGGATATGTAATTTTATTGTTTGATAAATAATTCATTTTACACAGATAAAAAATATACTTCATTCCATATGACCCTACACGATATAGATCACAAGACCCGCATTAACTCAAGTAAAACCAAAAACCAGTAACACAAATAAGTCAAACCCGTCCGTCCGTCAGTGACGTCACGAATACCGTTGGTTGACCACAGTGTGTGTATGTGTTGTTCAAGGTTGACTTCGTTTGTGGGTTTCAAGAGTACTGACATAGATTGCGTTGAAGAATATGTGTGATGGGTTTACGTGTACTGATTAGGTTTGGTTTACTAATCCAACCAATCAAACTCATAATTCTAGCAAAAAAATAATAGTCTAAATATAAAACTCTCAAAAAGGTGATTGACTGACTGACTGGGTGACATAGTGATCTATCAACGCACAGTTCAAACCAGGATGGATCGGGTTGAAATTTGGCATGCAGGCAGATGTTATGACGTAGGCATCCTCTAAGAAAGTATTTTTGGAAATGCCACTTTTAAAAGGGTGAAAAAGGGGTTGTAAGTCTTACTTCTTAATGCGAGCGAAGCCGCGAGCACTCACTAATGACACATAAAATTATTTCGATTGACATCTTAAATACAATTATCAGCGCAAAACTGTAAATTGTATATATTAACGGAACAAGGAAATTTTCGCTAAGGTAAAAGTTTAGTCCTACGTCTTTAAACTAACCTTTTGTATTAACGCTATCATTATAAGATTCGCGATTTATAGCATATTCTTCTTACTTCTCGATACTTATTCGATACTTAGTGTTGAGAGTTTTTAAACCACCCTTAGGGCCTCTGACACGGCTTAACGATTGTCAGTGTATATATATGCCACCATAAAATACGGTACTTTTCAATATCAATTTATTGATCATTATATTATACTGTCAAATAAGATAAGACAATAAAAGCTCAATTTCCGCCAACAAAAAAGATGGAAGAGTCAAAGATCCTCCAAATCACAACTAAGTTATTAAGGAAACAATAAAACTGTACTTAAATAAATAAATAAATATTTCGGGACATTGCACACAACGCCATCTAGCCCCACACTAAGCAAAAGTAACTAACTAACTAAGTTCATATCTAACATTAAGTTAAATACATTGTTAAATGGACGTGATTTATCTTGACTTTGTAAGTTTAATTGTACATTGCAATAAAATAGCTAAGGTTAAAATTGAGCCTTGATATATTGTATTTGGCTCCTCAGTAACATATAGCTGTTATAGCCTTCCTAAAATTGTTTATTTTTTAAATATTTTTATTTAAGTTCAAGATGCATATTTAATGTTTGTAGATTTACGATAAAAACTAGAGAAATGTAATATGTAGCTCAGCTAGCGGAGGCAATCGCATGCGATTACCAATGTTAAGCAAAGGTCGCGCGGTCAGTACCTACGTGGATGGGTGACCGAAAAGTGGCATTCCATGTTGGGCACTTCCGTGGGTAGGATGAGACGTTAAATTATAGGTTCTGACTGTTTGTCTAGTACGGCAGTCGTTAAGCCATGTCAGAGTCCCTTTGGGCGGCTTGATAAACTCTCGACACCAGAGTTGGCCACTCTCATTCGATAAGAAGAATTCTTTTTATATTCTAACACTAACATCCTATCGTCTATGGTTCAAGTGAATAAAAAAAACAATCATCTATCGGTTTAATCTATTTTTATGGTCTGTAGGCGTGATCGATGGTGTGAAATGGCGATCCAATCAACACGGCATATGGAGTCAATGACTTGCATGATTTATTATAGTAGATAGATAGATAACTCTTTATTGTAACACATATTGAAAAAAAGACAAACAGAAACACAAAAGACTTATAAAATAGTGCCACAACTGGCGGCCTTATCGCTAATAGCGATTTCTTCCAGGCAACCGTAGGATAGACATGGTATAGTAGAGCGGAAAGTATTATTTTAACTTTTACATCAAAGTTTTCGAATAGTCCTTTGTTCATTGGATTATAGATAGATAGATAACTGTTTATTAAAAATACCAACAAGAAGCACACAAAACATGAATCTAGTGCCCTAATTGGCGGCCTTATCGCTAAAAGCAATCTCTTCCTGGTAACAAATCGTAACGTGATTATTGTGTTGTAGGTCCCGTATTTCATATACGTTTATAAATCATAATACGGTCGTCTTTATGCCATATCAAAGACCCTAAGAGCGCTTTAAAAACTCTTAACACTTGAGTTAGCCACTCTCATATGAATATAACTTAATTTAATGAAAATATCAAAAACACCAGGCCAAAGGGTTTTTAAATCTAGAGTAAATAGGTTTCTTCTAGGCAAGCGTGCTACATCTTAGACTACATCGGTGCTTAACATCAGGCAGGCTTTAGTCAAACGCAAGCCTATTCCGTGTAAAAAAATGACATCTATGTATCTGCATACCATAAAAAACTTTATGTTATGATTGTAGGAAAGATAAACTTTAATAAGCTTGATGATTCATTTAAACTTTCCTAAGTTTATAACGCCGTATCCATATCGCCATATATCTTCTCCATTCGATTTTCAGAAGTAAATGAAACTTTGGAGAAATATGTACCTAGTGTTTATCCGCTGCAACTGCTCCTTAACCGGCTTCAAACAACAAACTTGGTGGTTTTTAGGTGTGTTCCTCCATATACCACCGCCACACCTCTCCTCCTAGCCAAAGTGGCTTCCGTGGCTCTTAAGATCTTACCAACACCGCACTCTGTACCTTCAACTTGGCTTACTTTCAAATACGATTTCCTACTAATCTTGCTTTTCGAAATACAAATTTAGTTAGTGTTTTTTTAATACAGGATAGGTTTACGTTTGACTACAGCCTGTCTGATATGCACCACTGTAGCACTACCATTATTTTATTTATTTTACTGAGTACACTTATTTATTAATTATCTCTCCCTATAAATCCATCTAGCGGCGCCTTGCAGTGCTACCCGCGTTATTCCGGGATAAAAATAACCTATGTGTTATCCAGTGTCCAATCTATGCCCATATCAAAGTTCATTGAAATTGGTTTGGCTGTTTGAACATAAAGAACAAACATTCAATCATATACATACGAACTTTTTCCGAATTATTATATACGAATCTAAATATAAAACTCAAAAGTGACTAACTGACTGACTGACATAGGGATCTATCAGCGCACAGTCCAAACCACAGGGTGGTTCAAGCTGAAATCTGGCATGCAGTTAGATGTTATGACGTAGGCATCCGCTAAGAAAGGATTTTTGAAAATGCCACTTTTGAAGGGATGAAACAGGGGATGCAAGTTTTACTTCTTCATGCGAGCGAAGCCACCAAAACCCGTTACGAATATTAATGTGACATGAATTAGGCCGATTACTTAAAAAAACTTGTCTTACGAAAAATCATCTTTTTTTACGTGGGATAGGTTTACCTTTGACTACAGCCTGCCTGATGTTAAGCATTGCTGCAGCCTAGGGTGTAACACGCTTACCTAGAAGATACCTATTAACTCTAGATTTGAAAACCCCTGGATTGTAGTTCAAATAATAAAGTTATCTCAAGTAAAAGCCAAGTAAACCCACTATCTTCAACAGCGTAATGCGAGCACAGGTGTCACCGCGACCTCAAAGTGGCTCCGATGTGGGTCAATAACCTCGCGACCTTATCTTACTGACTCAGCGGGTGAAAACTGACCAAGCATACGCACTGGGTTGGAAGTTGCTTGGATGGGCGACTTTAAGTTGCCAGGATAGATTGCTTCTATTTATATATTTAGCTCGTGATGTAAAACTATCTGTTTTTGCATAGTTGCATGGATATCTTAATAGTTGTAGGATATTACGATTCCCGCATAATACAAGTAATTATACAAATACATATTAAAATTTGAAATTACTTGTGTTGAGTCTGGTCGTTTCTATGTATAATAAGTACGTATTTACAAAAAAACCTATAGGTATATGTATTATATCCATTATCTAGTACCCATGATACAAGCGTTTGAGCAGAAAAAAAAACTACTTTTCAAAAGTCAGGTGCCAAGTTCACAGATCCTACAAGCGTAAGCTTAGTATGGGGCTAGTTGGCGCTGTGAAATATTTATATCACTGTTTATATTATTTATATATACAGTCCTAATTTTTAATTAAATAAAAAAAGGTGTAAGAAACCGTGTTTTTAATTCAAAAAAACATGTCGGTTGCGATAGACATTCTACTTTGAATTCATCATCATCATCATCATTCTTAGCCCTTATCAACCCTCTGCTAGATATAGAATACCTATGTATATAAAATATATATATATATATACATATATAAGCCTATACCCAATAGGGATCGGTGTTGTGCCCTATTTATGATTAATTAACGTATGACACCGATGTAATTTATGTAAGTTTTATTATTCATAGCTGTACAACACTGTATTTTATGCACAATAAACATATTATTATTTTTTATACTAGTGGGTGCTCGCGGCTTCGCTCGCATTTAGAAGCAAAACTTGTAACCCCCATTTCACCCCTTTAAAAGTGGCAATTCCAAAAATCCTTCCTTAGCGGATGCCTACGTCATAACATCTACCTTCATTCCAAATTTCAGCCCAATCCGTCCAGTGGTTTGGGCTGTGCGTTGATAGATCACTGTATCAGTCAGTCAGTCACCTTTGAGTTTTATATACATAGATTATAATTTAACCTGCTCAAAACAATTCCAAATTGAACATTTTAAGTGGTATAATTATCATTAATTAATGGTTCTTGATTGAACAAAACCTATAACTTTGCGAAATAAATATTTTAACTAATATAAAATCCCCATCAACTTCTTACCTAGTGCGTAGTCACAATGCATTTTTAATATCATCTAAAGGCGCGTAGAGATGACTCATACACTTTCTTTTAATTTATGATAAACCATGACTTATCCTTGAAATAGGAAATACTGGTAGTTAAAATAACTTTCGATATGTCTCAATGAATATTTAGGAGGAATGAGCCAGTTTTAAGTTTAGATTTAAGAAATATTACATCTTACCTAATCTGTACAAAAACTTTGTATGATAGCCAACTTAAGTCATTTTTTGAAATAGAAAAAGGGTTTCGAAAACGCCCTGGGGTTGACTGACAAGGTATATTATTGATTATTTCAAGTCAATGCAACTTGTAACACACATTTTAGTGCAATCAAGATTGATTTGGTTCGATTTGCTCTGGGTACTAACTATGACATACAATACATTTCTATAGCAATCCAGCGTGGGAATGCAGCCAGCGTTCTTGGCTCCATACCACATGTGGATGTTTTAAATTAAGGTTTAATGTACATATATTTTTGTTCGTTTAGTGTATATATTGTATATATAATTATTATGTTGGACATGATTTTAAATAATAAAACTTGACATTATTTGGATTATAAAAAAATACTGGGACCCAAAATGTATAAATACATAGTCGGTTTTCAAAATTGACGTGCATTACACATCTCAAACAATGTTCCGCGGCATTTCTCGGCGAAATCTCTTGTTCTAGCTACGAACTTGATGGATGGATTCATACAAACATTCTTTATATTTTCTAGAGCAAAAAAATAATTGTAATTATGATATACAATATTTTTTTTATAAATGAGACATATTTGGCGGGGGCCGCCCCCTTCGAAAGGTAAAACAAACAAACAACAGTCCATCTTTAATTCCCCTGGATTATTGCACATTAGAAGGTTTTATGGGATCGGTACATCGAGCGTCATCGAAAGACTTTGGACCCGATGGAACTATCTACAAAAAATCCAACAATTTGTAAATCCAACAAATTATTTAATCAAACATGATTGCCATACGAACTCCCAAAAAGTTTTCATTACATGAAATAAGTCACTATTGTGTGTTTTAAGCAGGTACAGCGCCATCTAGTTTTTTTATACCGTTATTATAATTGAAAACTCATTGTTACTGACAACAAGCTAAATATTATTTACTATATTAGTGGACGCCCCCGGCTTCGCTCGCATTTTTTTGGGATATAAAGCCTATGTATGATATTTTTAGGACGTCATACTAGGTACCTACATATAAAAAAACATGAAGATTTAAATTTAAGTTCGTTATATTCAACAATTTATATTTTTTGTATCTGTATGTCTGTTTATTTAGACGCTCATCACGCAGAAACGGCTGAACGGATCTTCATAATTTTTAATATGTTGGTAGTATGACGTCCCGGAAGTGTCATACATAGGCTTTATATCCCAAAATAATGCGAGCGAAGCCGCGGGCGTCCAAGTGTCAAACGAATTCCGTAACCCATGATTCATACATGTATACATACATAATATAACCTAGTTTCTGAGAGCAAGGATGTGAAAGTAGCTCGCCACTTCCGAGACAGGCTCAACTTGTCTAGAAGGATGGCTTGTGCAAATTAGGCATTTAGGCAAAGTCTAGACAAGTTGTCGTTATTGTGTTTATGAATTTGTTCAGTATTTTACATTCATTTTCTCTTCTAAATGCTACCTTTAGGTTTTTTTATATATTTTTTACGTCTTCTTCTTATCGAATGGGAGTGGCCAATTCTGTCGACGATAGATAAATATTTATAGCCGTATCTGCATCATGTTAATACTCGTTATGATATCAACCGTGGTTTCTGCGACACAGGATGTTCCTAGTGCAGAACCCACAGGCATATCAAAAATGCAGTATTTCTAGTCAGATAAGTCAAATATGTTAATTAAGTTAATTGTTAAGGTAAATCAACATCATCAGCCCGTTATCGCCCACTGCTGAGCATAGGCCTCTCTTCTTGTATGCCACTCGTCCCGGTCCTGCGCAGATTGAATCCAGGTGCTCCCTGCGGTTGTTCTAATGTCGTCATCCCACCGCATTGGTGGGCGACCCCCAAACATTGGTTAAGCTAAATAAATTATTCTTATACCCAAAACTAATGATTCGTTGCTGAAGGAGCAATCATCGGTCAACTAATATGAAAGCAAAGCTCTAAACATCACGCAAGCATCGACTTTCGATTGCACTCAAAATAAAGCCCAAAAAGTGTAAGCGTAGTAAATCATCCGCCATATTTGAACGCAACCAATAACATGTGATGTGTCATTAATAAAAGTGAAAATGCAAGAGTGCATGTTGACATGATATGAATCATCTACTTTTAAGTGATTTCTGAGAAAGGGGGACGTTTTCCAAATCAGTTGTGTAAAATGTTAGAGAGAGAGGGAGCGGGGAGGGGAGGGGAGGGAGAGAAACAGCGCATTTTCGGTTAGTAATAGTATGTGTTAACACTGGTTAAGGACACTACTCCTAATATAGAGTTGGAAGAGCTAACACAATCAAGAAAGTTAGATAAATTCGAAATGTAGACATATTTCTTTACTTCACAGCAGCAAAAAAACATATAATATTTTTCTCTCTCTCTCTTTGTCCTTGTTAAATTAAATATTAACATACAGTCGCTAGTTTATTTTGCTAGCTATTTCTCTAAGGTTGCTCACTTTTTTTCTGCAGGCGTTACAGCTAGTTTATCGTATAGACAACTGACCTTGCATGTAATCCATATTGAGTATGACAGGTCCTGCTCGCACGCAGCCGAGGTTCACCACTGCATGACACAACACAGCCGCCACTATGAAGTTGACACATATCGCTCGGTACCCACTGCGCCGTCTGTTTTGGATGTCATTTGCGAGTTTTGATATGTCACTGTCACTTGTCAGTTCAGGTACGGAGTGGCTGTAGGGCCACGTGCTTATAGGAGGACCCATTTTGCTATAAGGCTTGTTGCATTGTTTTTGAACAGTGTCTGGAACAAACGAAAAGTTGATATTAGTATAGAATAGTATAGAGAAAGTACTGCAAGCAGAATTTAAACTAGTTTACAAAACATGCTAATAAAGTGTAATTATTTTTTAATTACGTTATGTATTTTGGGAAATATCTTTATTTCAAAGGTCAGCCTGTGGCATCCTCCATTTAAGGCAAAATCGTCATCATGGCAAAACGTATGTCTACAACTTATTTTAGTGGAATATTAAATTGAAATTCAACAGGTTACATATTTGAGCCTTTTGGAGTCGAGACTTTGGGGCCGTGGGGTCCGGGAGCCCATACTATTTTCCAAAACCTCTCGGAGCGCTTGGTTGACGCGACGCATGACCAAAATGCTGGCCTTTTTCTGGCTCAACGTATCAGCATTGCCATCCAGCGTGGTAATGCGGCCAGTATGCTGGGCACGCTGCCCTCTGGTAGTGGGCTGGAGCACTTAGATTATCTTTAGGCTTTTCTAAAGATTTTCTAAGTGCCCCTATTTGTAGTAGTTAGAAGTAGTATGTTTAGTTTTTCTTCCCTTGTTTTTATATTTTATTATTTTAGTGGAAAGTTGTACCTAATCTGGAATAGAATTATTGATAAGAAATCTAAACCAGTTTCAAAAGGACACATGTCCCCGGATATATTGTGGTCCTCGAACATGTCGGTTTCCTCACGATGTTTTCCTTCACCGTTAAGCGAGTGCAAATCCACACCTACTTAAAAATACAAGTCATTGGTTGGGGTTCGAACCAGGGTGCGTCTGGATGAAGAGCAGACACTGGAACCGCTAAGCCACACTCGTTAGACATCATTACATCGCACTAATGTTTATAAAGCTTTTTGTTGTAGACTGGCTAATCTAGGGTCGCAGGTTCGATTCTCACATGACACAAGTAATTATGAATATTAAATTTGTATTTTTTTTTTCAAGTATAAAACTATACTTTATTTACAATAATAAAATATAAAAACAATAAGTATGTATTCACAAAAGAAAAGTACATACATATAATTATATGTATTATATCCGTTATCTAGTACCCATGATACAAGCGTTTGCTTAGTGTGGAGCTAGATGGCGCTGTGTGCAATGTCCCGGAATATTTATTAATTAATTTTTATTTTTGGTACATACTTAGATGAACTTTAAATTTGGCATGAAGGTAAATTAGAACCTGAATTAACGCTAAAACTACTTTTTATGCCAAAACATCCTTTATTTCTTTGCCTATTTGAGTATTTTTAACCAAAAAGCTGAAAATCCAAGGCATTCAACCAGACAGGTTAACCTATGCAAAACTGAGTTACCTAGAATATGATAAGAAACCTAGGTGCGTGATACCAGTTCCCTTCAGACCGGTATTAACTGTAAATTGTACGCTTCCTTCACTCGCTACCTACTTATACTTTAGTTGGTTTACTTTATTTATATTTCAGGGACTAAGTTCTGGGAAAAAAATGTATAGATTGAAATTAAATTGCAATTGAATTATCATCATCATCAGCTCATTAGAGCCCGCTGTTGGGCATAAGCCTCCTCCCTTTTACGCCAGTAATCCGCAGTATTGTTATTGTGTTTATCAGTATAGCGTTGTTAGATGTTTCCTTTCGCAGCTAACTTCTTTAATTATAGAGAATATCATACAATTAAACCGCTTTCCGTGCGTTGTCAGAATTGGGTAAAAATTTAGTACTTATAATGATCAATTTACGCAAGTGAGCGTTTTATTTTATTTTATTTTATTTTAAACATATGCGCCTATCCTCCTATTATTTGTCCTTATGATTTCCTCTCCATCCGACGGTTGCCTGGAAGAGATCGCTTTTAGCGATAAGGCCGCCATTTGTGGCATAAGATTTAAATTTTCTCTTGTTTGTGTTGCGTTCTATTTTATTTGTATGTCCAATAAAGCGTTAATCTATCTATCTATCTATTGTCAGAATTGAGTATGATGATCAATTTAAACATCTCTAAATATGGAAGCGTTTTATTGTATATCTATTTTAAATATGTGCCCCAAATTTGTGTTTATGAAGTAATGTTTGACTACGGATTTCCAGAAACCTGTACTCGTAAGTGACGGTTACGGCTACTCTTGTATCTTATTAAAGCTTAGCAACAAACAATGCTAGATACATCCGAGCAGTTGAATAGTTTTGAGATACGGATATCAGATATGATACATGAAATTGTAGGCTTCAAAATATCAGCACTTTTCAAATCTTTTTCTGAAGTCTGTTAACAGTATCCTGACGGTAAATTTATATGTCACATAGTTGTACAAACACACCCGTTACATTAATTAACTACAATGTGTAGATAATGTGCAACACCGCTAGGTGGCGCCACCGTTACCCATCTGTAGGTTATGCAGGTTCTGTTTATACTATGTTGATGTTCTACTCGTACCTATCTATACATGTAATAAAGCTGAAAAGGGTAAAAAATCTGAAGATAGTAGATATTAGAAAAAAAGTGTAATTTGAATCGATAATCAGCAGTTTGTATATTTTTTCTCTGTTTATCTGTGTGTCTGTTTATTTAAACGTCCATGACGCAAAAACGACTGAACGGATCTTTATGATTTTTGGTATGTGGGTAGTGTAAGGTCTTAGAAATGTCATGGGCTACTTTTTATCTCAAAATAATAAGAGCGAAGCTGCGGACCTCCACTAGTCCATACATATGTGGATGCGGAGGTCTGATGCCATTCACTCTGTGAAAAAATTCAGTTTTTGCCAAATCAGGTAAATTAAGAAACGAACCTTTAAAATTAAGAACATGGCAAAGAGGAACAAAAATATAGAGCCGAAAGTTTTTAAGTTTGTGTATGGGTATGTAGTAATAAGGCTTCGGATTAATATAATTTTTTGTGAACCTCTGCTGAATGATGTTAAATCTATCACTAGGAAATTATCTACTCGGAAGCCTACCATATTTGCTATTCCTATTTTCTATAATAACATTGGTCATAACAACCCATTGTTTCGTATATGTCATTTGTACAATGAACTCAGTAAAAAGAATGTACTAAACTAGATATATTTCATCACAACTTAACTAAATTCAAAAATCTACTTAATAAATGTAATATTACCGGTTATAATAGTGACGTTTTCTACAAACTTTAAGAGTATAACATTATATTGTAAAGAAAGTTGTACACAATAGTTAGACTTATAAATTTAATTTTTTTTCATATATAAGGTTAAATTTGTATTTTATTATAATTTTTAGTTTGTAAGTTGTTTTTGTGTCTGTAAATAAATAAATAAGCCTACTTGAATTCAGGATTAAAGCGGGTAACTCTGTATAGGTTTTTACTACTTAATAGTGTTTACTAGTAAATGCGTTCGTATCAGTGCTGAAAAAGATTATCAAAACTAAGTTACGATGTAGGTTTAAGTTATTCCAAATTACATCTTAGTTTGAAAAGCTCAAATATTCCCTTAGTATTCTAATACATTTTTTCTTTTTTTCTAATATTTTTTAGGTTGCCCAATGTCGCTGGTTACCTTCTACCATTTTATGTTAATTGTATTCTTTGTTTTGGTGCACAATAAAGTATATTTGTTTTGATATTTTCAAATATTTAAAAATGTATACCAAACAAACACAAATAATTATTTGATGAAAAATCTCTAATAAAAGATTTCAACGCGTTTTTCGTAGCGGCTTGCTACGTTTGATGCTACGAAAATAGTATATGTATACTTTCTATCACAGAATTATACATATTATGCACTTATTTAAATTGCAGCTTTTATATTTAAATTGAGATTGTCAAATATGAAAAAATATTATAATTCTTATTTAAAAAAAAAGGCCCCTAATATTTTTATTGTTACGTTACACCGACACAAACTAAAGTGTAAAAAAGTGTATGGCACGAATTGAACGATATTTTTTACGCATGTCTTTGATACCCTTGCTATATTAGTGCCCGTACACTCCATCTATCTATCTACACTTCTTCTAAATTCTTCTTTTCCTCCGACCGCACTTTAAAGAGTGAACCGGTTCTTATTGGGTAAATACGATCCTTAGATCATAGTTATTGCTTACCATCAGGCAAACTATGGGCAAGTGCAGACCTGGTTAAGTTAAAAAAAATAAAGTTAAAACACTTTCTGAATTTTTTAACATTGTAACAGAAACATGACCACACTTAACGACTGAGTAAAAGTTCGTAAGTGCATTTCTATGTTTTTGTAAGTGATGCTTTTTACCTGCTAACTGTAAAAAGGTTTGCAACAAAATTAACAAATATAAATCACTGCAATACTCATAGCTTCAACTAGTTGGTGTTAAACCATTTCAGATGCCCTTGGGCGGCTTGATAAACTCTCGACACCAGAGTTGGCCACTTGCATTTGATAAAAAGAAGAAATATAATATCGAAACAGGGCCAGCATTTTCCTCATTTGGGGTTTTACCATCGACCCAATATGGGGAGAAACTCAGTTTCACCGGATTTTGCATACGGATGTTTTAAGCGATATAATTCTACAAGCATATAAATCAGTTAGTCGTTTTTTTCCAAGGAAGTGCACGCTGTGGTCAGGCATAGCGTAATGAGATAATGAGATGGCTTTAACGAAAAGAAAAATTAGAATATTTTTTTTTAAACTAGAACAGGTTTGCACTTGATCATAGTTTGCTTGATGGCAAGCAATAGTTATGGTCTAAGATGGATCGAGCTTACCAGATAGGAACCGGAAAACCCTAAAAACAGCCCCTTTTCTTTTTCCCATACAAACGTTTACTAACTAAAACGTGGAGTCGATTTGAGTTTTATTTCTATTGTGTAAAGTTCAATTTTGTCTAAGCAATGTAGGTGTGTTCCTAACATCAAATTGGCAATTTGCTTTTTATTATCGTTGTACTAAGTTCACCAGGGTGACGGTTCTGTCCAGGAGAATTTTTTGCCCAGACTATAAAATGGGTAGGAAGAAAATAAATCCACATTACAAATCTTTTAGACAGGACGAAGTCTGTCGGGTTCGCTAGTACTAAATAATAAACTGATAACCCCCTTTTTTGAAGAAGTCGTTTATAAAACATATATCTAGAACAAAGTCTAGGCATAACAAATACCTCCTATTTCGTGATTTTATCAGCCTCAAGTCATATGAAACTCCTACATAACTTTCTTATACATTTGCGAACATAGCGGTCGACACACATTTTTATGTGTTCGACCGTGTACAGAGGAATTTAGTTCTTATTTATTTAAAAATAAGGTATAGATTTTTAGGTAGAATTAAGCTATGGGTGCTTAAATTGTGCTTTGGTAAAGGTTTTTATAAGGATTTAGCTCACATGCACAGACTTTTTGGTAGAGCTGATTTTTTTATTTTTAGCTTAAAGAGAATTTCTGGTTTTAGTTTTAAGTATTTTGGATCCTGAGATTGTTTGCGTTCGAAGCTTAATAATATTGGAATGTCACCAATATTTACTTAAATTGCGTTCTTTGGTGTATCAACTGTATTGAATGTCACAAAAAAGATTTCAAACAAACTATTCTATGGCCGAAAATATGTGCTTACATGTAAATATTGCCTGTGCATAAAAGATTTGTTACTTCTAGTGGCTAAAGTAATTTAAATTATGATAAAGAGTATAAGTATTTTAAAATCAATATTTACATTATACATATTTGCAGTATATTTATATATTATTTTGTATATTTTCTAGGTAAGCAAGCGTGTTACATCCTAGGCTGCAGCAATGCTTAACATCAGGCAGGCTGTAGTCAAACGTAAACCTATCCCACGTAAAAAAAGAGTAGAAATAATCAATTACTTCATGTTTGTCAACAAGGCGGTAAGTTCATTCTTGAACTTAACTGTAACTTGAATGAACATTCTTTAATACAAAACCTGAAATCGTAAAAAAGTTACTTGTCAAGTTGCATCACTGCGTGAGAAATTAACGGTATAAATTTTTGGACACAGAAATTTATTCAACATCTATAGGTATACATATAATAAAGCTGAAGAGGGTCAAAAATCTGTACATAGAAAATATTAGAAAAAAATATGTTCAGGCCATAACAGAACCCTTTTCAGCTGTTTTTATATTTTTTGTTTTATCTGTGTCCCTGTTTGTCTGTTTATTTAAACGCTCATCACGCAAAAACGTCTGAACGGATCATTATGATTTTTGGTATGTAAGTAGTATAGGGTCTTAGGAGTGTCATAGGCTACTTTTTATCCTAATATAACGCGAGCGAAGCCGCGGGCGTCTACTAATTTTATATACTTTTGTGGCTTAGAGGTCTTTATTATTTGTTCGCGGTTAGCAAAGTTAAGAATTTCACCTTGCTCAGTGTCAGTCTTTCGATGGTTGATCGAAAAAAATGGTATTTCGGAATAGAAAACTTGGACACTTCCGTAAGTCGAAGGACAACTCAAATCGTAGGTGCCCTATGTATGTTTGGTTTAAGCCTAATCTAAATTTAAAATACTTTACTACTACAAAAAATATTACAAGAATAACAAAAACCGACACAATTTGTTGCACCAATTAGGAATATTAAGTACAGTTTTTTTAATGACCTTACAAATTATTATTTTTCATCGAAAATGATAGACAGATTATCGCTTCAAAATTCAGGTCATCTTTGTGGAATCATTTGATTCGCTTATGGTTTTTATGCCCTAGATATTAGGACTTGTTTTTGTATAATCTAAACCGCGTATCTTCGCTAAAACATATCATAGGATTTTAAACATTACCTACCAAGGAATAAGAGTTACTTTACTTTGCAAGTTTATTTCTAGGTCTAAAGTTCGATGGACAATCAAAAGAAGGCGTATAAATAATGATGATTCGTTTTAATGATTTCGTATTGAGCTAAATCAAATCTAATTCTATTCATCATTTTCTTAGAATGAGGGCTATTGTACATACCTATAATAAATTAATGTGTGGTCGACATATGGGTACAATTGAATGGTTTATTGTATTTATTTATATTATCATTAGCAATTATTACTTAAATGCTTTGTTTAGTGAAACTCAAAAATATTAATCCTCTTATCTATACTAATATTATAAAGCTGAAGAGTTTGTTTGTTTGAACGCGCTAATCTTAGGAACTACTGGTGCGAATTGAAAAATTATTTTTGTGTTGAATAGACCATTTATAGAGGAAGGTTTTAGGCTATATAACATCACGCTGCAACTAATAAGAGCGAAGAAACAATGGGAAATGTGGAGAAAACGGGGAAAATTATTCATCTATGAGGGCTTCCGTTGCGTGCGCTGCTAAAATGGTTCAAGAAATCAAAAAAATGTGATGAAAGAATTATTCCTCTTGAAATGATCTAACAAAATGTCTGCAACAGTATATGTCTATCTTATGAGGTTAACTCACTAGAACTGTTTTTATGGTAATAACTATTCCACGCGGACGAAGTCGCGCGCACCAGCTAGTCCTCTTATAATTATAGAGAACACGGACGCAGTTTTTGGGATAAAAAGTAGCGTTATGTCAATTTTGGGACCCTATACTATATTCGTACTTAAAACACGATGATCTCAAAAAAAATCAAAATTATTTACTGTCATATAAAATATACTCATAAATATAACTCTAAAACACCGTACTGCACAAGCGGGGGCGTCTGTGTTACGGTGATGAGCTCCTTCCGGGGTCTTAGCTTTGGAAAAGGGTACATTTGAAAATGTACTTTTACAAAATTGAATTAAATTAGATCAGATTTAATTAAATATATTGAAATTACAAACATCAGAAATTGTTTTTAAATATGTACGAGTAAAATACCAATGTCGAAATTTAATACAAATTCAAGATATAATTTTTATTTTTTTAAAAGTCTTCACATTCAAAACACTTCAGTACTGGTTTAAAAAATCTGAAAGTTTTCACTCGAAAAGCAAGCTTCAATGAAACACGTAAAATACGTAAGTACTTAAGATTTTTTTTATTACGTTTTAATATTGTCGATAAATGAGTTTAAGAATTGTTTCACATGTGGGTCTGGTACTCTTCTTCTTGTTATCGTATAAGAGTGGCCAACTGTCTGGTGTCGAGAGTTTATGAAGCCGCCCTTATAATTAAATGACATGGCTAATCGACTGCCGTACTAGACAAATAGCCGGGACCTACAATTTGACGTGTCATCCGACCCACGGAAGCGTCCAAAATGGAATGCCAATATACTCTTGAAAAAGCCAAATGTTATTATGATTGGCATTTCGTATTCGATTTTGTGAAACACCCTGTTATTTGTTTTTCAAAATGGCGTCGGCATTTAGTGCTAAGTATCAAAGAATGCAACACCACGATAGATCCATGTTCAGTATTCCATTCTATAATGTATGGCTAAATATCACCATTGTGTGCAAATCAGTGATATTATTCGTATTCCGGTGTTTATTGCAAACTTCCGGGACTATATTTTATGGAATCTCTATTTGGGTAATCTCTTTTTTATGCCTGCATGAAGACTTCTTTTCGATGTTTTAGCGAAGTTTTGGCAGTTTGGCTTAAAAACTTTATTAAAATTGCTTCGGTTGGTAATTTAAAAATAATAAAAACGCGACAAATTAGATTTTTATGATGTATATTATATTTGTTTTTAAACTATACAATCGTGTACGAGTATCTTGTTGCTTGTAGGGATCCCAAAAATACAGCTAGTTTTTGATTCAATCAAAAAACTATATATTATTTTTAGGGTTTATATTTGCAAACGATCGCAATTCCTAACAATACCTATGTTAAAGTTTAATTAATAAGTACCTCATTTTTATTCCTGCAATTTCTGTTATTTAATTTTTAATTGTATGTACCCACCGATATGAGTAAGTTACTAGCAATAAAAATATTTTGATTTTGACAAAAATCCAGTACATTTAAAATTACTTTTCCCGCGTCACACTAACATTAGCAGATATTACATATGTACATAAAAGAAAGTATCATTCCATGACACTTTCCCCCATACATACATAATCGCGAATTTAAAACCCTACTATGCGGGCGAGTTGCGTAAAAACAATAAACAATTATTTTGTTACGATGTTTTGACACTTTCCATTTTTGTAATAAAATTGTTTGTGCCAATAAATTATGTAATTAAATAATTGTTTGTATGGAAATTGCGTAAACAATTGCCTAAAATTAATCTTCTTCTAAACATGACGTAACTACAATTCAGATAGTTGATAAAAAAATGTTAAGCAAAGGTCGACGCGGTCAGTCCTTGGATGGGTAACCGAAATGTGGCATTCCATTTATGGTGCTTCCGTGGCTCAGATGTCACGTTAAATTGTAGTTCCCTGTTGTTTGTCTAAAATGGCAGTCGTTAAACCATGTCAAAGGCTCTTAGGGCGGCTTGATAAACTCTCGACACCCAGAGTTGGCCACTCTCATTCGATAAAAAGAAGTAGATAGATAAAAAACGTAGATGTAGGTATCTATTATTCAAAAGCTGATTTTTTCTACTGATACGCGCTCGTGATTCATCACACTGGCATTGTTCGTGATCAGCAAAGTTATCAACCATTGCGGTCAATTCTTAAAAGGTCGTCACCATTTCAAAAAAAGCTATTTATATTTAGGTGCTTCTGTGGATTAGATGGCAATAAAATTTTGCTCATAGTAATAAGCTTCAGATGTCCATAATAATGTAGCAATCTTTCAATTTTGATGTAAGCTTGTAAGGGGCAACTAAGTAACTCTTTCGTCAAAATTTCCCCACGCTGAATAATTTCGAACACCCATCTTTAGACTGATCACATGTGTATACACTTCACTTCAAACATACATATATTATAAAGACGAAAGTCCTCAAACAGTTCTTCTCTTCTTCAGAATGAAAGTGGCCAACTCTGGTGTCGATAGTGTCTCAAATAGTTTCAATCAAATTTCGCATGGAAATTAATTCAGCCCTGGATTATCACATTTTTTTTAATCTATACATCTATCTCAACTACTCCTGATGTTAAGCGACATTATAATCTACGATCTAGCGCGCTTGCCTTGAAGAAACCGATTCACTCTCGACTTGAAGACCGATAAATTATAGTTATTATCAACACATATGCATCTTTTTACCCCGAGGCTTTTTTTAAGGCAGGCAACACCACAGGCGCTGTTAGTATTTAAATAAAGCCTCCTTTATCCATATATCCCGAGGTAGCATTCTCCTTGCAGTGCTAATGACCTCACGGAACCTGCTCGCTGTGTATGTTTATTGGACTTCATTTAGGTATATCGATCTGTATGAAATGTAATGATACTCTTAATTAGGCGGAATCTTTATTTTATTGTGAATTTTAAAAGATATTTTTTTGGAGGCTTTATATTGAAGCAGATTCAATGTAGAGCCACCAAAAATGATTTTGTAAGCCAATTAGATTACTATAGATTTGAAGTGTTTTTTATTTAAGATTTAGAAATAATGAGAAAAAACTAAAATCACACCTAGGAAAATTACACTAACCTTATTTTTTTCCAAAAAAAAAGGAAAATATAGAACCCGCTTCATAACCTACTAAATTATTTTAAGTCTTATAGGTACATTTTTTAGGAAGCTAATGAAATATACCATGATTATTTTATGCAAATAAGGTTCTTTATAATGCCACTTTGGGAACTTAGTGGCAGCAATAACTTTTTTACCGGTATTTGATTAACGTTAAATAACGATAGCATTTGTGGTTTCTTGTGCTTTTTAGTAAGATGTTATATTTGTACAGCTGATGTTATATATTTATTTAGTAGACTTACAGATCTACGTCTAAATTAATTTTATAAGTATATTTAATTTATATACTTATTAGTATATTTTTAAAATAAATTTCGCTTTTCGCAAGAATATACGCACGCAATCAACCATCGAATTAGCAAAAGCATTCAACCTCTTTAGTCCGTTAAAAAATAAAAGCGAATCGAATGCTCCAAAAGAAAGTTTGTGTAAATCAAAATTCGAATAATAATAAAAAGAATGTCAGACGGCTGTGACGACAAAATCGGTCAGTCGCGGACGCCGGGTCGGATTCCGTACGGGACCTTGTTTCGTTCATTTCACTGACCTACATTGGTTCACCTACTACACGACGGACGTGTACAAACCACCCACACGAGATAACGATACGATTTAACCATTTTTGAAGCTTCTATTGGATAGATTTTAGATTGTGTTTGAGCTTTTGAACACTACTTATTCATAATAAACAAAAATGGAAAAGATAAAAGCTTGAAGAACTTTCGGAGAACTTTAATAAAAATAATTACAAATTACAGCAAATAAAAATGTATGAGGACTACTGTTAACAATTACATATATAGGTATTTCGTATCAAAATTACTTCACGATTATAAGGAAATATTTTTTAACAAACGATTATCTTATAAGTAAATAAGTTCTGTTAAAACAGACAATAATAACAGTAAAACGAAGCTTCGCAAGTGGTTAAATACTTCAAATGGTCGCTATTACGGGCTGGCTAGAGCAGTATTTATGTACATCCACAGGCTAGTTCATTAAATAAGTCAGTTTTACGTCTCCCAGGCGCAGTAGGAAGAGCAACAACCTATGATTACAGGGCCGTTATCCCTGCCGTCTCGACCGCGCACTGATAACTTGAAGAAAAAACTTGCGATTCTACTTATTAACAACCATTTACCACACAAACACATAAAAAAAACATACGAAAATAACGGGACCAGAAAATGTGTATCAAAAAGCACCTAATTTGAATTAAAGTTTGGTCAGAAATAAGGTCCGATATCAGGGTCAAGAAACACAACGGTGCATCGAGATCAATTTTTATATTCACCTGTTTAACGGCCAAGACGAGTACTCTCACAATCACAGCAAACTCATTATCCACCGACACTGAGGATTTAACAGTTATTCGTACTAAAATCCGATGATTAACAACTTGTAACTCGCGAATTATTTTAACGGTTTCAATGAAGAGGTTTTAATCTAAATTTTTTGTGTTCGAGAATTATTGTTGCGTGAAAAGAACCTTTTTTTGACAGTTCGTTAGCGCGCGCTTTTTCTATTTTGTTTCTTTTTTTTCGATTTAATTGGCTTTGCGCGAGAATCTTGACCGCTTGGCGACTGCGGTCTTACTGAGCCGTCGTCTTGTTGCAAGCTAGCTTGTCCTCTCTCTTCATGTAGAATTACTTTCCAACAGTTACTTCTCACATCGCTGCACTGATTCCGGTCAGCTTTGTGTTTTTTTCCTGTTGAGCTTTGGCACGCGGAAAGAAAGCTTATCGATATTCAAACGTAGGATAATATGTGGTGACGTTTTTGGTGACCTGTGGGTGCTTCATTGATGACCCAGATTTCATACATATAGAAATAAATAAAATAACCTCTTTTATACTGCCACAAAATTAATTTATGATGATGCTATAAATTTCACACATCACTATGATATTGCTATAGTTTTGTCAGCAAATGTTTCCTGTCATGCATAGGCCTCGCCTATTGGTTTCCACTCTCTCTCTCTCTCTCTCTCTCTCTCTCTCTCGACAGATATAATAAGCGAGGTATATTTAAATTTTATCAAACGCTTTATGACTGCTTTTTCAGTCCTACGACTTAGATGATTTATTTGGCAAATTAAGATACACGCAATATCCTAGGAACAAAGACTACATAGGAATTAATAACCGATATCTACTTAGAAAATTAAGCCACAGTTTTTTTTTATTCATGTCAGGATGTGATTTTATTACCTTATTTAGGTACCTTTGCAACACTTGATCAAGTAAGTGTACTCACTAAAAAAAAAAGTTCAATAACTTTTCTTTTATTAGTTCGATTTAGATGCAACATGACCCATTCATTTATACCTTAGAATTTTTAATTAGGTATCTAAAGGAAATAAACTAAAATTAATAATTATGATTGATTGATAAGGTTTTTTTGGGTCATCTTCGTATTTTAGCAGAATTCTCAGTTGGAATAACAATTCAGAAAGTCGACATCCAACAAAAGAAGATTGTAAATTTACACTTATCCCATTAGATAGCAAAAGATGTAAAAAGGTTACTCGTTTACTCCACTCAGATACTATGTGCATTGTGCAACTGGCAGCAGCACTTTTGCGACTAATTAAATATATATTCCGGGACATTGCACACAGCGCCATCTAGTCTCACACTAAGCAGACGATTGTGTAGTGGGTACTAGGGCGGCTATATTTTAAACGGCGCTATTTCCTTACAAACTGTTTTATAAAGTTAATGCTTTAATAGGTAATATATGTTGGTAGTATATAAAAAAAATACTACATTAATTACCAATGTTGAGCCAAAATAAATACAATTAAAAATAGTTAGACTCAAACATTGAAAAAGATAGACTGATGGTTTATATCTCTATTGTTGGTATTTAAACAAAGATTTCGCATCTAGTAAACCAACGGCATAAGTTTTGAAGTTTTGATGGTTTTGTGAATAAACATTTTGCATAAAAACATGTTTTTTGATAAACCTTCTTAACTATAACGTTTGCCTTTTCTAGATGCGTTATCTTTGTTTAGATACCTACCAACAATGTGAGATCTTTTTTAGTTTTTGAGCCATAATAATGATCAAATAGCCATGCCAGAGGCCCTTAGGGCGGTTTGATAAACTCTCGACACCAGAGTTGGCCACTCTCATTCGATAAGAAGATGGAAATAAGGCACGGGCGACTGCTCGCTAAGTACTTTTTAGTGCCGATTTTATCCGTAAGCAGTGTTCATAAAAGTTGTACCGGACAACAACGAACCCTATCAAAAAGTGGAATCATCGTAAAAATATGCGAGACACAAAGTCAGCTATTAAAGGCTGTAAGAACTAGTTGGAATAAAAGTACTTAGTAAAGATAAGATAAGTACAATGTAAAATAACATATTCAGCTCTTATTATAGTGCCAGAGTGGAATTGAGTAATACTAGGCTAGTTTGTTTCTGAGCTTTTATGCCAATAGAACACAAATAGTACAATAAATGATAAAATGTAAAAGGTCAGCGTTTTTTCTCTCTGGAATGTTTATTTATGTCACCCGTCCACCAACTAAACAAAGAATCTTTGAAAGATAGCCTATAGCTGTAAAAAACTGATGATAATGATGGATTATTATGGCATAATGTTCGTCGTGCCAATCCTTAAGAAAGTTGGTTTTACGTCATTGTCGAATAAGTTTGCATGAAAGCTGTCACTGTCATAAAAAAACAAAACATTGCTTTTTTCGGCAACATAAAACGCGAAAAAATTATAAAATGCTTTAAAAATTATAAAAAGAAGAGAAATTAAAAGTACTAAAGAGAAAAAAGTAAGTAAAACCTCTCTACCTGTAATCGGCCAGCATATTTTATATATTTATGTAATTTACTAAATAGCTGAAGTTTTATGTCACACATGTTGCTTTTCGGCGAGTAAACGAAATATATCTTAATAAAAATCGTATTAACAATCACTCTAATACAATAAGCCTTATTTTTGTAAATCACTAGGTTGCTAGACTCGAAAGAAGTACCTAGTTAGCATAAATTGCTGTTTTGATTTTCGAAACATAACCTCTAAGCTACAAATCCCTCATGTTTCAAGTTATGTTAGAAAAAATTGCCCGATGAAATTAAATTAAAAAGAATACATATCTAAACAAGCCTAATTATTCAACAGAACTATTCTGTTTTAACTTGTATAACATTTTTATGTGTAAATTCACTGATATTGAACTAGTTTAGTGCAACCAGTAATGAAAATATGGCATTTTTCACGAACCCTTGGCTTCCTTGACTATATTACATTACTTAATCATCATTCATAGTTGTTCTTATGCCACTGCTCTGTGCACATCATCATACCCTGGTTAAAACCTTAGTTTCTTTCTAATTTCAGCATGGAAAAAGTTCGCAAACCACTGAACCCTGCCGGCGGCAAGCGTCCGCGCAAAATATCCCAATCAGCTGCCGTCATTGAGCCCAAGAAGAAAAAGCCCAATAATGAAGTAAAGAACAAATCTGAAACCATTGTAAAGAATAAACTTTTGCCGGAGCAATCCCACACCGACGCATCTAAAGCAAGCAGCAATGAAAGCATTCCCATAGAAACCTTACCTCATATGACACAAACTTTTAAAAAGAAGAAGCTAAAAAGACCCAAACACACCATGAAATCTGGCTTAGTTGACACAAACCCAATTACAAACATCATTGAAGTGAAAAAACCCAAAAAACAGGCAGAGCCAATTCAATCAAACACATCCCCTACAACTAATCCAGTAAATAAAAAGAAGAAACGTAAACAAATGCTTGCAGAATTAAATGAATTAAAAGAACAAATCATCGGTCCAACCAAACTGAACTTAACAGAACATACGGAAAAATCTGTAGAGAAACCTAAAAAGGTGAAACCGAAAACAGCTGGAAATAAAATTACAAAAACATTGTCTAATGATGAGAAGTATCCAGTTTTGAATGATAAAGAACTGATAGACAAGTTTATGGGGATTCCACTGACTAACAATCAGAAAGGTAATTTTTTTACTAGGTATATTATTACAGAATGCTCGTAAATATTGAAGTTTGTTTTTTCTTATTATTTGAAACAAACTCAATAAAATTAGAAATGAGGTGATGCAAAAGTATTCATCATCATCATTTCCAATATTTAGATAGTAAATTATGTTGCATGTAGCAATTGAAATTTTAGAATAAAAAAAAGCTTGGCCTTATTTTGCCTTTAAAAATTGGCATGATTGTTATAATTGTTCACTTACTCCTATTCAAATTTGATATCTTTGGCCTTTGGTATAAATTGCTGAAATTAAAAAAAAAAAAAATACCTACTTAATACATTAGTAAATAGGTAATATATGTTACTTGCATGATTTCTATACTTACATATTTACTAATGGGTTCTATTCCCGCATGACATAAGTAATTATGAATTGAAAAAAATTATAATTGCTTTTGTTGAGTCTGGTCGTTTCTAAAAATAATGTATGTATTTACAAAAAAAAACGCTTTGGGCTTTGGCATGACTGACTAAAAACCACCAAAAATACTCAAAAACTTATACAAAAATAACATTTGGTCCGAAATTCAAAATTTCTAGGTCGAATCCGTGAGGCCATCAAGCTGCAACTGCTTGGCTCAGAGAAAACTATGTTCCCAGATATAATTAATGGGAAAATACAAGCATTACTGAGAGAAACACCCGATCTGACCGGACACCAGTTACGTAGAATCCGAGTTCTTTACAACATGTTGAAAACATCACTGTCTAAACCTGATGAGTTGTCTCAGTTAAAAGATAAGAAGAAAGATAAAAAGAAGGAAGGAAAGGGAGAGGGAAAAGATGCTGGCAAAGATAAGAAGAAAGGACCCAAGAGATATGTTGTGTTCCTAGGAAATCTCCCGTTGGATGTTAACAAAGAGAAAGTGAGTTATTATACTAATCATTTATGTATTTATTTATTTGATTAATGGGCGAGCAGCAAATTGCTGATGTGCCCATATCACACTCTGTCAAAATTGTTTTATATAGTCCACACAAAGTTCAAAATTATACAGTCCACTGGTGCAATGATCACTAGTTAACAAGAGATCCTAAATCTTAGTTGTTCCTGTGTTTCCTGCGAACTACAATCCAGGGGTCTTCAAATCTATAGTTAATAGGTATCTTCTAGGTAAGCGTGTTACACCCTAGGCTGCAGCAATGCATCAGGCAGGCTGTAGTCAAACGTAAACCTATCCCACTTAGAAAAGAAATATATCCTCCTGACCTCATATTTCTCATTATTGAGGATTGCTGAATTGCTCTTGCATTGATAATTACCCTATGACTATTAGACCTATAGTAACCATTAGCACCCGTCGATAAAATAAGCCAGTTTCATTCTGCTATGCTCCACAGAGTTTGGATGTCACTATCGGTGATTTCTAAAAGCGAATGTGGCTCAGCGGTACCAGTGTCTGCTTTTCATCCAGGCGCACCCTCGTTTGAATCCGGCCCTACACCAATGACTTGTATTATCAAGTTTAGTGTGGATTTGCACTTGCTTAACGGTAAAAGACATGTGTCTTCCGTGAAAAGACCTGGGCACCCACCATGATGTATCTAACCAAGAGAACTTCCCTAACAAATTAATTCTGCGGGGGAGTCACGACCCTCAGTCATGAGGCAATACAACTCAAGACAGAGACTGTTCAATGAAACATATTATTTTGCTTACACAATTTTTTGCTACATCACTACGCTACTGTCTGTATATATGTTTGCTTAGATCTTTAAAACTACTCAACGGATTTTGATGCAATTTTTTTAATAGATAGAGTGATTCAAGTGGAAGGTTTATATGTGTAATAATGCGTGCGACGACGCGGGCAAAAGCTGGTATAAAATATAAACTAATATGAACTAACTACATTTCAGATTATGAATCATTTCCGTGAACTGAACGAGCATATTAAGGACATTAGGTTCGCGGCGCCTAAAGAGGGGAACAAGAGTGCCATCGCATACGTGGAACTGAGCAATGAACCTAGCTATGAGGTGAGATTATAATATTATCATTGAGATAGGATTATACAGAGACACAATCTCAAACTAAAAAGCGCAGGAAAATGTCCGAACGCTAACATCGTCAGCGAGCGCAAACAAAACACTGCTTGACTCTTTCGCTCTTACATATTTTAAGAACGTGCAAAAGAGATAGGTAATCCAAAAGTCTGCTCAACGAGTAGCGTGGCCAGTTTTAGCTCGGACATTTTTTTTCTAGCGTTTGTGACTCTGTATAATCCTAGCGCTGAGGCCCCTTACAATTTGTATTATATATTAAAACTTAATATAGCGTGTATCGGGTTTAAAAACCAGCATGAATCCAAATCTAATCTAACTCCATACCATATTTCATGCAAATATATTGATTGATATAAATATATTACATAATTCTTATATTTACAGTTGGCTCTATCGAAGCACCACTCGATGTTGGGCAGTCGGCGGATAAAAGTGCTTTACACTACACAGAAGGGCGGCAAAATTACGAGGGCTGAAGCTAAGGTATTTATTTATTTGATTACTAGTGGACGCCCGCGGCTTTGCTCGCATTATTTCGGGATTTAAGTAGCTTATACACTCCTCAGACCTCATACTACCTACATACCAAAAATCATGATGATCCGTTCAGCCGTTTTTGCGTGATGAGCGTCTAAATAAACAGACGTTTTTAGTATGTACTTAGCATAAGGTCTTAGGAGTGTCATAGGCTACTTTTTATCCCGAAATAACTCGAGCGAAGCCGCGGGCGCCCACTAGAAACTAATAAAAATTACAATTTTCTTTTATCAACTTATTTTTTGCTTTAACTTACTATTTTTTTCTCACACAATTTCTTTTATTTGCAGGGCAAATCAGCAAAGTTGATAGCCCTGCACCACGCAGGCAAGTTAGTGGGTAGTATACCTACTAAGAAGAAGAGAAGCCATCGCAGAGCCATCATGAAGCAAGCCAAGAAGGCAGAGGAAACAAAACTTACTGTTTTATCACAATATAAGTAGATTTAAAACAAATAAATATACAGTGAAATAAATATTTAATAACAAACAACATACATACACTAATCTTAATAAGAGTATGTATATACATTATGTCTTAAATTTAGGTTAAATTTTAACCTAAGTTTAAGACCTCTACATGTGGTATGGAGCCAAGAACGAAACGAATGGCTTATCATCATCATCAGCCTTTGTTGATCCACTCTAGGTATAGGCCTCCTCCCCTAGGTGCCGCAAATAACATATGGTGAACAGTCTAAACATCTATACACTTTAGGAATCTAATAGTAACAAGCGAAACTTGGTGTTTTGTCATAATAGTTTTTTTTTTTCTAAATATGTAACTGAAACGATTTTCACTCACGTATAATTCGCGTATGTTGTTTAAGCGTTTTGGGTGTAATGACACCTATTTTCAGAACGACATACGCGAATTACACGTGAGTGAAACCGATTTGGAAAAATGTCACACGAAAGTTTTACTTAATAATAAAATAGTTTTTTCTATATGCTAGTTTCACTTAAGATGTGTTAAACAAATTAACCAATTGATTGTTATTGTATTGAAAATAGTATTATAATACTTATAGATTCAGACTATAGTAGTGCCTACACGCGACTTCGCTTCAGTCATTGATGTGTTTTACTGGTTTTTTCAATGATACTTTTGACGTTGTCTTTTAAGTTCCTGAAATTCATGTTTGTGTTTTACTTTCAGTTTAAAAATAGCTTATGTAATAAGACTACTCTTTACATAAAATACGATTGTATTACCATATTTTGTAAATAATTTTAGCTGGACAATAAACTGTTCCATGTAGTCTATTGTTTTTATTTGTATCGAATTTGAAGAAACTCATTTTTAAAGATCATAAAATCCTGTTTCTCTTCTGCACCATGATGTCCTTTTCCTCCTTAGTCGTATTGCCTTATGCCTGAGGGTCGTGACTCCCCCGCAGAATTAATCAATTCGTCGGGGTTGTTGGAGTTTTCTTGTACATATACATCGTGGTGGGCGCCCAGGTCCTTCCACGGTCAACCTCGGCCCAATAGAACTTTCTTACCTAATTAACGTATACCCAAACAATTATTTTTCTGATCTCTTCAATGTTCAGACTTTCGACCCTCTTCAGTTTTATTTTATGTATAGATATGCTGATATTTTATGTACAAAAAATCTCCCATATCAGAAAAAAGCTTTACCCAGAGTAAACAGGTAACTTATAGGCAAGCGCACAAGAATATAGATTACCTACTACTTATCATCAAGAAAATTGTAGTCAACCGTGAGTTTATGAAGTATAAAAAACTAACTCTGGAATTAACTGAACGGATCTATACTAAATAGGACAAAAAATAAAACAATCAAAGGAGTGCTTCAAAAAATTATTTATTTATTCGTATATATAATTTATATATCCATTTTACAATTAAAATCAACCGTTACACACTGAATCCACTCTCATTCCTTTATAATAACCTTTTTTTATCATTTCGCAAACCCATCCAAACCTGTGTACTGGCAGTAATAAAACCGATTAAAATTAAAAGTTTAAAAACTAAGCAATCGAATAATTTAAACGTCTACGTAAATGTAAAAATATTAAAAAGCTGCGCTATTTGCTAAATTAATACTTCGTGATAAATACTCTTGTTTTCAAAAAGAATTATTATATGTGATCAGTTTTTTTTTTGTGATAATTCCATACAAAATACGAGATACGATAGAAGCAGCATTTTTAGCCATAGTATATTCTTAATAATCTAAATCATCATCAGCCTAATGAGACCCACTGCAGGATATAGGCCTCTTCCCTCTTAATAATCTAAATATTTATTTAGAATACAAGATCCTTAGCATAACTGCTTGCTTTATCAACCTGACAGTGTTTGTCGACAAAATGAAATGACACTTTAGAGTTGGGACACTACTCGCTATCAAATATCGACATTTTGAGTGAAATCATCACAAAATTATTTTAAAATTGCAAAAACGCCAATAATAAGTAGAACTCTTAGAAACGATTGCCATCAATAAAATAAAACGGTGTAATAAATAACATAAAGAGATGCTACAAGCTAATATGACTGTCGTACATTAAATAGTTATTTTTATACAATACATACTACCAATATTCGAGAAGAACAGATTTTAAAAATATGTCTAGAAAATCACAATATTTATTAGCGATTCGAGTAAAATGAGTGGACACTGATTTTTTTACAGATGTTCATAAAAAATATAAGTAGACAATTGACATAAAAAGTAGAATTAATACATTGAAATGCTTGCTGCAATACACAAATATAAAAGGATTTAGTCCAGAATGCTAATTTAAACTATTTAAATAAAGACATGTTTTTTCAGATAGTTTTATAAAGAGCTATAAGACAGATATTCCGTTTGCAAATAGGAACAGAAATTGCTAACAGACAGACAATTCGGTTACAATATTATTTTATTGTTATTAAAAATACTATGTGTATATTGATTTGACATTTGTTTAGATAATAAAGTATACAATTAGAATTAAAATTTTAAATTGTTATAAATATTTAGATATAGCACAATAACGATCTAGTATTAATAAATGCGAAAGTATGTTTGTGAGTTTCTTTTTTAATAAAATAAATATGAGAACTGTTATATAAAATCATAAACAAATGTCAAATCAAGACCATCAATATTACACACATCCGTCTCAGTCTGAAGAGAACTGAGACCGCTCAAGAATGTCTCCAAGAAACTAAGACCAGTCCGCGTGACGCAGCTAGTTTCACGAGTTAGGCCTAAACTACACTTAATAAACACATCCTAAGTCTATTTTTCCTTCCTAACGACGAAAATTCTGAAATAGACAACATTTTTTTACACACCAAGTTTACATTTACATTGTCCAATCTCGACTACGAAAAAACTGGCCACCGGCTAAAAAAAAAAGAGTATTCAAATTCGAATTTCGAAAACGGCGATTCCCTTTAAAATACTTCGTTGCTACGAGCAAATTATTTAAAAAAATAATATTCGAAGGTGTCGTTACATTTTTTTTCTCTATGCTTAAAAATAGATCTCGTCTAATACTTTTAAAACTTAAAACTACTATTTACAGCTACACAATAATTAAATAACAACGTTGAATCTGTGCGTTGTCCACCGTTTTTTCCCTTTTATAATTAAAAATCACATTCCTACACTCGCATAGTCATTTTTTTTTTAATTTTTCATACATGAGATTCTCAATGTACAGAAATGTCATGTCATCAGTTTTTGTAGGTCCAATGTATTTTTTTTTTTATTTGGAATGTTAAAATACTTTCAAAATCAGAAATTAGGGATGGAATGAATGTCATGGGTATGGCGTGTTATCTAAAACTACGAATACTTTTTTTATGGGTCACATCAAAATAGCGTTTACAAAGAAACTTATCAGACGTATCAGAAAAATCTATTTTCGTATACACATACCTACCTGTTTCATAAGAAAAACATGTTTAATATTTCACTTTTAATCGATACTTTCATTTAAACAGATCGATATGTTTAAGTATTATTGTCGTACATCTTTAATGTACTCAAACCAATACCAAAAATAAAAAATCTTTTAAATTAAAACAAGTTGATGGAAAAGTAAGTCATACGATAATTTCACAGATTTTTATGACGTTCTTATATTTTTAAAAGATATTTTCAAATATGTTTGTAATCGCTATACATATACAAGTGTGTCTATAGCTAAATTTTACATTTCTTTATAATCATTGACTAAAGGTCGAATATCCACTTCATAAGTACAACAAGAAATGTCAACTGAACACTATCGTCGAAATCAGTCAAGAAGTTATAAATATGTAGATACATATTTCAGGACATATCACACAGCGCCATCTAGCCCCATACTAAGCTAATGCTTGTATTATGGGTACTAGATAACGGAGACATATATACTTTTCTTTTGTAAATACAGAAATTATTCAGATAGTTTTTATCTAACAATCTTTGTAAGAACGAGATGACTGTTAAGACGAGAGTGAACAAGCAACATAAGAAAGAACGTTAGCACAAAATTGTTTGAAAACATTTAAGCTACTTTCGAAGAAGTGGCATCAACCGCCTAGCTCTAATAAAGTGTCTTTTGTCCAAGATCTTACTAATTTGACACATATTTTTTGACAGCAAATGTCATCCAGTCCTTTCCAATACAGTTTTCAGTCCAATTCACAACTCTTCTTTCAATTAAGTTTATCGATATATTTTCATACCTATTTTAGGACAACCCTATTTGAACGACAGGAATATAAGTCGAGACTTACAAGCACAATGATTCTTAAACAAATTTAGCGAAAAATTACTTAAAAAAAATATATACTAAATGCGTTTAAGGATTATTGTGCAAGTGGGCCTAAATCTAAGAGTTTTAAGACAATTCAGTAGCTTTAGTAGGTAATTCTGTTATTTTTCGACGATACATTCAAAAATTACCTTAGGAATTCTTCTTTTCCTCGCAATTATTTCAACTAACACCTCAACTGACTGTAATGTATCACACATTACTTATTATCCAAAATCAGTCCAGTCCTTTCATCTAATATAAACTCTGGTATCTCTTCAACTTCATTTCCCAACAAATCTGCCGACTGGTCGACCGACTCTCCCGCCAGACTCACCGATTGGTCGACGGGCTGACCAATTACATCTACTAGGTTCACCGATTGGTCAGCGGACTGGCCAATAATGTCCACTAGGTGCACTGATTGGTCGACGGGCTGACCAATTACGTCGATTAGGCTCACTGATTGGTCGAGGGACGTGCGCGTGCGCTTTTTGCGGTGTCACGCACTTGCCCACTTGTCCTCGAAGAACTGGCGCATGTTGTGACCGGCGCGACCCACCGGGCTGTAGTCCTCGTTGAATACTTCGCAGTTGGCGAATATCAGACGCACGTCCGACGCGAATTCGTCCTTGCTTTTATATCTGTAAATATAGAAATGCAAAGTTTTATCAGAAACTAGTGGACGCCCGCGGCTTCGCTCGCATTATTTTGAGATAAAAAGTAGTCTTTATACTTCTGAGACCTCATACTACCTAGCTACCTACACTACATACCAAAAATTATGATGATCCGTTCAGACGTTTTTGCGTGAAGAGCGAAACAGACACAAATTCTAGAAATTTGACGAAGTCGGAACGTGTTCTGCTAACTATTCTGAGTATCTCCATTGTTTATTTGAATATCTTCAATGCTCAGACTTTCGACCCCCTCCAGCTTTATTATACATATGTATAGACACTCACATGCTATCCTGCAGTTTCCGCTTGATAGTGGAGAGGTCCATGGGACACTTGATGACCTTCTTGTACTGCGGGAACTGCTTGGTGTTGACCGGCACCAGGAAGGGCCACGCGTGCTCGTGGCATTCCATCTCGCACAGGAGGTTCCTGAAGGGACAGATAATATATTTGTTATTGAAATAATCATTATTAAAAAAAAATACCGACTTCAAGTCAACTGTCACGTTAGTGAACATATCTAAGCCTATGAAAAACCGACTTCAAGTCAACTGTCACGTTACTGAACATATCTAAGCCTATGAAAAACTGACTTCAAGTCAACTGTCACGTTACTAAACATATTTAAACCTATGAAAAACCGACTCCAAGTCTACTGTCACGTTACTGAACATATCTGATTTGTCTTTGATAAGGGATCTACGTTGTAGTCAAACGCCATTGTATTGAGACTGATTTATTTATATCGGGTAGATGATAAGCAACACTTACGGCCGTTTGCAATAACCTACCTATCTTTAATCTCCGGTTGCTATCTACAGTTCTTTAAAGATTAAACACCTATCCATACTTGCATTTCAATAATCTATCTGCGAAATGTCTATCCGAGTCAACCGATAGATCGACAGTCCTCCCGGGCGTTTCGTTTATGGATTGTAAAGATTCTGAACCCTCATTTTATTTGTGTAACAAAAGCTCACAAAACAATTTCATTTCATTTCCGACCAAAAGAGTGAACCTTTATTGAGTGTAAAATTTCATAATTCAATTTTAAGATGTATTTTTATAAAAATATTTTTTCATAGAGGAAAAAAAACATATGAAATTGATAAAGTAAAAACGAAACGCACTGATGACATTTCAAAGCACACCAGTGTTGCCAATTTAGCTCTTTTAGAGCTAAAATTAGCTTTATTATCTGATATTTAGCAATAATTAAATAAAATAAAAGCAAGAATTATAGTTCTTTTATTTTACATTTTAACTTGAATCATGATAATTCTAAAAGCAACGGAACAGCAAAAATGTGTAATTCATTTTAAGAAGGACACAACCAATGCATTATTATTGAGTTATTAGTAGATATGAGATTAAAAAAAGAAGTATAAAATTTTTATATGAAGATAAGAGTAGGTAATGTTACGATTTTCTGTTTTAATATTGATACTTACCTAATTTAGTTGCTATCAAAATGTTAACGCTATAAATATGTGGGTCAACCTAGCCTTTTTTTTAAATTCAACTGGCAGCACTAAAGTTTATATTTTGTTTGTGACTTTTTGGCGGGAAGTCAAAAAAAGCGGGCGTTTTAATTTTTGTTTATTTTAAATTTGTAATTGATTGGTGTTTTTCGACGAGTATTGCGACGCAATAATAACGACATGAGCGTTGCTAGCGACGGGGAGGACCCCGTCGTTACAACAGACAGGAAAAAAAAGAGGAAACTTGAAAAACCCTCATTGAACAATGCAGCCTACAAAGTCTTTCAGAAGCCCCTTTACAAGAGGCTATTTCCCGAAAATATACACAGTGGAGACTGCGTGGTTTACGTTGAATCTACAGAAGAAGAAAAGGTTGGAAATAAAAATCCCATAATATTGACAAATTTATTCACTGAAAATGTTAAAGGCATTATAGGTGTCCACCGAATAAATGCTTATAAGGTTGGAGTCACCTTTAAAAAACCAGCTCCAGCTAACAATTTCTTGAAGATGGATAGCTTCCTGAGCAGATATAAGTTGAAAGCTTTCATTCCTGCTTACATGACTGAAGTTATAGGAGTCATCAGGCATATTCCACTGACAATGTCAAATGAAGAAATTTACAAAAATATTACTTGTGATGCTGACGTTGTGTCAATAAAACGATTTATGAAAAAAATAGACGGACAATTAACTCCTCTAGGAACAGTAGCTGTGACTTTCGCAGCTACCACATTACCTACCTATATATACATCAAGCTTTTCAGATACCAGGTACACAAATACATTCAACCACTTTTGCAATGTTACCGTTGCCTACGTTTTAATCATTCAGCCAAGAACTGCAGAGCCGAGCAGATGTGTTCGTCCTGCGCAGGGCGTCACTCCTACAAGGAGTGCGACGTTGAAGAAATAATGTGTGTAAATTGTTCTGGACCTCACCTTGCAGTATCAAAGGACTGCCCTATTAAACAGAAGAAATTAGAAGAGAAGAAAATCAAACAACAATCAAAAATGTCTTATGCCAACGTGGTAAGTTTGCCCCAAATATCTGATAGCACCTCCTTCCCAGCTCTAACACCAAAGTCGAGACAAAAAACCTTCCAAGAACTGAATGCCAAAGAAATTGTTGATAACGATGTTATTATAAATGCCCTTGTGAAATCCATTCTCACCCTTGCAAATAGCAAGAATGAACCCATTACAAATAAAAGAATAAAAGAAATTTTACTGTCAAATTTAATTTAATTTGATTATATGGACATATTTATACGTATTGCACAATTTAATATTCAAAGTCTAAATAGTAAAAAAACGCTATTGTTAAAGTTTTTAACCACACAAAATGTAGATATATGTTTACTAAATGAAACATGGCTTAAGAAAAACAGTAAAATTCCAAAATTTCCATCCTATAATATGATTCACAAACTGTCTATAAACGAACATAATGGGGTAGCTATTTTAATTAAACAAAATTTTAAATATGAAGTTGTTCATACCTCATATTTTGAACCTATTCAGAACATTTGCATTGCATTGGATACATCATTTGGTAAATTACATGTGTTGTGTATTTATTGTCCCCCAAACAGCAAATTAACTAAATTTAACGCTAATAAATTAAAAAAAGTATTCACAGAAACTCCTAAGCCATGTATCATAATGGGAGATTTCAATGCCCATCACATATTATTTGGTTGTGTAAACAATAATAGTAGAGGTAATTCTTTGTACAATCTCATAGATGAGTTTGACTTGTGTGTTCTAAATAATGGTTATCATACTACAATTAAATATCCAAACAGGAATTCTTCAGCAGTTGATTTAGCCTTAGTAAGTTGCTCGTTAGCTTCTCTCTGTGAATGGCAAGTCCATGATGATCCAATGGGTAGTTATCATTTTCCCACTATACTGGATATAAATGTGAAGCCATCGGTGTATGATGTCCGTTCTGTAGAAGAAAAATATTTGTATAACAAAGCAGACTGGTCTAAATTTAATACTTTATCTGAAACATACTTTTCTCAATTAGATTTGGAAAATTCAGATCCACTTGAATTATACAATAGTTTTATAAATATCTTATATCAAATCAGAGATGAATCTATTCCTAAGCAAATATCTAATCACACTCCAAAAGCTCTGAGAAAACCAGCTCCATGGTGGAACACACTATGTGAAGATGCAGTTCAAAAGTCGAAAGAAGCTCTTAAGACATATCATCACTCTCCAACAATTCCAAATTTTATTGAATATAAACGTCTTGATGCTAAAAAGAAAAAGATATTAAAAGAGGAACAGGGAAAGTCATGGCATGAATTATGTACTTCTTTCAACAGAATGACACCAGTTTCTAGAATATGGAACTATGTTAAAAGGTTCAAAAGGATTAACAGTAATTGTAATAACAAATCACTAAATGACGAATGGATACCAAGTTTTCTAGAAAAATTAGCAGATTCAACATCAACTGATTTTTCCTCTTTGAATTTTTTAGATAGGTCTGACAATAGAGTGTCTTTCTTAAATGAACCTTATACATTGAATGAGCTTCGCATTTCTCTAAGTGGTCGGAAGGATACTACACCAGGTTTGGATAACATACCATATAAACTTATTAAAAAATTACATTTAAATGCTCTGAACATTTTATTGGCAATTTATAACAGACTTTGGAATGCATCAGTTATTCCTGAATCATGGAAGACTCAATGTGTAATACCAATTTTAAAGCCTAATAAGCCTGCAAATAATTCTTCATCATACAGACCTATATCTTTGTCATCCTGTATGGGTAAACTCTTCGAGAACATGTTAAAATTACGTTTAGATTATTTTGTGGAAACTAACTCTAAAATACCTAACACACAATTTGGATTCAGGAAGGGTAAAAGTTGCTCTGAAAGTTTTGTATCATTAATCTCAATTTTAAAAAAAGCAAAGCTTAGCCATGCTAATGTGATCTGTGTCTTTCTTGATGTAAAAGGTGCTTTTGATAATGTCAACATTAAGAGCCTTCTTCTAGTTTTGTATGAGCTAGGACTGCCAACTAAAATATTAAAATGGATATTTAATTTTCTGGATAACAGAACCTTGTATGTTAAATTTAATAATAAGCTACATGGACCAAAATCTGTCAGTAAAGGCACTATGCAAGGAGCTACCTTATCTCCTCTTTTATATAATCTATATACATCTCAAATATTGAAGTATGTAAATACATCACATATTAACATTTTACAATTTGCCGATGACTTACTTCTATACTCTGAAAGTCAAAATTTAAATATGGCTGTAAATCACTTGAACTCTGCACTGCTGCAGCTACATCATTATTACAATAATGTATTAAAATTAGATATTAGTTCTGATAAAAGTTCTGTTATTGTTTTTAGTAGAGATCCTTTTGCACAATCTCTTGTTAAAATTAAATACAATAATGAAATCATTCCTGTAAGTAATCAACATAAATTTTTGGGAGTAATAATAGATAACAAGTTAAAATTTGAAGAGCATATTAAGTATATCTGCAGCAATGCAATGAAAAGTATTAATGTTTTAAGATGTTTAGCTGGCACTTATTGGGGTTCTGATCCTAAGACCTTGATCATGCTATATAAAAGTATAGTAAGAAGTCATTTTGATTATAGTAGTTTAGCTTATATGAATGCAAGTGTCACCTTATTACGAAAACTTGATGTAATACAAAATATGGCTTTAAGAATTATTAGTGGAGCTATGTGTTCCACCCCTATTAATTCTATGGAAATTGAAAACTGTATACCTCCATTAATCCTGAGACGTTTACTTTTGGCTGATAGATTTTGTTTGAAAGAGTTGACTGCTAATAATGATATAGTGCTGAATAATGTTTTATGTCATCCACAAATATCACACTCAGTTGAAACAACTAGCTTATCAGCCACATCTCTTATTTCCGGAGTTTTGCCTGAAATTACAGCAATAATGACATTGTTACAAAATATCAGTAAAAACATTTGTCCACATGATATCTGGCCAATATATAAATGTCCATATAATGCCTTGATTAATTGCTTAAGTATAGATTGTAATTTAGACGTATTAATAAATAACAAATTTGATTTTCTGGAATTCTTAGACAGTAAATCAGACTTTTATATTTTATATACAGATGGTTCTAAAGGTGATGAAGGAGTTAAAGCAGCATATTATGATCCACAAATGAATAAAACCCATTGTGTAAAGTTAGATAATAACTGCAGTGTGTTTACTGCAGAAGCATATGCAATTTTAACTGCTTTAACATTTGTAAATAATTCTGTAAATAATATAAATATACTAATTGTAAGTGATTCCAAAAGTGTTCTATCTGCTTTGAATAATAGTAATTTTTCATATAATTTAAATTACATTGTATATCGTATTAGAGAACTTATAGAAATGATTGGTAAATCAAAGCATGTAGAATTTGTATGGGTTCCCTCACATTGTGGCATTCACGGCAACGAAACAGTAGACTTGGCTACTAGACTGGAGCATGATCTAGATCACTCAGATATATTGAAGGTGCCTTTCACAGATTACTATTGTGCAATCAAAAAGGATTTACTCAGAATATGGAAAGAATATTGGCACATTACCACAGAATGTAAGGGAAGATGGTATGCAGAAATACAGAAAGACTTACCTACCACTCCTTGGTACAACAAATTTAAATACTGTGGCAGAAAGTTTATTACAGTTATAAATCGTCTGCGATTTGGACATTGTTTGGTTCCAGCTCATTTACATAGGATTAAAATAGTCCCAGATGATAACTGTACATATTGTTCCCGACCGCATGCTGATATAAATCATATAATTTTTGTTTGTCCACATTTCCATTTACAACGACTAATTTTTGCCAGTGACTTATGTGACATAGCAGCTTATAACTCAATTAGTGTTCCCCGCCGCATTGAAGATTTACTAAAAAGTGAAGTCTTTTACAAACCTATTTATAAGTATATTTTAAATACTGTTGAAAAAATTTAGTTAAGTTTAATATTTTTATTTGTTTTCCATGTATGTAATTTTTTGTCATATAAGACTTCGACTGAAGGACTTTGTATCCATGGTCATGAATAAATTAAAAAAAAAAAAATAAAAAAAAAAAAAAATATTTTGTTTGTTAGACGTCATGATCAGCTGTTGCCTGACTTTTCTAAGGTTCATAAAATAATACATCTTGTATTAAGTATATTACAAATATATATGTTTTGAGATAAAAAATCATTTTCATAGCATGCGGATTACAGGCATACAGTTGTGTTTATAGTCATAGTAATTCATTGATAGTGCATTGCTTTTCTATGGACCAAATAATAAATTTTCAGTGTTAATAAATTGTGATAACTATAGTCAATCAGTGATTAAGCTACAAGAACTTTACCTTATCAATAAAGATTCCTTATTGTGTTTCATTCTGTGTAGGTATATGTATGTCTGTGATTAGTGGTAGATATTGGGGTGTATGCTCGATGGGTAGATATAAGAATAAATTATCCAATTGTAATTTTACAGTGATTTTATTTATAAAATACCTAACTACCTACTTACACCTATTACTTAGGTCAGAATTTAAGTAAATAATAGTATAGGTAAAGTGCATATAACATTAATATAAATTAAACAACAATTATGAGTTAAATGTGTAATTATCAATCAGGTTTTGTCGCTCAGAGTGACCTACACTCACTCACATATTACTTGTTGATGATGCCGGTGAGATAAGTAACTCAGGTGATAGATGAACTTCGGGGTGCACTTCAGCTACACCTTGCATTCTGCATATATTGTGTAATACTGCAGTTGCAATTATTACTGCCTGTGTAGTTTTTAATGCAAGTCGAATTTTTAAAGAAAGCACAGGAAAACACCTTTTCCAAACTCTGAAACACCTGTGAATAAATACAAAAATGTGAATAAAATGCTAGAAATAATTAGATATGAAGTAGTTGACAAGTTTGTTACCTTTCAATGGGGTTCCTGGTTAGCACATGTGCATCATTATACTGGTGCTCATTTGATGTTGCTGGACTAGCACCGGTGTCATCAAATATGACTTGCTAGGATAGGTATTATCTTCTATGAGCCACCTGTTGCCAAAAACTCCATCTTCACATTGCACTGAAAACAATTTTATTTAATAATTATATATTAAAGAAGTTGTAACTTTAACAGGATAATTAAATAAGTTTTAGGACTAATAAGCTAAAGGCAGGTGTATATATGCAACATTTTAGCTACTTATGTATTTTTAAAATGTAATTTTGTAAGAATTTGTAATAGTATTTAGTTACCTTTCAAATAAAAGTTATTGAATATGGTAGCATCATGGGAAGACCTCGGCCACCGAGCTACAACATTCATGAGTCTTTGTTGCATACTGCTTGCATATTGAGGGAACATATGCCCTTTCTATTTCTGAATTCCTGCCTTACAGTAGAACCTGAAAAGTATATTACAAATAAGCACATCTTTGGCATGTATCTGAGTAGTCATTGATAAAAAGTTAACTTGGAGACTGCATAAGTAGGTACATGTGTACAGTCCAAGGGCATAGAACCGGAGTGCCAAGAGCAGTTGGTGGAGAGGAATAACTCCGTGATTACTGGAATGATGGAAAGAAAAAGTTAGCAAGATCGTACCTGTAGTTTGTAGGTTATGTGGAATGTAAACAAGTCAACTCACCGGGAGGATTGCACTGATAGAAATGGTGATATTTCTGTCAGCAGCATTTCCACAGCCTCCTTGGCCGAAATCTATATGTAAATTCATGATTATTTAATTCGGCGAAATGGTTTACGCGCACGTAACTCCTTGGACTCTCATGTCGGCAATTGGAGACGAATCAAAGAACCCGGCTTCGTAAAACTCATTGTCTGAATCGTCACTAAACTCCATTTTAAACTTTAATAACAAAATTCACACACGATAATTACAAAAAAATTAAATACGATAGAGTTCTTTTGAACAATCCGTCAACAAAACCCCCGTTTCAGTCGGATAGGCCAAAACCCAATCTGTCAGTCGTTCTAGCTACTGACAGTTACGGATAGCATGATATTGAAATGCAATTATTTCATCTTCTATGAAAATAGTAATCTATGGATAGAAATATTCCCTCCGAGCCCTCTGACAGATAGTTAGGCATGACGGACAGATAAGCCGTATCTATCCATGGTTATTGAAACGCAAATAAGCAAAATTAGTTACTATTGGTAGGATATTTAATCTGAGATTGAAGATAGGTAGGTTATTGCAAACGGCCGTTAGTAACTACTTAAGGGGGTAGATACATAATACTATGACATCTGTCAATACGATATATAACATCCTCCCCGCTCTAAATGATGCGCATCATTTTACACGAAACTACATAAGTACAATAACTAACATAATACTATTGTATAAACAATACATTAACCTACTTTACACAATTATACTAGGAAGGATACAACTTAACTATTTGTTTAATTTATTTCTATCTTGTTATAACTACACAAACCAGTACAAAAAACCTCAGTAATGTAACTAATTTACAAACTAATTTTACACTCCACCCACAAAAATTCCATGCACGATTATACAATTCAATTTTGCCTACTCAGCAATATCGTACTTAATTCTAAGATAACAGTATACAAATCAAATAACATAACGTAGCCTACTCGACAACAAATCGGTCGATTGGACGGCGAGTACGTTTCGGTACAAAATTCCTACTCGGCGAAGACGGTGGCGCCGATGTGGATGGTGTTATCTCGTGCGCAACTATGTTGTTATTGTTTTGATTGTTATCATTCATATGAGTAACATTGAAATCACATAATGATCTATTCATTGCGCGTTTATCTTCCTTACTCTCCCTCTCTGTTCCGTTATTTTTTATAATATGGTCAATGTGCTTTTTAAACGTTTTCTTAAACTTCCGGCTATGCAAAAGATATGTAAGCGGTCCCTTTTGTTGGATAATTGTCCCCTTTTCCCATGTGAATTTGTTGTTTTTGAAGCACTTAAAGATCACATTGTCACCTACTTCGAAACTACGTGATTTACCTGGTCTAGACACTTTTATTTTCTCTTGTTATGTCACTTAATTTCGGTTTGAGCATATCGTACCGCGTACGTATGTTGCGGCCTAACAACAACTCCGCTGGAGTCTTGCCGGTAAGGCTGTGAGCTGTACATCTATATGACATTAAAAACTTATCCAACGCTAAATCTAAATTATTTTTATCTGATATGGCTTTTTTTAAACAGTTTTTAATTATTTTAACTGAACTCTCAGCTGCGCCGTTGCTGCTCGGTTTATACGGCGATACTAGTATTTGTTTAGTTCCGCATGATGCCAAAAATGATTTGAAATCGCTACTTTGGAAAGGTGGCCCGTTATCCGACACACACTGATGCGGAAACCCGAATTGACTGAACATTTTTCTCAATTTAGCGATAGTACTCTCAGCCGACGTGCTGTTCACTTTGTGAGCCTCGATCCATTTCGAGTGAGCATCGATCACGACTAAATATGTTAAACTGTTCAGAGAAAAAAAATCTACATGTATCCTATACCAAGGAGTGTCTGGCCAGGCCCAGGGGTGCAGGGGCGCGGGCGGCGGCGCGGCGCGGGTGGCGGCGTACGCCAGGCAGCGCCGCTCGATGTCGGCGTCCAGGCCCGGCCAGTACACGTGCCCTCTAGCTATGCTCTTGCACTTGACGATGCCTTGGTGACACTCATGTAACATTTCTAATATACTTTTACGTAGCGATGTCGGTATAATAACACGGTGACCGAACATTATGCATCCTGCTTCTATATATAAATATTGTTTTATATTAAAATACGGTTTTAAGTCCTTTTCTGTGCAATATTCCCAGTTTTTGCGTATATTGACGATCAATTTCCGCAGTAAATTGTCCTCAGACGTGTGTTTCGCTATCACCTTGAAATCAATGGGAGCTTGGTCGGAAATAAAATTTATATATGACTCCGCTCGATACTCCTTATCTTCGTCGATCGGTATGCGCGACAAACTGTCCGCCAAGCAGTTATGATTAGATCGAATGCATTTAACTTCGTAATCGTACGCGCTTAATATTATTGCCCATCTTTGAAGCCTGTTTCCAGCCATGGCTGGTATCTCTCTGTTTTTACTAAATATCGACGCCAAAGGTTTGCAATCAGTAACGAGTGTGAATTTTTTACCATAAATGAAATGATGAAACTTATTATTTGCGAACATTATAGCGAGCCCTTCGCGACATATCTGCGAGTAGTTCCGCTCGGGCGGGTGCAGCGTGCGCGAGGCGTGCAGCACGGGCCGCAGCGTGCCGTCGCGGCCGCGCTGCGACAGCACGCAGCCCACGCCGTACTGCGACGCGTCGCACGTCACCTCCGTGGCTAGCCGCGGGTCCCAGTGCGCGAGAATGCGAGCTTGTTTTAAGGCTCGTTTCACACCTACGAATGCGGACTCGCACTCGTTCGACCATTTAAATTCATTATTCCTAAGCAACCCATGCAAAGGTTCTAATAAATCGCTGAGATTTCGCACGAATTTGCCGTAGTAATTTACTAGGCCTAAGAACGCTTTCAATTGACTTATATTGTTTGGTCTAGGCGTTCTATTTATGGCGTCAACTTTGGAGACTTGGGTTTTTAATCCGTTGGCGTCAATCACATATCCAAGATAAGACACTGAATTTTTAAAGAAACAACATTTACTCTTTTCTATCTTTAACCCGCTCTCAGCTAGTATTTTAAATACCTTAATTAACCTTTCCATACTTTGTTTTTTATTTTCGCAACTGATTAACAAATCGTCCTGATATACAGCTATATTAGGCAAGCTGAATAAACTTTCCATCACTCTCTGAAATTTACTGGCAGCACATTTTACTCCGAAAGGCAACCGGTTGTATGTGAACATGCCTTTATGAGTTACTATGGTGCAAAAGTTTTTTTGCTTCGTCGCTTAACATTAGTTGCTGATATGCTCGGCTCAAATCAATTTTGTGGAATATTTTCCCGCCCTGCAATGATGCGAAAATATCTTCAATTCGAGGGAGTGGATATTTATCATCGATCAATACCGGGTTGAGTGTAGTTTTAAAGTCGCCGCATAATCTCACATCTCCGGAGCGCTTGACGACGGGCACGATAGGCGTGCCCCACTCGCTCCACTCGACCGGCGTGATGACTCCCTCGCGCTGCAGGCGCTCCAGCTCGGCCTCCACGGCGGGCCGCAGCGCGTATGCCACGGAGCGCGCGCGCCGCCACACCGGCACCGCTCCTTCAACTACTTCTAAGCTCACCGTGCCTTTGTTAAATGTACCGATACCGGGGGAGAATACTTCCGGGAATTTATTTTCTAATTCATTTATAGCCGCGCGAGCCTCAGCACGTTTATCGCCGATCTGATATACCTGATGACCCACTGCCTTCACGGCAGGAAATTTTATACCGAACGCGCGCATCCCATCTCGACCCATTATGGGATCACTGTGCTCGTTATCTATAACTACTAACGTTAACCCCTTCACTGTATTGTTATTACAAGTAGCTTCACACTCAAATTCCCCTAATGGGCTAACTTTATCGCCATTATACATTCTTAATTTAGATTTACGTGGGCGCAATTCGATGTAACTAAAATGTTCACGATACGTACTCTTACTAATAACAGTGACACCTGCTCCGGTGTCGCCCTCCATGGTGACGGGGACGTCGTTGACCTCGACTTGCACCATCCAGCGCTCGTCCTCTTCCCCGCCTAGCCGGTTCACGTAGTCGTCTTCTTCTTCGCCTTCGTCGCCGCATCGCCGCTGGCGGCACATCTTTGCTATGTGCCCCGTGGTCCCGCACACATAGCAGATGACCCTGGCGAACCTGCAGCTGTGCGCGAGGTGCGCCCGCCCGCATCGGTAGCACGCTGCGCCCTGGTGTTGTGCGGGCGCTCCGGACCAGTCCCGGCCCCTGCCCGCGGCGCGGGCTCCGCTGCCCTGCGCCTGGTGCGCGGCCGCCCGGCCGCCTCCGCACCCGCGGCTCGCTCCGCCGCTGTACCCGCGGCTCACGCCGCCGCTGTATGTCCCCTTCGGGCGGCCGGCGCCTCCGCCGACCGCATCAGCTCTTTCAACGGTGATAAATCGCTTCGAGTCTAAATGGTCATCCACCAGTTTTACCAGGTTTCAAAATTTATTTCATCGGGCTTGTCAGGAAAACATAAATCCATCATCAAATCTAGTGTCTCCGTCCCAACCACAGCCACTAGATATTTTGAATATTCGGCAGGC